>OY294060.1:8530232-9774900 GCA_958510865.1 Myrrha octodecimguttata | reverse complement strand
AATCTTCACGAATTTGAGCCTCCTAATCAAGCCTCGAAATACAGATATCAATAATGTAAGTCGATTGCTTTGGGAGTTATTTTGTGAACAAATAACTTCCGAGAGAAATATCTGAAGGACTCCATATCTGTGGAGCTATTTTGTAGCATTTATTAATGACTAATGCTGAATTCATGAATGGGTGAAATTCACCCTGAGAGATCTGCATTCGACATTTCATTTTTCGAATATTTCCAGAAATCCAACTTGAAGATTAGGAAGAATTGATTTATTTTTGAGAGTACAGGCCTTTCAAGCCCTAGTATATCGAAAAATTTATTGCTCGCGCTTTTTTTCTTTTCTCTCCCACTTCCTCTATTCTTCTCTCTGTTTCATTCATCTTCTCTCAGTCCTTCCCTTCTGAGTAAAAGAAAAATTGGTTGAGAATACGGGAGGTGTGTATATTTCATCGAATAATTTAAGAGCCAACACTACCATATGCTCGTGAATTATGGTTTCGTCCATTTTGGCAACACGGCAATATTGAAGTTCCATTAAACCTCATTAATATCTCAATGTCAGGCTCTTTTTCACGGTCTGCATGCTTTAACGTTGACTATAGCTGCGAGAAAAATCAGTATTAGGAGAAATTTCGAAGATAATAGGAGAAGACAGGTTTCAATGATCATTTTTGGCAATTTTGTGTTTGGGATGTACCTACGTAATTCGTTCGTGAAAATGCGCAATGTTAGTTATCTTTCCATTTTTCACTTCATTTCAGTTTAATTTTCCTGAAACTTTTTGAATATGAAAAAAGCAACATTGCGCATTCTTACAATTTTTTTTAACCATTTGCACCCAGAAAATTTCTTGAAAAAAAAGGACTCTGGCCCCCTAAAGTCACACCGTTATATTTTAGGTATTGTTTGTTTTTAAGGCCCAACAAAAAAATTCGCTGTTCATCTCTTGCTTTGAATATGAGAATCCTGCGCAAAAGCTTAACTTTTAAATATCGATCCCTTGGGTATACTTCCAGTTCTTTTTCCCTGTTGAATGAAAACAGTAGTCTGTAAACAATTCTGTTTTTTGCAGGTAAGCAACTCGAAATTTTTCTCGACCCCAATCGGTAAGTGGATAAAGAAAATTGGAGGAAATATGCTATCTAGATACCGTTAGCATATCAATATTTTGAAATTAAATGTGTAGATTTGCATTTACAGAGGGAATGCCCTCTATTGACGGGGGGCCTAGCTTTCTACTGATCCTTTTGTCCTCCGATGTCCAACGTAAATGTATTTCACGACTCTTTGCTTCAATTTACAGTATTCTGCGTGGATAATGATACGATATGAATGTTTTACGGAAGATGGTCTTAATAGGGCGACATTCATTTCGTTGTTCTATGTTAACAAACATCTGAGGTATCAGGAATATTGATTGAATCATCCTTCTCACAAATTTCGTAGCTGCATAATATGTGTCAGTGAAATTAACAATTTCAATGAAAATTGGGATTTATGAAGAAATTCCAAAATATTATGAAGACTGTATTTTCTGATTACTACCAAAAGTTGATAGATATTCTCCATTCAGTGGTGAAATAGTCAGGTACTGTTTATGCTTCAATTTCATTTAGTTCTTCCAACATAGATTAAATGAATATACGAGATTAAAATACATAAAGAAGGGTTCGTTTTAATTGGAGATTATAACATTTCAGTCTGGAAAATTGAAATGAAATATTTGACAAATCAAACATGGCAGATGCAACGTATCAAGTAAACATTGGACATGAATTAATTTACAACGGTTCATTCGAAGCATAGAAATAGACACAGACTGCGCGCGCAATAACACCACAAAATCTGTACCCACCTAGACAGAGACGAACGAATCTCCCACATAGTTATTTTCCTTCTTGAGGGGAAGTTCGATCAGTTTCTATCACATCTGTACCAACACAGTTTCGAAATAAATATGCAGTCCATATTTCTGTGGGTGGTAATTATATAATCGTTCCTTGCAGGCTTTCTCAAGGATGCCTTAAGCAGAAGGGTTTCTTGAAGTTCTTGTTCTATAGTACAAAATTATGCCTTCCGTGAAGGAAGAGTCGTTAAGAGCAAACAATACCACGTGGTGTTGAATTAGAACTAGGCGACACAGCCACTTAATTTTCATTAAACCTCGTTAATATCTCAATTTAAAATGCCTGAATTGCGGTGTACATGTTTTTACGTTGCCAGTAACCGCGTGAATTCTTAGAATTCGAAGAAATTTCGACGTTTATAGGAGGAAACGGGGTGTTGTTTTCTGGGATGTACTAAATTTTGTTGTGAGAGTGCGCAATGTCAGTTTTTTTTCCATTTTTCACTCCATTTCAATTTTATTTTCCCGAAAATTCTTAAATATGCGTATTCTTACGACATTTTTCAACCATTCAACCATTTGCACCAAAAAATGTTCTTGAAAGAAACGAACTCTGGCCTCCAAAAGTCACCCTGTTATGATCGAGGTATTGTTTGCTTTTAAGAGTGAACAGTACCTCGAATATAACGAGGTGACTTTTGGAGGTCAGAGTTCGTTTTATTCAAAAAGATATTTGGGTGCAAATCATTCAAGAAAAAAGCTGCAAATTCTACACAAAGATTTATTATTTCTCAGATAAATAACCCAATACCACTGATATCTTATATAAAACTTATATATTACTCATAACTCATTGGTTTCTTCACACCAAAATTTGCAGGGTTTTTCTTCACAATTCAGGGACCACTGGCTGGAAATCATCCGGGAGAACATTTTTGGGTTGAGTTATGCAACAGTGATCAACGTTGGGAGTTTCATAAAAATTTGGTGGTAAGTTTTCGAGAAATATTTTTCTTTCAAACCCCAGTTTTGAGCCCTCAGGGTACACCGAGCCTGCTGAAAATCTTGGGGGATCATTCCCGAGCGACACACGATTTTTAACAAGTTTCACGGGTTTCGGTGCAGTACTTTCAGAGAAGAGCCCCGGACAACGGACATCGGATTAGTAATCGACCAAAATTTTCACAATTTACATTTTGAATTATGTACATTTGAATGAACTAATGAAAAAAATCCGACCGTCTGCCGTCCGCCGTCCGTTGTCCGGGGCTCCTCTCTGAAAGTACTGAACCGAAATCCGTAAAACTGCAAGCTTTTCAGCAGGATCGATGTACCCTAAGGGCTAAAAATTTGGGTTTGGATGGAAAAAAAATAATTACGTACTACCGAAATTTCATGAAACTCTCAACGTTGCTTACTGTTGCATAACTCAACCTAAAAGTTGGTCCCTGAGTTATAAAGAAAAACGCTGCAAATTTTAAGGTGAAAAACCAATGAGTTATGAATAGTATGAAAGGTTTAGTTGAGATATCAATGGTATTGATATATATTGAGAAAATGAACCTTGTGTGAAATTTGCTGCGGTTTTTGTTGATAGTGCTTTCAAATCGACATACTTCAAAATTTGAACTCTAAAATTTTTAGGAGGGGCTATTTTTTATTTTTTTCCATCACTAAAGTTTATTATTCGATTTTATCAAATAATAAACCAAAATAGTTAGCATGTGCAATGTTGCAAATTTTGTATTCACGAATTTTTGAAGAAATAAAACTGATATGGAGTGAGAAATTGAAAGATAAATATCATTGCGCATTCTCACAAAAGAATAAGGTACCTGCATCTCAAAAAAAAATTTCAAAAAATAATTACTGAAGCCTACAGAACGACGCCCCTTTTTCTACTAAATTTCCGCATTTATAATATTTCACGCGGCTATTGCCAACGTTGAAGCATGGAGATGTAAACAGGGGATTTTGAAACTTTAATGTGGCTGTGTTGCCAAAATCCACGAAGCCTAAATGTATCAGTTAACGGTACAGTTTGCCCTCAAGTAAAGATACCATATGGCAACATCACATTTTCTGTCGAAATAAACTTGCACAAATGATCATTTGTTGATTTAATGTTAATGTTAATTTAATGTGATGCAATCGTGCGAAAATATATTTGAAAGTATGTCCACTTTCTGGATAGTTTTTGCGATACAAATCAAAAAACGAAGGTCAAATTGAGAAGAGAAGACCGATGAATTAATAAAATACAGATTTAAAACAAGTCATTTCAGGAGTTGGTGGAATCAATCCTAGAACATCAACTCGTAATTATAGTAGAGTTTGCCGAATACCTCATTTGATGCAATTATTTGTTTCTAATTTTTTTCAAATAAAGTTTCAATATTATGGTTTGAAACGACTACGGGTTTTCTTCAGACTATTAACTGTTCGACTCGAACTCAACAATCGATGTTCGTATTATTTTATTTCCACCGCCGCAGTCTTAAGCCTACTTATCCAAGAGATAATTTTGAGATTTCAATATCTCGAACATGAATCCAGAAAAAGATCCCCTTGAGGTTATCCAGAATCGTCTCTTGAGGGTTGCCTCCAACAAGGCCCCGATGTATTCCTCGAATCAGTTTCAGGGATGTCCAGGTTTTAGATATAAGACAACTCATCTGCGTGTCTTTCCTGGCGCATACGTATGGTTCACCTCCATCTTCTCTGTTTCGACACCGGTACCACACCAGAGGGTGATTGGCAGCCAAGGAAGTATTATCACGATCAAAAAATTGGTTGGCCGGAGATTTTTTTTGCATGTCGTTCCAAAATTAAGAAACCTGATGCCTGCTCAGTTTAAGACGATCAATTCCAATTCGTGAAGAGGGTGGAAGCGTGGATTTTGTCTGTAGAGAGTAGGACTATTAAAACTATATTCGCGAGTTTCATATGCGGTATTTTATTAACATGTGATTTTGTATATTATTATGTTTTATTGTTTTTATTGTCAATATGAATATTGAAAATTATTATTACTATTATTACTATATTTTCGAAATAACAATTCCAAACCCTATCGAAATATGTAAAAATATACCAGGAATCGCATTTGAAAAAATATTTTCATAGCGATATCTAATAAATTACGAGTTTTCAGAAAAATCAATTGACCTGTATTTCCATAGAAATAGAAACTTCTCAACAGAAGAAAAGGTACAGCAAGATGGATATTGGAATCATAGGGGGTAGATTTCACATATTGACGAACTTGGTAAATTCGGGTCTCTTTTGTTTCTTTCGGATGATATTGAGGTTATGTTCGGTCGTTAGGCTGTCCGTATTTTCTCAAAATAGAATTCACAAGTTGCCCACCGAAGAAAAATTATATCATAGTTATTGGAAAAATCACACGCTTTTACATGTTTTTTCAAGCTTTCCAGAAAACTTTGGACTGATTTATTAATTATTCCTAAAAAAACGCCGACGTTTAGAAACGGATGGTTTATTTTTCAAGGTTAAAATCAAGAAATAACAAACCTCAAAACTACAGAGGTGACATCACACAATAAATTCCAAACATAGTTTGTATTTTTTTGATATTTAAAACGAACTTGTTTTGCTTTTCTAAAATCAATAATTTCTCGAACTCATTATACCGATTACCACTGATTATGCAAGATATTTTTGGAAAAATCATATATTCAGGCATGAAAGACTGCACTAGAAGCAACTTCAAAGACTTTAGTCGATGAGAATACTAACGATTGATTTTCAACCGTTAGGTTTGATGTTTATCACATGTGAGATACATAATTGGAAATTCTTGCAGTTTGAATGTTCAAAACAAACTTTGACTGTTTGGAATTCATGAAGCTATATAGATTAACGGACTTCAGATTTTTTTGATGTTAGAATAACATATAATTTAAAGTTTTTGTAAAAATAAATCTGGTTGATTACCAAACCTTGTGCAGAGTTCACAAACTCGCTCATCAACTTTAATCAACTTTGGAGTACTCATAAGAGTAAACACAATATTGCTATGGAATAATGCTAGCGAGAGTTTCGTTAACATCGTTGGGAATTTCATTAGGTAATTAACGCAGAAGCTAGAAGATGGAAATTTAGTTCGGCTGTCACACATGCCTCACTTTGTACTCAGGAACGGAAATAATGACAAATTGAATTATTCTCCGAGAAACTAGTCCGATGGATACTAAATCTATTATGAGATACTCAACCAAAATCTCCGAGACGAAAAGAATGCATTAATCATTTGCAAATAATTTGATTTTTTCATTTCACCCTAGAAATCGAAGTAGCTAACACAAAGCCAGACAATCTAATTGAACATTTAAAAATTCCAGGAAAGCACTGACGTGGAGCCAGTAGCTTTAACGCGCTTGGTCAAGTTTGTTGCCAAATCGGTCATCTTTTCAAGTATTCAACCCACCAAACGCACTTTACTTCTTGATCGAAAGATCTGGTGATTTTATTTTATTGCACTCACGGAATTTTCAATAGTAATAGTAATAGTAATTTATTAATTCCAAAAGATTACACCACGTATAAAACTGGAACAAGTCATATCATAACAAAAATTCACAAATTATTGATTCCTGCAATACACTCTAAATTCCTTTATATTATAGGGCTCACATTTCAATACCAGATCATACAACCTCAAAGCTGGCATTTTTCAATCGAGTACCTAATGGATTTCAATAAGATCTAATCTGCAGTTTTGGAAATATTGGGAAAGTGAAATTTCGAATGGGTATATCTACGGAATCATTTAGCGGATTTACTCGTTGCCGAAGTTTTGCTCAAATATTTAAATCAGTATTTTCAAACTAGTTTTCCAGTTCAATTATGTTTGAAATAATATTTTTTTGGGTTATTCTGAAAAAAAGTACCGAGATAAAAACCACTAAATTTGACATATTTCTTTACCAAATGACTAGAACTGAATTTGAAGGAAATCTTAATGTATCTGTTAGTATTTTAATGACGAGATATTAAGGTGTGACCTGTTAAACAATTCATTTGGTGAGTCGTGTCAGTTTGTCTTACATAAAAGTTATTAATGAAAATGCACACTTTCCAGATTTCCCCTCAATCGTTGATAATTTCTTGCAACATGTTTCATATACACTCAAGGTTTTCGATGACAACTCTTCATTGGAGTTTTATCTATGTATTTTTCTATATTCGGCATTTCAGCAGTATTTTTCATTTACAATAGTTGTATGTGTTCAACTAGATAGTGACTAAATACAGATTTCTGATTATATCCTGAAGAAGACAACAAAAGTTGACGAAAGGTAGCAAGTGAAGTTGTCTTTAATTTCATTTCCTAGATCCGAAATTCTGTATAGTTGACCAGAACTTATTCTTGTATCCAGTTGAAATTTGGTACAATGCTGGAAAATATATATATGATGAAAAGTTTCCGAAAAAAAAATTAATTGAAAAAGTAAAATTTTTTTTCAATTCACTATCAGTACGATCTCCACAAAATACTGCAAAAGATTGCGCGTCGTTATTCTTAGCTCAGCTGCCAAATTTCGATTCAATCCATCAAGTAGTTTCTGAAATGTCAGGAAAATAACCTCAAAATTTGAAATGACTATATTTGGATAGAACGAAACCAAAAGATACCTACGATTAATTCCTGAAATTTTTTTTCAAAAATTCATAGTTCAGAAAATCATAACCTGATTCAATTCACAAAAGTATTCCTCAGGCTCAGTTTGGACGGCAAACAAGTAGCGCCGGAATGTTTTTACGATGTTCAGAGCACACAGCTGCGTTTCGTGACGCTGTCCGTCTTGATGTTATTCATAGGCGTATCATTTGTATGGGATAGTGCTAATGAAATAGCATTTTAATACAAATGCGGATCGAGTCGGGAGTTATATTTTGAGAATTCAATCGTGTAGGATATTTTTCAGAATAATTCTCACTGAAAGAATAGATATAATGCATAATTCGTTACTTGTTATCCTGTCAATAATCTATAATCAGAGGCAAAAACGAACGATTCTCGCTGAGTTATACATATTGAAAATTAACTAAAAAAGTTTTTTTTTTCAATTCACTATCAGTACGATCTCCACAAAATACTGCAAAAGATTGCTCGTCATTATTCTCAGCTCAGCTGCCAACTTTTGATTCAATCTTTCTTCTTTTCTTTCACACTTGGTTATAGGTTCGAATATACCTAAACGCAGACTCTCACGAGAAGGAAATTAATATTTCTCCTTGATCCACCTTCTGATGGAACGATTTTGCGGGCTTTAATCATATGGTCCTGATGGAATTCTGAATAAACCCTCAAACTATCAGTTTTAATTCATTCGCCTATTGAATTTCGATTTGATCAGAGATGTGTACTTTTATGGATATTTGTAAGATGGATATTGGAATCATATAGGGAAGATTTCACACATTGACGAACTTGGTAAATATTGGGTCTCTTTTGTTTCTTTCGGATGATATTGTGGTTATGATCGGTAGGTAGGTTGTCCGTATTATCTCAGATTAGAATTCACAAGTTGTCCACCAAAGAACAATTATAACATAGTTATTGGGAAGATCACACGCGTTTACATGTTTTTTCAAGCTTCCCAGAAAACTATGGACTGATTTATTAATTATTCTTAAAACGACGCCGACGTTAAGAAAAGGATGGTTTATTTTTCAAGGTTAAAATCAAGAAATAACACACCTCAAAACTACAGAGGTGACATTACACAATAAATAACAAACATGGGTCTCAAACAATATTGTCAATTTCTTCATTCAATTCAACATTAATTAAAGAAATCCAATTCGTCTGTTGGCGATGTGAACATGTGAAATTGGAATTACGACAATTGAGGGTCCCGTCACATTCATCTGTTATTTCAATTGACGTGAACTGGAATGGCAGTTTCTATATTACATTTAACCAGTTTTTGAAAGAATGAGTCGACAAAACGACACAAAACTATGACAAATATTGTCTTTTTCTTGAATACTTCTCTGTACAATATCTCAATGAAAAATGAAACAACACAATAGAGATTGTGAAAATATAGCCGACTATGATGAAACAGCCCTAACCTCAGCCCTAACGCTACATCAAATGACCACAGGCCATAAGTTCGACTTCGAAAATACGAAGACCTCGGATAGAGAGCATTATGTGTATAGAAGTTAAATGATTCAAATTGAACGAAATAATATATTCAACTACCGAAAAGCATCTCAGCATCATTTACAGCAAATTGATTAACAGTTAATCAATGTGAAGAAAAGAATTGAAGAAGAAAGACAATCGTTGCCATAGTTCACATCGCAAACAGAAAAATTTGAGATCCTTGATTAATGTTGAATATGAATAAATTTACGATATTGTTTGAAAACTTACCTAGTTTTTATTTTCAATTAAAACCTTGAAAAGGGAACAATCTGTTTCGAAACGTCGGCGCTGTTTTAAGAACAATAAATAAATTAGTCCAAAATTCCCAATATTTAATTTCACCTCACTTCACAATGGCCGAAAACCAAAAAATATTTCCAGAGAACCTTTCACAATGGCTGAACTGATGATAAATTAGGTCTTGACGATTCAGAATATTGAGAAGTTCCCAGTTGGGAATTGTATGAAACTTAGTCTAATTAACGAAGTTTTGTTTCGAATCTACCACGATGAAATAATGAAATATGGGTTAATTAATTCTTTACGCCCTTCTTCCTGAACTCAAAGCTTTATTATTTGGCTTATCAAGCACATTCCAATTCCATCCGATCTGTATTTCTGGAAATATTGGAAATTTTAAATCTTGAATCTACAAAATGATGTGGCGATTTTCACACTTTCAGGAATTCGTCCTCATTAATCAAACCGAGAACCTACTCTACGAATAAAGAGTCGTTTCTAAGTTATTTTGTTTAAGGCAAACACTAGCACGTGCTGGTGAATTACGTCTTCGCGAATTTCGGCAACGCAGTCACATTGAGTTTCATTAAAACTCGTTATACAAAAAAAGGATCTTTTATATCGAATTGTAACAGTATAAAATTCTTGAATAGGTCCACCAAATATTAGTTTGATTTTTCATTGTGTTCACGGTCGGCCGTCAGGCCTCACGGCCGACCGTAAACACAATTACTTCCGAAAGAAACAACTTAGAAACTAGATATTTGCAGAGAAGGTTTGGACCCTGAATTCGAAGACCGAATTCGTGAAGGCGTAAAATCAGATTCAAAATCAGATTAGATCGAATTCAAATCCAGTACTTTATCGAAAAATGGCAGTTCAACAGTTCATACAGAATTTAATGAGGATAATATGATAAGAAGATAAAAGAATATCGAATGGTTGAAAATAATTTGAAATTTTTTTTCGGATTGTTTTAATGACACGATTATAACAAATATTTCCACAAAGTTGTCCTTCAGCATCTTCAAACTAGCTTCGACGTTTTATCATGATTGAATGAGTATTTATAACGAAAAAAAACCACGAAATTTTACATATTTTTTTCGCAATATCCCCAAAACTATTAGCCGTATCGAATTGAAATTTGGTGCACTGCTGTGAAATATGATGCCAAGGGTATAAGCAGAATCGTTTTCGGATATAGTAAATAGTTTCTGAAAAAAATTTTTTTTTGAAGGAAATCTTGGAAAAACTTTTTTTATATTAAGTGTTCATACTATCCCAACAAAATTTCGTGCAATGTTGCGCGTCGTTATGCTCCAACTGATTGCTGAGATTCAATCAAATCGCTCCGATAGTTCCTGAAATATCAGGGAAATATCCTCAAAACTTCAAATGACTATAACTCCGAAACCATTTGGCCAACTTGAAAAACCTAGCAAATTTGTTCATCAGTATTTTCAAACTAGTTACCAAGTTTCATCATTATTGAATCAGTAATATTTGAAATATTCCGAAAAAACAACGGTAACGAAACGCTGCAAATTTTACACAAGGGTTCATTATTTTCTCAGTTAAGTAACCTAAAACCATTGATATCTTAAATAAAACTCATACAGCGTGTCAAAAATGTAACATTACTCGTCAATAGTCTACGAAGAACTATTAAGGAATATCCTCGCACCTATCGATTTTGATTTCAAAACCAATTTATCCTGTGCTTTTTTGAATTTGATATTTCTCAGTTCACTGCTTTATTTTTTGACCTGGAAATATATGGATTGTGATAAATCAAATGAAAGGTAATTTGATTACCTTTTCAGCGATGTGGCTTGAAGTAGAATTGATTGTGCCGTTTTTCATTGAAAAATCAGGAAATAATTTAGAATATTCTGTTAGGAGGGTACTGTAATCAGACCATTAGTCTTTTATTAATTAATGATGATGATTATAATTTATTTATTCAATCAAACGCTTATTAAATTAAAATAAGGTTGGTTTCGTAAAAACAGAACACACAACTCGAAACAATTCACTTTTACAAAAATCAAAAAATTCACTCTATGGTTCACAGTCAACAATTGCATTATGTAAAGTAATTTTGAAAACTTTCAAGTTGGATGTGCTCCTGAACCCTTAGGGTAGAGCATTAAATAGCCTTAGGCTCATGTACAAGCGCGACTTTTCTATTAAGGTTAAAGAGTGATGTGGGTACAAGTATGTGTTTCTGTGCGCCTAGTGTTGTTACATTTTAAATATTGTTGGAAGTACCTTCATGAAAACGAGTACCCTATATATGTATAGACCACATGATGTTGTTAATTTGTTCTCTTTAGAATGCCCTCTACAAGTTTCTCTAAAACCTAACTTCAGTAAAATTCTCAACATGAATTTTGCCTCAGAAACACTTACCTTATTACTAAGGAAAATTCTCGAACCCATGGATTTGTAATTTAAATTAAATTAATACTCAACTTTCATTTTCGTTCACATAACTGAATTGGTCATCGAATGACCTTTGATGCGATATATCACATGCAATATTTTTCAAAACAAAAACTGTTGAGGTTTAAGGGTATAAACCCCAAACTTTGAAACTGCATGCATTTCTCAAACTTAGAAAATAGAAATCGGCGGGAGGAGCATATCCTTCAATATTTATCATTTCAAGAATAAAAATCTAACACCAATCACAAATTGTTAATATTCTAATGAAAAAATTGCTTAGCGAATTCTTTTTGTCACGCCACTCATTATGCATGGGAATGTACTTCCATTTGATATATCACAATCTATATATTACTATTTGAAAAAATAAAGTAGTGGGGTGCAGGTCGTTGGGGGTGAGAAATATCAAATTCAAAGAAACAAAGGATAAATTGCTTCCAGAATTCAAAATCAACGAGTGCGAAGATTTTCCTTAATAATTCTCCGTTCAAAAATTATTGACGAGTTCCGTTACTTTTTGGCACGCTGTATACTATTCAGAATTCATTGGTTTTTTTTATACCTCAGGAACCACTAGTCGGAAATTATTCGGGTAAAAATTTTTAGGTTGAGTTATGCAACAATAATAAATATTGAAAGTTTCATGAAAATTAGGTTTTAAGTTTTCGAAAAAATTTTTTTTTACCTCCAACCCCCAATTTTGAGCCCTTAAGGTACACCGATCCTGCTGAAAAGCTTGAAGGATCAATGCCGAGTGACATAGAATTTTTCTACCAAGTTTCGCGGATTTCGGTTCAGTAATTTCAAAGAAAATCTCCGGACAACGGACGGCGGACGGTGGACGGCGTACGGCGGACGGACGGATTTTTTTATTCGTTCATTCAAATCTACATACATACTCCAAAACGTAAACTGTGAAATTTTCAGGGGGGGTTGAAATTTTTTTTTGTTGGTCGATCACTAAGGTTTATTATTTGATTTTATCAAATAATAAACCCAAACAACTGCCAAGTTTCAATCCTACCGCTGCAGTATTTAAAAAATTAGAGAATGACCTCAAAATTTCAAATGGCCACAACCTCGAAACCATTCGACGGATTTTACCCGTTGACGAACTTTACAGTCGCATTTTGAGATGCAACCTACCCTAAAAATTTCAAGTCGATAGGGTCCACGATACGTCTGTAATCGTGCATACGGCTGGCTGGAAAGAATCAATTTTGACACCGATTTCTTATCGATGAGTCGAACTTCGTCGTTTGAGACCATTTTTGGAAGGAAAAATCGTAAATTACAGACATTTGGACAAAACGATAGCAAACTGTTCCCCACAACATGCGCGCAAAAAAGGTTGAAAGTATTTTAAATCTTTTTCGATGTAGAGACCACATAGTTTCCAGAAGGACTTTTCGTATGTTGTTATGCACCCTTTCCAACGATTATCTTTAAAGCAGTGTGGATGATGCACCGTTCCAGTTTTTCCATGTCTGTTGCAGTTGTTTCTATCGAATAGTTCAAGGAAAACAAATCAAAGGATTGCTAATAGCTAATTCACGACTCAGTTATACCTCGGCTACTTTATTAAAGGATGGACCAGTTCCTATTGAACATTACTAACTAGTATTGATATTTTAGGTATCATACAGAGTGCGATGGGTAAGATGTTCTGGATCAGATCCTACAGTTACTTCGGACAAACGTACTCAAATTTTGGGATTTATTCAACTTTCTGTATTTCCACCGTAGACTTCATGATGCAACAAGCCTTCGATACAACTACAACTGACATAGACAGTGTATCCACATGCTACACAGAGAATCGTAGTGAAGAGAACATAACATGGTCTAAAGAGTTCTTCCTCAAAATATGTCATTTCTGTATCCGGTCGGATAGAATAAAAATGAATACTGAATCCTTGCTAGTAGAATTCATTCATTGAAACGTTTGAAGCAATTAATTTGAGAATTTTATTATTTTCAATTTTTGTGAATAGAGCTAAGCAATGGATTTATCACTTTCAAACGATATTTCATCATTTCTTCTCGGTGAGTTTGAAACAATATACTATTTCGTCAAAATCGTGAACGTTCAGGATAAACCACAATACGCCGCCGTAATATTATTCAATGAAAATATCTTTATCAAAGTTGGGATGAAATTGGTACAATTTTGGTGACTGCATGAGGTTGGCCTATTTTGTAGTGAGAGTCCACATTCTCGTGGTTACAAGTACCCTCAGAACATCGGGTCAAAGTCATGTGAATCAGATTTGGCAGAATTCCAATCGATGCATTCTCATTTTTCGAAAAATTTTATCAATTTTCGAGAACTCCTTCAATGAAAGCGCTCATCATTAACGTTTGTCTGAGACATGGTTGAAAAAAAAACGCTGTTAACTTCATTCAAGTATTTAGTGGTTTATAATTTGATAAAATTAAATGATAAACCTTAGTGATCGACCAACGAAAAAAAAATGTGAACCCCCCACTGAAAATTTTACAGTTTACGTTTTGGAGTATGTAGATTTGAATAAACGAATTAAAAAAATCCGTCCATCCGCCGTCCGTTG
Source organism: Myrrha octodecimguttata (assembly GCA_958510865.1). Lineage (NCBI taxonomy): Eukaryota > Metazoa > Arthropoda > Insecta > Coleoptera > Coccinellidae > Myrrha > Myrrha octodecimguttata. The sequence goes on along the minus strand of OY294060.1, from coordinate 9,760,611 downwards.
TCTGGGGCTTTTCTCTGGAAGTACTGAACGGAAATCCTTGAAACTTGGTAGAAAAAACGTGTGTCACTCGGGGTTGGTCCTCCAAGCTTTTCAGCAGGATCAATGTACCCTAAGGGGTCTAAATGGGGGTTGGGGAAAAAAAAATTATTTCTCGAAAACTTACCATCGAATTTTCATGAAACTCTGAACGTTGATTACTGTTGCATAACTAAAAAAATGTATCCGGATGATTTCCGGCCAGTGGTTCCTGAAATTTCCTGTAATATCGAAAATGAATCATCGCATTCGGTTCTAAATCTGTTATTTCTGCAACGTGGGAGTCTGATTTCTTTTGGTTCTCAGGAATCTGCCCGAAATTCAATATTTTTGGTTTAAATCCATTGACACCGGCTTCAAGGGCATTTTATCTCAAGCCAACAATAAGGTATAATTTTGCATGACAGAAAACACTCAGATAAAATTCGAGCTCTTAGCATTCCAGGAATCGGAGCTTGATGGGTGGCATTCTTCGGTTACTTGAAGAATCCAGACACCACATGTGGAAGTTTATAGAATTTATCATCCTAGACCATTTAGGGAAATTTTCTGCACAAATTTGTGCTCTCTCTTTCACAGCAGCTATTCCGGGGTATTTTTCCGGATTTTAGAAGGGCGTCGCTTAATTGAAAAAACCAATCAAAATTTATATTCTCCGTCTAAAATGTGAAGAAGGGAATTTTCTCAATTTGTGTTTCCTTAGTTTTTAGACAATATTCATTTGACCGTTGTACAGTAAACAACAATTCGCTTTCGAATTTATAAACAAGACTTGTAAGTTAATTTTGTGTTCTGAAATCGTAACTTCTCATATGAATGTCGCTTCAACCTTTCTATCGTAAGATATAGAAGGAAGATTCTATTGTATAAATTGTATACCACTTCGGTCTTGTTATCTAATACAGATACAAGAAAATACATTTTTGTTACGTGTTAAAAGTGCGTTTTTAATACACCTCAACACCATTTTCGGATCATTAGTGCGACGATATTGAAAAACTGGTCGATAAGTTCAACACTTTTGTGTCGTAATTATAGAACTATCAACATTTCTGATAAAGTATCAGAAATTATTCTTAGGTCGTTTCTTTATCTGGATAACGACAGAATCAATCAACTGCGATTAATTCATCCACACGAGTCTCTATTATTGAAACCCCAAAACACCTGAATAAACCAATTCAGGTCAAATCAAAGTTGTTTAAGATATCAACGGTATATTGGGTTACTTAACTAAGAAAATAATAAACCCTTGTGTAAAATTTGCAGTGTTTTTTTTATGTATCGATTGAAGCTTATTTCGCATCATTTTTTAGATTTTTGCAGCGTTTTCACTCCCAATATCTGAAAGACTTATTAAAAATTAAATATAATTGTTTTTTTCATGAAAAACGCCCTTGCAGATTGCAGTTGTTTCTCGTTAATTGGTTTGGTTTTAGTAAGAATGGATCTCAAATCATCCATACCTTTCCTGTAAGTATCGAGTAGAGCTTTTTGGGAGGATTTTGCATCATTTTATAGTTTTTTTCTGGGTTTTTACTTCCAATATCATGGAAAAAACAATTTCATTCAATTTTCAATAGTTTGATTTTTTTGACAGCAAAATGAGAGAACCTCACTTGTATCCTAAATATGAAATGGACTCTCTTAGAGACTCGAACCGATGCCATAGAAGAATTCATGAAATTATCGAATCCTGCACTTGGGTACAAATTTTTAACACAATACATAAATCACGCTAGAAAATTTAACTCAATTGAATAAATTAACCATATGACCAAACCAACGGATGCAGTAATCCTTCATGAGTCATTATTGATTCTCCGTTTGAACTTTTCAGCTGAATTATGCTAAGTGTGTGAGATGATATTTTAAGGATAAATACTAAATTAGGGCTTCGAGAATTTCAGTAACACAGCCACATTCAAGTTTCAGTTTCATGAAATCTCGTGGTCTTCTCAAGATAAGGCACATGCTCACGGTCTGCGCATGCCTATAGTTGCGAGTAATGTTAGAACTCGTGAAATCTCCACGTTAATAGAAGAAAAAGGGGAGCATTTCTGCAGACTTCAATAATTATTTCTTGAAAAATGTTTTTTTTTTGGAAATACTTATTTTTTTGCAAAAATGCACAATGTTATTCATTTTCAATTTTCTACTTCATTTCAGTTTTCATTTTCCCGAAAAGTCTTGAATGTGAAGAAGTGGCAACATTGTGCCTTCTCTTTTTCTGTTTTTCTAACCATTCGCACCCAAAAAAAATTAAAAAACGAACCCTGGCCTCCTAAAGTCAACTCGTTATATTCGTGGTACTGTTTGCTCTCAACAGATTCCATTCTTGAAGGTATCGTCATTCATCTCGAATTGAGAGCATAAAAAGCTACGCCACAGTTAAAAATACACAAATATTTCCTCTGTAACCAAATCTATAGTAGAAAAATGACATTCTCAAAATGCTATGTTAGCACTCACATTTGAAAAAATTCTACATTTCCCTTTCGCTTCCGATAGACCTTCGTTAGTAACTTATCGTACACACAAAAAATTTCGTTTGTAACAGAGCCTATAATGAAGAACTGACACCCCGAAATACAGAGACACAGACACATTTTCAAAGACTATGTTTCTGCTTTGCTCAGAAACGAACTTTATTAGTAACTATTCGTTAACAAATAATTTCGTTTTCAACTCTTCTTTGATGGAAAAATAACACTGCTAAAATTCGAAGTTTGCACCCTAATTTGGAAGAATTATATATTTCTTTTTTGCTTTCCATAGTACTTCATTAGTTACTATTTGTTACAAAAAAATTTTTGGTCGTAACCTATCTTATAGTGAAAAAATTACACCCGTAAATTGCGGAGTTAGGATCCACATTTTCGAAAATAAATTTTTTTTAGTTCCGATAGATCTTCGTTAGTAAGTCCTTGTAGTACGAAAAATTTCATATATAACAGAGACTTCATTGGAGAAATGACACCCTAAAAATACGGAGTTATCAGGCAAATTTTCAAAGGCTATATTTCTCCTTTGCATCGAATAGTACTTTATTATTATCTGTAACTATCCGTAACACAAATAATTTCTTTTTCAGCAGCCCTTTTTTGATGGAAAATAACACCTCTTAAATACGAAGTTGGCACCCACACTTTCAAAAATTCAATATTCATTTTTTGCTTTCGATTGTACTTCGTTATTAACTTTTTGCAACACGAAAAATTTTCGTTTGTAACCTAGCCCGTAATAGTAATATAACTCATTTCATGTTGTATTACACAGGTCAAAATAGGAACATACATACAGTTATATAGGTACAATAGCAATATGTAAAACAACCATCAAACGAAAACCAAACCATCCGACAGAAACTCGCCCACACTGAAGAACGCTTTTTTTCAGATGCTTCAATATGATATTTTTAAAAGTTTGTGATGTCACGCCTCTCAGATGCTCAGGCACCAAATTGAACATTTTGCAGGACATATATTCTACATTCCGCCTTGTATTCTAGGAACGATGTAAATCAGATCGTATGTCACTCTATTTCCGAGTGTTATAAGGATGGAAATCACTGTTTCTTAGTTGATCATTATGATTTTCATGTGCATACATTGAGCATTTATAAATGAACATCGATGGAGAAGTTAACACATCCAAGGCAATGAAAGCCCTCCTGCTGTATTGCCGGTAGGTCAGTCCTGCAACAACCTAATGGCTCCTCTCTGTGTTCTGAATACTCTCTCATAACTAAAGCTATTTCCCCGCAACACAACACAAGATCTCATACGTGTTTCGATCAGTGACTGGTATGCAGTTTTCGAAATTTTATTGAAACAGAGTCAACTGAATTAAGTATTGAAAATATTTTTTTACTTGGTTCTGAACCACCGAGTCGACATGTGCACTATATGTTAGGGTTGGAGCAAAATAACCTCCTACAAACTTCCATGAGGCGATACAATTTTCATGGATTGACTGTCTCAAAGTGAAGAGCAATTTCTCTGTTTTATCTGGGTTACACTTAAGACCATTTGCTTGAATCCACTCCATTGCCAACATTTCCACTCTGGATGCCAATAGGTCTCTTGCATGAATTTTTTTATCATTGGAATCAAATATTCTATCCGTAAGACCACTGAAAAACTTTAACCGCCATCAAAAATTTCAATTTTTAACGGGAAAATGCTCTTTTAAATTTGGCTCCGCATGTCGTTTGTTTTAAGGGTTGAAACTTCGCGGTTTCCGTGACGTATGGGGATATATCCATTCTCTCCCTCTTCTCGTATATTTTTTCCTCTTAGCAAGCTAATATACAGCGTCGGACTGTATCGATCGCTGAATCGTACAATAACGAGTGACGTAGAGGCGATCTGACGCCATTCCCCCGCTTCGACCTTGGGTCCCGATTTGGCCATTTTTAATACCGAATTATTCAAAATTCGCGAATTTTTGAAGTGTGTGATAGCATACATTATGATTTTGTATCGATATAGAATGAGAAAAACATGCAAATATGATAATTCGTGTTACATGCAAGAGACCTATTCCTCTGCATGATGAATGTAGTGACTTCCCACCCTGAAACTGAAGTCATCTGCCCACAGTATGTGTTCATAGCTTTCAAGTAAGTGTGAGAAATCATTGACGAACACTATAACGAAAAAATGTTCCAGAATTGACCCTTGAGGTACTTCAGTCTCAACCTGTCTCTCTCGAGACCAGACCTTCTGTCACCGTCCCTCGAAATAACTACTTAACTAAAAATGTATATAAGGAAAATTTGCCATCCTACAAACACTTCCAAGTATACTTTACAAAGCGTGCAATAGCATCACAGGTCTTTCATTTCTTTCTAAATCCATAATGGTTATTACAGAATGAATTGTAAGTTTCAAAGTAATGAATAAGCTGATTGTAAATAACCTTCTCAAATATCTTCGAGAAAACAGGCAGCAATGAAATTGGACGGTAATTTTCAGTGGATTCCTCATTTTCCCTCTTATACAATGGTACGATTTTAGCCATGTTAAGGCAGTTGGGGAAAGTTTCCGACCTTACACAATTGTTGATCAGGTCAGGGGCAAAATGATATTGTTAATTTTTCTCTTTTGAAGGGCAGAGTACAGAACAATCTCTAGATGTGCTTTTTTCAAGACTACAAATTATTTCCCGTAGTTGATTATGAGTGACTTCAAAGAATCTGAATCTCGCATCACCATGTACAGGCATTTGGTCTTCAGGTGAACTTTGATATCTTCCACGTACTTTAGGAAGGGTTCGAGGAATTCCTTATGATTCTATAATTTGCTCGATTTTTTTATTTTAAACCTATGTTTTACGGTCATCTTATTTCGAGATAACTTCCAGCAGTATGTTTTTAGCGCATATTAAGCTCATTGAAAAGTCACACCTGATCTCTCATCATGCGAAGCCCGTCATTGAATCACTTAATACCCCCATCAACATTCCTCGACCTGATCTCCATTTCAGGAAAAGCATTTTCGTAAGCTGATATGAATTTTCCCGGAAATACATCAAAACAGTCGTCTGCAGTTAGATTCTGATCCGCGATAAAATCCCATCTTTCCTCTTTCAGTTAAGAGCCTACATTTTTTAGTATTGATTTTATTTTCATAGCTATCCCAGATGATACTTTTATGCATACAGTTCGAGGTCTGTGATCAGAAGAGACCACATCATTCACTTCAGTTTATCCAACCCATGATGTAAAAAACAAGGTGTGCTCATCTGCAGAAAAAAGTGAACTCAGCAAGATTGAAATACAAGGAAATATATATTCTGTGCTTTGAATTTTAACGTCATTTTATACGTCATCGTTTGTACTCACCATCATAGATGAGCACATCATGTTTTACTTACATCATGATACAACCTCCAAATCAAAGCTCGCAAATACGTTGCCGACACAGAGTGCCCCTCTGGTTGTATCCTATATTAGCTGATTCATACCATATGTTCCAAGCATCTCCAAAAGTAAAGACGAGTTTCCATCAACCTGAACATCACAATTTGTTATTCTAATATGTACATTGAAATCACCTGTTAAAATTACTTAAGTCGAAGGATCTAACAAATCAAAAATGTCTCTCAGTAAAATGATCAAATTTGACAAATCACCCTTTGGGATTGCTATACAGATAACATAACAATATTATTTGCCTTAATGGCTGCTACTTCACAGTCTCTTTCAAAAGAACAGTCAACAAATTTGGTTAAATTTTCATAGTTTGTGTCTCTGCACATTAACACTGCACCACCTCGTATACGTTTTCTTCTCGAGAAATATGAAGCAACATGCCACCCAACAACAGAACAACACTGCATACACATTTCGGCATTCAACCATAGCATTGTACTCACCATGTTCATGAAGGAAGGCATCTAATTGATTTACCTTGTTACTCCCTATTCTTTGTAAATTCAAATTTGAGTAGCATAGGTTAGTTTGGATTCCATTTCGTTCCTCCGAAAAAACATCGCCATATATGCTCCACTCCGCTTCTTCTAAATTTTCTCTGGGTATTGATACTTCAAATGACTGGTAGTATTCAGGTCGCTTAGATATTAACTGTTCACAGCATGATTCTCTGAAAGTCAACTTCGCCATATCAGTAAATTCTTATAAAGTCGTCTTTGATTATATTCTTGATACAAAAAGTGAAGTCATCGTAGGTATGGCCTTCACATTACCACATGAAGGCCAGACTATAATGGAAAAATATCACCCCTACAAGTCGAAGTTAGTACGCGCATCTTCTGAAATTCTTTATTTTTCGCACTCAATAGTATTTCGTTTTTAATTAATGATAACACAAATTAGAGTGAAGAAAACCTTTTTTCAAAATACGAAGTAAGCTCCCTCATTCTCGTGAATTTTGATCTCAATAGTGCTTCTTTAGTAATTATTGCCAACACAAATAATTTCGTTTGTCAGCTAATCTGAGTTGAATACTTTCTCTTTCGTTTTCAATAGTGTTTCGTGAGTAACCGTTCATAATAAAAATATTCCTTTTTTCAACCTTACAGTCAGCATTGAAAAATTTGCACTCATTTTTTCCTCAATCTTGTGAACAGCGCGTTATCATTTCGTCACGATGTCTGTAATTTTCGAATTTTCGAATAAAAAAAATCATCGATAAAAAAAAAGTTTTTCTGAAAATTTTCATATTTCATTTAAATTTCATTGGAACTTCCAAGTCGCCATTTCGTGGTGTGATAAAGCGCGTGAAGGCTGCTGAATTTTTTTCGAGAGTAACCATCTGCGACACAACAATTTTCGTTTCTAGAGGAAATAGAGGAATATGTTAGGATGCAAACCGAAATTTTTGTGTAACAAATAGTAACTGCTATTCGAAGCAAAACGGAAAAATGTGGGTACCAACTGCGCTTTTTAGGGGTGTTATTTTCCATCAAAGTTAGGCTTGAAACGAGATTATTTATGCTACAAATAGTCACTAAGGAAGCCACTATCAGAAGCAAAAGAGAAATATTAAGTCTAATGTGCCTGATAACTGAGCATAACTGGGGAGTAATATCCATTATAGGATCTGTTTCAAAGGATTTTTTTGTGTTGCAATTGGTTACTTACAAATACTATAGAATGGAAAAGGAAAATGTAGAATTTTCGATAACGTGGATGCTAACTTCGTATTTTTGGGGGTGTCATTTTTCCACTATAAGATTGGTTACAAACGAAATTCTCTGTGTTAGGTACATATAGTTTCTGACTAGTGGGTGCCCGTGAAGTTGGCACCCAGCAGAATGTGAAATTTTTCTACCAGTATATTGGTACTACAATAAATTTTGGTGTTACAAATGGTTACAAACGAATGCAAAAAACATTTTCATTTTCAAAAAAGTGGGTTGCTTAGTTCACGGACACATGGAACCTGCGTGAAAAAATATTTATGCTATTATTTATTTCAAAAAATAAGTTTTTCTTTCGTATACGGCAGTTTCAAGTAATTATTATTCGATTTTTCTATTTGTATTTTCTTATGTGGTATTTTAAATCGATATCCAACCAAAAAAATCATTTGACTGAACCGATGAATTTAATTCAATTCTGATTTAATTTGGAAAAAGTAAAAACTGTCTCAAACATTTTGCTCCATTCTATGCGAAATAATGTGTAAGAATGTTACGGTGAACCAAAATTCAATTTCAATTATATTGTAACGTTTTCTCGATTTGTCAAAACGTTCTAGATAATTTAACTATTTATTTACACCTATTTATACTCATAACAAATAACTAAACAACTTATTCTATCAAAGTCTATGGACAATTTATTTATTTCCACACTTTTTATTTTTACTGGACACTTTCCGCTAAATATCTTCTACGAGAACTCAACTGAATGACTCCCTGTTCTGCTTCGTGCCCGTCGTTATATACTTGGCGAAACTTCTAGCGGTTAATAGAATTTATCCAGAAAGTTTCAGCCACCATCCGAAGGCCACATAGACGTCTGGAGATTACTGGAACAGTCTCGCACAGACAGGGTCGTACTCGTCACGATATGATACACGTTGTTGCCTAGTTCTATTGGTGTTCATGCAAGAAGCTTTTACACGGAAAAAAATTAATACTTCAGTCAATTAAATATTAATTGATCGAAGTAGATGATAGATTCATATATGAGCAAGATTATGGTAAAGTTAGGTCAATTATACTTTTTAGTTGAAATCCAAATATACCCTTTATTTCTTTCTAGTGTAAAATACACTTGTATCTAATATAGTTGCAATCATCACGTTAAGTATATGGTAAGTTTCTATTTGAGTATACAGTCGACATTGAAATTAGGATATAATATATTCCAATTAAACAAAATAAATCACTTTGTTCGAGTAGTCTGTATACTCGGATGAAACTCATACTCTACTTAAATCTAGTTTTTCTTAATATGCGAAAGAAAACAGTATCTGCTCACATGAAAGGAATTATTCCCTTCATAAAAAGAAACACTCGATTTGAAACAAGTATGTCTAAACTCAAATTGAAATGACTTGTTATTTGCCAAAAGTAGACGATATACTCAGATGGAACTTTTGTATTCCTTGAAACTAGTTGTTGCACTATTTGGAAGGAGAACTTTTTCTACTTGAACTACTTACTACTTAATATGAATTTAAGATTTATTTCATTCCCATTTTGAACGAATGCTTTATTGATTTGAACTCAATATCGACTTCAGTTTGCTGTAAGAAATAAGTCACCTCATTCAAAATTTAACTAATCGTTTATTTCGCAAAATGTATATAGGTATATATTGAAAATGAATTTACCAATGAAAAAAATCACATAATATTATTCTGGAAAAAGTATAACGTCATATCATATCGGTTATTCCAAGAATACTGGGTGTTATACAGGGTGTTCAATCAAATTTTTAGCAAATTCTCGTAGATGATAGCTGTACTGATTCTAAATATTTTTTTTCTATGATCATGGATTTAATAATGATTCCAAGGGAAGCATGCCCTCAAAATGCTGAAAAAAAATTTTGAACGATGTATCGAAGGCCTTACGAGCAGAGAAGAACTTCAAGTAGAAGTCATCCACAACGATATAAAATCATGTTGGATGTAGCAGCGACTATCCAAAATAAGCAAAAATGGTCGTTTCCTTTGGAAAGCCTGCTCTCTCTGTTCCGCGATAAGAGTAGGAATATCTCTGGAAATCTGAAAAAAAATATGAATTTCAAAAATTGTTTAGCATGATCAATGAAATTCATTACCTTAACATAAACTCTTGGCTGACTCATTGTGTTGAAAATTTTCAATAGAATATTTCCTCTGCACACCGTCCCTCGGGGGGAATCAAAACTGGAAGACTACCTTGCATGAATTTCACATCTGAAAATCACATGTAACATCATTGCATGATCTGAAGTATCAATTCGAATGGACTACATTCATATTATTTTTCCATTTATCAAGTGATGATTTTCTCAACTTTGGGAATGAATATTTTAGTTTCTATCATTGAATAAGTAATGGAAAACAAAAAAGCATCAAATGTATATCTGGGAATACAGGGTAAATAATTTCTGGCGAGTTTCATGTCGATAATGAAATCAAAGGAACATTTCCACTGTTGAGAGTACATATTTATCATTTCTGCAAGTAATGAATGTTCGAAATATATACAGAGTGTAACAGCCAAATGGAATAAATTCGATAATGAATAAATAAGGGGGTGTTAGGAAAAACGCTCGGATACGTCGATTTGTAATTTTAAATGCGCATAGTTTTCAAGAAAATAAAATTATATAGGGTGTTCCATGTGACCGTGGCCAATACCAACTTTCTTATTTCAAATGTAACCCCCTGTATATTATTTATTTTTTGGATTCTTCAGAAAATTCTAGACATAATTCATGTACAATGTCCTATACCTTTTTCGGAAATATTCAGTGTTTTCAGAAATGTTGAGTAACGTTAGAAGACAATTCTACACCAGATTAGCATGTTGCCAAGACGTTCGCGGCGAGCATTTTGAACATTTCCTACATTGACATTAATGTTTTTTTTGTTTTTTTTTTTAATTATTAAAAAATAATCAGTATTACTTATTAGGTTTTAAGTGTAATATACCGAATTTGTGAAATAAAATAATTTTTATTTAAAACGTTGATTTTTGTACTAAATCTGGAAACACTTAATATTTCCGAAATAGTTGAAGATAGGTATAGGACATTGTGCATGAATTGTGTCTAGAATTCTCTGAAGAATCCAAAAAATAAATACTATACAGTGGGTTGCATTTGAAATAAGAAAGTTGGTATTGGCCAGGGTCACATAGAACACCCTATATAATATTATTTTCTTGAAAAATATGCGCATTTAAAATTACAAATCGACGTGTCCGAGCGTTTTTCCCAACACGCCCTCATTTGTTCGTTATAGAATTTATTCCATTTGGCTGTTACACTCTGTATAAGTACCCATGAAGTAAGTAAAACATGGTGTGCTCATCTGCTCATCTGTGATCGTATTTACCAATGATGATATCACTTTTTCCATTCAAATTCAAAGCACAGAATATATATTACTCTGTATTTTAATCTTGCTGACGTCACTTTTTTTCAGATAACACACCATGCTTTTCAAATCATGTATGTACTTAAGGCTACCTTAGCTCGAATCCTTTCAGCAATCTTTCAGCAGATTTGCCAATTTTCACTTTCACTCTACGGCATCACAGGATTTGTAATATTGCGTGCATGCGTCTTAACTCAATGAAGAATGTTTCGACTAATGACGATGGAAATAGACCCGCGCGTAGACTTCAACACCTACGCCGACTCAACACGTTCCTATAGAGGGTGGGAATTTGTATATCTCATAATTTTACACTTGGTTTCAGTCTATGTAATGAATGTAATACTTGAAACACGTAGAATATAGTTTTTATAGATATTGCATCATTTTAATTGGTCCTTGTGAAAGCTTGGATTAGTATATCTCATAATATAATACTCAGTCTGAATGGATGTAATGAATTTTATACTTGAAACACGAAGATGAATTTTGATATTAGATCGTTTCCACAAAGGGCATGAATTAGCATATTCATTCTCAATTATAGTCGATATTAGTTTGAATTTGATCTCAGAGGACTGAGCTGGGTTTCTGATTAAGAATCCGTTGTCGGAAAAAAATTCTGTCCGGGTGTGTGTATTTTTTGGCGCATCCAGAGTTTGAATTTGTATAAATAGGTATATTCTCTCGAAAAACTGATCGCAAACGTAGCTCATCTATACCTAATTAAAAAAATTCAATATAATATTTTTCCTCCGGCTTTGAATATGAAATGGAAACAAATCGATAGCTCGCTGTTACCCTGAATATGCACGCAAAAATTATGAAATAGTTCAACCTATTTTTTTATCAATAGCTGAAATTACTGTGGATATATGAATTTATTCTTCAAGAAACGAGAGGCGTCAAAAAGTCCCAGGCCTAGTAACACTAAGAAAATATTCTTTTGAATTTTTATTATGCAATCCTCGAAACGAAATTTTGCTCACATATGCACGTAGTAATTCTACGCTCAAATACCGATCTATAATTGAATCAGATCATTACTTCCGCAATTATCAGAAAAAAACCCAACTTGCTCATGATTTTTTTACACCCAAACTAAATAAATATACTTTTCGACATAAATTTTAGACTTTATATAGAAACATATTCTACCTAAATTATCAATAAATCACTCAATCGATTATACATATTAACGAACTCAGCCGAGATATTCAGAACCAGAGCCAACCTGAAAATTTCCAGATCCTATACCAGTTCTGAATCCTTTTATTACCTACAACTTTGACATTTAACTTTTTTCCATATTATTTTTTGTTTTGCCTGAAATCGAGTTGAACCGTGTTCTACCCTTAAACACTCACATCATCCACTTTACGACCTCACATCGTCTGTAAATGATTTTTCATTTAATTTTCGTTATATTGTCTTCCTTTTCCGATGGATTTCATCCTACTATTATTTTTTTTGCTTCAAAATATTATCGACCCTGGTCTATAAAAAGATTTTGACAACGGATAATTCATCAGGGATTTCAACCTGAAAAATTATAAACATTCTGGCAAAACGATAACGCCCTTGCCCTCCAAGAATTATTTCTTGGAAATTCAACTAATATGCAAGCTTTTCCGAAATTTACTACGAATCGTCAGACACATGGGATATAGGCGAGATTTAATCTATAAGTCCTGCTTCGTTTTCAGGATTTATACAAAATTGAGAGGGTGTACCCAGAACACAGGATTTCACCCATATAAATCGGGATTTCCGGGAGAAGTTAAATAATTCTGTTAATTTCGATATGTTTCAACAAACGTTTCCAATACTCTTTAATATTTCAATGCAAGAAGCACACATACATTCATGCAAGTCTTCATATGCTCTGAAAGACGATTTAATAAAATAAAATTATATATTCTGTGTCCAATATCAGTCGAATGTCATAAATAGTTGAATACCATTGTAAACCAAATAATTTAGAAAGAAAGTTTGTTTTTCGCTATCCCCCGTGGATGCACCCGTGGCTTGGCTGGCAGTCAGTACAAAATCCAAAAGAATTTTTATAAAGATGGAGGGTGCAGGATGCAAAAATATAGGTATTCAAATAGTATTAAAATAAGTAAACCAATTATTCGCAAGTATTTTGTTTAATGAGTGTTTGTGAAGTATTGAAATGAAATAATGATAGCTTTGGAAGTGAACTATCCTATACTCTAATTCAATCTCGGAATATTCTTGATTTTGAGGAATCGACAAGTTTCCAGTAATTATACCATTTATTGTTTCTGATTATAATAATCAACATTTTAGTATATGAACCTATAGTTTCATCAGATTGATCCAAGAATACAAAATAACCCGATATTCTTGTCTTTATACAATATAAACTTGAGCTAAGTGGAAATTTCAAGAATATTGCGATTGTTGTTTTGAGAATAGTTTTCGTTCCGTGTATTTGTTTTCCTTGTTAGATTGCATGCAGACTTCCTGTTGCACCTGTATATGCATCTATTTCTTCAGATCAGCATGGTTGGAATTATTCCTGAAATAACAACGATACCGCGGAGGTAATCAAGGAACTTGATATATCTTTTCAGAAATTGAACTTGGTACACTGTTATGCAAATTCAAGATGCTTCCTTCGTTCAACAGTTATCGTGTCGTAGGCCAGCTGGCCAGTCAGAATCGATTTTGGCACCGAATTCATCATCAGTGTGTCTAATGTAGTCGTGTCAGAAAATGTCGAAGATTTAAATGCATTTGTTCAAAACAATAGCCTGCCATTTTCCAGAACATGTGCGTGAAGAAGGAAGAGCATTTCAGAATGAAAAGTTTACTGAGGATTATAAATTCAACAAAATTAGATCTCATTCCACAATAATAGAGGGACTATGAATTTTGAAATTGAAAACTCCTAACAAAAAAACATCAAACCACATGATTACTGCAACATTTATCTATATTTAATCAATAAATTTAGCAACTCATTATTTACATCTTCATTGACTCGACGGTCCTCATGACCAATTGCTAGAATTTGATCTGAAAATACAGTTCACGAGCAATATAAAGAATGAAGGAAACAAGAACTATTACCATTTTGCGATCACATTCATGAACGCAAGAGAGGAAGGACAGAGAAAAAACTCAATTTCATGAAAAACAAAATGATCCTCCAAATTGAAAGAGAAGAAAAGTTTATTTTGAAAAACATGGACATACACAATCGAAATTTCATACCGAAAAAATAACAGTCAAACAGCAAACATATAGGAAGAGTGGATTAACTGAAATCAAGAGAATCCACAGCTCACATCAAAATGGTGCAAAAAAATGAAAAGAGATCTGTCCTTCCAGAAAACAAATAATTCTCCTGAAACAGACCCAATCCAACCAAGCCTTTCAGATTTACAAAAAAATAAATAATTGATACTTCGTTGAACCTTCAGGTTTCGCAAAACTCCTGTATCATTACAACAATTATGTCTTTTTCTCAAACAGAACCACTTTGCAGGGTAATTGTGATCCACTGAATCATAAAATCCAATGCACTTCAGAAAAACCGCATCATAGATGAACTGACTGAAGTTATATTCAATTGAAACCAAATCATTGGCGAAGAAATGAAATTTATATCAGGAACGTTATATGACGATGATTTGGACGATCGATGAAAATTTAGTCTACATAAGAAACAGAAGTCTGAAATTCAAAGAATAAGTTATTTTATTTTGCTTATCATATGACGGGAAGGAGCACAAATAATTTGGCTTTATCAAATGACAACATTTCAACAAATTACATTTTCGAATATCAAATCAACAAAACAATAAAGAATCACTATCGAGAATCAGATACTGCAAACAGAAGAACTATTGAACTTTACGGTCGGTCTAACGGCAGACTGCGTATACACAATAACTTCCGAAAGAAACAACTTAGAAACTCGATATTTGTAGGAAAGGTTTCGACCTCAATTACGAAGGCCGAATTCGTGAATGGGTGAAATCCACAGAATGATTCCGCAGATATACCCATTAAAAATTTTATTTTCCCAATATTTCAAAAACTACAGGTCAGATCGAATTGAAATCCA
The DNA here is from genome assembly GCA_958510865.1 of Myrrha octodecimguttata. Classification (NCBI taxonomy): domain Eukaryota; kingdom Metazoa; phylum Arthropoda; class Insecta; order Coleoptera; family Coccinellidae; genus Myrrha; species Myrrha octodecimguttata. The sequence continues at coordinate 9,745,407 of OY294060.1, read as the reverse complement.
GTATTTCATCGAAAAATTACAGTTCGAAGGTTCATACAGAATTCAATGAGGATGATATGATAGAAAAATCACAAATTTTTTTTTTTTAAATTGTGCTAATCACACGATCATCACGAAATTTTGCACAAGGGAGAGAAAACCTCGAAATTTGATATATTTTTTCCCAATATCTCCGAAACTTATGATCGTATCGAACTGAAATTTGGTACGCTTCATGCAAAATTTCGTGATGATCGTGTCATTTGAACAATTTGAAAAAAAAATTTCTCTGATTTTTTTATCATATCATCCTCATTAAACTCTGTATGAACCTTTGAACTGTGATTTTTCGATGAAGTACTGGATTTCAATTCGATCTGATCTGTATTTCTGGAAATACCCCAGTAGCACACAATCTTGGCTAAACATTGATTCAATATTGGCCCAATATAGATTCATCGTACATCGAAAAACGAGTATACGCCAATGTTGGCCCAATATCGAAATTTGTGATAAGGCCAATATTGTGAATTAGTACTTTTGCCAATATTGGCCCAATATTGGGATGAGTGGATTGTGCCAATATTGTTTATCAATGGTAATGCCAATATTGGTCCAATATTGGGCATAAGTTATTAGCCAATATTGTAAATCACATTGCTACCAATATTGGCCCATTATCGGGATAAGTGGATTGCGCCAATATTGTTTATCAATGGTATCGCCAATATTGGTCCAATATTCGGCATAGTTTTTTAGCCAATATTGTGAATCACATTGGTACCAATATTGGCCCAATATCGGGATAAGTGGATTGCGCCAATATTGTTAATCAGTGGTTTCGCCAATATTGGTCCAATATTAGGCATAGGTTATAAGTCAATATTGTAAATCACATTGCTACCAATATTGGCCCAATACCGGAATATGTGGATTGCGCCAATATTGTTTATCGATGGAATCGCCAATATTGGTCCAATATTGGGCATAGTTTTTTACCCAATATTGTGAATCACATTGTTACCAATATTGGCCCAATATCGGGATAAGTGGATTGCGCCAATATTGTTAATCAATGGTTTCGCCAATATTGGTCCAATATTGGGCATAGGTTATAAGCCAATATTTTAAATCACATTGCTACCAATATTGGCCCAATATCGGGATAAGTGGATTGCGCCAATATTGTTTATCGATGGTATCGCCAATATTGGTCCTATATTGGGCATGGTTTTTTTGCCAATATTGTTAATCACATTGCTACCAATATAGGTCCAATATCGGTGTAAGTAGATTGCGCCAATATTGTTCATCAAACGTATCGCCAATATTGGTGGAAAAGTTCTTTTGGCCAATATTGAAAATTACATTGCTACCAATATTAGCCCAATATCGAGATGAGTGGATGGCGCCAATATTGTTTATCCATGGTATCGCCAATATTGCTCCAACATTGGGCATAGTTTTTTGGTCAATATTGTAAATTACATTGCTACCGATATTGGCCCAATATCGGGATAAGTGAATTGCGCCAATATTTTTTGTCAATGTATCGCCAATATTAGTCCGATATTGGGAATGGGGTTTTAGCCAATATTGAAAATAACATTGCTACCAATATTGGGATGAGTGGATTGCGCCAATATTGTTTTCCACCGTATCGTCAATATTGGTCCAATATGGGGCATAGTTTTTTGGCCAATATTGTAAATAACATTGCTACCAATATTGGCCCAATATTGGGATTAGTATATTGCGCCAATATCGTTTATCAATGGTATCGCCAATATTGGGCATAGTTTCTTGGTCAATATTGTAAATTACATTGCTACCAATATTGGCCGAATATTGAAATGAGTGGATTGCGCCAATATTGTTTATCAATGATATCGCCAATATTGGTCCAATATTTGGTATAGTTATTCGACAGTATTGTAAATTACATTGCTACCAATATTGGCCCAATAAAGGGACAAGGGGATTATGAGTGTGAATCGTTTTCCTGTGGAACTTCGGTTAATGGCAAACTTTGGAGGCTTGCAATGGACATACTCTAGAAGAATATACTGTAAGATTTCTGAATTCCCTTGAAAAATCGAATACTTCTGGTTATATTATTCCTTTCAGGTTGATTATTTTGGACGATATATCGAAGCATTTTGTACATGTAATAGTAGAATTTAATCTGAACTGATGGGTAAATACATCAATTCTCATGAATTTACCGACTAAGCTTTCCACTGTTTCAGGGGACTTCATTTTGGAGATATTAATCCGAACTGAAAGCTATCCAGATAAGTATTCTGATACTACACAAGCCGAAATTCCGAACAATTTTGATTATCTTATTGTCTAGAGTCTAGAGGAGATATTCAATCTAACGCGTGTTCGAGTCAAAAGAAAATTCTGCAATTTATTCAGGCGATTGGGACCAGTTAAAACAAATTGTATATTAAAAAATAGGAAATCAAGTAACTCAGTATTAATCGAATATTCAGAAATAAATTCATTTATGCTAATTCTGAGGTTATTTCGCACTTACAGAATACTTTCAACGTATTTCACCAATGAAGGTACATAATTCCATAATATAGGTTATTATCTGTGCACAGAAAATTAAGTCACCCTGATCATCACACCTGTTGAGGTTGAACTAATCAATAAATCCTTAAAATAAGTATTAGTTATAATTTATATTTCCAACGAATAAATCTCGAAAAACATTCCCTTGTTATAGCCTCAGGGCCATTTATCGCCCGAGAGTGGCTTCCGTCTAACCAGATGCTGTTTTATTGCCCTTTGCTTACATTTCAAGGAGTTGTCGCGTATCATTCTTCGATTCACATTTTATTTTTACATAATATTCCTTTTTGCATCCCGATAGTTGTTCCATCCCTTCACTTCCTAATTCATTAGTGTGCAACGAATCTTTTTACGGGCTTGTTTTGGGGAACACGCATCATTATTTCGTCACGATGTCTGTAATTTTCGAATTTTGAGCCAAAATGGGTATCAAACGACTAGGTTGGACTCACTGATGAAGAATCCGTGGTCAAAATTGATTCGGCGTTCGGCCGTCCTTCCGGCCGTGTGCGCTGTAACTCTCGAAAGGAACTACCTAGAGTCTTGAAATTTTCAGATTTGGTTACGAGCCTGAATATCTCGGTTAAGTTCGTTAATGGGCCAAATCTGCCGAATGGTTTTTGTGCTACAGCCATTTGAAATTTTGATTTCTCAATAACTCGAAAAATATTTATCTGATCGAAAGGAAACTTGGTTGGAAGATGCACAGTGTCAATGGGAAGAATTATCCATGGAAAAATTGGAGAAGAAAATTTTTTTTTCGAAAATTTTTATATTTCATTGAAATTTCACTGAAATTTCCAAGTCACCATTCCGCACTGTGAACAAGCGCGTAAAAGCTGCTGACTTCACGTCAGTGCTTTTCTAGATTTTTTATAGTTAAGGTCGGCCTAACTGCCAAACGTAAAATGAAAAGACATTTAGAGACTTGATTTTTTTTGTTGAACTTGTTCAATTCCGAAAGCTGAATTCGCGAACGGGTGAAACCATCCAATGACGCCACATATATATATATAATTAATTACAAGAAATTCGACACATTTTTTTTCTCAATATCTCCAAAGATAAATATCAGATGGAACTGAACTTCGAAACACTGTTGTAAAATACTGAATCGAGGTTCTCACCAATTTTATTGAAATCTGATGAAAAGCTTCCGGTTGAAAAATTCTTCAACAAAAATTCCCAAAATATTTGAATACATTTTTACAGTTTTCCACCCCTACGGTCCTAACAAAATTTGTCAGTTTTAAGTATTTTTCTACTTACTACATAGTTTGAATCTGTTCGCTTCTGTTCTTCTTGGAATATTGAGGAAATAACCTCAATCTTCCAATATCTCCGAATATAAATATCGGATCAAACTGAAATTCGAAGCGCTGTTTTGAAATATTGATTTCAAGCTTTATCCCAATTTTCAATCTGATCGTGTCGATAGTCATCGAGATATTAAGGAAATATTCTGAAAATTTCAAATAACAACGAAATTTTACATATTTTTTTCTTAATACCTCCGGAAATAAATATTAGATCAAATTGAAATTGGAAAAAACTGTTGTAGAATACTCACTCCAAAGTCGGCGCTGAATTTCATCGAAATCTATTCAATAAATTAGAAAAAACAATTGTTTTTTCGATAAATATGTGAATAATTTTCGAAAAACAATTTTTTCTTGGTTCGCGTTAATATATTCTCCGAGTAATTACGAAGTTTCGATGTGGTCGCATATGTGCTTCTCGACATATCCAGGAAATTTCAAACAACGAAATTTGACAATTTTTTTTTCATATATCCCAGAAAGCAAATATCTCAAGTTTAAATTTGAAATTCCGTTTTTGAATATTGATTCCAAGGCCTGTGACGGATTTCATTAAAATGTTCCGAGAAAAAAAAAATTTTCCACAAAAATTTCAAACATTTTCGGGTAAACATTTTCTTCAAATTTTTTAACCACTAGATCCATACGAAATTTTGCGGAAGGTTTCGCTTTGGTATCCTTCTTATTATTATCATGTTTCGATCTGATCGCATTTGTTTTTCTTGATATGTTGAGGAAATAACGTCAAAATTTTTGTCATATTTCTCCGAAAGTAAATATCGTATCGAATTGAAATTTGAAACGTTCTTGTTGGAAGACTGATTCTAAGATATATGTGCCAAATTCAGTTGAAATCTGATCAACACTTTCCGAGAACAAGAAATTTCCAATGAAAATTTCGAAAATTTTTGAATAATTATTTCTATAAATTTTTTAACAATTAGATCCATACGAAACTCCACACTTATTTGTTTGTTGGTATTCAAGAACTTGTCACGAAATTTCAATTCGATCGAATCAGTTCTCCATGAAATATCGAGAAATTAACCTCAAAATTTCATATACTCCAAAAATGTTTGGTCGATTTGGTCCAATAACGAACTCAGTCGAGATTTTCAGGATCTAAGCCCAACCTGAGAAATTCAAAACTCTAGGTCCTTTCTTTCGAAAGTTAGAACGCACACGGCCGGACGGACAGAATCAAATTTGAGTCTAACCTAGTCGTTTGAGACCAATTTCAGCTCAAAATTCGAGAGTTGCAGACATTGTGACGAGACGATAACGCGTTGTTCCCCAGAACAAGCGCGTAAATACAGTGGAAATTACCGAATACATATTCATTCAAACCGTTAAATAAGAAAGTAAAAGGATAGAAACCCATAGGCGATTGAAAAGCTATCTGTGCAAAATGCCTCCATTCAATGTAGAACGAGAGCATCATTAAGGGGTTACAGGTTCCCCGTAAGTTCAGGTACGATGACGAATGACGACAGAGCGAGCTAATAGCTCTGGGAGCTACTGTATCGTTATAATACAAATTGTATGACAATTGATTAAAACATTTACAGATTGATTGAAGCAAACCCTATCCAAATGATGAATTGAAAAAATAGTTCGAGCTCTGAGCGACAAAAACATCGAAAAACGATAAGTGACAAACCCTTGCAAGGGCAATAAAATAACATCTGGTAGACGGGTGCCACTTTCGGTTGTCAAATAGCCCTGAGGCAATAACAAGGGAATTATTTCTAAGAATTATTCGTTAGAAATCCAAAATATAACAGATTATTTGTTAGGGTTTATAAATTATTTCAATACTATATTCAGGTGCAACGATGAGTGTGACTTAATTTTCTGCGCACAGATAACCCCTTATACGTATTAACCTATAGAAAATAATTTACCTTCATATAGGTGAAATACGATGAGAGTATTCTGTAAGTGCGAAACAAGCTCAGAGTTAGAACAAGTATACTGAATATTGGCGTGCATTGTTCATCTCGTAGAGGAACGATAATTCCATTAACAGTTTAGTTTATATTCGAAATAATTTATGGGATTGAAATAGGTTGGAAATGAGACACTAATTCATTCCTTCAAGCGACGTTTCGCGACTGTTTTGTTGCTTCTTCAAGCTTTTTAATATAGAATACTTATGAATAAATCAACATAGTATAGGATTTCAAAAACTTATTTTCCTACCTACGAAGCAGTTATTTGAATTGAAACAGTATTTTCATCGATATTGAATCGGAAAGATAAACAAAACTGACATGTGACGTGACGAACATATGAACGAAATCCTGTTCTTCGATTCTCAGATGAATAACTTTTTGGATGAACAGGAACCACTACCACATCAACACATCCGCTGCTTCGGAGGTAAGAAAATAAGTTTTTGAATTCCTATACTATGTTGATTTATTCATGTTGTTTCACTAAGTATTCTATATTAGAGAGCTTGACGAAGCAACAAAACAGTACCTAGCGAAAAGTGAAGGAATGAATTCCAATCCCACGAATTATTCTACATATAAAAATTAATGAAAGGAATACGAGATCACAGTCGAGTGTACTTTATATTGTGATAATAAGATATTTTATAGCTGAAATTTGACGTGCCTATCTTTGAAACATTTTTCGTGTCTTTTGAACTATTCATATTTTAGCGTCACAATAGTGACGTCACACGCAAACATTTTAGAAAACAGTTCGTAAAAGTCGAAAACATAAGTTTGACTACTGTTAAATCTTTTATAACTGGTATTTTAGCGCCGTAGCGGTGACACCGGTGACGTCACACGCAATATTATATTCCATTTCAGCGAACTTCTTAATGACGTCATCAGTTCGATGGTCGCCTAAAACGGATTTTTCAGAACCTTCCGTTTTTTGTTGGTTAAAATTGATAATTTTCATCCTCATCAGATTTTGGATGCTATGTTTTCTTGCTCTCTTCAACGCGTGCGGAAATCATTGTAATTGATGAATAATGAAGTAAAAAAATCAAACCTTCTCCATATTTTGAAGATTCATACTTTCATACATTAATAATCACGAAATTTCACTGAAATGAGTGAAATATCAAATAACGCGGTCTCCTAACTCACACAAGCATAATAATCAGCAGCAATAATAAACCTACCTCTCCTTAACCCGGTTTGAAAAGCTTAATATTCTATTAAAGTGAAAATTTTCCTGAAATACTTATCTAACCAACTAAATCAATACAAAAACAGTTCAGAGTTATTCAGCGTTGGTCGTAATCAAAACAAATACAATGTAATATTACGCATCATAAGCCTGAACTCGTATGGTCATGGGTAGCCCAATGGTAGAGCTTTATACTTGCGGCGCAGATTGTCCGGGTTCTATTCCCGCAGCGGACGATTGGTTAGTGTTGGATTTTTCAGGTTGGTGGTTTCTCGTATTTCTATAGGTGGGTCGTACGTCAGAGTCTCAAGTTGGTGGGTTTCAGGAAGGTCGGTGATGGGGGGTGGTGGTCGGTCATGAGTTTCGTAGTGGGTTGATTCTGTGTGTACTTGAAAAACGCGAATATATTTATAATTTTATTTTTTTACTTTTTGAATATTGGGCCAATATTGGTTTCCAATATTGGGCCAATATTGGTTTCCAATATTGGGCCAATATTGGTTTCCAATATTGGGCCAATATTGGTATCCAATATTGGGCCAATATTAGTATTCTATATTTGACCAATGTATATTTCCAATATTGGGCTTATGTTGGTAACCAATGTCGGCCCAATATTGCAAAAAGTCAACATTCATTATTGGGCCAATATTGGTATCATATATTGGGCCAATATGGATGTCCAATATTGGGCCAATATGGATGTCCAATATTGGGCCAATATGGATGTCCAATATTGGGCTTAAATCGGTATCCAATGTTGGCCCAATATTGCAAAAAGTCTTCATTCATTATTGGGCCAATATTGGTATCATAAATTGGGCCAATATGGATGTCCAATATTGGGCCTATGTTGGTATCCAATATTGGCCCAATATTGCAAAAAGTCAACATTCTTTATTGGGCCAATATTGAGAAACTATGTTGGGCCAATATTTTCACAATATTGGCCCAATATTGGTCCAATATTTGTGTGCTACTGGGGTATTGGGAAAATAAAATTTTGAATAGGTATATCTGGGGAATCATTGGGTGGATTTTACCCATTCATGAATTTGACCTTCGTAATTAAGGTCCGAACCTTCTCTATAAATATCGAGTTTTTAAGTCGTTTCTTCCGGAAGTTATTGTGTTCACGCAGTCGGCCGTTAGGAGATATCGTTACTGTAACGATATGCCTTTGACAAAGAAAACTTGGTTTCCGAAACGTGCGTTAAACGCAGAAAGTGTAAGTGGATTAGAATGTAGTTACACACTCTTCAAGAACATTACTTTCATCCGACATCTCAGATATTAGATAGTGGAATTGTTCTAGGCTGCGATACCGTTAGAATATTCTGACTGTAGAAAACTCTTCAATCTCATTATGATAATCCACACTGACGTTACTGAAAACAAAGCTCCATGATTGGAATATCGTAGAAAATATGAAGTGAAGCCGGTTACGATGAGATCGGTGTTTGGTAGGATGACCACTCTGGCCTCGTATTTGAACAAATGCTCTCATATCTCATCTCTGTGCGATTCGTTTCATTCTCGAATATATCATGACTATGAATAAACTCGGAATGGATGTATTTTCAGGCTTGCCAATGTAGCCACTTCATCTATGTATGTCGTGAAACTACTGAAAACTGTTAATTTTTAGATTTGTTTTCTTAATTTATACTTAAACCTTACATACTTTCCTTTGATATTTTGAGTAACAACCTCACAACAGTTAGCGTATTAGCGTTTGCTACCTAAAAACAAAAGTTTCAAAAGTTTCATCATGGTACGAAGTCCAGAAAAACAACGATACCTAGAAAAAATATCTCCGAAAATAAAAGTCTGATCAGACTCAAGTTTGAAACACTGTAGTGAAATAGGGGACCAAGGTCGATAGTTCTCGGAAAAAAATTCTTTAAAAGTAATCTTTGAAAAAAAATTACTTTTACCAACCATAAGATTCCAACAAAATTTTTCGAAAACTTGCGTGTTATAAAGAATCAACCACCTAGATAGTTTCAATTTGATTGTTCAAGTAGATTCTGAGATCTTCAGGAAACAATTTCAAAAATTTATTTGACAATAACTCTGAAACCATTCGACAGATTTGGTTCAGTAACGAACAAAGTAGTGGCATATCGATGGGTGATATTCCCCAGAATTTTCAATTCGCTGGCTCGTTTTTTTAACAGTTATTGCCTTCTCGATTGGCCGGATGGACGGCCAGACTAAATGAATTTTGACATTTCGTCATAGGTGAGTCCGAACTGGACGTTTGAAACAATTTTCGGAATCAAATTCGAAAATTGCCGATATTTGGACAAAACGATATCACGCCACTCCTGAGAATTTGCGAGTAACAATATTCTGACAAAATTTTCATGGTAAATGATCCCTTCTTCATTCTATCAACAATAACCCTTTTATAGGATACTGATTATAATTTTTTTTTTTATCCCAAACTATTAAAAATTATTTAAGATCGACAATGCTTAAAGAGAGAGTGTCTGGGCTAGTAGTATAAGCAACTGAAGGAGAAATTTTTGATGGTATAATTTTAAGCGATGTAATCAATGAATTTGCAACAGCAAAGTCTCGGAAATACCGCTATTAAAATATTTGATTGTTTCATTCTCTACTTGACGAAAATTCATATTGAACTAAGAAATTGAAATATGTTTCATTTCTCAATATGCTACTTAAAAAGCTTTGTTTATTTTACCTAGCTATCATTTTTGATTTTATAACGAAGTTACCTAGATATTTATCATCAGAAGTATATGCATATTTTCAGAATGATAATAATAATAATAATAATAGAAATTTATTTTCAAAATTATCATCATTGACAACGAAATGAAAACAGGTCAACAAAAAAAACAAGATTATCCCTTATTTGATATAAAATTCACCAACAAGAATCAAATTCTGTGCGCGAATAAGGCTCACACTTCAGTATGAACAGATATAATGTCTTGCGATATAAATTAAATGTTGATATGCATATTATGGTCTTGGGAAAAATTATACAACTTGATAGCCATATAGAGAGTACCTCGCTCTGTACTCGAGTACTTATGGATTGGATAGAAATATTCCTCAGTTCTTCTTGTCAGATTTTCGTTTTAATATTTTTCAAAATAGTGAGGATGTTTACGAAAAAACAATAATACCTTATAAATGTACAATCCAAAAAAAGTTAGAATATTGTTTGCTTTGAAGAAGCCTCTACAGGATGATCTAAACTTTATATTGAACATTGTTCGTACTACATATTTCTGAGTTATAAAGATATTTTCTGCTTGTGAGCTCGATCCCCAAAAAACAATGCCACATGACAAAACTGATTGAAAGTTTGCAGAATGAATGGTCTTTATTATATTTATATCTACGTGGTTTTTGATATCTTTCAGAGTATAAATGACTTAATTTAATCTAGATACCACTGCATCACAATGTTGCCTCCAATTCAAATGTCTGTCTACAGATATTCCGAGAAGTCTTGTACTTGCGCTTGTTGTCACTACGCTATCGCTGATTCTGATGCTCTTGGGGTATGCCACGTTTGATCTGGGATTGGAGAAAAACACTTTGTCTGTTTTATCTGAATTTAGTGTTAATGCATTATTGAAACACCAGATTTCAATTATTGAGTAGGCACTTTTCAGACCAAGTGTAACTTGTTCAGCATCTTTAGATGAAGGTCGTTATTGTAGACGATAAATAGAATTGGTCCCACAATGTTAACCTGTGATATTCCTGTGGACATGGACACTTCAGATGAAAAGAGTACCTCATCATTCACCTCCAGTACAATTATCTGTCTTCTTTCCTTCAGGTAACTCGAAATCAATCCCAGTGGAATACCTCTGATCCCGTTCCTTTCTAGTATCTGAAGCAGTATACTGTGTTCGACACAATCAAAGGCTTTAGACAAATCGACGAACAATCCAGCTGGTATACTATCTTGCTCTAGGGAAGAAAAAATTCTCTGTGTGAACTCGAATACTGCTGTGTCAGTATTTCTACCTCTAGTGAAACTGTGTTGACTGTAGGATAAGATTTAAAGTTTTAGAAAGGAATTCAGCATTCGATTTACAAGAATTCTTTCAAACATTTTTGCGAAAAATATCTAAGTATAAGTAGAAAGTAGTACTTTTAATATGTAGATAGACATCAGGAAATATTTCTGGTATTTGTGCCTAAAAAATGTGATTTTATTTTGGGTTATTTTCTAGTATTCATAAAAACCGTGTCTGTACCCCCATACAAGAATTCATTTGAATTTACTTCGTTATGATTTCATTCTATTTGTTTCATCTTGTTGTTATAGTCTACAAATAAATATGACTTTTGAAGTTCAGATTTTTGCTTTATTTGTAGTACCTACATACCTACCTTCAAAAAAATATACAAAAAATGATCCAAATTGGCTTAAGAGGCGCTAAAATCCTTTTTTGCGCACAGGCACCAGAAGCCCTTACGGGGGCCCTGTATACCATACATAGTTGCCATAACCAGGAAAGCATAAAATTTAAGTTGAATGTTATTTTAGATTTTTATTCGCGAATTAAGACAGATAATTGAATGAGTTATTAGTATTCCTTTGGTCATACACAACTCGCATAAGATGGCAGACGAAGCAGACGTGAGTGACCAACGCTATTGTAAACTTAAATTTGTGGACTGCAGCAGGTGATGGGTCGGTTTGAAAGAATCACTGAAGTTTTGTCATGTATTACCAAAATGTTATACAAACTGTCACAGGTGTTTCAACTCCATAGTAAATATGGTTTTACTATTAATCAGTTCACTATTTGAATGATGATTCCGACTTGGGTATTGTTATTTACTATTTGATGGGGAGCGAAACTTTGCTACCCCGGACTAGGCGACTTGTTCTAATCTAATGACATACTGACTGAAAGTGGTCATAGACTTCTTCCCCGGTGAGCATCGAATCCAAATTTAGGTGAGCATCGAATCCACATTTTACACCATTTCGGAAAGAGGGCATTTTGATCAGACTTAACGTCAATATACAGCCCGGGCTGAACCTTCCAGATTAAGTATGTATATAAACGACAAACAAAAATAATATTTAAAATTTTTGAATTGTATTAAAAACAAGGAAAAAGAAAAACAACCAAGAATAAAGTCTTATATTGATATTTGATCCTTTTCCTTGCAAAATGGGAGAGGGCATATATTTGTGATGGTTCTAGTGAATGTTTCTCCTGTGGTTTTAATACGAACAATACGAACGTATGAGTCTTTGCCGGGTAATACTTAAATTACTCTGGCAAGAGGCCACTTGAGTGGGGGTGTTGTTTCGTCTTTCAACAAGACAGGGTCATCGACCTGAATACTATCATAGGGTATGAACCATTTAAGTATATTTTGTAAGCTGTTTAAGTTATTAGTTTTCCATCGTTCCCAGAATTGCTGTTGTATTTGACTGCATTTTTTCCAAAGTGTTAAGCGATTTATTGGAGTGGATTCAACATCCTCCTCAGGATAAGTTATTATTAGGCTAGATTCTATCAAAAAATGTCCAGGTGTCAAAAAGGTTAAATCTCAAGGGTAATTGGACATTTCGCATATTGGTCGAGAGTAATGCTTCTATTTGGGTTTGTACAGTACTGAATTCCTCATAAGTGAGAACATAATATCTCATAATTCTAATTAAATGGTATTTTGCGCTTTTGATTGCCGCTTCCCATAATCCACCATGATGTGGTGAACGAGGTGGTGTAAATTTCCACTGAATGTTATTATGCATGGCATAGCTTTGTATAGTTCCAGAGATTTCAGGCCTTTTGGCACCCAGAAAATGGGTGGCGTCATCAATGACTATTAATTGTAGGGGGAATTCCTCTTCGGGCATACATAGGTAAACTTAAATTCGTGGACTGCATCAGGTGATGGGTCGGTTTGAAAGAATCACTGAAGTTTTGTCATTTATTACCAAAATATTACACAAATTGTCACAGGTGTTTCAACTCCATACTTAATATGGTTTACTATGAGTCAGTTCACCATTCGAATTATGATTCTGACTTGGGTATTGTTATTTAATATTTGATGAGGAGCGTAAAGGTTGATTCTCACTTTACTTTCCGTAACCTTCCAGTATCCCTTCCGTATGATTTAAGTCAAAATTTAGTAGGCAAAATGTCATGTCGACGGAACGTAAACAGAACGTATAGTGTATATACATCGATTCATATAATATTCTACTGGAAGGGTACTGGAAGGTTACGGAACGTATAGTGAGAATCAACCATGATGTAAAAAAACATGGTGTGCTCATCTGAAGAAAAATGACGCCAGCAAGATTAAAGTACAAGGAAATATATATTCTGTGCTTTGAATTTGAATGAAAAAAGTGACGTCATCATTAGTAAATCTGTCACAGATGAGCAGATGAGCACACCATGTTTTAATTACATCATGGAATCAACCTTAACTCTGCTACCCCGGTCTAGGCGACTGATTCTAATCTAGTGACGTACTGACTGATAGTGGTCATAGACTACTTCCTCGGTGAGCATAGAATCCAAATTTTACACCATTCCGGAAAGAGGGCACTTTGATCAGACTTAACGTCAACAACTTTGGAAGAACGATTCAAAAATGTGGAATACAGAAATAGTTTGAGATCCGACTGCAGAATCGGTGCGCTCATCGAGCATTTGCTTGAAACCGGCTTTTTACGTACATTATTTTATAGGAGAATACATATCTACAGGGTGGCTCATTGAAATGTGGCCGCATTATATTCAGCAGGCAGAAACACATATTTTCATCTAGAGTTTCTCAAGCAACCCTATGTCATCGTACACAGAGGAAAATCAGCTTTAATTTGATAAATAAATAATCGATATACGTTATGAACGTAAGTATGTAACAAAATCATACCTGTTCATACCTGGGTACGAAGAGGTGCTGCCAAGTGCGCAACTGCAGTCGTGATTTTTTGAAATCTTCACAAATACTGCTATGAAGTGGATGATATATTTTTTTTTATTTGGATCTTTGTTAATTTGAACAAACGAAACTTGTGATTTCGGGAACGTGTATAATAATAAACGGGAGATCCGTGCTATCGTACGTTTAATTTGAATCTAAAACTCAATACATGGAATACACCACATGTGCATAAAAATATGTTGTATATAAAATACAAGCGTAATAAACCCCTTACAATATTATTAAAAAAATAGCAAGTGAATGCCATTTCTTCCAAAAAATTTCGCTTGATAATTATTTACTCAAAAATACTTGTGGTCACATTTCGATAGGCAATCCTGTGGATATATATTCTCCAGTACCGATCAAGATATGCAAGAAAAAGTACTAAGCAACGGAATTACATATTTGAAAGAACACTTTCAAGGATTAATGGATAGTTTCCTTGATTTATATACTCGAAGTAGTTGGCAGGAACTGGGAATCGGAAAAATAAAAAAATCTTAGCTAATGCCGACGATTCACAAATATGTTATTGCTTCTTCAGGGCTGAAATAGAGATATAATCCTGAATTCAATAACAAAACTGAAATTTTTTTAGACTCGTACATTAAAGCAAATAATAATAAGATTGAACTAATTATCAAATTAGATTTTAAAATGGCAGAAACAACTTTCATACATCACGATCAGCCGAAACTTACTTGTTAAAACAGCGGAAGACAAATACATATCGAAATTCGCCCGCTCTGGTATATGCCCACATAGAACAATAATTAAAGATGTGTGGCACGTAAATAGGGTCCCGCAACAGTGGCGCGGTAATCCATATCTCTAGTTAGGAGACAGATGGAAATCTGATCTTCCATGATGTTACCTTATTGCTCGAACTCGACAAATTAAAAATGTTTTGCGCAACACAGGTTGTTCAATTTTTTTCTCGGCGAGTCAAACCTTTGTTTTTTTAAATGGCAACCTGTGATTTCGATTAATTTTTCAGTTTCTACTTAAAAAATAAAGTACACTCTATACAAATCATAACCACAAAAATATCAATGGTTTTCGAAATATTCTGCTTGACATGTTTTTTTTCCAAAACTCGTATCTCAGAGCATTTGACATTATTAAAATGGGCAAAGTCCCATTGGAATTTATTTCTAGCCTAATAATGAATATTGGTTACTGATTTCAAACGGTACATCCAAAGTCAAACTGGGATATACAGGGTATGAAAACCAGCCTGCCACATATTGGAAAAAAAATTGGCAGAATCTTCCTTATTTTAAATGGAACACACGCACATTTTATCGATCCATAAAAAGCACCAAAAAAAGCTCTGCAAATTTCATCTAGTAGTCCTTCTGATCAAGCTCACTAGTTTTACTTCAAATAGTATAATACATTCAATGGGAAAATATTAATTATTCATATTTCTTCGCTATGATTTCGTTCAACTATTTGATTTTGATATGATAGCCTTTTTTAGACAGATCATTTGAGATGCAGGTGCAAAAATCCTAGTAAAAGAGATTTTCGAGTCGCAAAATCGAGTAGGAGCCGGGATCGATCGCTTGCTTCATCAATTGTGGGATTTCTTTTTAAATACTAAGCAAAGTCGAAACCTTACGCCTTTCAGTCTACTAGTTAGCTTTTTCTCTCAAATTTCTGCCAAAGCAGTGGGAATATCGTCCAAATTGTTCTCTTTCGAGTTCAAGTTCTCCATGATTCACATTTTATTTGAATAGTATGGTATAAATATTCTTCAAAAAAAACTAACCATAAAAATACTTCACAAAATTTATAGGACTTTTTTCGGTGCTTCTTATGGATCGATAAAATAATGGCTGTTCCATTTGAAATAAGGAAGATTCTGCTTATTTTTATTTCCAATATGTGGCATTCTATTTTTCATACCCTGTATAATCCAGTTCGATTTCAGATAAACTGTTTGCGAAAGTAGCCAATGTACAATATTTGACCAGGAATAAATTCCAATGGGACTTGCCACAACTTAATAATTTTAAATACTCCGAGTGACGAATATTGGAAAAAAAACATGTCAGGCAGAATATCTCGAAAACCGTGGATATTTTTAGGGTGAAGATATGTATAAAGTTTATTTTATTTTTCATGTAAAAACTGAGAAATAACAAAAATACAGGTTGCCATTGAAAAAAACAAAGTTGTGACCCTCCAAGAAAAAATGGGACTCCCTATGTTACCGAAAACATAATTTGTCGAGATCGAGCAATAAGGTAGCATCATAGGAAACCAGATTCCTATCTCTTTCGTAACTAGAGATATGGTGTTGCGACACCCTGTATACTCCGGACTGAAAAAATCACCATCAACCAGCACCGTCCCTCACTTTCAACCGTGTTAATATTATTGTAAATTTAACTTTTAATTTGGGTACCTGTTCTGCTATTAACTTTGTTGTTCTTATTTTGTATTGTTCAATTTTTTATAGCGTAATGTGAGTGAGACGATCCATATGAAATTAAAAAATGCTGTTAACAGCAGAACAGATACCCAAAAGTCTTAATTTAATTCACAATAATATTTAAAACGGTTTTGAAAAAGTGAGCGATGGCGCTGGTTGATAGTGATTTCAGTCACTATAGTATATACGGGCGCGTTTATGCTTCAACTAAACTGCGAAACCTTTTGGCTGATTTGTTCCATGTACGAATTTAAGGATTCTACAAACCAACCCGGCCGATTTGGCGATCAAGCAGCGGTAGTCATTTCCATCACTTCAATTTCATGCATTTTCATGCAAATTCATTTGTTTGAGATGATGAGATGAGAACGCTACCGCTTCCTGATCGCCATCGTGTCCGCGTTGGTTTGTGGAATCCTTTAACCGCGGCATTCTAATGCGCAACCTATCTGAAAGTTTAAAGTTGCTAGCTTGCTGTGTTCGACAGTAATCGTGTCGTCGGCTGGACGGCCGGCTGTACAGAATCGAATTTGACACCAGGTTCATCATCAGTGAGTCGAACCTAGACGTTTGAGATCATTTTTGGGAAAAAATCGAAAATCACAGACGTCGACAAAACGATAGCAAAATTAAATTCAAATCGGTATTTAAGAAACATAAAAAAATAACTTACCAATGAACGCAAATGCATATATTCAATCATTTATTATCATGATATACAATTAAGTTAATTCCAGGCCTCAATCATAGTAAATTCAATCATAAAATATAAGAAATGTCCAAATCAATCACGATCCAGTAACAAATACAGAAAATTTTATTCCAGTATTTCTATAATTTATTCAGGGCACATAATCCTCCCAAATTATCTTTCTTAACAGGCTTCTAATGATCTGAAAGAACAAGAATTTGTAGCAATACCTTGAATTTTATAAAGATCCCTTATCTAGTAAGAAAAGTAGTGAATTATGAGGAATTTAAGTAATATTCTGTTGAGAGTTATAATGATAGGTTTGAATTGAAGAGAACTAGCAATCACAAGGAGAAATTAGATGTAGAATTTCAAAGAAAATGTAAATTTAGGATAGAAGTTATGTCTCGACCCATAAGTTGCACATAATGTAATTATCAGGTTTCCGAAGGAACAAAATTGTAGCTATATTTCAGAAATAGGGTTTATTTAATAAAATGATAGCAATTTTTGGCGATTGTAAGTAGAAATTCATGAATACTAGGCAAATGAAATTGTGAACTTAGAAAATTGTAACATTTAGGCATAAATTTGAAAAATTTTGTATATCAGAGATTTAGAATATAGGCAAGAGGCACATCAAAATACGGAGAAAAATACGACCGAATTTTCTAGACCAGGTTCGAAGAAGAAAAACTTACCTCTGAATGGAAAACTGCGAAAGCATCATTTTTGAAAGACATTTTTAAATGCAAGGCACACTAGATGTTGAAGAAAATTCAGAAAAGGTATTGTGACGAGTACGGCCCTGTCTATTCTAGAATGTGGCCGAATACTCGTCACGCGTATGAGTCACCCACTTTCGAGAGCATTCTCGAAACTGCTGGAAATTCCACACGTAATAAAAAGGTAGGGCGGATCAGCGCAGGGACCAATTCAGCAGAGTGATCCGTAGCGGAAAGAGTTCAGTGGAAATAAATTAGTGTGCATATAAATTGTGAACAGACTTTAATAGAAATAGTTGTTTAGTTATTGGACAGTAGTGTGTAAATAAGTGTAAATAAATAGTTTAATCATTCTAAACGTTTTGAAAACCGAGAAAACGTTACATTGGTGTCAGGTGTGCGGTTCGACATCGCTCGAATTGAATACATAAACTCTATTGATTGAAATTTATGCCAGTAACTACAAGACTGCAGAGCGCAATGGAGACGCAAGCGATAATGGAATTTTTGAGTAAAATGAATGAGAAAATGGAAGAAAATTCTCGGAAAATCAATGAGAAAATGGAAGAAAATTCTCGGAAAATGGAAGAGAATTCTCAGAAAATCAATGAGAAAATGGAAGAAAATTCCCAGAAGATGGAAGAAAATTCCCGGAAAATGGAGGAAAATTCTCGGAATAGTAATGAATTGGTGAGTCAATTTGCAACCAAATTGGATGAAAAAATGGAAACCATTAAAGATGAAATGAAGAAAGGAATGGACGAGGTGAATGAAAAATTTGATAAAGTTGACCAGAAATTTCACGAAGTTCATGAAAAAGTTGACGAATTTTATGATAAAGTTGACGGAAAATTCGAAGAAGTATATGAAGAAGTTAACGGAAAATTTGAAGAAATAACAGGAATGATTGAACAGCATTCTAAAATAATAGAGTCCCTGAAAAGAATGTCAATTGGAAAAGATTATCCGGCTTCATCACCCTATGGAAACATGAAAATGGAAAATAACGGCGAAAGTGGAAAAATGAAGACCTTGCCTCGAGGATTGCAGCCATTGCTCACGTGTGGAAGACAAAGCTGATGTGAGACGGACCACAGTAATTGAAGATGATTGGCTACCCCAAGAAATACAACGAGCACAAGAAGAAGATCCAGACTTGAAAGTAATCCTGAGTTGGAAGAAGAGTGGTAGACGACCTACTTGGGAAGAAGTATCCAGGCTGAGTCAAAATGTTAAGTCGTATTGGGCACAATGGGAAACGTTGAAGATCGATAAAAGTCTTCTGAAGCGTTGTTGGGAGAGTGACGATGGATCTGAACAGAGACTCCAGTTGATTGTGCCGAAGAGTCGAGTGACAGACGTTTTGACCAGATTACATAATGGAACTTCAGGTGGACATTTTGGGATTACTAAGACGCTAGAGAAAGTCAGGCAGCGGTTTTATTGGATAAACTGTAAGAAAGACGTTAAAGACTGGTGTAGAACATGTAAAGCTTGTGCTGCAGCTAATGGTCCTTACGGCAAAGGGAAGGCTCCAATGAAGCAATATAACGTCGGATCTCTAATGGAACGGGTAGCTATCGACATCGCGGGCCCCTTTCCCGAAACAGATCACGGAAACAAGTACATATTGGTAGCCATGGACTATTTTACCAAATGGGTGGAAGCGTACGGTATTCCCAATCAAGAGACCGGTACGGTTGCTGATAAACTGGTCAAAGAATTCTTCTGCAGATTTGGAATACCTCTAGAGCTGCATTGTGATCAGGGCCGAAATTTCGAGTCGACATTATTCCAAGAAGTTTGTAGGAAATTGGGGATTAATAAGACAAGAACAACAGCTCTACATCCCCAATCAGATGGCATGGTAGAACGAATGAATAGGACCATGGGAAAACATCTTGCCAAAGTAGTCTCCGACCACCAGCGGGACTGGGATGAGTATTTGCATCTATTCACCATGGCATATAGATCTTCGGTTCAAGAATCCACCAAGGAAACTCCAGCCAATATAATGTTCGGCCGAGAAATTAGACTACCTTGTGACCTAGAGTTTGGTTGTAAGCCTGGAGAAGATGTAGCCGGGGAGGACTACGTCAGTAAATTGAGGAGTAAGCTAGATTACATCCATGACAAGGTGCGCAATCAAATGCAGCAAGCAAGTGATAGGATGAAAATGCGCTATGACATCAAGGCCATTGAAGGAGGGTTCACCGCAGGAGATCTGGTGTGGTTGTATAACCCTCAAAGTAAAAGAGGATTTTCTCCGAAGCTGCAGAGACAGTGGGAAGGACCGTATGAAGTCATGAAAAGGATAAATGATGTAGTTTACCGGATACGGAAGCTTCCTAGAGGAAAACCGAAGGTCGTCCATTTCAATCGATTGGCTCCGTACGCGTCAACACAGGATGACGAAGAAGAAGTACGTTTCATCGAGGTTCCGGCGAAGGAAAGTGACGATTTTCAGGAATTCATGAATAGCTATGGGGGAACACGAGTTGCACGGTTTGGCGTTACAAAGGAAGTTCATCAAGACCTGTTTACAGTTCCCGAGGAATACTCTCTTGCTCATTGTGTAGCAGCGGATCTAAGGATGAGTAGGGGAATAGCAAGAGTATTCAGAAATAAATTTGGACGTCAAGAGGAACTGATGAGACAGCAGCCCAGAATCGGAAAATGCCTGAGACTGAAGTCAGAGGGTCGATTCATTTATTACATAGTCACCAAACAGTACTCCTATCAGAAGCCCACCTACCAGAATTTATGGACAGCACTGCATGGCTTGAAAGAAGATCTTCAATGCTTTGGGATTAGGAAATTAGCTGTCCCCAAACTAGGTTGTGGACTGGATCAACTGAATTGGAGGGTTGTGCGAAGCATGCTTGAAATAGTCTTCCAGAAGACAGGTATAGAGATTTTGGTATGCAATTTCAACCCAAAGCAAAACGTAAGGCCCAGCAAAACCGTAGATTGCTACTTCCATCAGAGGGGCTACTGTAGGAATGGTAACGATTGCAGATTTCACCACGGTCCTCTGAGGAATTCATGGAATCTGTTCTGGGACAGAACAGGCTTAAGGAGGGGACAGTGTGACGAGTACGGCCCTGTCTATTCTAGAATGTGGCCGAATACTCGTCACGCGTATGAGTCACCCACTTTCGAGAGCATTCTCGAAACTGCTGGAAATTGCACACGTAATAAAGAGGTAGGGCGGATCAGCGCAGGGACCAATTCAGCAGAGTGATCCGTAGCGGAAAGAGTTCAGTGGAAATAAATTAGTGTGCATATAAATTGTGAACAGACTTTAATAGAAATAGTTGTTTAGTTATTGGACAGTAGTGTGTAAATAAGTGTAAATAAATAGTTTAATCATTCTAAACGTTTTGAAAACCGAGAAAACGTTACAGTATAAATACCGAAGCTCGAAATGGAGAATTCAGTCCATTTTCAACCATTGTGAAGACTGTAGCTGGTCCTCGTAAAAATTTTCCAAACATCGTAATATTCCAGTCAGAAAGCCAAAGTAAACCAAAATTGAATCAAAGTGACTGGCACTCTAGAAGCATCTTAGAAGTAAATGCATGGAATATAAAATCTGAAACAAGATGAACTTACCAGAAAAGAAAATTGAGCAGTAATCAATCAACATAAGTGAACTCCAGAAGAATAAACTTCATTTCAAAGGCAACCATTGGAACTCGCAGTGAATAAACACCACAAACTTTGGAGGTTATCTAGAAATCCCGAACCACAGAAGAACATCGAGCAACAAAGTAACATAGACTAGAAACACCGTGAGTGGGAGCAAAAAGGACATTATAAGTCTTTTTTAAATTTAATCAGTAAGGTTAGGTAATTAATTGATTTAACTTCTGAATCGATTTCCTTAAATTATTTTCATTAAATATTATTATTCGAAATTCTATAAACTGTTATTATTTCACGTCATAGAATCCACCTGAGAAAGAGACAGAAATCCGCGCGAAATTTAAATCCAAATTCAAAATTCATAATTTATTGTTATTGGATCCTGTTAGAAATTCAAAATTCCAAATTATTCTATATTTACAACAGTTCGAATTATAACACTACGTTCAGAACTTCATTCGGAACTTATCGGATTCGACTCAAGCATATACGGAGCAATTGAACAAAAAATTATTTTTCAATGGGAAATTGAACATAAAAATGCATTTGAAAGACAAAAGAGAATTCTGATGACACCTCCTGTGTAACAATATTATAATCCTAATTTGCCAATTACTTAGAGCCCTTGATGCAAATCAATATTCACTGTGTGCAGCATTGCTCTAAAATCATAAACCAATAGCTGACTCATCTAAATCACTAACTTCAACACAACAAGTGTATGCTCAGATAGAAAAAGAACTTCTTAACTTAGTACCCTAGTTCCGTTTCTTCTGTAAAATATATCATCATTATATATTTGTTGAGAAAGTTACAATTAAAACAGATCATATGCCTGTTTTGACTTCATTCAAGAAGTCATTGATTAAAAGTCCAATGAGGCTTTAAATAATGTTATGAAAAAGATCAACAGTTATAAAAGTTGATGAAATGTGCTAAGTATGGCTGCCCTGACACACGATCCTTACGCTAAAAACCACATCATCATTTCGGAATTTTAGAAATGAATGTAACGAAAATAAAATAAAAGATTTTCATTTATGCCGCTAAGGTATCACGGAAACCGAATTGAGAGCATTTAATGTGTTATATTGGCCAGGCATGTCTAATGATATCGAGAACTTCATTTCAAGTTGTTCAACATGTATCACATACCTATATATAACAGTCCCTAAAGCCTCATTCTATACCTGAAAAAGCATGGTTCAAAATTGGTATTGATCTATATGAACTGAATGATGTTACTTACCTCATGTAAGTTGACTATTCCTCGAAATATGTAGAACTAGGAAGGATTTATTCAACCACTAGTAGTAATATCATATATCATTGGGAAAATATCTTTTCCTTACATTGAATACCTCAGATTTTGATTTCTGATAGAGGTCCTCAATTCATGACTGATGAATTGAATAATTTTTTAGTATTTGGGATTCCAACCATGAAAGGTCTGGACCATTGTACACACAATACAATGGAATGCTGGAAGCATTCAGAATATTGAAAATCTAGTGAAACAAGGTAATTTTGCAAAAACTGATATAAATCCAGCCCTACTAGAATGTCGTGTTATGACTCTTGGTGATGATCTGAATAATTACTCACTCATTAAGTGGAAGACTGGTTTACTCAACGTATTCAGTTCATATTCACATGCGCGGTATACTTTTTACAACGAACAGATACTACATTCAAAACCATAATTACTTTTCTCAGAATGAATACAACTTCATTACATCTTCCCATTTCAAATATACGGGGTTAACCAGAGTTGATCTACAATATTTAAGGAAGTGATAGTACAGATCATTTCCAAGAAAGAATGTACTTTTTCCTCAAACCCCCGTTTCTACAGATATCAATTCTTTTGTCTTCTCTGGAAACTTCCCTACCTTACTATGGGAAAGAGACTATATCTTCGAAATGACATCACGTAGGATACAGCGATAAATATGCCCTTAATCAAAAGAAAACAAGATTCCACATTCATCGCATTAACTTTTGCTCTGAAAAATCCAATAGGAAGGGGAATCAAACAGTTGCAGTGGAAAATTGATAATAAAAAAAATCCACATCAAATTCCATCGCAAGTTTGTCGAAAAATAATCGGGGTAAGGTATTGATTTTATAATTGTTTAAACATACCTCAAGTCACAGGTTCCCAAGAATGAGACGATTATCAAGAAAAATCGCTGACTGTACAATTAATCGAATCTACCAGGAAACATTGTCGCCACAATGGAAATCATTTAAGTAGATAGTTTTTATACTCTTTATTGATCATTCCAAGCTTTTGCTATCATATTGTGTAGCTTTATCAGAGGTTAAATATGAGGTTATACTTGATAAACCTTGCTCCATTTATTTTCTCCTATTCTTCTCTTATTCTTTAAAATTCACTCTTAAATCTTGTAGTTAACGTGACATTCGCTCATTGGAAATATTTGTTATGTTTTCATACATAAACGTTCAATTCAAAGCATTCAAGTAAAAAAGCCCTCACCTTTGATCAAATATACTGTTCAATGGGCTTTTCACAGTTCTTGCGGGTTTCCTCGGATCATCTGACAGGCACCTAAAATTTTCAACTCCTATTTTTCTTTCGACTCAATTGTACTTTCATACCTCAGTCTTCAGCCTAATCCACATTTAAAAATCCAAACGAAATGATTCGGGACCCCTTGCGGTTATTGCATCGGATTAAATCATCTACCATCAGGATAAGCTGTTTTTATATATTCTGTTTCTATAGGCCCACTATGCTTCGGACCACCATCCATTTGAAATATAATTGAAACATATGGTGCCTCTTGATAAAAGTTAGTTCATTTGCGGCTTAACTGATGTTTTCTAGCGAAACGATTCAGAATTCATTCTGGGCGGAAGGAATGCTGGTCCAAGTAAATGAAGCCCAATTTTTCCCATCCGCATATTAAACCTGAATTTGTTCTGATAGTTATTGGTCAATATTGTTGTTACAGCTATAATGAACATTCGCGATTGATGATACTACATCTAGGGATAATAGACTCGTCGGTCCATAAAATTTTATTCCCAAAAAATATGCCCTGCCGAATCTCGTCCAATATATTTTGGGATCTTCTCAAATGATATGACAATATTGTTTACTGTCATGTGAACTTCCAGCCTTAAAGCTATTCTTCGAGAACACAAAGACTGGACAGTGACTATAGGACCAACTTCATTCTTCGTCTTCTGAACATAACATAAGACGGTTATGAATACTTGAAAATTAAGATGACTTCATTATAAAATCGGTAGTAGATATACCTAGTCTCAGTTACCCACCTATCTACTTCAATGTTTTCCATTATGGTGCCTACTTTTTCTGGCAGATTTGATCAATTTTTTAAGATCAGTGATTTTATCCTGATGAGTGTACTACATATTTGGAAGCTGAGACATCAAAAAAAGTTCTTACAATTTCGAAATCAATACCTTTCTTTGAAAGTGGTGGATAAAATTCATTTACGTGTATCGGGTTTTTCAATCATCTGCCTCAACGAACGGACGAGTTTGGATCATACGCCCTATAACAAAATAATATTTTCAACATACTCGCCTAGTGTGGGTCTGAAATATTATTCTGTTGAGGTGAGAACCCTATTCTTCGAATGATTATTTCAACAGATTCAGTAATTATTATTTAATTAGGTTAGACGTTCTTTTGTTGTATTTTTGTGTATAAAATGTATAAGGAATGCAATCAGCCAAGTTTTCAATATA
The DNA here is from genome assembly GCA_958510865.1 of Myrrha octodecimguttata. Lineage (NCBI taxonomy): Eukaryota > Metazoa > Arthropoda > Insecta > Coleoptera > Coccinellidae > Myrrha > Myrrha octodecimguttata. The sequence goes on along the minus strand of OY294060.1, from coordinate 9,720,159 downwards.
ATTTGACTGTTTATTTTAATACAAACATCCTTGATTGATCACAACACTGCATTCAATTCACTGAAAACTCAGGCAGATGCGCCTTTCTGCAAAATCTGAAACAAATAAAAAAGATAGATAACGCATTGTTATTATAGATTATAATATATTATATTATATTCTATTTTTATGTTTTAACATTTTCACATCAAATATGAACATGAAAATGAAAATGCAGCCCAGGATCTTTTATTGATCGGATAGTTGAACCGCTCTCCTTCATTGTGAATCAATCTTTCAATGAGGGGATTTTTCCTGACAACTTCAAGAAAGCCATAATCAAACCCGTTTAAAAAAGAGAGAATGTTGAAGATCCAAATAATTATAGGCTGAAAAGCATTTCTCTATCTTCAAAATTTTTGAGAGAATCCTCTATAACTGACTTTCAATTTTTTTTTGCGCGCATGTTCTAGGGGAACAGCGTGCTATCGTTTTGATCAAATGTCTGTAATTTTGGATGATTGAGCCGAAAATGGTCTCAATCGACTAGGTTGGACTCACTGATGACGAATCCGGTGTCAAAATCGATTCTGTCCGGCCGGCCGGCCGGCCGTAGACACGATAACTGTCGAACGAAGTGAGCTAGCAACTTGAAACTTTCAGGGTAGGTCGCACATTGGAATGCCGCGGTTAAGTTCGTTAATGGGCCAAATCGATCGAATAGTTTCGGAGTTATAGGCATTTGAAGTTTTGAAGTTATTTATTCTTTATTTCAGAAACTACCTAAGCGATTGGATTCAAACTTGGCGGTTAGGTGAAGTACAACGACGCGCAACTTTGAGCCAAATTTCGTCAGGATTATATTGTTGGTTATTTTTAAAAAAAAATTTTTTCGACATTTTTTTCCAAAAAAATTTTTTTTTCGGAAACCATTTATCATATCCAAAAAAAATTATACTCACGCTTTGACCTTCTAATTTCACAGCAATGCACCAAATTTCAGTTCGATACAATCATAAGTTTTGGAGATATCGGGAAAAAATATGTCAAATTTCGAGGTTTTCTTCTCGATATCGTTGATTTTTTCGGTATAACTCGATAAATACTGATTCAAGCCTGATTAAACTTCACAGCTAGTTTTAAGACGCTGAAAGACAACTTTGTGCAAAATTTCGTAATAATCGGGTAATTAGAACAATTTGAAAAAAAATTTATATGATTTTCTCATCATATCATCCACATTAAATTCTGTATGAAACTTCGAACTGTTATTTTCGATTAAGTACTGGATTTCAATTCGATCTGATCTGTATTTTTGGAAATATTGGAAAAATAAAATTTTGATTGGGTATATCTACGGAATCATTGGGTGGATTTTACCCATTCACGAATTCGGCCTTCGTAATTAAGGTCCAAACCTTCTCTACAAATATCGAGTTTCTAAGTTGTTTCTTTCGGAAGTTATTGTGTTTACGCAGTCGGCCGTTAGGCTGACCGTAAACACAATAACTTCCGGAAGAAACGACTTAGAAACTCGATATTTGTAGAGTAGGTTTGGGGCTTAATTACGAAGGTCGAATTCGTGAATGGGTAAAATCCGCCCAATGATTCCGTAGATATACCCATTCAAAATTTTATTTTTACAATATTTCCAAAAATAGAGATCAGATCGAATTGAAATCCAGTACTTCATCGAAAATAACAGTTCGAAGTTTCATACAGAATTTAATGAGGATGATATGATGAGAAAATCATATAAATTTTTTTTTTCAAATTGTTCTAATAACACGATTATCACGAAATTTTGCATAAAGTTGTCTTTCAGCATCTTAAAACTAGCTGTGAAGTTTAATCAGGACTGAATCAGTATTTCTCGAGTAATACCGAAAAAATCAACGATATCGAGAAGAAAACATCGAAATTTGACATATTTTTTCCCGATATCTCCAGAACTTATGATCGTATCGAACTGAAATTTGGTACGCGCGCACGTTCAAATTCGTTGCTGAAGCGGTCATCTACATTGAACATGCGCGCAAAAGTTGCTGCCTTCACGGCAGTGCTTTTTGAAATTTTTTTTTGAGTTATTCCGGAAAGATCAACGATATCGGGAAAAAAACACGAAATTTTTCATATTTTTTCTCAATATCTCCAGAAATTATGGTCGTATCAAAATGAAATTTGGTACACTGCTGCGAAATATGATGTTCAAGGTATAAACAGGAGTTTTTTCCGGATACAATGAACAGTTTGCGGAAAAAAAATTTGGTCGAAAAAAAGTTTTTCAAAATTCACTGACAGTGTGATCTCAAAGAAATTTTGTGAAAAGTTGTGCGTTGTTATGTTTCAACTAACTGTCAAGATTCAATCCAATCGCATGAGTAGTTTCTGAAATATCAGGAAATTAATCTCAAAATTTCAAATGACCATAACTCCATTTGACCAATTTGTCTCATTAACGAACTTAACTGGCAATGAGCAACTTAACCTGAATGTTTCAAGTCGCTAGCTTGCTTCTTTCGACAGTTATCGTGTCGTCGGCCGGCCGGCCGGACAGAATCTATTTTGACAACGGATTCGTCATCAGTGAGTCCAACCTGGTCGTTTGAGACCATTTTCGGGAAAAATTCGAAAATTACAGACATTTAGACAAAACGATAGCCTCCTGGTTCCCAGAACATCTGCGTAAAAACCGCGTATTTTGCAAAAATGATTGGAATTATTGAATCAGCTTCATACTGTATTTCACTGAAAATTTCATCGATATCGAATGAGTCATACCAAAGTTATCAATATAAGTAAAATACCACCCTGTATAGTTAATAGTTGTTTAGAGACCCCCAACAAAGACATTGTCCAAAACTGTCTTCAGTAGTGTGAACATCCGTAAAAATCAAACGTTCTCCTCCGGAATCACCCTGTATTTCATTGTAACTCCAAATATATCTATGGAATTAGTTTCAGCATGTCCTCATTTCGTTTATTCAAATCCAGATTAATCAGATGATCTTTTGAGGGACAAGGAATGCATATAGCTGCTTCAGTAAGGTATTCACTTTGATGGTATGAAATGTTATCATTGTCAGAGAAAACACGCCTTTCAGTACACTCAACCTCGTCTCATAAAGGAACGAAAATGCAAAGTTGTTCAGAATTGTCCACATTGAATTCCAAAACTGAGAGTACGTCCAAAAATTATAGTATAAATTAGCACCTTTTGAAGCAGCTACCGTGTTCAGTTCAAATGTCTGTAATCTTCGAATTTCTTCCTGAATTGCGACAGTCAAGCTCGTTAATGAACAAAATCGTTCAGACTTTTTTTGAAGTTTTTGAGATATCTTATACTAATATTTCAGGAACATGGTAGTTAGTTGAAGCCTATCGACGTGCAACTTTTTGCAGAGTTTTGTTGAGACCGTACTGTGAGTAAATTAAAGAAAAAAAATCGGAAACCATTCATCAGGTTTGAGAAATGATTGCTGAGACCTTGATTCCTATATTGCACAGCAGTGTACCAAATTTCAATTCGATTCGATTTTAATTTTCGTCGATATTGGAAAAATGTCAAATTTTTTCCCTGATGGTATCGTTGTTTTTCCCAGAATAATTGAAAAAAATATTGATTCAACCATAATGAACCCTGCTGATTAGTTTGAAATCATATTGTACAACTACTTGCAAAATTTCGTGATTATCGTGTCATAAAAAAAATGTATAGAAAAATTCAACTTTTTTTTGAATATTCCATTTTCTGCGATCTTGTGATCATATTATTCTCACGAAATTCTTTATGAACCTTCAAGCTCTCCTCACGGTCGATCTCAAACACAATAACTTTCGAAAGAACCTACTTGAAACTATAGATATTTGTTGAGTAGGTTTGGACCTCAATTACAAAGGCCAAATTCTTGAATAGGTACAATCCAAACAATGATTACGCAGATATATCAATTCAAAATTCTATTTTCCCAATATTTCCAAAGAACAGATAGGATCGATTCGAAATCCTGTACTTCGTTGAAAATTACAGCTCCAAGGTTCACTAACATTTTGTGACGCTACTATGATTAGAATATTGAATATTTTTTCATCAGAAAGTGAAGGTACGTTTGGCGTGGTCGATACGTAAGAATATGACCGCTTTGGCAACTGATTCGAAGGTGGGCTCAAAAAGTGCTGTCTTCACGTCAGTGTTTTTCAAGAATTTTTGAAAATATATTTTTAATGGTTCGTATAACGGCAGTGAATCATAAGAAATTGAAGAAACTAATTACAGTATAATTTGGATGGGTGAAGATTATTACGTCAAACATTTTTATTTTGGTCACAGTGTTTCACATGTAGGTATTGCTTTCACTCTGAATGAAAAGAAAGCCGAATTTTTATAACAGCATTTTTTCACAGAGATGTTGAAGGAAATATTCTTCAGATAATTCCTTCTACTATAGTTCTATGAGAAAATATGACGTATAATATAACTACACTTACCTACCAAATCTACCCATTTTCATTCGGGATATTATATAAGTCGAATCGATGAAATCAATCTTCTTATATAATGTCTAATAACCACTGCTAAAATTTGAACTTTATCATAATATAAAATGTTTGTAAGATAAATGTTCGAAAGCGTCAAGTGCCGTTCACTGAAACAACAGGTAACAATTTGGCTATATCAAAGATCATTCATATTAGGAAGCATACAATAATAAGAATCAATTTTATGGAAATTTGTCTAAGAACATTAATTTTGTTGACAGTTTCCAGATGAAAATCTGAGAATTATTTTTGATAACAAAAAAAGTCCTCCACTGAATAGATGAATCCGTAGATCGCAGTAACCTTTTCACTGATCCTAAGTATATGACCAATCCAATCCAGAGGCTCATTCCGAACTCACGATTGCGATCGATTCATGTTGTGTTGACGATTTTGATTATTCCTACCGTGCAAGCGAAGATTGATTTTTCAATCTTGATTGCTCTCTTAAATAGATTGCATTCAAGATGATGCGTATGTGCGTTACAGAAAGCCTAGATTCTCAACAATCTTGATATAGATCATCGATTGAAATCGTATTGAGATCGAATCGAAACTTAGGAATTGCTCTGCAGGCACGCTTTCTGGTTGGAAATGTATGTTTTTTTTCTTTTAAAAGTATTTCATCAGAAAATTAAAAACTTATTTTTATAGTAGCAGCGTTTGGTACAATATGAACCATCAAATTTCAACTTGATCATATTTGATATATTTCTGAAAATATTGAAAGAATAAAATTTCGAATGGAACCTATATCTAAGTACCTAATAAAAAAGAAAACCAGCTATGATCGATATCTTCAAACAAATATACCCCATCGGCTTCAAAATACTTAAAAGATGAATATATATTTCAGAACAACGCAGACATTAGCAATAAACCGTCATTAAAAAAAAAACAAAAAATTCGATAATGTGGAAGTTTATAAATTGTGAAGAATGTTATAGCGTCCATATAGGTCAAACAGGAGCGAAAAGTTTCGAAGAGCACCTGGCTCATTCAATTATCGAAAGATAACTCTTATTTCGCAAACCACTACTACGAAACATAACATACCATCTAAGACATGAATCACCACGAAATTCTCCATCTACTACCGAAAAGTAAGATATTGAAATTTCAAAAAGCGTTGAAAATTTCCAAGAACCTAAATTTTCCAGCAGTGAAACTCCCAAACGAACAGAAGGTTTTATGTAATTCTCCACTTCTCGAAATTCTCATAGGCGTCCAGAACATTCAAATATATTATTACCCAACTAGAAATACACTTGTTCGAAAAAGTAGTACTTATTACTTCGAAACTCTGGTCACTGTAAAACCTCAATAAAATACAGATAGTGGTAGTTAACAAAACAAATTTTTTTGATTTCATGTCTTCGTAATTATTTGACTGATTTTACACACTCACGAACTCGACCTTTATCGTTATCAAACTCCAAACCTGCTCTGAAAATATCGTGTTGATTTTCCGGAAATTATTGTGAATACAGCCCAACTGCCTATCGTGAACACAATGAAATACCATTTTGAGAATAGATGGCTGGAGAGCTACTTTAATTAAGTATTTAAAAAAGTCGAATTCGTGAATGGGTAAAATCCGCCCAATGATTCCGTAGATATACCCATTCAAAATTTTATTTTTACAATATGTCCAAAAATACAGATATGATCGAATTGAAATCCAGTAATTTATCAGAAAAAAATTTCAAAAAGCACTGCCGTGAAGGCAGCAGCTTTTGCGCGCACGTTCAAATTCGTTGCTGAAGCGGTCATCTACATTGAACATGCGCGCAAAAGTTGCTGCCTTCACGGCAGTGCTTTTTGAAATTTTTTTATATTTAATATCATTCCAAAATGCCAGAATGGCTTCTTAAAAAACAAGAGCAGTCAAACCGCTGTCTTTGAGCTCACCAATAAAATTGATGGCCCTTGAGCAAAGTGAGATCCCCATTGGCTTGTTTATGAATCTATCGAAGGCATTCGATTGTGTGGATCATTGAAATTAATAAGAAGTAGTATATGACTGCGGAATCAGGGATAAACAGTAGAAGTTAATACAGAGTTACTTAACGTCTAGAAACCATTGCTTTACCACAGGGTAGTATATTGGGACCATTGTTATTCGTCATCTATCTTTTTACATTATACATTGTATAGAGACGGGTGCATTGAAAAGCAGTATTGTTTGCAGATGACACGAACTTCCTAATATATAGGATTACGAAATATATCAGCGATAGAAGACAGTGTGAGTTACTAATTGAAGCTTGTAGGTTAGTGGTTTGGAGATCTAAACTTAATTTTAAATGTTCAAAAGACCGATTGAATTTTGTGTGGTGAAAAATCTAGAATAAACTATCCTCATTGTGAACATGCTAATGATAATGTCATTGAAATAAGAGATTGTGTAAAATTCTGGGACTTGTACTTGATAGACACATGAAATGTTTCAGAAGAAAGCACTCGGAACTATGCTTAGTATGAGTTACAGGAATTCTTGTAGAGAAATCTTCAAGGAGCACAATATACTCACTATTTATATGGTTGATTTATTCATGTATCTATTTTTTTTTCGTAAAACATAACTACTATTTCGAAGCACACATAAATCTGAATAAAACAAGGAGAATCGTACCCTTAAATATACCAGCTCATTATTATTCAACGTTTTACCGCCTAAACTGGGACAATTTTCCAGCTTAAACCAGTTCAAGAAAATGTTGTATGATATTTTATTGCAATGTAAACCGAAAAGTAGGTATTGGCGTCTGAATTTAAGACTGCAGCGCCACGGTGGCCAGTTTTAGAACCTTACATACAGACATAGATTTTGTCTTGATAGTCGATTTTGTACTGTTTGTTAGTGTTTGGTTTGATGATTTTTGATTTAACGATTTATTCAAAGACTTTTTATACTTTTATAGCTGACGAGAGTATTACTGGGAGTACATATTCCATTCTTATGAAGTAGGTATGTATCATCCTTCAATCTAATTGAGTGTAGTAACTCTAAAATTACGGGGATATCTTCAAGGTTAGACAGTATTTCAATATTATCTATTTTCAGGTCCAAATGGCAAGACTGACTTTGGTGGATTTCTTAGGCTGTCTTGAAAGTTAAAAAACAGATAGTATTGTGAAACATACTTTTTGGAATGATAGACAAATACTCATAACTTTACTATTTTTATAGGGAAGGACTAAATACTCAATATATTGTGAATAAAATGAATACATTCACATGAAACTAATGCTACTTGTAGCGTTTGCATTATTCATTATGAATTGACAAATAAATTTTCCAACACTCACATGATTGGTCTTGAAAAAGCTGTAATAAATAAGCCTTGTACAACTTTGCTTTCATCGGCAGAAGCACTTCGAGCGAAGAGTATTCATCACCAGATATTTCCTTGTTGAGACTTTTTTTTTTCAGAAGTCAGAACATTTACGTTGTTCCTGCTTGATCAGGTCAACAGGCAGATTTCTGGAAGGCATAGCATTCTTTTTAAGTAAATTTCTCTGCTTGGATTATGGGCCTGGAAAAAAATTGGCTTCATGAATATGATCTAATATTTCATGAGCAATTCGTGCTTACCTCTATGAAAATGATCATCATCGGTGAAATGCAGGTAACAGACTTATAAATCTTGTTTGTTGGTTTTATCGATTCTTCAACACTTTCAGGCCCGACTTGTTAAAGGAAGTTTCTTTCACCCTAACTTCAAATTTTTTACCGGGCTGTAGAAATCTATGGGAAGGTACATTTGAGTTTGCTTTTCCTCAGTAGAAGAACTTGTAAAATCATACAAACGCCAATAAAAATGCATAAACTTTCTCATTTTCTTAACATTTCTTTTAACTTGTCAATGATAATGTCTGCACGTCAGGTTACTCTGCTAGCCACCAAAGGGAGTAGCGCTTATCCTCATTCGCCAATACAAGAATGAAGGGGATTCTGAAGATATTTTAATTAAGTTACTGATTTGAATTATTTCATATTTTATGCCGCTCGGGTAATTTTTTGGAATCAATAAACAACTAGGTGTCACTATTACTATCGCACTCTCTGGACAAAGGATATTCTGTCAATTTGGATTTGGTTATAAGCGATTTCAAGCGTTGGACCAAAAGCTCCGGTTATAGTTACGGTTATCCAAATTGATATATTATCCTTTGCCCATATGCAAGTTTGGATAACCGTAACTATAACCGGGGCTTTTGGTCCATCGCTTGAAATCGCTTATGATCTGTTTCAAAATGATTCCGGAAACACAAGTGTCACTTTCGAAACGTTTGAAATAAATATATTTCAACCTGTTCTGTCTTACATTTGCCGTAATTTATGGTTGTGTTCCATCATTTTCATCTCGCTTCTTCTATCTCTGAGCCATGACTATATAATTTCATAAGTCTGTTTGGTTTACTTATTTAACATTTGGTTTCATCGTACATAGAGATTTCCTCTATCTACGGCTTTCATACACATACAAGTCAAACAATTGCGATCGATATCCTCTCACAACAATGCATGATTGCATGACGTGCGCACTGCCGCACAAAAATTTAATCTGAGAACTAGAAACTAGAGAAATTCCACTTACGAAGGAATATAAAATTATTATATTATTGTAGTTTTCAATGTTGGATGTTATCATTTTGATGGTAGGAATTATAGAACCTACAACATAAGCATGAACAGTAATAATTCATATGAAATATACACAAAAATATTTTGTCTTCTAATCAAACCTCTCGAAGTGGTTGCTCTCTCAGAATCATGAAAGTGAACCTAAAATTTAATTCTGAGAAAATTTAGTGATCTATTTTTGAACCTGAACATTTTATTCTTCAAGTTTCCAGTGGTAATGAAAATTTCTGCCGAATTCGGAAACGATTCTCACACCTTCAAAATAAAAGTGAACTTTCTGAGATTTTATGATCGTTCATAGAGTTGATAAAAGCATTATTACTATCATTATTCGGAGAGATAAGAATGAGAAGTAGGAATGCAATAAATTTCAATTTTCGGGTTACGCCACTGTTTTTGAAGGAATTCATCTAAATATTCACAAGTAGAAAACAACGTGAAAAATGCGGATCAAAGTATAATTACCAGATTTTTTTCAGAACTGAACTCGTGCATTACCATGAACCCAAGACCATGGAACGATTGTCACGGAAATGATAATTGAACAATTGAAGACGATAATTTCTGTTTTGTCAAATCGCGCCAGATCGAGTGAAACCGTGGGGTCCCGGTCGCTCAAAGGTTCCGGATTCAGCCGTACGTCAGTGCATCGTTATCGCTCGGCGAGAAATCGCGATAGCGGAAGGTTCCTATCCTTCTGACCACGGTGCGTTTACCTGTCGTCGCGAAGAACTGGAGGAATGGTGCTATTGGTGGGCCAATTATTGTGATTTTCGGAGGATTTTCGCGGCAACTGTTCGAACAGTGTGTTGTTTTCGACTGTGTCTTTGCACCACTGGACTTTTTTTTCGGAATAGCTGTCATCTCGGTGAAGGTATATTACCTTTCTTGAGTACATTTATTGGAATGATGTAATGGTTCAACTTATTCGGGGTGAAGAATGATATTGTCATATCTCATTATCGACGTTGAAACTTTCATAATTTTAAACAGAAAAAGATGGCTCGACAATTATAAAATCTTTAATTTGGTCTATGTGAGGAGAATTAACTTAATTTTTGTTTCAATCAATTCTGAGACTTTGATATCTCAACAGAATATTCCGCATATCATAGCGAAATGAACCAAAACTTCTAAAAATTACCGCAAAAGCAAATAAAATGTGAATACGACTACAGAAAATAGTTCCCAGAATATGTCTCAAAGCCACGATCATTAGGTTTATTTTCCATAATTGTGGTCGCTTCGATGGTCGCTTTGAATAGGACAGCCTCAATGAGTAATTTTCGAACTGCTGAGGTATTTTTTCAATACCATCAAGGTCCAAGTTCAGTTGAATATATCTTTCGTGCTTGAAATTCAACATGGGTGACAATAACAATACTACTAATGACATAACTATCAATACTACCATTCATATATCATAATAATAATGACAATCATTTATTGATTGGATATTATTCTTACATAGAGATATAATGAAGATAATCCTCTCAATTCTTGATTCGAAATGTTCCTGAAACTACTTCCATCGAGAACAAGAAGGAATTGTTGCTCGATATACCGGCTGTCTCATGAATACTGTTCTTTGGAATATTTTTGGGGAGTAATCGAAATTCACCTTTGAAATTTCGGATAGAGCTTTGAGTAGAGAGATGACTCCGTGTGAATTTTTTCAGATTCGGTGAAACCAGAAGTGAGAATTTATTTTCATCGTGAAAGTGCGAAAAATGGCGCTCTGCTGACACATGGATATATATTCAAGGTTTTTCTTTGGGGAATGTCGTTATAAGGCTTCCATGGGAAATAAGAATAATTCTTTTTCCACAATAGTCAGAATTGAAGATCATGATACAGGAGGTCACGGACGCGTTGTCAAAGTTGGCAATTTCGGAAACGTGGAAATTCAAGTTTTTCAAATTAGAACCTCATATTTTTAGACCCAAAATGAAATCAACGTGGAAAAATAATGTTGGTATGGAAAAATCACTAATGCTCATAAACTCATATCTTCTGTGATATTCGTAAAAATCATTGTACGCTGGATTGCAGGTGATCACATTCCGATTTTTATTCCTCTCAGTAAGAAAATTATCGACAACTTGTACTATTCTCCCCACAAATAACATTCAATCAATGATGTTTCTAATTTTATTTTAATTCTGGCAATAGAAAACCGAACCTTGCGAAACGACATATCAGAAGCATTTGATAGTTTAGATCCCATCGAAATGAGAAATGTCCGAGATCGAATTTTGAAATGTCTCGAAAAGAATGGAGAACATATCGAATATGCATTTAGATTTTTCTCAAAGAAATACTTTATTGCCAGTTTTACTTGTAGTTTCAACGTAGATTCCATTATGGCTGAAAAAAATGAGGTTCTAATTTGAAAAATTGAGTTTCCACCAACAGCCAACTTTGACAACGCTTTTGTGATATCATGAATTTTAAATCTGACTATTGTTACAGAGGTATTAATTCAATTCCTGGCAGAAGCTTCGAAATAGTATATTATTCAATGAGCATAATTACTGCTATTATTCACGAGGGAAGGGTGAGGCGATTATCGCAAATCAACCAAGTGAATAATAGTCATCAATATCATATCAATATATCAATATCATCAAAATATGCGAGTTAAATATTATACTTTATCCACAACTTTATTGTTAAAACTGAAATAATTTTGCATTTTTAACAGCCTACAATGGAGTTGTCACAATGGTCAACTTCATTCTCTGTGATTGCTGGGAATTGTCAAGCTTACAAGAAACGTCCAAACTTTCACTTGATCTATGCATGGAGTGTACAATATTCATTATAAACGCCTATTATCCGCGGGCTTGATTAATGAATATCATTTTCCTTCAATAAGAGCCATCCTCGGAGCCATCGAAATATATATATAATTCAATGCGAGATTCAAAGGTCGTTGACCGAGTCGTGGACGAACGAAAATTTTTCCAATGAAAAACCCTGAAAATATTCTTGTTTCAGTGAAGCGTCATTCTCAATTTTTTAGCAATTTCACGTTAAAAAAAAGCTGACGGAAATTCTTCGGGAAATTTGGAACTTTGAACTGAAACAACTAAGAATTGTATGAGTAATCTATGTGTTTTCTTTTCATGAGAAAACGAAAGTTGGTGTCCCTTGAATCTCAAAATATTTACCAGACTCTCTAGTTAAAGTTTGAATCCGAAACTGCAGACTTCAATTTTGATTCCTTCCCAAACATATAAACATATTTAAACGAACGTTATTCATTGGACACCCGGTGTATAAGACAGGGTTTCCTAAACCAGGGGTACAAACGAAAAGGTAAGATTCCTTGCATAATTTCAAGGATGAAAGCCATAAACCGCAGAGTTTCGTTTTCGTGATACACGGTGTTGAAGTTTCAATTCATTTCAAGTATTTTTCTCATAGTACCCGCACCTGCATTTCACCACATACTCAACTAAAGTTTGGCAAAGATATTACATTTTAGAGTTCACACAATGTGACCTGACCATCTCGATTGCAATTCTACAAGGTGATATTTTTTTCTGGAACACTGCTGTCATTGTTAGTGTGGAAAATTTTAAATTTTGTGACATTAAACTTTATGGTCCACATCAAAAAACTGTTTTCCATCTAGTATGCTCATGTGGAGTCACGATCGAGCTATGAAGTAAGTAGCTTAGGGTGTCACTTCGAGTGTCACTTAATAGAATCGCATCAGGAAATTGAAAATTGTTATTCTTCTCTGGAGTTTTGTTCACGTTGTCTCGTATTCTGGACACAAAATAACTTTTTTTGAAACATTGGCCTCTAGGTGGAAAAATAATACGCTACACCCTGACAATTTTTAAACCCCACAAGAAATCAAAATATTTCAGAAGAAAGAAAGAAGGGTTTATTGATAGGCTGAAATTATAATTAAAATCCAACTGTCCCTCTGAATTAATGTTCATGCAGTTAGCAGAGCCACTTGCACGGAAGTCAATGAAATATTGGCGAATATTCATCGGCAATTCGTCGCGAAAAAGAATTCGTCATGCTTTTATTTTCTTTCAAAAAAGTTTGCTATACTAACTTCAAATTAAGTTTTCAGTGCCATTCAAAAATATGCCGAGGGGGTAATCACGAGTGGATATAATTGTACAAACTTGTGGATGTACAGTGGATAGGCATGGATATACTGTGGATATACGTGGATATACATGGATATACCGTGGATATACATGGATATACCTGGATATACCGTGGATATACATGGATATACCGTGGATATACCTGGATATACCGTGGATATACATGGATGTACCTCGATTTATTTTCAAATGCGCATGCTCACTTCCTCGTGATTTTATAGGTTATGTTCGAGGTTATGTTTCAAAATTCAGAACATCCAAAAAAATTGGCAAAAATCATATTCGAAAGAAACGATCCTGAAGATAATCACATTCAATGGTAGACGAATCAGGGAACGAACTGAATTCAGAGCTGACAGTTTATTCGGAAAAACCAAGGAATAAACCGTGAGAATTTCGGAACGTATAAGGTCAACGCAAATAGCTCATCTATTAAATTCATTTTCAGGCACACAGTGTGGAAAAATGAGCTATTTCATGTTGTTTTTTGATGGTGTATATTTTTTAATACGGGATTTTTCTCTTATGAAGTATTTTGAAAAGGTTGGGTATGGATTTCATTTGATCGTGAATTTTTTATTTTTTCCAATTTAGTAAGATCACAAAACCCTAAAATATCACAAAGAATTGATAAATAATCGTATATTTTGTGAAAGGTCGGAATTAAAATCCGATAAGAGTGAATCATTCCGAGAGCGAGCCTGAGAAATCACGAGTATCGTATTTTCATTCTAACCGAGTAACAGACTATAGGTACAAGTTCTCCACGACTGTTGAAAGAAACATTTCAAATATGAAAATTAATTAAAAACCTAAAAAATCACTTCCGTGAAGGCAGCAGCTTTCGCAATGAATTTGAACATGCGCGCAAAAGCTGCTGCCTTCACGCAGTCCTTTTCCTGTTTTTTTTTCCGACAAATTACTAATTTCAATTCGATCTTATCTGTATTTTTGGAAATATTAGGAAAATAAAATTTTGAATGAGTATATCTACGGAATCATTCGACGGATTTCACCCATTCAAGAATGCGACCTTCGTAATTAAGCCCTAACCCTACTCTACAAATATCGAGTTTCTATGTCGTTAGTCGACCGTAGATACAATAACTTCCGGAAGAAACGACTTAAAAACTCGATACTTGTAGAGTAGGTATGGGGCTTAATTACGAAGGTCGAATTCGTGAATGGTTGGAATCCACCCAATGATTCCGCAGATATTCCTGTACAAAATTTTATTTTCCCAATCTTTCTAAAATACAGATCAAATCGAATTAAAATCCAGTAATTCATCGAAAAATGAATGTTCAAAGGTTTCATGAAGACAATATGACCAGAAGATCACAGAATACTGAATATTTGAATGAAAACAATTTGAATTTTTTTAATAACACGATCATCACGAAATTCTGCAGAAACTTGTCCATCATCGTTTTCAAAACAGTAACCAAGTTTCATTTTAATTGAATCAGTATTTTTTGAGGAATTCCGAAAAAACAACGATATCGAGGAAAAAACTACTGAATTTACATATTTTTCTCGAATATCTGCTGTGAAATATGGAGGTCAAAGTATGCGCTAATTTTTTCCACATGTGATGAACGGTTTCCAGAATAAATTATTTTTTGACAAAAAAATTTTGAAAAAAAATTTCTCAAAATTTACTGATAGTATAATCTCAACAAATTTTCGAGATAAGTTGCGCGTTGCTATACTCCAACTAACTGCCAAGTTTCTATCCGATCGTCCTAGTATTTCCCGAATTATCATCAAAATAACGTCAAAACTTTAAAAGGCTCTAACTCCGAAACCGTTTGGCCGATTTTGCCCTTTCCCTGAAAGTTTCAGGTTGATAGAATTCTCCGTACGACCGTAATCGTGTCCACGAACGGCCGGCCGGCTAGCATCGATTTTGACACCGGATTCGTCATCAGTCAGTACAACCTAGACGTAAGAGACCATTTTCGGCTCAAAATTCAAAAATTACAGAGATTTGGACAAAAAGATAGCACGTTGTTCCCCAGAACATGCACGCAAAAATGAATCTTCGAAAAATATGACAATAAGAGCGGCTGACAGATCGATTTTATTCTCTTTGTTTTCGTAAGTGTTAGGAAATGAATATTCCATAACAGTATTATGGAATTAAATTCAGTCGAAATGATCACGAAACTAGGATTAAACTCAAAGGTCAAGGTGGTTATTCGTGGTTATTCCTAAAGGGCAAAACTAAAGAACAAATGAAACAAAAATCGCGGTCATTAAGTACTGGTTAATTGCTTGAAATTGATTTAGGTGTTGCAGTATGAATATTTCATATCAAATTATGGAATAATGAAATTCTGGGATCAAATTCGATATAAGAAGAGCTATATTCTACAGCAGTCGTGTAGAAAATTGTTTATGCCTTCATAGTAGTTCGAAGTGCATGGAAATACTGTGGATATACATGGATATACCTTGGATATACTTGGATGTACGTGGATATACCTGGAAATACGTGGATATACTTGGATGTACGTGGATATACCTGAAAATACGTGGATATACTTGGATGTATGTGGATATACCTGGATATATTTATATATTTGGATATATTGTACAAAATTTTGCTCCGTGATTTCCCCCACGGAATATGCATCGAATTGTATCACAATCGTAATAAGTAATTCGAGTATTCGTCGAAGACCATGAGTTTTCGTCCATGAACATGGTATAAGTAAACCAATTAGCAGGAATTGACACCATTTATTTAGCTCTCAAATTTGATCAGTCTACCAGCGTTCCGGAGATACAATTATTCCTCCTTCTTCCGGGCTCAAGATTATCAATCGATTGGAGACGAGGTTGGGGAGCATACATGTATACTGTTATACGTAAGAACGAATATCTCATGATATTAACTTCGGAAGAACATCGCCCCAAAGACGCTAACAAAACTGTCAAAATGTCAAAAACCTTCATCTAACGTGAAATAAACCGAAAGAATAATTTTATAGCATTTTTCAAGTTTTAATATAATATCCTGGATATTTCGCACAGAGTCGGCACATAACATTTCTACATTGATATCAGGTTGATTTTTCGTATTATTTTTGACCTGGTTTTTGACTGATTTTCGTTAGTTAAATCCGAGGTTAAATCGGCTAGTGGCGGAAACGAAAATTTTCGTTTCAATGCTGAGTAATTGGAATTTTCCTTTGTCAAGAATATTCATCGAAGCAATGACGTAACATTGTGATACGAACAAGTAACTTACATTTCGGTCGTACTTCGATCGTTCGGCTCATTTCTGAAAGAAAAAACGTTCCTCTATGTTACTTGTTCGTTTCACGAAGTTACGTCCGTGTATATTCTCGGAAATGTATTTTTCCATTATTCAGAACTAAAATAAGAGTTGTTCGTTTCGGAAAAAAGAAGATCTGAAAAAAACCTAGAATAGCACTGACGTGAAGTTAGCAGCTTTTGCGCGTATGTTCACTTTTGATGATATCCTTTGAACATGCTCGTAAAAGCTGCTGACTTCACGTTAGCACTTTTCTAGGGTTTTCTCGATAAACTACTGTATTTTAATTCGATCTTATCTGTATTTCTGGGAAAATAAAATTTTGAATGGGTACGGAAATCTACGGAATCTTTGGGCGGATTTTACTCATTCACGAATTCGACCTTCGTAATTAAGCCCCAAAACTACTCTACAAATATCGAGTTTCTGAGTCGTTTCTTCCGGAAGTTATTGGGTTCATGGTCGAACGTTAGGGTATGGGTAAAATCCACCCAATGATTCCGCAGATATACCCATTCAAAATGTTGTTTTCCTAAACTTTCCAAAAATACAGATTTGATCGAATTGAAATCCAGTACTTTATAGAAACATGACAGTTCGAAGGTTCATACGGAATTTCATGAGGATAATATAGTCAGGAGATTACAGAAAATTGAATAGTTGAAAAAAAAATTTGAACATCTTTCAAGTTTTGGTATGAACATCACGAAATTTTGCCCAGAATTGTCCGTCATCATTTTCAAACTACCTGCCAAATTTCATCATAATTGAAGTTATATTTTTTGAAATATTTCGAGAAAACGATATCGAGAAAAAAACCACGAAATTTTACATATTTTTTCCCAATATCTCGAAAAATAATAACCGTATCGAATTGAAATTTGGTTCACTGCTATGAAATAAAGTTCAAGGTTTGAGCAAACTATTCACCGAATATGATGAATAGTTTCGAAAAAAAATGTTCCAAAAAGAATTTTGAAACATAATTTTTTCAAATTAACTGAGCACTATCACAACGAAATTTTTCGAGAGGTTACGTGTAGCTATGTTACATCTAACTGCCCATTTTCAATCCAATCGCTTCATCAGTTCCTAAAATATCAGGAAATAACCTCAAAATTTCAAATGGCTGTAAGTCCGAAACCATTCGGCCGATTTTGCCCGTTAATGAACTCAGCCGTCTCAATTTGAAATGTAATCTACCCGTAAAATCGATAGGATTCTCTGTACGCCCGAGAGTGTGCTAACGTCGGGACGGACAGAATCGATTTTTATACGGGACTCGTCATCAGTAAGTCCAACCTAGTCGTTTGAGACCATTTTTGGCTGAAAATGCGAAAATAACAGACATTTGGCAAAACGATAGCACGCTATTCATCCAGAACATGCGCGCAAAAGTAACGCAATATCAGTCGATAATGATACGAAAAATCAACCTTAAATATCAATATACAAATGCAATGTTGCCGACTCTGCGAATTACTCTAGCCAATAGAGCCTATTAAGATTTGAATAATTGCTATAAAAAGTTGACTTTTCCCCTTCTTTCACATCGGATGGTCTTCAACAAATACTCGACAATTATTTCTAACCATTGACATTGAATTCGATGAAGTTTCTACAATGGAACTGTTATTTAAAAAAAACTATAGATAATATTTTTTCACCAAAAATTCTCGACAATAATTGCTGGGATACTTTGCTTAATTTTTAGATATTCTGAATTTACACTCATCATATAGTATGGCTCTAATCCTGGTTTTCATTCAATCCAGTTTTCCCTCATGTTTCCCTGCCTTGTTATTATTAATGTTCGTGGTAGGTCATTTAGACGATGCAATTTTTTTTTCTACTACGGGGAATATCAAACAAGCAGAGACAAGTTTTTAACTCTTGTTGGTATTCTCTTGACATCTATTATTTGTACCGAGATTTGTACTTATTTTTATCCCCTGAACATAATATGTGAATATATGATTGTCTGGAGTTTTTCGGAGAGTAATTATTCTTATTATTTCATAATTATTATTTTTTTCACGTCATGGATCACGATGGTTATTAAACAAGCTTCAAGCTCTGCTTTGACATTGAATATGTGCATATCAGTCACTGTATCAATGTATATTAGCCATTTTTTTCGATATAAAACAATATTTAACGAATGCCTCGATATATGTATACATATATATAGACATTTGCAGACTTTTTGTTTTGAACGAATTTTGGTAGGATACGCTTAAATTTGAATGTTTTTTTATCTTTCAGCTTTCCGAAATATTTTTATATTTTTGGTTGAATGTAATGTTCTTGGGGGGTAGATTGCGTTTTTTTGTTACATTGATGTCAGCAAGTTGTTTTATCTTTACCTTTCATATCTTTGTCGGTGAATTTAAGGGTTTTATACATTCCTCCATTCTTTTTCGTATCCAACTATGTTGGCAAAGATGCACTTTCCATCATAATAATCAAGGGAAAATAGATCTGATTAGAGAATATTTCTCATTGAACAAATTTTATTGAGAGCATGATTATTGTTCCAAGGTACTTAAATAATAGTGAAACAATTGACATCCTCTGAAAAAATGTATTCAACATTCGTGAGAAATTCACATAAACCATGGGTGTTAGGATATGAGTGTTTGGATTTGAAAGTAATAAAATAAGTTTCAATGAATGACCGGAACAGCATATACACTCTGCTGGGTATCTAAAATTGGAAGAAATGTTTAAAAAAACATCTCCCTTGCTCTGACGATATTGGAAATCTTGAAGCTTGTACCGTCAAAATTATGTGTGAACTTCTTGAATTTGCGGGATATCCCCACCAATGGCACGAACAAAGGTTTTGATGGCTTATCTCATCGATTTTACAAAGGTATTCCGCCACTTCTTGTATTGATCTTCCAAGGTATGAAGGGGCACTCTCGAATTAGAAATTTCGTTGTATAGCAACTTTCTGTAATGTTTTTTTTATTCCATTTTTGAAGTGCACACATGACTGCTGCATCTCGTCTATCTGAAAACGATCATATTTTACCGTCTTATATACAAACGAAACACTCCCTCAACATTACAACAAAGTTGTGAATCAATGATCTCCAACTAGTTGCTAAATGCTATCATGATTGGATGGATCGAAGTTGTTGGTTATTGGATTGAGGTATTCGCTCGAGTATTCGAGAAGAAACAACGATACCGAGAAAAAAACATGTTTCGTTCCAACATCTCCGAAATCTAAACCCAGATCGGCCTGAAATTTGGTGAATAAATCTAAAAAACTGATTCTATAGCATTTTTGTTTTGAAAGAATTCCCTGGTTTCTAAGGATGGTTTGCCAGGTCTTCAACACTGCATTCGTTTATTGATATTGTAGGTTTATCTTTCATCTTGTGTGACTGATATTGGGTTGTTTTTTGAATATTTTATTTTCCAACCTCTAAGTGTTGAAGAATGGAAAAATTGTATTCTCAAAACTAAACTATTCGACGAATTTATCTTTCACGACGAAAATATTTCGGTAGTCTCCTTCCTGTAGTCGCTCAGCTCTTTTTGAGAGAAAAACAGTTATCTAAGTTTCTTGGTCGTATCACAAACTTACGTCGATGTATGGTCTTGACGATGAAATATTTTCATTATTCTGCAATGAAACGTAAATTGTTCGTTACAGGAAATGATAGAATGGAGAAAATAACTGCGGTATAAAATAATAGTAAAATGAAACTCATTGGGAATAGAAGAGAATTAAACAAAAAAGAGAGCGAAAATAATTTAGGGGTGAGTGTTTAAGGGTAAAAAACGATTTACCCCGATTTCCGTCAAAACTAAATCCTATGGAAAAAAGTTGTAGGTTATAAAAAGATCTACAACTTTCTCATTCACACTTTTTGCACATAACCTCAGAATTCATGTGAAAAATTGACACAAAAAATTGTTTTAACGAAATTTGGTGAAAATCTTTTTTACCTGCTTGTTCCAGAAAACAGTGCGTTATCATTTCGTCACGATGTCTGTAATTTTCGAATCTTGAGCTGCAGATGGTCTTAAACGATCGGGTTGAACTCCCTGAAGAAGAATCCGTGGTCAAATTTGATTCTGTCCGTCCGTATGTGCTCCAACTTTCGAAGGAAAATACTTAGCGACTTGGAATTGTCAGATTAGGTTCGGAGTTTATATATCTCAGTTGAGTTCGTTAATGGGTAAATCGGTTGAGTAGTTTCGGAGTTAGGTCCATTTGAATGTTTCAGGTTAATTCCTCGATATCTCTTGAAGTATTGACTCGATCGAATTGAAACTTCGTGGACAGTTTCGGAATACTAACGCACAACCTAGAGACAAATTTGGTGTGGATAAAGTTGTTCGGAAATTAGGAAAAAATTTCATTCTAAAATTTTCGAAATTTCTGGTGAAAGTTTTTTTTTCTTCTCCGATATTTACTTTCGGAGATGTAAGGAAAAAAAATGTGCCAAATTTCGTTGTTATTTGAAATTTTTACGTTTTTTCCGCAATATCTCAAGAAGTACAAGTACAATCAGATTAAAATTCCGTAATCATAGTTAGCGGTTTTTTTAGATTCTTTTTTTTTAAATATTCATTGAATCTCAAAAAAGCTTCATGAATTATAGTGTAAATGGAACATGAAAAAGAAATTGGCTACAGAATTTCGTGAAAAAAATTTTTTTTCGTGTGAGATAAAAATAAAAACCGGAAACTTGGCTATTTGAACTTTCCACGTAGATTTTGAGGTCATATGAAAAAAGTTTGAACTCAAAGTTGAGACCTTTCCATTACCCAGAACTTTGCTCTCCAACTTTTTTCCATAGGACTGTTAGTATTGCCGAAAATCAAAGTGAACCATGTTCAACCCCTCGAACACTCAACCCCTTGCTCTTCCCGACCTGAGATCCCACCTAAGTTATTTTCCCTTTTATTTTTGCTATATTCTCTCACTTTGTCAGTGGGTTTCGTCCTACTATTAATTTTTTTGGTCCAAAAAATTATCGACCCTGGTCTTTTCCCCGTAACTTGAGCGCAAAAATAACACTATTTTTAACAGACTACAATAAAAGACGTTTCTCGATTCGATGTTGAACAACTATTTTTTTTTCTTCATTATGTTCGGCCATCACTTCGTTGCTCATGAACCGATTTTGTTTTTTTTTGCATTCGATTCAGAATACTTTCGCAGTGGTTTCATTCCATAATAAAATATACAGGTATTTCGAAAGAGTGGTGTAATAAGATCGATATTTCTTCATGGGCAAGTACCATTTTTTATATACGAATTGAAAATATCATATTCGTCTACATTCAGCAAGACAGTTATGGTGAAATATAGAGGGTGTCTCAAGAAAACAATAATCATGATTTCATTGATTTTCAAACAATATCGATGGTTTCTCTTCTTTGTAACCCATATGGCTCTACGGATGCTGTTCTTCGAGAATTAAACATACATGGTGTCCCAGAAGGGAGATTCAATAAAATCTTTCATTACCAACCATCATATTTAAATTGGAAAATTGGAAAGAGGATATTTTGGGTGAAATAAAAAGGATGTTCTGAAAAGAGAGATTTTATAATATCGATGTTTTCTCAATGGAAACTGACAGTTTTTTCAATGGAGAATTGTAAAGGATACATTCTATATGTTGATTTCGATATGATGCCCAAACGAACCTACAGACACAATTCTCTCGATTATTAACCAATATTGATTACTAGTTCTTTTTTGTATCTCGTTTAAATAGTTCAAGGGAGTCAAAAAAAAAATGAAATACATGTTTTCAATGGGCAACCAACATATCTGAGTTTTGAAACATCACGTTCGTGCACTTATGGCAAGTTATTTTTGGTGGAATATAAGAGGTTGTTCCAAAAAAGATGAAATAGTGTGATGTATTTTCAATGGCAAATACCAATTTGTTCACGGAAAATTTGAATGCTCATTTTTTGTGTCTCGAAAGATAGTTATTGTGAAATATACATGGTGTCTCGAAATATCATTAGACATAATCGAGGACATAACTCTATCAATCATTAGATATTCTTCTTTCTTGTATTCCGTATAGCTCCACGTAGGCCTTATTTAAGAATGGATTATACAGTGGGTCCCAAAAAAATGTGAAGAAATCTATATATTTGATTGGCAACTAAAATATCTGAAGCAAGCTTCGTTTGCATATAGCTCCACGTTGATCACAATCGTGTCTCAAAATCTTTTTCGCACCACTGTATTATTAATGGCCCTCTTTCGAAGATTTTCTTTACTTCACTGAGCATGCCACAGAAAATTATGAAAGAAAACTTTTCAACAAGAAAGAGTACCGACTTCGAATCATTGAACTGAAAGGCAAATACTGTTTTTTTTTCAAATGTTGCTTTTGTTCGTCCACATCTAAAATCTCTGAGGTCAACATTGAAATGGTAAAAACAAGCTCACTCGCCCCAACTTAAAATTATTATGGGATAAGTAATGAAGATTAGAAATCTGGCAAAGCAATGACGTGAAGTCAGCAGCTTTTGCACGCATCTTCAAGTTGCCAAAGTGGTCATCTTTGCACCTACTAACCATGCCAAATGCAAATGGAAAGGTTCGTTAATCTTCTAATCATATTATCCTCACGAAGTTCTGTATGAACCTCCAAGCAGTAAACTTTCAATTGAGTTCTCGATTCAAATTCGATCTTATCTGTATTTCGGGAAATATTGGGAAAATAATATTTTGAATGGGTAAATCTACAGAATCATCGGGTGGATTTCAGGAACCTTTCAGGACCTTCGTTATTAAGCCCCAAATCCACTCTACAAATATCGAGTTTCTTAGTCCTGTCTTTAGGATGTTATTGAATTAACGGTCGGCCTAACGACGGATCGTAAACACACAACTTCAGAAAGAAACAACGGCCTCCGTAATGTAAGTTCCAAACCTAATCTACATCGAGTTTCTAAGTTTTTTCTTTCGGAAGTTGTTTATGATCCGCCGTAGATCGACTGTTAACCATATTTGATGATTTTCAACATTTTGGGGAGAATTTTCGCTCCCTTCGATGGAGCCGAAGATTCCTTTCGCGATTACCATTCGGTGCTCTTGTAGATTCGTAATGCTAAACAAAATATTCGGTCAACGTTCCATTCGGTTGTCCATGGTGTCATTATATTGTAACGTTACAAAACGCTCCACTGTCGATTTCAGTTTCCATCGCGAAAATACTTCATACTAATAATTTCAACTCCAATCGCAAGAAAAACGCCTTACTGAAATTATATGATCGGTCACTAAAGAACGCTCTCCGCTTTGACGGTTGAGTGTGTGTTTCGCATGCGCGACCCTTCCAACTCGGTCTAGCCGATGGAAAGTTCCTTTTTTTGGTGCTTAGGAAGTGGTAGATTCAACACCTTGCTAGAGTTTAGCGAATTAACGAACTTCGTAATCCATTAACATCGTCGAATTTTGAAGTTTTATTGTTTCTTATAAGACGTCTATTCAAAGGGCGTCTTTGTACCGGGGCTACCGCCTACTGCATCATCTTTGTACCGGGGCTATCGCCCACTGCATCATCTTTGTACCGGGGCTATCGCCCACTGAATCATCTTTGTACCGGGGCTACAGCCTACTCTACTGCATCATCTTTATACCGGGGCTATCGCCCACTGAACCGTCTTTGTACCGGGGCTATCGCCCACTGAATCATCTTTGTACCAGGGCTATCGCCCACTGAACCATCTTTTCACCGAGCTACCGACTACTGGATTATCTTTTTACTGGGACTAATGCCCATTTGAATATCCTACTACCGGACCCAGAGTTTGACTGGATCATCTTAGTACTAGAAGCAATTATTACTGGATTATCTTAGTACTGGAGCTGATCGTGGCTGGAATACCTTTATACCGAACTAATTATTACTGGAATATCTTAATTCTGGACTTTGTTCTGGATGGAATTTCTTGAAACTGGACTACCTGCATAATACCTGCATTTTGGAGGATCATACCGTCGGATCCTTACTATTAAGATAAGTGCTTCTTCGAATCCCGGATCTCAGATTGACTGTACCTAAATTTGTGTTTGTAAATAGCAATTTTAATTGTAAAGTTGAAATATATAGATAGGGAGTAAGAGGTTGCATCATTACCACTAGATTAACGAATAGGGATACATTCAGGAGTTAATTTAATTTCAATATATCATAATGCTTAAATACTTTAGGCGGCTGTCCTATACCCTTCTAAGGAGCTGAAGAAATATGCCTTCAACAAGTGAATTCCTCACCATAAGGATATACAGTGAAGTTTCAGCCCGGTTTTCCCAATCGCGGTCATATTTCCATTATGTTATCGAGCTGTTTTTCCCTCTTCGGCGGGGTCAAACGGATGTTTGTTAGGAACTTCCTTTACTGCAACCATTTATTGATAATTTTCATGAACTCTGAATTGCTCGTTTGTCGAAATAAATTCTGAACATTCAAGTTTTCCGTGAACACTGTAGGATTGTACGACTGTCGATAGAGGCGAGCCAGAAGTCATTAATAAATCAGTTGAACCGAGTATCCTCAAATCTGTCTTGTATATCTCATATTAAATGTTCTCCATAATAGAGAATTTTCACTATTCTCGTGAGTGCCAGTGTGGACAAGAGTGTAGTCATCACCAATCTGAAGAAGGTAGGCAGAAGTCTTACACTGATACATCGATGTGATGTATACATAGGATGGATCCATAATAATAGGCGAATAATAAAAAAAATAAGACAAATTTCATGGAATTGATGTATTTCATTTTGAGTAAAATAAGATAAACACATAACAAGGATGACCTAGGGTTCGTTATATCGATCAGAATCTTGATTGCTCAATAACTCAAGTTCATTATTTCATAAATTTTCAAAATTGTCGCAATGCAAAACACAATATAGTTATGTCCATACGGTCAATCACTTGAGGTTGGGTGATCGTAATCACACTCAGTATTATTTTCTGTGCAGATAAACATATTTTGTGATTATTGAGGAGATCCCTTTCTAAATGATTACAGAACCATTCTTTTCACGATGTTATAATATTGTCGCTATCAAAGAACTATGCTATGGTTTCATATACTAATATATTTCTGTGTTTCGACCTGTACATGTATGCTCCAAAAAATAATATTATTCATATTTTCAATTTAAATCTGCTACAATCCATATTGTTTTGGGATCTTGTGGAAACTTTTTTCTTCACCACCAGCATCGAAATAATTTTTGAAATTCATATGATATCTGAGATCTCCAAATCTGAAAAAAACCCGAATGAATCGAACAAAGTATTTTTCTCTTTTTATATGTTCTTTCAACTTCTTGCCTAAAGTTAAGGTATGGAATTATCCATACTGGCATTCAAGTTGTCTTTACAATATGAGAAAATATGATTTGATACGCAAGTGAATATAGTAGTTCGAACTTCTGATTGCAGGACAAATTGGCAAAAAAGTTCGAATATGTCTTGAAGAAATCAGTGATGACGTAATCTAACCGTGGCAAATCCATTCGGAGCTTTATTGTCGGAAATATTCTACTCTTGGCTCCCTGTTTCCGGACAGGTGATAATATTGCCTTAATTCACCGGAAACTTACTAGAGGTGTTTGATATAATTTTTCACTACATGATGTCAACGTGAATGATAAGAGTACAATCAACTTTGGTGGAGCTACCAGAATCACCTTCGATTTTTCGAAGAATTTGATGACAATAATTTGGAATAAATCAAACACTCATTAAGGACCCCTTTTTTGAATTTTTGCACTCTTCTATTGACCGAGAAAACCTGGGATTTGCTAGTTTGAATACATGGTAGCTGAGCCCACCCTGTAATAGATAATGTCATTGAAATAATGAATATGTGATGTTCAAGCAATAATTCAAGACTAATTTCAAGCTTTTCTCAATAAGGAGATATACAAAGGTGGATAGAAAAATCGTATGGTGTTAGAGTACTTATCGAATATTCAGAAATAAATTCACTTTTCCTTATTTGAAACTTGTTACGCACTTGACGAATAAAATAAGTCTTTTGAATTAAAAACTGTTCTTGTACTTTATTTTTAAATATTACACCCTGGGATCTGCAAGTTTGACTTCAAGCTAGCAGAACTCACCCTGTAATAAATATGTCATTAAAGTAATAAATCTATCATAATCGAACAATAATGCAAAACCGATTTAGATCCTTATGCGAAAATTTCACGCTTTTCTCATTCCGGATATCGGGGTCAATTGAAAATTTGCATGGAGTTAGAGTTTGAATAGAATATTTGAAGATGCATTTATTTATTCTAATTCAGAACTTGTTTTGTAGGTATTTTCAATTGAACACTTATTTTGTACTGAATTATTTTTTAATAATAATGAACCTGAGTTCTTGCTTTTAACTTAAAAAATGGCACCGACAAATTTCTAAGTTGTTTTGAACTCCTGTCGAAATCCATGGATTCATTGTTTCAAACCGTTGAATTAAAAAAGCACTGCTGTGAAGGCAGCGGCTTTTGAACCGCTGTAGCAACGAATTTAAACGCGCAAAAGCTGCTGCCTTCACGTAGGTTTTTTCGATAAAGTGCTGGATATCAATTAGATCTAATCGGTTTTCTTGGAAATATTGAGAAAATAAAATATTGAATGGGTATATCTAGAGAATTATTGGGCGGATTTTACCCATTCAGAAATTCGACCTTCATAATCAGGCGCCAAACCTATTCTACAAATATCGAGTGTCTAAGACGTTTCTTCTGGAAGTTATTGGGTTCACAGTCGGCCGTAAACACAATAACTTCTGAATTAATCAACTTGGGAACTCAGTATTTGTAGAAAAGGTTTGTACCATAATGACGGAGGCCAAAATCGTGAATGAGTTAAATCCACCCATTAATTCCGCAGATATACCCATTCAAAATTTTAATTTCTGAACATTTCCAAACATATGGATTATATCGGATTGATATCCATTACTTTATCGAAAAATGACAGTTCGAAGGTCAATACAGAAATTAATTAATGAGTAAAATATGATAAGAAGATCACAGAATATTGAATATTTGAAAAAAAATTTGAAGTTCACGAAATTTTTCACAAAGTTGTCTTTCGGTGGGCATCTTCAAATCAGCTGCCGAAGTTTCATCTTAATTGATTCTGTATTTCTTGAGTTATACCAAAAAAAACAGAGATATCGGGAAGAAAACCACTAAGTTTTAGATATTCTTTCGCCATATCTCCGAAAACAATAGCCGCATCGAATTGAAATTTCGTACACTGCTGTGAAATATGGAGCTCAAAGTCTGCGCTGAATTTTTTTTTCAAATGTGATGAACAGTTCGCGGAAAAAAAATTTTTCGGAAAAAAAAGCGTTGCTACACTCCAGTTAACTGCTAAGTTTCGATCCAATAGTTTCAGTTGTTCCCGAATCATCGCCAAAATGATAAACTCTAAAAGGCTCTTACTCCAAAAACGTTTGGTTGCCATTGTGAGTCCAACTTAGTCGTTTGTGACCATTTGTAGCTCATAATTCTACCTTCAATATAAAAGATATTGGTGCAAGATGTGAAAATGGTGCCTCATTAAGGGGTTCCAGAATACTGCTTGATATCAGGTCAATGATGTTTTCGAAAAACATTGTTTATACCTGTGGAAACGAATACGATATTATCATTCGAGGCAATCCCTATTTTAAACGCTGAATTGGAAGAAACTAATGAGCCACAAAAAAATTCGTATAACGATACGTGATAACGAGCGTGACAATCCCTAGATTTGTAAGCGCGATGTAATGAATCCACACTCGATCCACATCTGGCATGGGCCACTCACGGGTGCCCTTTCAGGCTGAAACATGAGGATTTTAAAGAATTTATTTGTTTGGCATTTAAATATTACACATACTCCTTTGAAATTCATCAATAGTCTACATACTATGAGATATTTTACCTGCGGCGGTTAGAACTCATGCCTCATGATCATTAGGTCTAAGGTTCAAGCCCCTGGCCGCGAAAAAATTGTTCCGGTTGTAACAGGGTCATCCAACCATTCTGTGTTGGGTAAACAATCAATAGTGCTATTCAAAACGAGGCGCAAGGAATTAATTACAAAGCCTATACAGAACAGGCACCCGATCTCCTCACTCGCATAAGCATTAGCTTCTGAGGGTTTCCACAGCAGAACCTAGTAGAATCGGCAGCAATACAAATCCAGGTGTTACGATAATTGTGACTCTCGGTGTGACTTAATTTTCTGCGCACGGATAATCCTTTATGTATTTACCTATATGAAAAAGTGTCACCATACGAATTTTTATTGACATCTGTAGGGGTTAAATTTGTGCTTAATAATGAGTACTAATTACAGGGTGGGTTCTGCTAGCTCGACCTCTAGCTAGATTTCATAGATCATACAGATGATCCAAATCAATGTTTTCACATGTTCCCTTGATACTTGGTGAATAAATTCAATAAGTATCTCATTTTCTCAAAGGTTAAAAAAATGAGTGAAAATAATAATCTGTGTATCGATTGGTACACAGAAGACCTGAGGAGGATGACAGATTACCTACAATGTCTTGAAGAACTTCATGGCAATTTTGAAGTAGTTGAAATGAAGAATCTGAAAAACCAATTCAGAAAAAAATAAAATGATAATAATAGTTATCTTTATTTCTTAATGAAACCCAAAGTCATTATGACATGAGGTAGTGTCTAAAATATAAATAGAGTCATAGACAATAAAAATTAAACCCAGGAATTCTTCGACAGAGTCCGGTATCAATTCCATAAAAAACCCATGAATCCCTCTCTTGAAGCAGGCTTCATTCATTTCTGCGCTCACATTTAGTGAAATTCTGTTGAAATACTTGATGCAGCAATATTTGGGTCCACGTTCAGTCAGTGTCAGCCTTTTTCGTGGATATTTCAACTGACTTGTCCTTCTATTATATGACGTCTTGGTTTTCTCTTCAAAAATTTCTGTGCTCCTGAAAACAAACAAAAAGCATTACTGAACATGACTTGCTGGTGCTGTTAATATTCCTAATTGTCGGAATTTATCTTTTCATTACTCCCTTACCCTCATTTTCAAAATTGTTCTCACGGCTTTTTTCGAAAATTTAATTTTTTGACCCTCCATAAAACAAGATACTATATTTAAATTTCGCCGAAAAACACCCTGATCTATGACCTGCAATGTGTGTATATCTGAATATCTTCCCAACATGCCAAGGGTGAAGCATGAGTTTTCTAATTTGTTGGCCGAGTGTATAATATGCGGTTCCCCTGTGAGTTTACCATCTAAGTGAATATCCAAAAAAGTTGCTTGTTCATCTGATCTAATGATATTTTTGGCATAGTTGTGTATGTCGGAGTCTCCGAGGAACATGAGGTGTTCATAATCATAGCCTTTTTTTTGAGTGTCTTCGGTGTCATCTCTAAAAAAAGCTGCTGAAATCATTCACGAAGATTATGAGCAGCAAGGGTCTCAGGATACTTCCTTTGAGGTACGCCAAGTTTTATTTCCATTTCTTTGGTTTCTTTGTGTTGCCCACTGCTGTAAATTGCTACCACTTGGGTGACCCAAGGTGCAAACGGAAAAGATTTAATGCCCTGCCTCTTTTCCGTACCTTTTAAGATTTTTTGAAACTGTTGAAGGCCTTCAATAAATCTAGATTAAGAGCTATTGCCAACTCAGAGATGTCCAATGCATCCAACACATTCTCAAAAAAACTATATATTGCAGATTTTGTTGATTATAATTCATTGTCGGTGAGCTGAAGGAATATCATGTTCTCTTAGAAAAGATAGATGGTACCAATTATTTTCCATATTCCCCTTTATAGCTGAAAGAAATTTCGAAAAATGAAAGGTCTCAGAACTACATTTTGCGGCCAGATAGTTCGACTATTTATCCTTTCGAAAAGTTCTTTATTCTCTAAAACTATGCTCCAGATAGAATCTGAGCTTTTTGTTAGTAACATTCTAAGAACAACCCCAGTAGCACACAAATATTGGACCAATATTGGGCCAATATTGTGAAAATATTGGCCCAACATAGTTTCTCGATATTGGCCCAATAAAGAATGTTGACTTTTTGCAATATTGGGCCAATATTGGATACCAACATAGGCCCAATATTGGACATCCATATTGGCCCAATATATGATACCAATATTGGCCCAATAATGAATGTTGACTTTTTGCAATATTGGGCCAACATTGGATACCGATTTAAGCCCAATATTGGACATCCATATTGGCCCAATATTGGACATCCATATTGGCCCAATATATGATACCAATATTGGCCCAATAATGAATGTTGACTTTTTGCAATATTGGGCCAACATTGGACACCAATATAAGCCTAATATTGAATATCTATATTGGCTCAACATCGAATACCAATATTGGCCCAATAAAGAATGTTGACTTTTTGCAATATTGGGCCAACATTGGAAACCAATATAAGCCCAATATTGAATATCTATATTGGCCCAACATCGAATACCGATATTGACCCAATAAAGAATGTTGACCTTTTGCAATATTGGGCCAACATTGGTTACCAACATAAGCCCAATATTGGAAATATACATTGGTCAAATATAGAATACCAATATTGGCCCAATATTGGATACCAATATTGGCCCAATATTGGAAACCAATATTGGCCCAATATTCAAAAAGTAAAAAAATAAAATTATAAATATAATCGCGTTTTTCAAGTACACACAGAATCAACCCACTACGAAACTCATGACCAACCACCACCCCCCATCACCGACCTTCCTGAAACCCACCAACTTGAGACTCTGACGTACGAACCACCTACAGAAATACGAGAAACCACCAACCTGAAAAATCCAACACCAACCAATCGTCCGCTGCGGGAATAGAACCCGGACAATCTGCGCCGCAAGTATAAAGCTCTACCATTGGGCTACCCATGACCATACGAATTCAGGCTTATGATGCGTAATATTACATTGTATTTGTTTTGATTACGACCAACGCTGAATAACTCTGAACTGTTTTTGTATTGATTTAGTTGGTTAGATAAGTATTTCAGGAAAATTTTCACTTTAATAGAATATTAAGCTTTTCAAACCGGGTTAAGGAGAGGTAGGTTTATTATTGCTGCTGATTATTATGCTTGTGTGAGTAAGGAGACCGCGTTATTTGATATTTCACTCATTTCAGTGAAATTTCTTGATTATTAATGTATGGAAGTATGAATCTTCAAAATATGGAGGTTTGTTTTTTTTACTTCATTATTCATCAATTACAATGTATTCCGCACGCGTTGAAGAGAGCAAGAAAACAAAGCATTCAAAATCTGATGAGGATGAAAATTATCAATTTCAACCAACAAAAAACGGAAGGTCCTGGAAAATCCGTTTTAGGCGACCATCGAACTGATGACGTCATTAAGAAGTTCGCTAAAATGGAATATAATATTGCGTGTGACGTCACCGGTGTCACCGCTACGGCGCTAAAATACCAGTTATAAAAGATTTAACAGTATTCGAACTTATGTTTTCGACTTTTACGAACTGTTTTCTAAAATGTTTGCGTGTGACGTCACTATTGTGACGCTAAAATATGAATAGTTCAAAAGACACGAAAAATGTTTGAAAGATAGGCACGTCAAATTTCAGCTATAAAATATCTTATTATCACAATATAAAGTACACTCGACTGTGATCTCGTATTCCTTTCATTCATTTTTATATGTAGAATAAATAATTCGTGGGATTGGAATTCATTTCTTCTCTTTTCGGTAGGTACTGTTTTGTTGCTTCGTCAAGCTCTCTAATATAGAATACTTAGTGAAACAACATGAATAAATCAACATAGTATAGGAATTCAAAAACTTATTTTCTTACCTCCGAAGCAGTTGATGTGTTGATGTGGTAGTGGTTCCTGTTCATCCAAAAAGTTATTCATCTGAGAATCGAAGAACAGGATTTCATTCATATGTTCGTCACGTCATATGTCAGTTTTGTTTATCTTTCCGATTCAATATCGATGAAAATACTGTTTCAATTTAAATAACTGCTTCCGAGGTAGGAAAATAAGTTTTTGAAATCCTATACTATGTTGATTTATTCATAAGTATTCTATATTAAAAAGCTTGAAGAAGCAACAAAACAGTCGCGAAACGTCGCTTGAAGGAATGAATTAGTTAAATTCAAAAAAAATGTTTTTTACTGCATTTCATTTGTCAAGGAAAAAAAGAAGGTTTAAGTAAAATCTGTGGCATTATTGTTTTCTATGCACAATTCTAACAAGCATGCGTATGGACTTAAATCTGGTTATTTTCCGTTGATGTGAAATGTTAGTTGAAACACGTGGTAAGTTTTTGATATATAATATAGAATAAATGCTACTGATGATTCTAAATCGAAAGATAGAAGATGAAACACTGTGTCTAGTATTGTTTTTAGGTTGTATTTCATTTTTTTACCCTTTTCTAAGGTTTTTTACTTTGATCATTATATGCCAGTTGATATAATAATTTTGTCATTGAAGACGTAGTACGTCGACGACATAAAAAGTATATCGAAAGATATCAAATCAATATCGAAAGATATTATTATGTAAAGGTTAATACAGAAAAATCTGTATTTAATTGTTGAATGAATTAGTGTCTCATTTCCAACCTATTTCAATCCCATTAATTATTTCGAATATAAACTAAACTGTTAATGGAATTATCGTTCCTCTACGAGATGAACAATGCACGCCAATATTCAGTATACTTGTTCTAACTCTGAGCTTGTTTCGCACTTACAGAATATTCTCATCGTATTTCACCCATATGAAGGTAAATTATTTTCTATAGGTTAATACGTATAAGGGGTTATCTGTGCGCAGAAAATTAAGTCACACTCATCGTTGCACCTGAATATAGTATTGAAATAATTTATAAACCCTAACGAAGTATCTGTTATATTTTGCATTTCTAACGAATAATTCTTAGAAATAATTCCCTTGTTATTGCCTCAGGGCTATTTGACAACCGAAAGTGGCACCCGTCTACCAGATGTTATTTTATTGCCCCTTGCAAGGGTTTGTCACTTATCGTTTTTCGATGTTTTTGTCGCTCAGAGCTCGAACTATTTTTTCAATTCATCATTTGGAAAGGGGTTTGCTTCAATCAATCTGTAAATGTTTTAATCAATTGTCATACAATTTGTTTTATAACGATATAGTAGCTCCTAGAGCTATTAGCTCGCTCTGTCGTCATTCGTCATCGTACCTGAACTTACGGGGAACCTGTAACCCCTTAATGATGCTCTCGTTCTACATTGAATGGAGGCATTTTGCACAGATAGCTTTTCAATCGCCTATGGTTTTCTATCCTTTTACTTTCTTATTTAACGGTTCGAATGAATATGTATTCGGTAATTTCCACTGTATTTACGCGCTTGTTCTGGGGAACAACGCGTTATCGTCTCGTCAAAATGTCTGCAACTCTCGAATTTTGAGCTGAAATTGGTCTCAAACGACTAGGTTGAACTCAAATTTGATTCTGTCCGTCCGGCCGTGTGCGTTCTAACTTTCGAAAGAAAGGACCTAGAGTTTTGAATTTCTCAGGTTGGGCTTAGATCCTGAAAATCTCGGCTGAGTTCGTTATTGGACCAAATCGACCAAACAGTTTTGGAGTATATGAAATTTTGAGGTTAATTTCTCGATATTTCATGGAGAACTGATTCGATCGAATTGAAATTTCGTGACAAGTTCTTGAATACCAACAAACAAATAAGTGTGGAGTTTCGTATGGATCTAATTGTTAAAAAATTTATAGAAATAATTATTCAAAAATTTTCGAAATTTTCATTGGAAATTTCTTTTTCTCGGAAAGTGTTGATCAGATTTCAACTGAATTTGGCACATATATCTTAGAATCAGTCTTCCAACAAGAACGTTTCAAATTTCAATTCGATACGATATTTACTTTCGGAGAAATATGACAAAAATTTTGACGTTATTTCCTCAACATATCAAGAAAAACAAATGCGATCAGATCGAAACATCGTAATAAGTTGAGGGATGCCAAAGCGAAACCTTCCGCAAAATTTCGTATGGATCCAGTGGTTAAAAAATTTAAAGAAAATGTTTACCCGAAAATGTTTGAAATTTTTGTGGAAATATTTTTTTTTCTCGGAACATTTTGATCAGATTTTAATGAAATCCGTCACAGGCCTTGGAATCAATATTCAAAAACGGAATTTCAAATTTAAACTTGAGATATTTGCTTTCGGGGATATATGAAAAAAAAATTGTCAAATTTCGTTGTTTGAAATTACCTGGATATGTCGAGAAGAACATATGCGACCACATCGAAACATCGTAATTACTCGGAGAATATATTAATGCGAACCAAGAAAAAATTGTTTTTCTAAAATTATTCACATATTTATCGAAAAAACAATTGTTTTTTCTAATTTATTGAATAGATTTCGATGAAATTCAGCGCCGACTTTGAAGTGAGTATTCTACAACAGTTTTTTCCAATTTCAATTTGATCTAATATTTATTTCCGGAGGTATTAAGAAAAAAATATGTAAAATTTCGTTGTTATTTGAAATTTTCAGAATATTTCCTTAATATCTCGATGACTATCGACACGATCAGATTGAAAATTGGGATAAAGCTTGAAATCAATATTTCAAAACAGCGCTTCGAATTTCAGTTTGATCCGATATTTATATTCGGAGATATTGGAAGATTGAGGTTATTTCCTCAATATTCCAAGAAGAACAAAAGCGAACAGATTCAAACTATGTAGTAAGTAGAAAAATACTTAAAACTGACAAATTTTGTTAGGATCGTAGGGGTGGAAAACTGTAAAAATGTATTCAAATATTTTGGGAATTTTTGTTGAAGAATTTTTCAACCGGAAGCTTTTCATCAGATTTCAATAAAATTGGTGAGAACCTCGATTCAGTATTTTACAACAGTGTTTCAAAGTTCAGTTCCATCTGATATTCATCTTTGGAGATATTGAGAAAAAAAATGTGTCGAATTTCTTGTAATTAATTATATATATATTATATATATATATATGTGGCGTCATTGGATGGTTTCACCCATTCGCGAATTCAGCTTTCGGAATTGAACCAGTTCAACAAAAAAAATCAAGTCTCTAAATGTCTTTTCATTTTACGTTTGGCAGTTGGGCCGACCTTAACTATAAAAAATCTAGATAAGCACTGACGTGAAGTCAGCAGCTTTTACGCGCTTGTTCACAGTGCGGAATGGTGACTTGGAAATTTCAGTGAAATTTCAATGAAATATAAAAATTTTCGAAAAAAAAAATTTTCTTCTCCAATTTTTCCATGGATAATTCTTCCCATTGACACTGTGCATCTTCCAACCAAGTTTCCTTTCGGTCAGATAAATATTTTTCGAGTTATTGAGAAATCAAAATTTCAAATGACTGTAGCACAAAAACCATTCGGCAGATTTGGCCCATTAACGAAATTAACCGAGATATTCAGGCTCGTAACCAAATCTGAAAATTTCAAGACTCTAGGTAGTTCCTTTCGAGAGTTACAGCGCACACGGCCGAAAGGACGGCCCAACGCCAGAATCAATTTTGACCACGGATTCTTCATCAGTGAGTCCAACCTAGTCGTTTGATGACCATTTATGCTCAAAATTCGAAAATAACAGACATCGTGACGAAATAATGATGCATGTTCCCCAAAACAAGCCCGTGAAAAGATTCGTTGCACACTAATGAATTAGGAAGTGAAGGGATGGAACAACTATCGGGATGCAGAAAGGAATATTATGTAAAAATAAAATGTGAATCGAAGAATGAAACGCGACAACTCCTTGAAATGTAAGCAAAGGGCAATAAAACAGCATCTGGTTAGACGGAAGCCACTCTCGGGCGATAAATGGCCCTGAGGCTATAACAAGGGAATGTTTTTCGAGATTTATTCGTTGGAAATGTAAATTATAACTAATACTTATTTTAAGGATTTATTGATTAGTTCAACCTCAACAGGATTATTATTATATATTATATATTATGGAGTTATGTACCTTCATTGGTGAAATACGTTGAAAGTATTCTGAAAGTGCGAAATACCCTTAGAAGTAGCATAAATGAATTTATTTCTGAATATTGGATTAATACTGAGTTACTTGATTTCCTATTTTTTAATATACAATAATTTGTTTTAACTGGCCCCAATCGCCTGAATAAATTGCAGAATTTTCTTTTGACTCGAACACGCGTTAGATTGAATATCTCCTCTAGACTCTAGACAATAAGATAATCAAAATTGTTCGGAATTTCGGCTTGTGTAGTATCAGAATACTTATCTGGATAGCTTTCAGTTCGGATTAATATCTCCAAAATGAAGTCCCCTGAAACAGTGGAAAGCTTAGTCGGTAAATTCATGAGAATTGATGTATTTACCCATCAGTTCAGATGAAATTCTACTATTACATGTACAAAATGCTTCGATATATCGTCCAAAATAATCAACCTGAAAGGAATAATATAACCAAAAGTATTCGATTTTTCAAGGGAATTCAGAAATCTTACAGTATATTCTTCTAGAGTATGTCCATTGCAAGCCTCCAAAGTTTGCCATTAACCGAAGTTCCACAGGAAAACGATTCACACTCATAATCCCCTTGTCCCTTTATTCGGCCAATATTGGTAGCAATGTAATTTACAATACTGTCGAAAAACTATACCAAATATTGGACCAATATTGGCGATATCATTGATAAACAATATTGGCGCAATCCACTCATTTCAATATTCGGCCAATATTGGTAGCAATGTAATTTACAATATTGGTCAAGAAACTATGCCCAATATTGGCGATACCATTGATAAACGATAGTGGCGCAATATACTAATCCCAATATTGGGCCAATATTGGTAGCAATGTTATTTACAATATTGGCCAAAAAACTATGCCCCATATTGGACCAATATTGACGATACGGTGGAAAACAATATTGGCGCAATCCACTCATCCCAATATTGGGCCAATATTGGTAGCAATGTTATTTTCAATATTGGCTAACACCCCATTCCCAATATCGGACTGATATTGGCGATACATTGACAAACAATATTGGCGCAATCCACTTATCTCGATATTGGGCCAATATCGGTAGCAATGTAATTTACAATATTGGCCAAAAAACTATGCCCAATGTTGGACCAATATTGGCGATACCATGGATAAACAATATTGGCGCCATCCACTCATCTCAATATTGGGCTAATATTGGTAGCAATGTAATTTTCAGTATTGGCCAAAAGAACTTTTCCACCAATATTGGCGATACGTTTGATGAACAATATTGGCGCAATCCACTTACACCTATATTGGACCAATATTGGTAGCAATGTGATTAACAATATTGGCAAAAAAAACATGCCCAATATAGGACCAATATTGGCGATACCATCGATAAACAATATTGGCGCAATCCACTTATCCCGATATTGGGCCAATATTGGTAGCAATGTGATTTAAAATATTGGCTTAGAACCTATGCCCAATATTGGACCAATATTGGCGAAACCATTGATTAACAATATTGGCGCAATCCACTCATCCCGATATTGGGCCAATATTGGTAATAATGTGATTCACAATATTGGGTGAAAAACTATGCCCAATATTGGACCAATATTGGCGATTCCATCGATAAACAATATTGGCGCAATCCACTTATTCCGGTATTGGGCCAATATTGGTAGCAATGTGATTTACAATATTGACTTATAACCTATGCCCAATATTGGACCAATATTGGCGAAACCATTGATTAACAATATTGGCGCAATCCACTTATCCCGATATTGGGCCAATATTGGTACCAATGTGATTCACAATATTGGCTAAAAAACTATGCCGAATATTGGACCAATATTGGCGATACCATTGATAAACAATATTGGCGCAATCCACTTATCCCGATAATGGGCCAATATTGGTAGCAATTTGATTTACAATATTGGCTAATAACTTATGCCCAATATTGGACCAATATTGGCATTACCCTTGATAAACAATATTGGCACAATCCACTCGTCCCAATATTGGGCCAATATTGGCAAAAGTACTAATTCACAATATTGGCCTTATCACAAATTTCGATATTGGGCCAACATTGGCGTATACTCGTTTTTCGATGTACGATGAATCTATATTGGGCCAATATTGAATCAATGTTTAGCCAAGATTGTGTGCTACTGGGGAAAGGAACCATTTTCTTCTTCACCAATTTATCCTTTCATATCATTTGCAGTTACACATAGCCGCTTCTATTTTGGTGTCTTTTTTGAAAAAACATTCAGTTTATTAATTCTGAATGAAAAGTGTTATTTCAGCGATTTGATGAAATCGAAAGATTTGAAAAGTATATACTTCTGAGATACTTCTGTTTATATTATCACTTTTATATATTTATTTTCAATAAAATAAATCCAAAGACCAAATAATTTTTCTGTCGAACTGAGGTTTGAATATTTTTCAGGTTTTTTCTGGGTTTTCACTCTCAATATCTGAAACAGAATTATTAAAAATTCAATCATAATTGTTTTTCATGTCAATGCGACAGGAGTCTCAACTCAAAACTAAAAATCGAAAGAAAATAATTCTGAAAATTTTCTCCTTTGTCTTCTGAAACGTCACAGTTCGCTGTGGTTATCGTTCGTAATGTTCCTGTATTGTTCATTAGGCAATCGTTTTTTCAAGACTGCCTTCGACCAATAGTTCATTTCTGCAATCCGCAAGAA
This sequence comes from Myrrha octodecimguttata, assembly GCA_958510865.1. Taxonomy (NCBI): domain Eukaryota; kingdom Metazoa; phylum Arthropoda; class Insecta; order Coleoptera; family Coccinellidae; genus Myrrha; species Myrrha octodecimguttata. Next base: position 9,680,772 of record OY294060.1, on the reverse strand, counting down.
AGATTTCCACGAAAAATTAGTTTTATTGAATTTTTAATACTTCTATTCCAGATGTTGGCAGTGAAAACCCAGAAAAAACCTAAAAAATGATGCGATATACTCCCAAAATAACCTTTAATCGATATTTAAGATTTGAGTGATTCATTTATTTAGATGGCCTAAAGATCGATAGTGAACATATTAACTTCCGAACAACTTTGAATCTCTTTATTTGTTTGGTCCGGAGCTTGATAACGAATATATATTCATTCAAATGATCATTATCCCCATATTTTTATCCTTCTTCGGAAATACATAATATGATCAATCCAATAAGAACCTGATTTTCCACTTAGTGAATGGAAGTGTTTACGTTATTTACATTTTCCATCAACTATGTTAAAAATGAGTATAGTTTTTCTACACGAAACTGGCGAACAAAAATAATAATCCTCACATCAAAAATATTAGTGATATAATGATTAATTTTTTGGGACCCTGAGTTTTTTGTTTATTGGCCTTCAAGATTCATGTTCAGATTAGATTATCTGAGAATTCATGTATCCGTTGTCTGCTCACACCCCACGTCCATATCCAACAAAAATCATAATTAGAGGGAGAGAGGAGATTCACACTAAAATTCCCAAAATATGAATTATAGGCTCACCAGATTCAAATGGTCGAAGATTTAATTTTTATATTCCAACCTAGCAATATCATAAAGAAAATTTCGAGAATTTTGTCAATGGTATTTCTCCATAAAAAAACAATTCTATTTAATTTTTAAGAGTTCTGTTTCAGAAATTGGAAGTTGAAATCAAAAAGCCTAAAAATGATGCGAAATCCTCCCAAAATAAGCTTTAATCGATACTTTATATTGTGCAGGTTTGCTAGGGTTTTAGTGCTGGCGATTTATAGAAGTTTTCCTGGAACACTAATTAATACTGAAAAAATATTGTGTTAACAGATTCCTGATTATATAGCCAATAAACAAATTGAATTTAATCATTTAATGGATATAAAGAGTATTTATTTAACAGTAAACATTCGCAGTCTGTCTTAACGATAAAGTCATCTCGTAATAAACGTAACAGTCCTCTTCATAAACTGATTTATACACACTGCACTTCTCGTAAAATAACTGGTTCTTTACTTGATCTCATCGTCTCATTAAAGCCCATCTGTATCTCCATTAAGGTGAACAATCTCTGGTTGCCTTATACGTTCACTAGAAGCCGGCAGTCCACAGATGTAGATTTGCCTGTTCTGCATCCGTATAATTCTTACATGGCACGCTTGACTTACCGCGTGTTCCAACCTTACAAGGTCATTACTGTCGCATTCAGTATGAGGTAAGTGTAAATAGTGTACACGGTCAAGTGCTAAAATTCAGCTGAGAGCTCCAGAATGTTAAGACGGTATGTAGTTTATGTCCTTGTTAACATTGAATTTAGTTGAGGAAGGTACTGTAATGAAAAAGGAGTTCAAAATATGCGAAAGCCAGAATTGGCATGCGGCATTTGCTTTTGCGTCTGATATGCAACTAGATATAGGTACTCGATGAGTCGTTGAATCTCGAATACTTGAATCAGAATGAGCTTCGACGGGACGTTGTTGATGACCTCATCTGTTTTTATGAGGTTTCGTTTGCTTTTATATCTGTTATATCCCGCCGAAGATATTGGATCCATTTGTCGAAAAGGCTTGTAGAGTGCAGTCGGAATCAGATCAATACATAAGTGAATGGTTACAGATTTGCATTTCCTGATAGAAATGTTTGTTTCATGGGCGCTAGGAAGACAATCTCTTTATGTATGTATATAACTATTATGTGATAACCTTTCAGCTAGATTTTCATCCTCTATACATTTTCAGAGCTAGTGAGCATATATTTATACAGGGTCACCCAAGGACCACGGTCGATATTATGAAATACGTTCAAGGAGAACGGGACATGGGATCATTTCGAAAATTTTTTCCTGGATAATTTTTCGGATGGAAATATCTAAACTACCTTGAAAATCGGAAAAAAATTAACGCAGTAGCAATAATGACCTTTGGTAAATCAAAGTTGAGAGGTGCAAATTCAAGCTCAGATAATTTGTTCTAATTACATGGTAGAAACAAAAAATAATTGTATCAGATAAGGCATAGAGTATGTGTGCTCCAAAGTGTTTGTTACCACACTGACGAAAACTTTCGGTGGCACTCTCGAGGAGTGAATGGAAGTGGGAGCGTATGGAGCCGCTCAAGCAGTTCCTTAGTTGTGCTTTCATTTACCTTGGGAATGAAAAATTCATTCAATGATGATGGCAGAACAATATAGTTACAGAAGCAAGATTTTTTTTGGACTGAACGTAATCAAAATTGTACAACAAAAATAAAACAGAATATATCGAATGGAAAGCTTTACCACACTTCTGGGGTAATTTCAGCCAAGAGGACCGACTCGAAATCACAAAACATTTTATATTTTCCCGAGCAAGCTTTGTGTTTGAATTAACTGCTTTTCACAACCCATGTAGTCGGCAGCCATAAATTCACTAAAATCTATAAAAATGACCGAATGCATAGAAAAATACCTGTAACCCCGAAAGTATTTACTTTTCTTTATTTTGGGGATTAAACTCTACGGAAATCGATCCCAGTTGCTTTATTTGTCTCCAAATTTTTTACGGGGAATTTAGAGATTTCAAGAATATTCATAGCTATGAAGTTATGTAATAATAATATTGATTGAGTGATTTCCACCTGAGAGCGATTACTCCAATAAACTCCCTTTAGCATTTGTTGGTTTGAAAGAAATCATGATTATTTGTTGGAATATTCTGGGGTGTGAGTCAAACGGCCTTTGATATTTCTATTCCGTTTAAGAAAATTATTCATGTGATTCCATAGGGTTGTACCCACTTATTTTCAGCAGCTCTTGCGCGCTTCTTCAAATTCGTTGCCAAAGTGGTCACCTATTGAGTATTGATTTCGCCAAAAGTTTTTTAACTTCCTGATTAAAAGATTTGGCAATCTCTTCACAAATAGCTCTCACAAAATTCTGATTGATATTTCTGGATATATTGAAAAAATGAAATTAGGAGGATTTTACCCATTCACGAATTCGACCCTCATAATTTAACCTAAACCTACCCTATAAATATCGATTCTTTAAGTAATTTCTTTCGGAATTAATTTTGTTTACGAATGGCCTGACCGCCGATCGTGAACACGAAAACTATCGAAAAATATGCTCAAGAACTTGATGAAGGTAGATCAGGTTTGGAGTTTAATTCGCAAGGCCGAATTCGTGAATTGGTAACATGCACCCAATGATTTTCCAATATTACTAAAAGTATATATTCAATTGAATTCAGTACTTGGTTGAAAAATTACAGCTTGCGGGTTCGTGTGAAATTTCATGAGAACCATGTGATCAGAATGGCAAAATATAAAATATTCGAAAACAAATTTTTTTTCGATAGTGGTTCGCGTATCAAAGTTTGCTAATCAATTACCAAGTTTTATCATGATCAAATCATGTATTTTGAGTTTTTTTGAAAATTAAGATGATACCGTCTGAAAAACGAGAAATTTGAAACATTTGTTTCCATATATCCCCGAATATCAAACTGAAATGTGAAGCACTATGTTGTTGGGAAGTACCTCAAGGTCTGTACCAGACATTATTGCAGGCAATAGTTCTTAAAATATCAAAATTATTGAAAAAACATGATTTCAACCCATACAATCCTCAGGAAACTCTGCAGGAAGTTATGTGTTATAACTAACAGGGGAGTTAAATCTCAATAGCGCCTGCTTTGAGAGATATTCAGGAATTGATCAGAAAATTGCCAATAGCCATGAAATTTGACATATTTTCTTCAATATCCCTGAAACAATAAGATATTAGATCATTATGCTAAAATTTTGACTTCGAGGTCTGAGTCGAATTTCATTGAAATCTAGTGGATGGTTTCGCGAAAAAAATGTTTTTGGAGATAAATTCGAAAAATGTTCGAAACCAATGCGTTTAAATTTGGCACTGATGTCATCCTAACGACATCTTTTTCCAAAAGGAAACTCAATACTTGTTTCCTAAATGAAAAACCTAACCTTTTTGCATTTTAACCGGTGGACATCATTTATGATCGAATTTTCAATGAACTATAACCTGTTGGAATTATATTATCGGCATCCGGCTATTTGAAAGTTATATTGAAGAAAGAGAACACCCTGAAAAGAAAATCACAACAATTGTTGTAATATGAAGCTTTTGAAATGTTCACAATTTTCAGAAAACACTTAGCATATCTAAAAACAAGCGTTATCTGAAAATTGATAATTTCAAAAGTATCGTATGATAAGCTCTGATCACGGTTGAATATTTGTTTATAAATCGACAGATATTCTTCCTTGTGGTTATGTAAGTTTATTACTACTGGAGCTCTCTTTTCTCCATGAACCAATTCCTATCTTTGTTTGGTGTTGGACGTTATCGTCTGAACCGAGTGTTTTCAAGTCGTGACGGACGTTGTAAAATGCAATATCGCAGATGCAGCGACTTGATACGACAAAATTTTCAACGTCATGCACATCGATCCAACTTTTCCTTTCTCGAAGGTAGGTTCTTAAGGTTCTCCTAGGATATGCCCCGCTGTACGTATTTATCCTCCAGTATTCCATTTGACAGGTCATAATTATTCAGATTCCTATTTTGCGGTTCATCCAAGGTAAGTTGGTAACGATCAATAAAAACTGTGAAACAGCTCCTTGGATGAAGCTTCTTCGGTATAGATGTTTTGGTTGATTGGATGATTAGCTCCGATCAAGGTGGAATATTTGTTGATTAATCGACAGATTTTCGTCTTCGTGGTTATGTTAGATTTTACTTGATATTGTTGGTAATTCTATGTTTTCTTCTTATTTTGTTCTCCCACACCCAATTCCAAATTCTTTCCGAATTTTTGTTTTGTTTTTTTTTTCTTACTTGAAACTGTATTGTTTTTGTATGACTCTTGGTAGCTGTTTCTTAGCTGATGTTTTTAATCATTCAACCAGAAATAATAGTTTCTGAATCAATAATAAACTTGTATCGCTCTAACAGTCCTGAAGAAGGTTTCAAATAAACCGAAATGTCGGCATGGTATCAACTTGATTGTCATTTTTTTGTCATCATCCTATAACATCAATATCAAATAAGACCAGAAGGCCGCGAACATATCCTTTATACTTGTACTTAATATGTCACAGCAGTGTACAAAATTTCAGTTCATTTTCGGAAAATAAAATCTTGAGTGAGAATATCGGCGGAATATATGGGTAGATATACCCATACGAATTCGTTTCTCGTCGAATCCTACTATACAAAATATCCGGTTCTTAAATTTTTTAGCAAGGAAGTTATTGTGTTCACGATAGTTCGTGAGAACATACACGAAAAATGCTGAAAAAGACGAATTAGAAACTCGATTTTTGTAGAGAAAAAGATAAATACAAAAAAGTAAATAACGAAGAACGAATTCGTCAATTAAATGAAATTCACCGAATAATTTCCAGATATACCTATTGAAAACTTGATTTTCTCTGTATTTCCAAAAATAGAATATGGTTGAACTGAAATTCGGTACTCGATTAATATGATAGCTTGACGGTTCATGCAGAATTTCGTGAAGAAAATATGATGAGAAGTTCACTGAATCTTTTCCTCAGGACGCGAATGTCCGATTAGTGGGATGAAAAACGAGACAAAAAACCTTTTGGAAATGAATTTGAACCTGCTCGCAAAGGCTGCTAACTTCACGCCATCATGTCAGTACTTTCCTTAAATGTTTTACCTAAAAATCCCTAAAGTGTATTATTTTATTTCATAGTGTACTGTAACGTGCCATTTTCCAAACTCATTTGAGTCCGGGAAATGATACATTACATCACTAAAGTAACTTTACCGGACTTATCTTTGTTACTGTAAGCAATCGATTCGAAGCAAACTACATTATCACCTTATAATAGTAGTGTTCTTCCGTACTGATTGAACTGATGGAACTTGTTCCGCGATTAGAATAATCATTTGCAATCACTTTAGAGTTGTGGAAGGGAGAACTGATTGAAACGAAAGAACGATCGCTTCAACTGATCTCTCTGATTGAAGTTATATAAATCACTTCGTTCAGTACGAAAGAACATCACTATTAAAAGATGGTGTTACATCATGTACTGACACATTACTGACACCTTCAAACTACCTTAATAGACAGTTCAATTTTTGCACCAAAATTTTAAAAGAAATTTGAGCAGTATGAGATAAAACGTTGTACGATATATGGCCGTGAAATGTCATTGAAATACTCGTCTAGAAATCATCTAGACTCGTACTTTAATGAGCCATTTCCCTGCCTTGTAACGTAAATTACTAATATGATATAATGAACCAAAATTCAATCTCCCCATAATATAATATTCACGAGATTTTAAATAGAACATTAGAATTGAATATATTCATCGAATGCGACGGACAGAACCGAATTGTATAATTCATGAGTAACTCCACAGTAATCGTTCGAGATAATTTTGGTTCAATATTCACAAATGAGACACCGTATCGAAATCACATGAAAAAGCGAGCATGCTTTCCGTGAATCATTCAATAACTGCAAATCCACAACTAACTACTAATAAATGAAATTTAATTTTTTTTTAACTAGATGTATCTCAAAATGTAATTTGCTTCCTTGGTTCTGTAAACTTCGAAAGCACGCCGTGGAACTACGAACTGAAATCTCGCCAGTTATGTTATGAAATCCGTTCTCATTTATATTTAGAAAATCTGAAGCCATACTACAAGTAACTTATGACTTTGAATATCGTCTCCCTGAAACAATGGTGCGCCAAATAATCAGCGTAACACAATATTATTCGAACCAGCACTTAACGCATGATATACAGTCGTTTTTCATCGTCCAGGAAGTCAGGGATACTGAAACAAATGGTTTCGTTGGAGATATTCTTTGTTCTATTGCTAAACGTAACTAGTGAGTCTTCTACTAGTCAGAAAACTGAAAAAAATTATTTCTTCATCATGTTATTTAAACTCAGGTTGCAATTTTGAGGATATATATCCTGAATATCTCGAGAACTATGATGCAATCGAATTGAAACTTCGTGGCTAATTGAAAAATACAATATTTCTTGAGGATCCTAGCGTTGGGTGTAAAAAAACGAAATTTCAAGAGTTTTGCAAATTTTCGTTGCTAAAATGTTTTCTTCGGAATCGGTACATCAGATTACTATATGAAATGTGGCAGAGACTGTGATTCAACAGCAATCCACTAATCTTCAGTCATATCAGACCTTTTGTTCCGAAAAAATTTGACATATTATTAGGCGACGAATTTCAACGAGCGCGTAAAAGTTTATGACCTCACGTCAGTGCTGTTATGAAATTTTTAGTGGGATATTAACATATCGATTTGAGGATAATAAAATGTACAGTGGATTATGGAGATTTTCGAGGATTTACTGGGATTTTTGAGCATTTATAGAGGATTTATCAGTATTTCAAGCATTTACGAGCATTTACAAGGATTTACGAGGATTTATGAGGATTCACGAGGATTTATGACGATTTATCGGGGATTTATTCCGACTACTGAGGATTTATTGCTGATTTACGAGGATTTTAGAGGATTCATTTGCTGAAAAGTATTTCTAGTGTTCAACATTTGGGGTAGATATTTACCCCTTGGTTTCAGGTTACGTTCATCTCTAATGTGAGGAAAGTAAACTACTTGAATTCCTGGATAATAAAATATACAACAGCCCAAATATCGGAATATTTAGTCACTATTATGAAGATATATTTATCACTTGAATCAAACGAATGATAGGTCTAATTATTTATGATGAATATAGTGGATAGTATTTGATTGATTCGGTTTTTACTTGGAAGAAATTTATTTTAAACAAATAATAATAAACTTCAATTCCTACATAAATTTCTGATGTATTCAACCAATTGTTTAATCCTACTGTTGAAATACATTGAAAATCTAGAAAAGCACTGACGTGAAGCCAAAAGCTTTTACGCGCTGGTGCACCTTACGAAATGGTGACTCGGAAATTTCAGTGGAATTTCAATGAAATATAAAAATTTAAAAAAAATTTAAGAAAAAAAAAAGTTTTTCTCTCGAATTTTTCCATGGATAATTTATCTTATTGACACTGTTCATATTCCAACCAAGTTTCATTTCGATCAGATAAATCTTTTTCGAGTTATTGAGAAATCAAAATTTCAAATGGCTGTAGCACAAAAACCATTCGGCAGATTTGGCCCATTAACGAACTTAACCGAGATATTCAGGATCTTCACCTAACCTGAAAATTTCAAACTCTAGGACCTTCCTTTTGAGAGTTACAGCGCATACGGCCGGACGGACAGAATCAATTTTGACCACGGATTCCTCATCAGTGAGTCCAACCTAGACGTTAGAGACCAAGGAGTTTTATTAGGTGTTAGGCATGCCGATACTACCGATGTACCAAAAATATATACCTTCACATTTTGGTTACAGTTGTGGTATTTCACAACTGATTCATGACTTCATAGAACCTTAACCGATGAAGTAGCCGTCTTCGCTTCAATGAAATGTTTAGGACCAAAGGGATTGGTTTTAACCATTATGTAAAAAACATGGTGTACCCAAGCAAGATTAAAATACAAGGAAATATACATTCTGTGCTTTGAATTTAAATGAAAAATTTGACGTTGTCATTGGTAAAACGATCACAGATGAGCAGATGAGCACACCGTGTTTTACTAACATCATGGTTTTAAACTCTCTGTTTTGGTTTCTCGCTTGATATTTATATTCCGAAAAGAAATTAAAATTATTGTAAAATTTGATGCGGTTTCGTTTTCTGCAGCTTCTACTACACACAGGTTGTGGTCTGAAATTTGTTTCGAAATTGAAGCTGACGTATTTCATTTGAACTCCCCAGAAAAACATTTCAAAAATAATGTTAGAAAAGTTCACGCTAGCCAATTCCTGTATTCGCGATGAAGGCCGTGTTTGAAATCGTACGCATAGTTCAACTTTTCCAATTATATTTATTTCTCGAATATTCAGCTGAGAATGCCCTCGAACAATTTGCTTTGTCTCACTTAGGAATTCGAGATGAAATTTAATCTTGTCCAGCCGACCGCTGCCACGAAAACGATTAATGCGACGGTATGTTTGTTTATTGACGCAATCAGCAGAATAGTTTGATATAGGTCATACCCATCTTGAATAGTTCTTATTTTTTGAAATACTCGAGAATACAACTTTTCAAATTTCAATACGATACGATATTTACGTTTGGAGATGTATGGAAAAATAGGTCATATTTTGTTGTTTGAAATTTCGACGATATTTCCTCAAGAAGTACTGATGCGATCAGATCGAAACTTCTCAGTTATATAAGGAATACCAATGCAAAACTTATTGCGGAATTTCGTATAAATCTAGTTGTTTAAATATTCTCAAGAAATGTTTATTCGAAAATGTTTGAAGTTTTTGTTGAACATCAGAATTCAACGAAATGAGGCACCGACCTTAGAATCAGTTTTCAAAAACAACGTTTCAAATTTCAATTCGATACGTTATCTACTTTCGGTGATATATGAAAAAAATATGTGAAATCTTGTTCTTTGAAATTTTTACGTTAATTTCTCAATATCTCAAGAATTACAGATGCGACCACATCGGAACTTCGTAATTATATGGGGAATATCGACTCAAAACTTATTGAAGAATTTCGTATGGATCCAGTAGTAAGAAAATTCTCAAAAATTCGTTGAAATTTCTGTTGAAAAAATGTTTTTTTGGAAAAAGTTGATCACATTTCAACGAAATACGGCACAGATCTTAGAATCAGTATTCAACAACAATGTTTCGAATTTCACTTCGATACGATATTTACTTTCGGAGATATATGGAAGAAAAATATGTCAAATTTTTTTGTTTGAAATTTTGAGATTAATTCCTCAATATTTCAAGAAGTACAGAAGCCATCACATCGAAACTTCGTAAGTTTCTGAAGAATATGATCCCGCAACTTACCGCAATGTTTTGTACGTTTCCAAGCGTTGAAAAATTTTGAAAAAATGGATTTTCTTAAATTATCCACTTGACTCTTTATCGAAAAATACTATTTCTTTCTGAATTTGTTGACCAGATTTCAAAGAAACTCCGCACAGACCTTGAGTATGTCTTTCGCAACAGTTTTTCAAATCAGTTTGATCTGATGTTCCTTTCTGGAGATATTAGGAAAAATTATCTCAAATTTCGTTGTTATTGGAAATTTCGAGAATATTTTCTCAATATCTCGGCTATTGATGCGATCAGATCGAAACTTCAGTTTTACCTTGAAGTCAATATTCAAAACAGTTCTTCAAATTGCTCTCTGACCCGATATTTGTTATGTAAGGTATTAAAATATCAAGGTTATTTTCTCAATATCTCAAGAAGAACAGACGCTATCAGCTTTAAACTATGAAGTTAGTTGGAGAGTACCAACGCACGACTCAATGCAAATTTTGTGGGGATCGTATAAAGGGTTAAAAATTTGTTGAAAAGTCTTCGAAAATGAACAGTTTTGACAATTCCGTAAAAACTTATAAATAAAATTGAAAATCGATCTCGATTTCGTCGGACATATCCACACTTTCTTGAGTGGAGATGAAATATGGGTAGTGTTCGAGGCGTGTTGCTGCTAACCACACTTCTTCTGTAATAACTGCGTTTGTCATTATTATTGCAAGGATACATTAATTGTCTCAATTCCTAACCAATCAAATGCGAAGCGCTTCCGAGGAATTCCGAGAGCATTCGTGTGAAGTCGGTTATTGATCGGCTGGATCTTGGCGGGATTTCTCTCAACGCAATCTGTGTTTTGTTTACTAACCTTTAATCGACTCATGACTTGATACTTGCTACTGTTCTCTTATATTTTGAAGAATAATTAGCAGTGCAAATTGTCCAGACGTTTTGAAAAAGCAATTATCACTACTTTGCTACACAATTTGAGGTTTTCCCCTAAATTATGGACACTGTAAGGTAGGTTTAATTTATGCATTATGGAATATTTTTTTTATGAAATTTCGGGTTTCTTGCAGAGTGAATCCACTAATTTGTAAAGAATATCGAAAGGAGATTACCAGCCTATCTAATAAAAAAAAGCACCACCGGAAAATACATAAGCATGATTCTCCATACGTGGAAAGGAGGCCGAATATTATGTGCTTTCTTAGTCCGAATGAATACAGAGAGAAGTTTCCATCCTTTAATGATTTGGATAAGCATTTTACAAATATCCACAACATGAAAATCACAGAAAGTATTACTAATTTCAGAAGCCATGAAGAGTTTGAAGCATGGCAAGGAGAAGAAAACAGACATGTTAATTGTGCTTGTACTAGGGCTGTTGAAAATAAGAAGGCGGATAGAATTGTGTTCTACTATTGTAACAGAAGCAATTATAGAAGTATGTAGAAAGGACACTTCTGACCATTGAGAATCAACTGTGTTGAATTTAAGGATACCAAAGTAACTGTGTAAAATGTAACGTGAAGCTAGGAGGAAGTATTCATATTCAGGGAATATGCCCTTCAAGATTTTCATTTCAAATTTTGACAGATGGTAATAACAATTAACTAAGCATATATTCGTATTAATCTGATTTTATTACCTCTTATTAGACTTATTTACAGTAACATTTGTTGAAACACACGTGGCACATGCGGATGTTTCGATAACAGCAGACTCTCAAAGTTACAAAAGCGAGAAGCGAGTCAGTGTTTTAGTTTCTCCACATTCAGATGAATACGATACACTATATCTCAACGAACCTACAAGAAGCAAACGTATTTTCCAAATGATAAATAAAACTTTCTCGCACGTTTTAAATTCATCATTTTCGGAATCTTTTCATATAGTTTTTTGTTATGTAAAGAATTTATATCTTTATCTTACAAGGTTGATGGTAGTTTCTGTTTTTATATAGCTTAGGTGTAGTTAATATTACTAATGTTCAAGATGCTTAGAAGTTGTGAAATGTGTATGATGTTTTGAAGGTGAGGATTAATGCGATGTGTGTATAGTTACAGTTCTTAACATATTAAGGTGCCAATAATAATTATAGTTAACACTCTCTTAGCAATGCTTACTTTCTTGAAGAAACACAGTAAAAGTATTCAATTTTAGAATTTTATTATTTTGGATTGAAATGTACTCTGTATTTATACAAATATTGCATTTTGGTTCAGGTGTAGGGGAGCTGGGAGCCAGTTTCAGACAATCCCAAATGACATTCATATGTTAAGTTGGGATTTGAATCGATGATGTGAAAAAACTGTTTTCTCTTTGTTAGCTTTGGATTACTAACCTTGAAAGTTATCGAATATTAATTTTTGTATTTGTTATTGTGATAATTTGCTGGAAGTTTATAATAAAAACAATTTCAAATATTTTTATATATTTATATATTTTTTCTGTTCCTTATTCCTTCAAAGTAATAACCTACTCTTCATTAACAATTTTATAACGAAAATTTGGTGAATTTTAAACTGAATCATTGATGAAATATGGATCCTTCACCAATTTGCAGATAGAAAAGTGCTAAGTAGAATATTTTGAGAAATACTAATTATTGGAAGTTGAATAAGAAAATACTAATATTTAATAAAATAAATGAAGCTTTCTTCATTGGGATAGTGTTGCTCGGACAATAATTTAAAGAAAGTTGATTATCTTAGAATATATTAAGAACCTGAATAATATCTTTTTCGGGATATCCCGAAGATTCAGAATTCATCATGCATTGTGATAATTCATCGTGATATTCCTAGCACGTTCTCTACATCTAAATTTATTTATTAATAAAATGGTAATTGATACACAACGAGGCAAAAACATCTTAATTTTGGCCAATATACTGAATAACATGTAGAAATACTTATGTGAAGCACAATGTACTTTACTGTTTGTTTATAATAATATACCCTTTCAAATGGTAATATACTGAATTAATGTAATATTATGTTTATTACCATACATTCTACTGAAATACAAACAGTTCAGTACAATTTACAGTACACCACATATACATTAACGTCTTGTGGACAACGTGAGATGATGACAGTTTTGTTAACTTCAGATACTTCCAAGCAGAAATTCAATTCAAACTGGCGCCAAAGAGACCACGCCCACATCGATTTTGATTGGTTAGGAATTGAGACAATTAATGTATCCTATTATTGCATAGATTCCCATGACGATTATAAAATGTTATCCGAACCGCATCTTTGTAAGGTTATGTCGAAATAATGAACATCTGAGAAGATTTCATGAAGATCTATACCTGAAATTGAAAGCTATTCTTGATTTCGTCGGACATGTCCACTCACTAGGTTTAAGAAAAAACTATGTTAAGTGGTACCTATTATTTCATAGTATTGTATTTCATGACGATGATAAAATATTATCTGAATCGATTTTGAGTAAGGTTACGACGAAAAAATGATCATATTCGAAGTTTTCGTGAAAATCTATTAATCAAATTGAAATTTCGTATTGATTTAGTCGGACAGGTCCACTCACTGGAGTTGGGAAAAGGGGATGAGAATTAGAAGTGAGCAGTTCTGCTTCTAACTACACTTTTCCTATATTAACTGCGTTTTTCGTACTTTTTTGAATTCATCTTTGCCTTTTATTGTAACAACTGTAAATTCCATGGAGCTTATGACACCATATTGTAATTGCGAATTATGTCACAGAGGAAATAGCTGCGATTGGAGCACCCCTCGTATGTTTCCATTAGTCAGCAAGACGACAGAGTTGAATATGTTTCATAGCAGTTGTAGGGTAGCTAAATTAATACATAAAGCTTTATAAAACGCAAAACTATTTCATAAGAGGACGCCATTGAAGATAGCAGTATTTATGATGATGAAAAATGACGAATGCTTAAAGGACTGAAATTCGCATCAGTGTTAGTATTTAAATCACCCAAGAACATAATTGGCTTGATAATGAAATTAAGCAAAAATTGGTTTATATATCGATGAAAAAAAAATAGACCGACGAAGCACTTTAACTGTTTTGTTCATTCATAGAAAAATTTTCGAAAATCACAATGAAATTTCATCCGCATCAATATTTTCGTTCTGAATGTTACATCTATGTATGTGATGGTCGGAGGTCTCGCACACTGCACACATGCTCAAGTACATCGTAGGATTTGTAGGGTGCTGCGAGATCGAGAAAGAGTCTAATTTCGCTTCTTCTCAGTTTCCTGCGCATCAAGTCTGTAAGAATACACGCAACGGTTGACTCGTGTGGGTAGACTTGCGAAGGTCAACCTCTCTCATTAGATTCAGAATTTTTTCTCGCAACTGAAAGAAATGATTTAAAAGTCTTCATCAAATAGCATTCCAGATCATTCTTTCAGAAGGGGTATGTGATAACCTAATGAAGTTGTCATGAAATAGTTTTGAAGCTACTCTATAATGGTCCTGTAACTTTCACGACAGGCTTCATAAAATTTCAAGAGACACCCCAGACATAGAGTATCTATGTCCATGATTCTCACGTAAGGTAAAAACTATGGATTATGGGTATTTAAGGTAGAATCATCATAGAAAATTATTTCTTCTGAAAAATTTCCTCATAGTGAAGTGAAACCCATGATGTAAGCAAAACATGGTGTGCTCATCTGCATTTTTGTGATCGTATTTACCAATGATGAGTCCTGAAGTATCTCTTATATTTCTATTCACGAAGAGGTTGTCGAGAAATACCTGTCGAGGTTGAAATCTGACACTTCTCTGTTTCGCTACGGTGTAACCACACGACCAGTTAGAAACTGTGCAGGAGCGATGGCTCTCCCCTTTATCCATTATTTTTTTCATGTCTTTTCGACTCTTGTCTGCCCTCCGATGGGCTATTTGCCACCCCAACCCTCATCTTAAAAAGGGTGGCAAGTTATCCCCAAAGAGCTATCTTCCAATAAGTCTGGTATCTTCTGTAGCCAAGGTTTTGTAGAGGGTAATATTTGATCAAATCATGGAGTTGTCGTTGACACATTTTCTAATTCCGCCAGGACAACATGGCTTCGTCCCAGGTCGCTCTACTATTATAAACGTGTTATCCTTTTTGTCTAATTGTACTAGGGATTTTGACCGAGGTATCCCAGTGGAAGTGCTATACCTCGATTTTTCTAGGGCATTCGATCGGGTCCCGCATAGAAGACTTCTCCCAAAGTTGAAACATTTGAGTGTCAGGGAAAAGCATCTGGATAAGATTTCAGCTTTTCTATCCGGTAGAATTTTTCGCCTCAGAGTGGGTGTTGCTCTATCTTCTACAGATATGTCAGTGACCTCCGGCGTGCCTCAGGGGTAGGTCTTGAGGGCCCTTACTTTTTTTTGCTTTACACCTCAGACTTGCCACGTATTTCGGGAATCGACTTCCTTGCTTTTTGCTGATGACACCAAGCTATATAATTATCCTCTTTTAAACTATACCACCCTTCAGGATGATTCGAATGCCTTAAATGAGTGGTGTTCTACTTGGCTGCTACCCTTAAATATTGAAAAATGCTCCGTTCTCCATATTGAAAGAAGCAATCCCCTCCTAGATTTTAGGATGGATGGTATAACTCTGACATCCGTTTTCTATCATTGTGATCTGGTATAACTGTCACAGGGGACCTATCTTGGTCTAAACATATATCTAGTATGCCCAACAGAGCAAAGCAAATGGCTTTTCGCATACATAAGTTTTTCCAAGGCTGCGACACGAGGATATCCATTTTGATATGTAGGTACTATGTGCGTCCAATATTGGAGTACGCGGGATCTGCTTGGAAGCCCTCGTCTCGAGATTCTTTAGGAGTCCGTTCAAAGATGGGTTACTCGCTTCCGTAAGGTGACATTCGTCCTTCGTACGAGGAGAGATTGAAAATCTTTAATTTACCTTCGTTTGAGGAGAGAAGAAGTAGGGGGCATGATATTTACATTCCACGCCCTTCATGACCATTCTGGCGAATTTATACGACAGCTCTACTCCTTAAATGTTGATAATCTCTGAGGTCATGTATTGAAACTCCGAAGAGAATATTTCCGACCAAACAAGAGGCAGTTATTCATAACGAATAGAGTTTTTCATCTTTGGAACAGTTTGCCTGTAGACCTGGTCAATGTTTCTTTCACTAATGCCTTCAAGAATGGTTACGACTCCTGGCTTGCTCGACGGTGCTTGAACGACGCATCTGCCATATTTTATTGCATATTGTTTTCCATGGTCTTTTTTATAGCTAAAGCATATATTTCGTTTGAATGTTATTTTGGTTTGATTGAAAGTTTTATACCTTTAGTCTAATTGTAATTATAATGATAATAATAATTATAATAATCTCAGTAAGACTTATGGACGTGGGAGGGTTGAAAAGTTGAGAAAAAGATGATCATCGGATTTTCTCGAGAGCGTCAAATTGAGAGAACTCCAAATTATCGTCCGGATATTTTTCATCTGACGCGCATAAAGTCTTAAATCAGAATAACAAATTGTAACCATTTTTGGGTTCACTTGAAATTCCCTAAAGATATCTGACGTGTTCGTTAATTTTTTTTTTCATTTTCAACCCTTATGTACCGGCAGATTCATTGAGGGTGGCAACCAGTCGCATATCGGAATCGGTTTATCCTAAGGTAAAGTGACCAACAGCTTGTACTCTTGAGAAACACGCAATATGTTGTTGCTTATGTTTTTGAAATCGGCTCTTGATGGCCTTAAAATGAATCTAAAGTACAAAAATGGTTCAAGCAAACAGAAGTGAGAGTGTTTTTCCATCCAGAAAAGTTTATTAATCCTACCAGTGAATAATATGAAATAAGGAATAATTACTGAGAGAAAAGTTGTTGAATGAAAAGTGTAGTTTCTTATTTCATTATTCTTTACCATTTCTAGTTGAAGAATATTTCGTAAAAATGCAGTTATATCTCACAAGTGATTGATTGAGCCCTCTAGTGGAACTTGAAAATATATTTAATTATTTTTTAGGAGCCAATAGCTTCTTATAAATATTTAAAGTGTCTTCTATATTCTGTGAAAATTCTAACAAATTAGATTCGGGGCCATGCTAGTAGCGCTCTCTACGATGTCTTATTAATAACTCAACAAAGCAACGCGGCCACGATGGCGATCAATTGAAACACACGCATGTGTATGAAATTTTATTCCGACCACTTTTCTATGTGCTCAAGTGTTTTTGGTCCATAGGTACTGTTACGACTCAAATGCGTTCAAGTCAATCTCATATGCCGAACGATCTGTTGGATCACAAAATAAACATGGTTTTTTCTTAATTGAATGCTGGAGATTTTTTACCAGTGACCTGTTTTCTCAAATACGCTTGCGTATCTGCAAAATTTTAAGAATATCTGAATATTTGTGCCAACGTCATTTTTTCCTTCTGAAGGTGACTTTTCACGAATTAAACTCCAATAAGCCATAATTTCGAAGTTTCACATCCTTCGTTTTCGAAGTACACAACATTCTCTTCAACTTTATTTCACATTGCAGTATTATGAAAGAGTTCGCAATAACAATCTGTGAAATTTTGAGCATTTTTCCGATTCATTATCAAGATGGTAAATTCTTCTTGATAATTTCATTTTCTCTGAATATGAGTCTACCTCAGCTCAAAAATCTTTCCTGTTCCGTAGCTAATATACGCATGATCAAGTAAGATTTATGCAAGAAATGATTTATTGATTCTGAATACATCTCGAATCACAATTTCTTCAGTAAACACGGAAATCCGAATTAACAAATTCTCCGCCCAGAATGAACCAGAATGAACCAAACCTCGCGAACTATCTGCCACTGGATGACCCCCAAGCCTGAGACCGCTCGGGTCGTAGCAGCTCCTCCGCGATTGTGAACGCGTAACTCGTAAAAGCCCAAAATCGCTTCCACTGGACGGCCAGGCTGAGTTGGAGTTGATCGAGACTCGACCGTCTCCTGACCGCCACCGCGGCCGCGTTGGTTTGTGACCAACTACTTGAAAACGCGTATCGACTCATGAGCTATATCTCATGGACTCGATCGAGTAGATGTGTGTATCCAACTAAATCACTAACAGAAAAAAGAAATAATGAAGAATAAACAACTTCGCAGATTGCGGAGAATTTAATCAAAGTTGCGAAATTACTACCAGGTATTGTAGTCGTTCGTTTACCACACCAGAACAAAAATTTGGTTTTAAAATTGTTATCATCTTCTGTACTTGAAAGACACGAAAACTGTCATTTAATTCTTGACAGATATGCCTTTTATATTTTGCCGTGAGCATAGGAATTCAGCTAGTAGAGTTAATTATGATATCGACTCTGAATGATTCGAAATTGAGGCGGTGAACACTTTTATAGAAAAATGAAAATGTTGTACCAATTCAGTTTCCCAATGATACTGAGAAAAGGTGGTATTGGCTTCAAAACTCTGGGGTGAATATAACACTCTTTATCGGATTGTCGACGTGTCGATCCTTTATTGGGATCTTCTTCAGGACAATTTTGTCAGGTGTACAAGTATGTAGTGGTAAATGTTGAACTTGTGTTGTGAAGACAATATGGTAATGGATGGAAACGTCGACAATTCGATAAAGAGTATTTAATTCACCCCAGAGTCCTGAAGCATTTTTCCAGTATTGGATAGCAAGGACGAGATTCGAGATATTATGGAAGTTTCTCAATGGCGTGAAAAGTTGAATCAATCAGATGGCTGGAAGGGAACCTAATGAGAAGTCATAAGTTCTTTCTGCTATATTATATCTACCAAGCATCAGAGTTGTGTTGTGAGCTAATAATGAGTGCTTGTAAAAGAAATTCGAATCACCAAGAGTGTTTCAGCGACCCGTCAGTTATTTTGAATAACCACAAGGCTCCAATATCGATTTCGGCTCTGGATTTTCTCGTATGATTCACAATGTAGATGGCTTTCGTTGTAATATGAATGGCAATGTACTCATAATCTTCAATATTCCTGTGTGATAAAATGACCATCGATAAATGTTATATACTCAGCCTCAACAACGTTCAACTCGAACCTTGGTTCGGAAATACTGTTCATTAAATAATTTTCAGATTCATCGCTATTTTCACTTGAAATGAATTCTTCATATCAGTACAGGTTGACATGTGAATCCATTCATTTATATGAAATTTCAAGCCCCGGTGTACACATCTGTCTTTTTCAGCTCCTGCGCTATGGCCAGTGCCGTACTTGTGTGTGCATACGAACGGCACCGAAACGGCGCTGGACTTGGAAAAGCCGGATGTGTAGACCGGACCTAAATGCGCTGAATCCTCATATTTCTTCCGGTTCTAACAGATTCGGAAAATTATAATAGAGAGGTAACACCTGGAGATTATTTATGGTCACTTTCTAGCGAATGAGTAATTCGGTGGGTGCCCAAGTACCAGATGTTCAACCAATAAAGAAAACGAATTTGAGTATTCAAGACGTGTAGTTCAGAATATCAAGGTAAATAGAAATAGCTGGAACGAAAAAATTCTCATATGAATTTAAATCGGGCCTGTGTAAATGCGGGTTGATGAAGTATCAACGCAGCAAGCAAATGATCTAATTGTGAACACATATCAGATACGCATATACTGAAATACTGAAAATGATATACGTCGTTACGCAGCTGTACTGAAATGAATTTAAAGGGGCTCGGGAGTCAATATGGCTCGACTAGCTCTCCTCGCAAATGGTTCGTACCAAAAAAATCACAACTAAATTGCTCCTGATATGACCCATCCAAGCTTGGTTTTCT
This sequence comes from Myrrha octodecimguttata, assembly GCA_958510865.1. NCBI lineage: Eukaryota > Metazoa > Arthropoda > Insecta > Coleoptera > Coccinellidae > Myrrha > Myrrha octodecimguttata. The sequence goes on along the minus strand of OY294060.1, from coordinate 9,660,930 downwards.
GAACAATAAGATTGTTTCGGCCAAGGTTTCTCCATCCAATACAGATAAAAGCTTCCAAACATATCCGAGTAATAGTTTCTCTTGTAATTATTAATGGATGACATTATGATTGTTTCTGTATTTCCAGTGATTTAAGTGGAAGAAGTATATTGGTTCTGCTTTCCGTGCCAGGGCATTGACCTTCCACCGGAATATCAACTTTCTCACACGATGAATTAGTTTCCTCACGTTCTTTGGTTATTTTCTAGTGAGTTTACTTCTTCAAGATTGAAACTTGGGGCTTTCATTTCTCGATAAGCCTCGTCGCTGTCGCATAATAAGATGTTAAGCCTTTTTTGCAGATACTGCAACCGCTTGAATGACATTCCGAGTCAGAAGGTTCAATGCACAAACAATTGCTAGATAATTTAAATTTTTTGATTTGCTCCAACCGAGATTGCACCGAAATATTCAATATATTGCTGCAGCTGTACACGGAATGAGTTTCTTTGCAAAATGCGCATCGGAAATTATAGGTTATATCGAATAATTGTTTCTGATTTGACTGTCTTCGAGATATATGTCCAAATCTACCAGGTCCTTCAATTGTGCAGCTTTACAAGGCTGTTGAAGACTGCAAAGTTTCTAAAATGTCTCGTCTATCGCTAAGATTTTTTTAATGATCTAGTTCGGGATCACCCACTTTGGCTGAATGAGATTTCCAATCGCGATTTGTTGCAGTATCTAACTTGGTAGAAAAAAAGGCTGCATCAATAAAATATTTCATGTCTCGACGAATTGTCGATAATTTTTCAAGGCTCCCAGATGTTCATTTATTTCATCTCAGAATTTTCCGACTGCTTCAAAGGATTTTTCTTAAATTCATTGAATATTGAATTAATCAGCAAGGTGAGCTTGTTTGGTGAGTGTTTTTGTTGTCAAACCTTGTTTTCAAGAATTTTAGGCAGTATCGTAATTATATCACGATATTTCTATTGGTTCAACAAACTGCTCAGCTTCATCTCCGAGACCGTTTTCAAAGAGTGAAATTTCTGAACTTTGGTGACAGAGATAAGGAATGTCATTTTGAAACTTGCCAAACCAATTATGCCACGAGAGGGGTGTTTTGAGGGAAAATGCCGAAACAGATCAATGTGCCCCAAAACTATTGCCAATGTGAGACAAACATTCGAGAACAGACTAGTAGTGAGCATCTTATTTTATTAGTACACTTAGCATGAACACCCCTGTAACTTCTTCATGGACGCAATTAAAATTTGAAAACTAGTATTTATATAGAGGAAAAAGTTTTTCAGTTGAGGTAATCGTAGTCCTATTCTCCCTGCAGTTAAAACTTACCTACTACTTAACACACAGATGTAAAAGAATTGCTTTCTCGCATTGTTTATAGCATAATTCACAAAAAACCACACCACCAAACTGTTGATGGTTATATCCGGTTGGAAGGACCAACGTTTACTGGAGTATTTTGTCTATTTGAAAAAGATACAGAAATTTGTTTTTACACTATTTATTTGCATGAATTCGATATAATGGACTGAATAAGTCTTCAGTTTCTCTAAAGCCATAATGCATGTATTTTTTTATAAATATAAGGTAGCGGTAAACAGTGTTTACTGGTTGAATGGAAGATTGTGACTAAATGATAATGAAACTGGTTTGGCGCTTATGCTATAAATTCTCAATTGGCGAGACTCAAGACAATTCTAACTCTATTGGCAAATCATGATTATGACTCGGAATTATAACTAACCATATATCTAATGTCAAAGTTCCCTCATCCAAAATTGCATACAAGATATTTTTATGTATCTTTCTTCGATATCAATATATCCATAATTCATTCTACATCTCGTCGTTTGATTGAATTAACCCAATGAATCATTTTGAAATATCCGAACTAAAATTCAACGAAACCCACCCCACTTTTCATTATTTGTGTACGTAAAGATTTTGTGTTCTATTGTACAGGATATATCTGAATAATACCGAAAAAATTACAGGGGTGATTCTGTGAAAATTAAGGTAAGTATTTGGTATAAAATTTCTTGAAAAACCTTTTCCCGGTGAAATTTCACCCCTCTGAAGATAAATTAGAAGATAAAGCTAAGGAACCGAAACTTGGTAAATATTAGGTTTTTTCCAACGCCCAGTTCTGTTACTGTCTTGAACTCATTCAGAGCTGAATCAGTTAACACGTCTGCGCTCATCCTAGTTCGGGACTAATTCTCAATAGATTGTTCGAAAGTTTTGGAAACGAATCATACTTAGAAATTCCCTTGTTATAGCCTAATTCTCTGCCAGATGTGGTTTTATTGCCCCTTGCTGCATTCGATTGGCATGTAACAGCTGGCCGTTTCAATTTGTCCCTCTCAGTTCTTGCCTATAACCAAGAACTGAATTCACGGTTCTAGAACCGGTCTGACCACAATTCATTTCAGGTTGGAACACTTGGTTCGGGATTCCAGAATCAGTTCGAACGTCGTTGCAACGCTAATATCGGTATGCGCACACTCCGCCTGATTCGGAACTGGTTTCAGAGTGTGTAGGAACAAACTTATTATTTGTCAGTTGAACTACATATCTTGGAATTTTTTCAACCTTGAAATATGCTTAGAAGGGGTTGAAATAGTCAACCCCTAAGATATTTTGTTTCACAACTTTTTTTTGGTACACATTTTCCTTCGGAAAGGACATGCTTGAAAAGCCCAATTCGTTTACCAATTTTTTTATTTCTACATGTTTTTTCGTGAACTCAAGCATTTACGAGAAGAAATATCGTTGATCTACGAAATCCCATTGAAGCAGGTTGTGAAACGATATGAAATTCAGCAGGCATATTTCATCACATACGCATTTCAATTGAGAGAAGAGTAAGTGTAAATTGTATTGTCGATATTGAATAGGTTTAGTTTATTGCTCGCTATTGTTTTAGTCGTAAGGTAGAATCATAATTTGGTTGGCCGTTGTTCGATAGAAGGCTTTTAAACATGAGCTATGTTTTTCTCGTAAATGCTTAAGTTTTCGAAAAAACTTGTAGAGATAAAAAGTAAGTGAATAAATTGGGCTTGCAAGCTTTTTTTCGAAGGAAAATTCCAATCCAAAAAAAGTTGTCAGAAAAAATATCTTAGGGGTTGACTGTTTCAACTCCTTCTAAGTATACTTCAGGGTTGAAAGAATTCCAAAATGTGTAGTTTTATTGGCAAATAATATTTACCAAGTTTCGTATCTTCAGTTTTATATACAGGGAAAACAAGAAAGAAACACAATTTTTTTTTTATCTTCGGAGGGGTGTAACTTTTCCAGGAAGAAGTTTTTCAAACATTTTTATACCAAATACCTACCTTAATTTTCATCACAGAATAACCCTTACAATTTTTTCGGTGTCATTCAGATACACCCTGTATAACGGGATTATACTTCGAACAAAACTCATTATGTCGGTTACTATGAAATATCCTGAAACTTGTCGATCTTAAAAAGTGCTATTAATGGCACTTTTTCACGTAGAAGAATTCTTCTACGTAAAAATGCGAATTCTACCTTCAACCACCTTTGAAAGGCAGGTGTTAACCTCAATTTTTCTGAAAGAAAGTATGGACTCATTCATTTATTACAAAAACCGAACTAGCAAAAATTAAGTCAAAAGATCGGCGAAGTTTGGTACTATATCAAAAACTGAAATGTAGTTTAAAATGTAGCAACGAAATCATGAATGTCAATTGAGTAGATTCTCAAAGTATCACTCCATCAACTTTCATTATTTCTTTTCAATTTTGAGTTTTGCAAAAAACATGAAAACCATAACTATTCTGGCTAGAGAATGTCTCTTCCTTTACAACGATGTAGGGTCTTTTGTAGAGGGTTCACATTTTCACTAGACTGACAATTGAAGATTTGATTTTAGACCTATTTTCGGCTTTTCCATAAATGTGTAGAATGAACGAGGTAATGAATCAATTCCATTTCCTAGAGAAGAACTGCCAAACCTCATAGTTCGACTTGAACTGTCCGAAAGAAACGAAAACTCGCTGCACAAGGAGAAAGTGTTTTGGTTCAATATTTGCCTCCTTGAATAAACTTACATACTTCATTTAATTTTACCCTCTATTGCAATCTTATCCTTATATGTATATAATGAACAGTGATTTAGCCACATGAAATAATTTCTACGAATGTGTTTCATCGGGTGGGTGGGGTTATATCACAATATCATCCAAGATATAATAACAGAAAAATACCTCGAGATGGGTAACCAACGGAAAAAATGCTAGCTTCACTTCCGAAATGCCTCCAGTCATCAACATCCCTTGGAGCTCCTTACGAGTTTCCAAACGAGAAAATTAATCTTGGAAACTTTATTATCATAGCATTCCCTCTGAACTGATTCAAGGGTATTTAATTAAAAAGATGTTTTCGTGAGGTGTTTTCTGCTGTTCGAATTAGAAATGAAGATTTTCATGAAAAATTTCGATCTATATTTTTATCTGGAAAGACCATGCGAAACCTACCCAAAATAATGATTAGGTCGTTCAAGGAGGACTTGTTTTGATCATTTTGAAGGCTCAATCCAAATACTGCACTCATTCTGAAAATCCTTTCAATAGTTGGAAGTCATATTATCGCTAGATGGCTGGAGGAAGGTGTTATTTATACAGAGTCCCGCAACTGTGGCGCAGTGTTCCATATCTCTAGTTAGGAAACAGATAATAATCCATTTTTCTGTGATCATAGATAGATAGATAGATATTTATTTTCAATATAACAATGTGATCAAAACAATGTGAAAGGAAAAACGTCAAAAGAAAGAACAAATGAGAAATCAAGCCCTATTATAGTTTTTACAATGTTCGTAAAATTCATTGAGGTTATACGGTTCACACACAATCAAATATTCGTATATATCATTTTTAGAACCAACATGTTCGTTGATTTGACGGAAGTCTCTAGGTAGGAGTTGAAAAGTTTCATACACATACATATACTTTACGCAATTCTGTGTAAGAGTTAAGGTATGCTTCGGATAAAGGTATGAGTGCATACGTCTGGTGTTGTTGGCATTTCTGTATTGGGTGAAGTAATTTGGATGTTCTCTGACAAACATCACGCATTTGAAAATATATAAGACCCCAGACAGTCATCAAGTCATTGTGTCTGAAGACTCTCCTACAGCTTTATTTGAATCTTAACCCTAGCATTTTACTTAAGGCAAGCTTTTGGGTAACGAAAATTCTCTGGACCTGAGCACTGTTTCCCCAAAAAATAATGCCATACGTTAGATGGAAGTAAAAAATTGCGTAGTATATGGTCTTCAGAAAGTTCACAGATAAATGATTTTTCAGAGCCTTCAATGTATAAACCGCCGTTGCTAATTGCTTGTTCAAACAATTTAGATGTTCATCCCATCTTAATTCTGAAGTAAGGCTATATACCTAAGAATATTGTTTCACTCGTAGAAGTGATTCCGAAGTTGTTTAGGAATATTTTTGTGGACCGATCAGGAGTGGACTGAGGAGTGTGAAATGGCATTAATTCCGTTTTTTCAACATTTAAGAGCAAGGTGTTTTGTGCACACAACTTGTTTACATTCAGTAGGGTCTCATCAATATTTTGTAGAAGGAGTTCTTCATTTGGCTGAGATACAACGATATTGGTATCATCTGCATATAGAGTTGGCTCGTTTGTATTTGCAGTTTTCTTCAGTTACCGGAAGGTCGTTAATATATGCAATAAATAGCAGCGATCCCACAATACTTCCCTGTATGACTCCTAGGAGAATTTCCATTTCTTTTGATGTAAAAGTTGACTCTTCTACCATGAATTTTAGTATTTCTTTTTGTTTTCAAGGTAGCTTTTGATGAGTTCAAGCTGTTTGTCTCTAATGCCATAACATTCAGGTTTTCTAAGTAGCAGATCATTATCCACGCAGTCGAAGGCTTTCGAGAGATCCAAAACCAGACCTCTACATAGAGTTCCATTCTCTAAACTATCAATGATACATTGTTATAGTTCGAAGATAGCCGTTTCCGTATTTTATTCTTAGTGAACCCATGCTGGTGTTCGTTTAGGATGTTGTGTTTTTTGAAGAAACTCATGAGGCGGGTTGATAGAATAAAACTTTCTCAAATAATTTAAAGAAGGATGATAGGAGTGAAATGGAACGGTAGTTTCCGTAGTCGTCTGTAGATCCCGTCTTGTGAATCGTCCTGATGACTGCTAGCTTCAATTCCTCTTGAAAGACACCTTCTGTAAACGACTTATTCATGATATATGCAATTTGTTCAGCGATTAAGTGTACACACTTTTTTATGACAGTCATAGGAATAATGTCGTGGCCGTATGACGTGGAATTTTTCATTGACTTTACAACTTTCACTATTTCGTCTGGTATAACAGGAAACATGAAAAACGATTTATGATTCCTTGTGATTGCCGGGAGTTTCTCCTGTTTTATCCAGAGTGCCTGTGATTTCAGATGCAATATGACAAAATACTGCCCTCGACAACAGAAATCATCTCACTCTACCGGAAACAAGGTTTTGTCTCTTCTTTTTTTCTGACTAAGCTGTTTTTTGTATCTCAAGTAGCGTTTGATTTATTTGTTGGTCTTATAATTTCATCTCCATAGTATTCTAGTCCGCCCTGTTCCAAAGTTTTGTCATATAATCTTTTTGTTTCCTTATAAATATTATGGTAATGAGCATTTTTCGGAGACATAACATAAAGTAAATCTAATTTTTCTTCAGAGTCTCAACCTGAGCTTTGTTATAATGGTACTTTCTTCCACGTGATTTAGAAGTTTTTTCCAATGAAAAACTGTTCAAGAAAGCCCTTTAAATATATTAAAAAGTTGTTCCACATTGAATTCACACTGTTGGGATGATATTATAGATTTCATCCCATTCGGCGCCAGTCGGAGTACCCACACACTACCACCAACCTATAACTAGAATTATCACCATACTCTAACGAACAGCATTCGAAAACATTCGAAATAGACTGATTATCGATATCAGTTCGGTTCTTGATATTCAAACAATTGTCAGCATATAAGGAGCATCCGCCATGTTTTCCTTTTTGTCTCCAGAAAACAGAGAAGAATCTCACGTTCGGAAAATTATAGTATTTAATTTATTCTTCACATTGCCAATGCTCAGTTAGAGCAAATGTGACCTTATTGCTCAAGCTGGACAAATAAAAATAATTCAGGTCACACAGAGTGTTGAATTTTTTCTGGGAAGGAACCAACTTTGTTTTTACGCACTTTTTCTAGGAACAACGAGTTATCATCTCGTCACAATGTCTGTAATTTTTGAATTTCAAGCCGAAAATGGGGTTTATTGGGTTGAATACTCTGAAGAAGAATCTTTGGTCAAATTCAATTCTGTCCGTCCGTCATTACGGTGGAATCGGTCGAATAGTTTTGAAATTATTCCCTTTCGTTGCAGTTGTAAAATTTAAAAAAATGTTCATTCCAATATTTTTCAAATCTTTGAGGAAAAAAAGTTTTTCCCGTAAAATATTGATCAGATTTCAACGAAATTCGGCCCAGACCTTCGAGTCAGTATTTTACAATAATAATTCAAATTTCAACTCGATCCAATTTTGAGCATTGGGGATATATGAAAAAAATATGTAAAATTTTGTTGTTGTTTGAAAATTTTGACGTTATTTCCTCTATTTCTCAAGGACTACAGATGCAATCAGATCGAAACTTCATAATTATATGGAAACTACCAACGCGAAACTCATTGCGGTATTTCGTATGGATCCAGTATTTGTAAAATTCTCGAAAACGTTTGAAATTTTTGTTGAAAAATTTTTTATCTCGGAAAATTATGTCGATCAGATTTCAATAGGGCAAAGACCTCAAAACCAGTATTCAACAACATCGTTTTAAATTTCAATTAGATACGATAATCACGATTCGAAAATTTTGTAAATTTGTGTTGGGAGTATTTCACAACCGTGTTTCGAGTTTGATCCGAAATTTATCTTCGGAGATATTGGAAAAAATATGTCAAATTTCGCCGTAATTTTCTCGGTATTGAGGTTATCTAGAGATTTACTCAAAAAATATTGAAATATTTATTATTAATTTAATTAATTATTAATATTTCGGATGAATATACATGCGAAATAATGTGGTCGAATCGAAATTCTGCACTTGGTTGAAAAATGACGGCGTGAAGGGTCCTGCAAAATGTCTCGAGGAAATGACTTCGAACGAAAAAAGCGAGTAAATGCTCTTGCCCTCACGTCAGCGCTTGTCTAGATCCTTTTAAATGGCAAACTGTATTTCCTTCGAAAATACAGATTTCCTGTGATACGTTCTCATAACATATTCCGATATTGATATCTTACAATATATTTTTATTGTCTCCAACGTACCACGTATGAATGAAAAATACAGTTACTATATCAACTGACATCTAATGATTGTAGTAAAAAACTAGACAAAATGGTTGCATAATGGAATAAAATACAAAAATATTACGACATACAGTGTGTATGAAAAATCCCCATTTTAATGCGTGTATTAATAACCTCTATCAAGTAGACTCCTTCGAATTCAATATCGGAAATGAAACAAATGTTTTATAGTGTCATTATCAACTGCTATTCAATTTTTGAAGTTGTAAGAAGGGAAGAAGATGGTGTGAAATTTGTGGCCATATTGTTCTATGCTTAAGTACTCGCATTTGACAAGCTTGCCAATAGCTGTAAGTCACCTAGGTCCGTTTGTAACCAAGTATTGGTAAAAACACGTGGTAAGATTTTCTCATATATTGTATACAGAGTGGGCCATTGAAAACTAAACAGAGCCATTAAAGGGCGAATTGGCCACAGCCGTTCAAAACGCCGAGATAGGTCGATTTTTGTTTAGAGGGGGACACTTTTCGACGCAGAATTCATTAGTGAAATAGCCACCCCCTGAACGGGTGGGTCGGCTTCCACCCTCAAATTTTGAATATGGAAGATAGGTTGTGTCATACCTCATATGAAAGCTTATGACGTCAGCTTTCCACTTTTGTTCTTTTTACGAAAATCGGATCGAATTTGACTAATTAATGGATGTCCATAATTAACATGGGAATATTTCTTGATTCCTGATAAGAAATAAATATTTTTTTGAGTTGTGATTATTTCTTTATTTTAAAGCTATGGCCACATAGTTCGCGATGAAATCCACCCGAAATATATTCGATCTCTTGGAGCTGTGACTGCCACCCCTGAGTTTTTTAAGGGCGACGTATTGCAAGAGATATTTTATTTGAAAGGTATTTTCTTTCTTAAAATCAAACAATGAAAATAAATTCATTCTATCGATTCGTTTACGAGATATTAGGAACTTGAAGTTGGGACATCACTTTTTATTCACTCAATCAATAAGAATAAGATCTAACAATGCACCTGTTTAAATAAAATTTTCAGTCTCAAGGAATTAAATAATCTAAGTGTTTACCAACAAAACACTTGCAATAATGTTTGAAAATTTCAATTTATCCTCATTTACTCGATAGAAAGAATACCGGTTCTTAAGAATCGACAAAAATACGTTTTTCCGAAATGCGAGTACAACAAGAACATGTAGGTACGAGATTTTTTTCTTCGCCAAATCGCAATTGTGGACTTCTTCAATGTCAAACTGATCTTTGAGTGAACGACATTAGAGTGAATTACTGACTAAAGCTGCTGAATGTTCAATGAAACGCATCCAGAAATCCGTTGAGAAATGAACCTGCACTTTTAGGAAAAGTTTATGCAGACCCAAAATTGAGCACAAGGAAATTGGTTACTGTTACCTGTATCAGTAGTATCAGTATCTGCCGAATCCTGGAACGTGACAAATTCCACCCCTACAAAATACATTTGGTACACTTACGGCCGGCTTCACAAAACTTTGATTGTCAAATCACAGGCTTAATTGTCAGTCAACAATAAATTCTTTGCTCGATTTCAGTTCATTTTCAACCCAACCATCGAATGCAAACCACAATTAACGAGTTGATCAGAATTCAAAAGTTTTGTGAAACCGACGGTATTTTAATGAAGATGATTTTGATAGGCCACAGGAATTTTGTGAAATTACGGCTACGAGAATAGCTGGTGATGAGAATTTCCTTTTCAACGTCTGCTTTTCTGATGAGTCTACATTGTTTTTGAATTCGAATGTGAATCGTCATAATTGTCGTTATTGGTTAGATGTTTTCCACGAAGTCCACACTCAAACTCCCAAAAACTTAATGTCTGAGTCGGTATTTTTCGGGACCGTTTGATTGGACCAGTATTTCTGACAGGAGAAAATTATTTAGAATTAGTGGATGAATTTGTCTTTCCACAATTATTAGTATCATTAAAATGACGATCGTTACCACGAAGACCACTAGATATTTCAACAAGACGAGGCCTTATATAGTGGCCAGCAAGATCTCCAGATTTAACCCCACTCGACTTTTCCTGTGGGGTCGCTTGAAGAATAAAATCCATGCAACCGAACCAGAATCTGTGGACGATTTACTACGTCGAATTATTGAAGAATGCGGTCGAATAACGTCGGAAATGCTACGAAATTTGAGGTCTCAGTTGGAACAGAAGTTGTACTTGGGTGGTAGACAGTTTGAACATTCAGTTAATTAACAATCATACTTATTGCTATAGTTACTTTATCACATATTGTTTTTATTGATTGAGTGAATAAAAAGGGATGTTCCAACTTCAAATTCCTAATATCGCGAAAGCGATAAGAAAGAACAAACCTTTCAGATAAAATATCATTTGCAACATGTTGCCATCAAAAAATTTAGGGGTGGCATCTCCGAGGGATGGAATATATTTCGGGTGTATTTCATGGCGAACGATTTCATCATAGCTTTAAAATAAAAAATAAATAAACTAAATAACTCAAAAAAAATATTCATTTCTTATCACGAATCAGGAACTATTCTCATGTAAATTATGAACAACCATTAATTAGTCAAATTCGGTCCGATTTTCGTGAAAAGAACAAAAGTAGCTAACGTTATAAGCTTTCATATGAGGTATGACACAACCTATCTTCCCTACTCGAAATTTTAGGAATGGAGCCGCTTTGTTGAGGGGGTGGCTGTTTTACTAATGAATTATACGTTAGAAAGTGTCCCCCTCCAAACAAAAATCGACCTGTCTCTGCGTTTTCAACGACTGTGGCCAATTCACCCGTAAATGGCTGTGTTTCATTTTCAATTGCCCACTCTGTATAATAGATGGTACTCAAGATTGTAAATCGAAAGATAGAAGATGAAACAGTATTATGTTTGAATTGTATAACATCACGCGCGTGAAAACACCGATGGATTCCCAGCGATGGCTCCGCCGACGGGCGACGTATGGCAACATTGCGTTCTAGCTCCGCGAGGCGTTAGCAGTGGCTAGGGACGTTCCGTAACGGATCTGTACTCTTTGAACGACTACATTTACGCAGGAAATTTAAGGTAAAATGCAATATCTATCGTTTTATGATTCGATATAGGGTGGGACATGGCTAATAAGCTTTGACAATTACTGAATATGGATTATTCTTGATTACAGTTCAATATTTTCGTTTGGAAGTGGTGAAAATATATCTGAAATACGTTTTCTGACTGATAGCCCTGATCGAGATCTGACATTTATGCTTTGTTATCATCCTCTTCATCATTTTTGACATACCAAACTGATTGTATGTCGTTCCGAGAGCGATGGCGGCGGACTTGATATCGAAGAAAATGGGAAAAATTCAAATACACGTGAAATACTTTCTGGGTGTTGGCCCAGGTGGACACCTGATTCTTATGCTTTGTTATCATTCACTTTATCATTTTCGATACACGAAACTGATTGTACGTCGTTCTGAGAGCGAGGGCGGCGGACAACATATGGATGAATGAAAAAAATTCAAATACACGTGAAATACTTTCTGTGTGTTGGCCCAGGTGGACACCTGAGTCTTATGCTTTGTTATCATTCTCTTTATCATTTTCGATAAACAAGACTGATTGTACGTCGTTCTGAGAGCGAGGGCGGCGGACTACATATTGATGAGACTGAAAAAAATTCAAATACACGTGAAATACTTTCTGGGTGTTGGCCCAGGTTGGCATATGATATTTATGGTTTGCTATTATTCACTTAATCATTTCCGATACACGAAACTGATTGTACGTCGTTCTGAGAGCGAGGGCGGCGGACAACATATGGATGAGTGGGAAAAATTCAAATACGCGAGAAATACGTTCTTGGTGTTGGCCCAGGTGGACATCTGATTCTCAGGCTTTGTTATCATTCACTTTATCATTTCCGATACACGAAACTGATTGTACGTCGTTCTGAGAGCGAGGGCGGCGGACAACATATTGATGAGAGTGGAAAAAATTCAAATTCATGTGAAATACTTTCTGGGTGTTGGCCCAGGTCAGCATATGATATTTATGCTTTGTTATCATTCACTTTATCATTTCCGATACACGAAACTGATTGTACGTCGTTCTGAGAGCGAGGGCGGCGGACAATATATTGATGAGAGTGGAAAAAATTCAAATACATGTCAAATACTTTCTGGGTGTGGGCCCAGGTCGGCATATGATATTTATGCTTTGTTATCATACACTTTATCATTTCCGATACACGAAACCGATTGTACGTCGTTCTGAGAGCGAGGGCGGCGGACAACAAATGGATGAGAGGGAAAAGTTCAAATACGCGAGAAATACGTTCTTGGTGTTGGCCCAGGTGGACACCTGATTCTTAGGCTTTGTTATCATTCACTTTATCATTTCCGATACACGAAACTGACTGTACGTCGTTCTGAGAGCGAGAGCGGCGGACAACATATTGATGAGAGTGGAAAAAATTCAAATTCATGTGAAATACTTTCTGGGTGTTGGCCCAGGTCGGCATATGATATTTATGCTTTGTTATCATTCACTTTATCATTTCCGATACACGAAACTGATTGTACGTCGTTCTGAGAGCGAGGGCGGCGGACAATATATTGATGAGAGTGGAAAAAATTCAAATACATGTCAAATACTTTCTGGGTGTGGGCCCAGGTCGGCATATGATATTTATGCTTTGTTATCATACACTTTATCATTTCCGATACACGAAACCGATTGTACGTCGTTCTGAGAGCGAGGGCGGCGGACAACAAATGGATGAGTGGGAAAAATTCAAATACGCGAGAAATACGTTCTTGGTGTTGGCCCAGGTGGACACCTGATTCTTAGGCTTTGTTATCATTCACTTTATCATTTTCGATACACGAAACTGATTGTACGTCGTTCTGAGAGCGAGAGCGGCGGACAACATATTGATGAGAGTGGAAAAAATTCAAATTCATGTGAAATACTTTCTGGGTGTTGGCCCAGGTCGGCATATGATATTTATGCTTTGTTATCATTCACTTTATCATTTCCGATACACGAAACTGATTGTACGTCGTTCTGAGAGCGAGGGCCGCGGACAACATATTGATGAGAGTGGAAAAAATTCGAATACACGAGAAATACTTTCTGGGTGTTGGCCCGGGTGGCCACCCGATATTTTTGCTTTGTTATCATTCACTTTATCATTTCCGATACACGAAACTGATTGTACGTCGTTCTGAGAGCGAGGGCGGCGGACAATATATTGATGAGAGTGGAAAAAATTCAAATACATGTGAAATACTTTCTGGGTGTTGGCCCAGGTCGGCATATGATATTTATGCTTTGTTATCATACACTTTATCATTTCCGATACACGAAACCGATTGTACGTCGTTCTGAGAGCGAGGGCGGCGGACAACATATTGATGAGAGTGGAAAAAATTCAATTTCATGTGAAATACTTTCTGGGTGTTGGCCCAGGTCGGCATATGATATTTATGCTCTGTTATCATTCACTTTATCATTTCCGATACACGAAACTGATTGTACGTTGTTCCGAGAGCGAGGGCGGCGGACTACATATTGATGAGTGGAAAAAATTCAAATACACGTGAAATACTTTCTGGGTGTTGGCCCAGGTGGAAACCCGATATTTATGCTTTGTTATCATTCACTTTATCATTTCCGATACACGAAACTGATTGTACGTTCTTCCGAGAGCGAGGGCGGCGGACTACATATTGATGAGTGGAAAAAATTTCAAATACACGTGAAATACTTTCTGGTTGTTGGCCCTGGTGGCCACCCGATATTTATGCTTTGTTATCATTCACTTTATTATTTCCGATACACGAAACTGATTGTACGTTGTTCCGAGAGCGAGGGCGGCGGACTACATATTGATGAGTGGAAAAAATTCAAATACACGTGAAATACTTTCTGGTTGTTGGCCCGGGTGGCCACCCGATATTTATGCTTTGTTATCATTCACTTCATCATTTCCGATACACGAAACTGATTGTACGTCGTTCTGAGAGCGAGGGCGGCGGACTACATATTGATGAGAGTGGAAAAAATTCAAATACACGTGAAATACTTTCTGGGTGTTGGCCCAGGTTGGCATATGATATTTATGCTTTGCTATTATTCACTTAATCATTTCCGATACACGAAACTGATTGTACGTCGTTCTGAGAGCGCGGGCGGCGGACAATATATTGATGAGAGTGGAAAAAATTCAAATACGTGTCAAATACTTTCTGGGTGTTGGCCCAGGTCGGCATATGATATTTATGCTTTGTTATCATTCACTTTATCATTTCCGATACACGAAACTGATTGTACGTTGTTCCGAGAGCGAGGGCGGCGGACTACATATTGATGAGTGGAAAAAATTCAAATACACGTGAAATACTTTCTGGGTGTTGGCCCAGGTGGAAACCCGATATTTATGCTTTGTTAGCATTCACTTTATCATTTCCGATACACGAAACTGATTGTACGTTGTTCCGAGAGCGAGGGTGGCGGACTACATATTGATGAGTGGAAAAAATTCAAATACACGTGAAATACTTTCTGGTTGTTGGCCCTGGTGGCCACCCGATATTTTTGCTTTGTTATCATTCACTTTATCATTTCCGATACACGAAACTGATTGTACGTCGTTCTGAGAGCGAGGGCGGCGGCCAACATATTGATGAGAGTGGAAAAAATTCAAATTCATGTGAAATACTTTCTGGGTGTTGGCCCAGGTCGGCATATGATATTTATGCCTTGTTATCATTCACTTTATCATTTCAGATACACGAAACCGATTGTACGTCGTTCTGAGAGCGAGGGCGGCGGACTACATATTGATGAGACTGGAAAAAATTCAAATACACGTGAAATACTTTCTGGGTGTTGGCCCAGGTTGGCATATGATATTTATGCTTCGTTATCATCCACTTCATCATTTCCGATACACTAAACTGATTGTACGTCGTTCTGAGAGCGAGGGCGGCGGACAACATATGGATGAGTGGGAAAAATCAAGTACACGTGAAATACTTTCTGGGTGTTAGCCCGGGTGGCCACCCGATATTTATGCTTTGTTATCATTCATTTCATCATTTCCGATACACGAAACGGCGGCGTCTTCCAAAATGCGAAGTATCGCTTCTTTTATCATACCTGAGAAATACTGTGAATGAAAACAATTTTCTCACTGAAAGGTAGGAAGAAAGACATCGCTTTGCAATATGCCCATCTGTGGCACATTTTTATGGAAAAAAATCATTCAAATGAAGCGGTTTCGAGCTCAAATTTAAAGAAGGAAGTTGCTGTGCGGAATTTTGTCGTAAACTTATGTCACCCTTATTTTTTGTTGACGGGATCATCGACTTGCCTCAAATTCAGTTACCTGGTTTCTTGTCATCTGAATACAGTTTGGAAAATGTAAATGTTCAGTAAGTATGAGTTCTTGATTTACCAGTTTTGCGCTTTTCTCATTCATCTCCAACTTGCCCTATGATATGGTCAAATATTTGGATGTGAAATGTTAAAGGTTGGTTCATGTTAAAGCGAATGCGGCAAAACCATTACTGCACGGCGGGAAACTGAAAACGATTTGGAAATTTCAAAAAAGCATAAGGAAACCTTCGTTGCACCATCAATTAGCCTTGAAGGCTAGTCGAAACGAGTGTGATGTATTTTTTGTGGGTTTTCAAATTATCAACTGACAGTGGAAATGACGTATTGAAATTTCCAAGAATATACTAACAAATGAAAACCCTTTCAGCGTTTTTTTGTGTTAATAGATTGTTCGATTGATCCAATTTTATTTCTTCGATGATTTCTTCATTAAGAGGTGGGATTTCTAGATCAGTGTATTATCATCAGTAGGTTTTACGCGCACGTTGAATATTTCCTTAAGCAGTCAATAATAATAATAATAATAATTCACGTATTTACTACGCACCTGCACATCCTGATGAAATTTTCTATCTTTTTTCATATGGTCCTCATGAAATTCAAAGAGACGACTTAGGAACATAATATTTGTGGAGTGGGTTGGGGGATTAATTTCGTGATTATAAATGAGTGAAGATCGCAAATAATATGTAATTGTGTTATTCATCACGATCGAATTAGTATCCTTCGAGTAAGTCCAGGAATAAGGACACCCAGGAGAATCACAAGATTTCACATTTTTCCCCAATTCCTCCGAAAATGAAAATTGGATCGAACTGACATTTGGTACATTAAAGCTATTATTGACCTCAAGGTCTGTGTCAAATTCAAGCGAAATTTGATGGATACTTTTTGAAAACAAAATCTGAACGAAAATTTTAATTTTTTTTTTTTTAAATTAACTTATATATGGATGTTGTATCCGGATTCTTCATCGATGAGGCCCATATTCGCGAAATAAATCGAAAATTACAGATATTTGGACAAAATGATAGTGCGCCGTTTCCCAGAACTTGCACGAAAAAAGAAATTTGTGAACATATCAGTAATGCTCTTTCACATGCACAAAAAACAGTTTTTATAGTTTTGTACCTAGTACGATTCCTAACAATTAGGCTATGAGAATCTGAGTGTTCATTATTTATTAAACCTTATGAAATTCATTCTCCCCCCAAGATGGAAATCAATAGCCTGAGGTCCCACCTAGAGATATCTATCAGTTTCTGAACAATTACATTTAGCAGCCCTAGTCTTCATAGGGATAATTGCATATCTCATTAGTTGATAGAATTCCACATCTTTTGGGTATTCATTTTCTTTGTAAGCGTAACATAAAACTAATGATGCCATATAACAGTGAATATTACCTGACCATTGAAGAATTTGAGGAGAAATAATCGAAAACGGATCCATATCCAGTTGTAAATATAACGAGATAGTAGAGGTTAAAATGTCATGCTTCGGAACAATATTTAAGAAATTGAATGAATTGTTTACTGAAAGCACACTCCTATAAAAGTGAAAACACATTATTATTTATCGATTATTGCTGAGCCAGCGAATGTTCTGATATTGAAGAATATATATTTTGACAATATTCATTCTACATGAAATTTGATAAATATTTAACAGCTGCTGTTGTTGATCTGAAACTATGAAAGATTTTTCTTTAAGATAGCTGACAAATGAATGAAAATGAGTACAGCTATCATGAAAAATTATGAATTCAAGAAATTTCTAGCTTTCCTGATTAAAATTGAGATAAAATGCATATAAGTGATATAGAATCTTGAGTGAATGTCACGATATGTATGTCAACTTTATAGAATTACCATTATGGTACAGTCAATAATTTGGACATTGAATTGGATAAAGAACAAGAACGGTGGGGGTGAAAATATTTGAATTTTTTCCACTCTCATCAATATGTAGTCCGCCGCTATCGCTCTCGGAACAACTTACAATCAATTTCGTGTATCGGAAATGATAAAGTGAATGATACCGAAGCATAAATATCGGGTGGCCACCCGGGCCAACAACCAGAAAGTATTTCACGTGTATTTGAATTTTTTCCACTCATCTATATGTAGTCCGCCGCCCTCGCTCTCGGAACAACGTACAATCAGTTTCGTGTATCGGAAATGATAAAGTGAATGATAGCAAAGCATAAATATCGGGTTTCCACCTGGGCCAACACCCAGAAAGTATTTCACGTGTATTTGAATTTTTTCCACTCATCAATATGTAGTCCGCCGCCCTCGCTCTCGGAACAACGTACAATCAGTTTCGTGTATCGGAAATGACAAAGTAAATGATAACAGAGCATAAATATCATATGCCGACCTGGGCCAACACCCAGAAAGTATTTCACATGAATTTGAATTTTTTCCACTCTCATCAATATGTCGTCTGCCGCCCTCGCTCTCAGAACGACGTACAATCGGTTTCGTGTATCGGAAATGACAAAGTAAATGATAACAGAGCATAAATATCATATGCCGACCTGGGCCAACACCCAGAAAGTATTTCACATGAATTTGAATTTTTTCCACTCTCATCAATATGTCGTCCGCCGCCCTCGCTCTCAGAACGACGAACAATCGGTTTCGTGTATCGGAAATGATAAAGTGTATGATAACAAAGCATAAATATCATATGCCGACCTGGGCCAACACCCAGAAAGTATTTCACATGTATTTGAATTTTTTCCACTCTCATCAATATATTGTCCGCCGATCTCGCTCTCAGAACGACGTACAATCAGTTTCGTGTATCGGAAATGATAAAGTGAATGATAACAAAGCATAAATAGCATATGCCGACCTGGGCCAACACCCAGAAAGTATTTCACATGAATTTGAATACTTCCACTCTCATCAATATGTTGTCCGCCGCCCTCGCTCTCAGAACGACGTACAATCAGTTTCGTGTATTGGAAATGATAAAGTGAATGATAACAAAGCCTAAGAATCAGGTGTCCACCTGTGCCAACACCAAGAACGTATTTCTCGCGTATTTGAATTTTTCCCACACATCCATATGTTGTCCGCCGCCCTCGCTCTCAAAACGACGTACAATCAGTTTCGTGTATCGGAAATGATAAAGTGAATGATAGCAAAGCATAAATATCATATGCCAACCTGGGCCAACACCCAGAAAGTATTTCACGTGTATTTGAATTTTTTCCACTCTCATCAATATGTAGTCCGCCGCCCTCGCTCTCAGAACGACGTACAATCAGTTTCGTGTATCGGAAATGATGAAATGAATGATAACAAAGCATAAATATCGGGTGCCCACCCGGGCCAACAACCAGAAAGTATTTCACGTGTATTTGAATTTTTTCCACTCATCAATATGTAGTCCGCCGCCCTCGCTCTCGAAACAACGTACAATCAGTTTCGTGTATCGGAAATGATAAAGTGAATGATAACAGAGCATAAATATCATATGCCGACCTGGGCCAACACCCAGAAAGTATTTCACATGAATTTGAATTTTTTCCACTCTCATCAATATGTTGTCCGCCGCCCTCGCTCTCAGAACGACGTACAATCGGTTTCGTGTATCGGAAATGATAAAGTGTATGATAACAAAGCATAAATATCATATGCCGACCTGGGCCAACACCCAGAAAGTATTTCATGTATTTGAATTTTTTCCACTCTCATCAATATATTGTCCGCCGCCCTCGCTCTCAGAACGACGTACAATCAGTTTCGTGTATCGGAAATGATAAAGTGAATGATAACAAAGCAAAAATATCGGGTGGCCACCCGGGCCAACACCCAGAAAGTATTTCTCGTGTATTCGAATTTTTTCCACTCTCATCAATATGTTGTCCGCCGCCTTCGCTCTCAGAACGACGTACAATCAGTTTCGTGTATCGGAAATGATAAAGTGAATGATAACAAAGCATAAATATCATATGCCGGCCTGGGCCAACACTCAGAAAGTATTTCACATGAATTTGAATTTTTTCCACTCTCATAAATATGTTGTCCGCCGCCCTCGCTCTCAGAACGACGTACAATCAGTTTCGTGTATCGGAAATGATAAAGTGAATGATAACAAAGCAAAAATATCGGGTGGCCACCCGGGCCAACACCCAGAAAGTATTTCTCGTGTATTCGAATTTTTTCCACTCTCATCAATATGTTGTCCGCCGCCTTCGCTCTCAGAACGACGTACAATCAGTTTCGTGTATCGAAAATGATAAAGTGAATGATAGCAAAGCATAAATATCATATGCCAACCTGGGCCAACACCCAGAAAGTATTTCACGTGTATTTGAATTTTTTCCACTCTCATCAATATGTAGTCCGCCGCCCTCGCTCTCAGAACGACGTACAATCAGTTTCGTGTTTCGGAAATGATGAAATGAATGATAACAAAGCATAAATATCGGGTGGCCACCCGGGCCAACAACCAGAAAGTATTTCACGTGTATTTGAATTTTTCCACTCATCAATATGTAGTCCGCCGCCCTCGCTCTCGGAACAACGTACAATCAGTTTCGTGTATCGGAAATGATAAAGTGAATGATAACAAAGCATAAATATCGGGTTTCCACCTGGGCCAACACCCAGAAAGTATTTCACGTGTATTTGAATTTTTTCCACTCATCAATATGTAGTCCGCCGCCCTCGCTCTCGGAACAACGTACAATCAGTTTCGTGTATTGGAAATGATAAAGTGAATGATAACAGAGCATAAATATTATATGCCGACCTGGGCCAACACCCAGAAAGTATTTCACATGAATTTGAATTTTTTCCACTCTGATCAATATGTTGTCCGCCGCCCTCGCTCTCAGAACGACGTACAATCGGTTTCGTGTATCGGAAATGATAAAGTGTATGATAACAAAGCATAAATATCATATGCCAACCTGGGCCAACATCCAGAAAGTATTTCACGTGTATTTGAATTTTTTCCACTCTCATCAATATATTGTCCGCCGCCCTCGCTCTCAGAACGACGAACAATCAGTTTCGTGTATCGGAAATGATAAAGTGAATGATAACAAAGCATAAATATCATATGCTGACCTGGGCCAACACCCAGAAAGTATTTCACCTGAATTTGAATATTTTCCACTCTCATCAATATGTTGTCCGCCGCCCTCGCTCTCAGAACGACGTACAATCAGTTTCGTGTATCGGAAATGATAAAGTGAATGATAACAAAGCCTAAGAATCAGGTGTCCACCTGGGTCAACACCAAGAACGTATTTCTCGCGTATTTGAATTTTTCCAACTCATCCATATGTTGTCCGCCGCCCTCGCTCTCAAAATGACGTACAATCAGTTTCGTGTATCGGAAATGATAAAGTGAATGATGGCAAAGCATAAATATCATATGCCAACCCGGGCCAACACCCAGAAAGTATTTCACGTGTATTTGAATTTTTTCCAGTCTCATCAATATGTAGTCCGCCGCCCTCGCTCTCAGAACGACGTACAATCAGTTTTGTGTATCGAAAATGATGAAGTGAATGATAACAAAGCATAAGACTCAGGTGTCCACCTGGGCCAACACACAGAAAGTATTTCAAGTGTATTTGAATTTTTTTCACTCATCCATATGTTGTCCGCCGCCCTCGCTCTCAGAACGACGTACAATCAGTTTCGTGTATCGAAAATGATAAAGTGAATGATAACAAAGCATAAGAATCAGGTGTCCACCTGGGCCAACACCCAGAAAGTATTTCACGTGTATTTGAATTTTTCCAATTTTCTTCGATATCAAGTCCGCCGCCATCGCTCTCGGAACGACGTACAATCAGTTTGGTATATCAAAAATGATGAAGAGGATGATAACAAAGCATAAATGTCAGATCTCGATCAGGGCTATCAGTCAGAAAACGTATTTCAGATATATTTTTACCACTTCCAAACGAAAATAGTGAACTGTAATCAAGAATAATCCATATTCAGTAATTGTCAAACCTTTATTAGCCATGTCCCACCCTATATCGAATCATAAAACGATAGATATTGCATTCTACCTTAAATTGCCTGCGTAAATGTAGTCGTTCAAAGAGTACAGATCCGTTACGGAACGTCCCTAGCCACTGCTAACGCCTCGCGGAGCTAGAACGCAATGTTGCCATACGTCGCCCGTCGGCGGAGCCATCGCTGGGAATCCATCGGTGTTTTCACGCGCGTCAAATTATCGTTTTCTCAAGTTTTTCACTTCAGTCATTATATGCCAGTTGATAACATAATAAAATTTGTCATTCATACATGGTACGTTAAATAAAATAGAAGAGATCTTAAAATACCGATATTGGAAGATATTATGAGAAAGTTTCACAGGAAAATCTTCATTTTGATTATTTTATTTATAACCTTCACCAAGTAAACTCGTTTGAATCTAATACCTGTATTTTTCATTGATGTATTTATTTCGACATAAAAAAAGCACAATCAATTTCGACTTCAAAAGTATTAATATTTTTCAGGATATTCTGCCTGACATGTCATTTTCCTAATATTGGTCGCCAATTGCAATTCATTTCAGCTCGTATATTGTAAATTTGGAACTTTTTCAAATGGTGTAGCGGATATCCGCATGTGATGAATAGGGTATAGAAATCAACCTGCCACATATTTTAAATGAAAATTTGCATGATCTCCCTCAGTTCAAAGAAACACCCAGGGTTCTACAAATTCAATCTGGTATTGTTTATTGTACCATTTCATTTGAACTGAAGAACAATTTTGCCATTTCTATTCACAATATTTGGCATGCTGTTTTCATACCCTGTGCATACAGGTCGATTTTAGATATACCATTGGGTACTTCCACCCTTTGTGGGTTCAACCTATTCGAGTAAGGAACATGTCCCGAGTGATGCATCATTGTAAATCTTGAACGTAAACTTTCCTTTCTTTTCGCTAGCGGGCCTACCTATGAAGCTCAATATCTTCAACCCATCATTGGACATAAATCATTTCAAATGACTTCATCGGAAGTGTTGACTTTCATTTTTGATTCTGAATTTCCATTATCATAAGGGTAAGGTGTCGGCTTCAGAAAATTCTAGGAAAGCACTGACGTGACGAATTCGTTGCCAAAGCGGTAATCTCTTCACGTAATAACCCAGCCCCAGCTATACTTACTGATGAAAAAATTTGGTGATTTATACCCATTGAAAATTATCAGAATTTCCAAAAAGGTACATAGATTTGAATTGGAGTCTAGTGAATAAATGGGAACTACTGTTGCAGTATTTCGTGCGGGGATCATATGATTAGAAGATTGCAATTATTTTTTATAAGGAGATTAAACCACTTTGGGGAAGCTCAGAGTCAGATATCCTTGAAGTTTTGCACAAATCTTCTAGCTTGCATATGAAGTAACTGATTTCATTTCGATCAGATTTTCATTCATGAGAATTGGGGAAAAAACACTCATCTAATAAGCATATCAGTGGAATCGTTTGGTGGATTTCACCCATTCATGAATTTGGTTTCCGTTATTGAGACCTAACCAACCTTTGAACTAACGGCCGTTCGTGGACTCAATAACTCCTGAAGGAAACAACTTGCAGACTTGATTGTGGAAGGCTTTCACTTTGGAGCTAATTTTGGAAGTAAAATTCATGAATGATGCCGAAGATATCGCTCTGCCCAATTGTACAGTTATCGAAATTTTTCGTGAAGATGGTTTACAAACAACACGAGTAGCTCTCGCTCACTGATTCTGTATGAACCTTCGAGCTGTCATTTTTCCATAAAGTACTGGATTTCAATTCGAACTAATCTGTATTTCAGGAAATATTGTACAAATAAAATTTTGAATGGGTATATCTACGGAATTATCAGGTGAATTCTACCCATTCACGAATTCGACCTTTGTGATTTAGCCCCAAACTTACTCTACAAATATCAAGTTTCTAAAAAACTCGAAATTTCAAAGCAGGTTTGGACCTTAATTACGAAGGCCGCATTCGTGAATGGGTAACATCCAACCAATGATTCTGCAGATATACAATTACAAAATTTAATTTTCACAATACTTCTAATAATACAGATTAGATCGAATTGAAATTCAGTACTTCATCGCAAAATGATTTGAATTTAGCTGCGATGTTTCATTTTGATTGAATCAGTATTTTTTAGTTATTCAGGAAAAAACAACGATATCGAGAAAAAAACACACGAAATTTTGCATATCCTTTCCCAATACATCCAGAAATTCGAAATATTTTTCTTACTGAACATTGCTGATGACTGCTGCTTTTTGGATATATGAAACAATTTCCAGAATTGATATAATTCTGCGAAAAATAGAGATGAAATCACATATTTGAATTCTACTCATTATTATTCTCGTAACTTCGACCCGATTTCCTGAAAATACTTATTACCACGTGAATGTGTGCATTCATCTCAAAAACATGCGTACTTTGTCCACTCTCCAAAATTGTATGGAACATACTGTGAATATTTCTGAAGGGGGTGTGAACTGAATTATTGTTCCACATCAATTGTAGTTAACTTTACAGTATTACTATGAAATAGTCCAAGTTAAATAAATCACCTAATTGCAAGATTAGTTTAAAGTCTGGAATCCAATATAATATTGAATAAATTCGACCAAAATATTGGAGAACTTATAGTTCAATACTAACTTCTGATTCTGTAATGGGAACTGACCCATCTTCACTGAAGGTAGGCAGAGTATTACTGACCCGTGAGTTTGACAATGTTTGGGTTCAATGTACAATGGATGATATATCCTAGAGCAACCCTAGGACCCCACTATCAATGAACCAAAATCTTTTTATAAACTTCACTTGGGCTTCATGAAAGAAGAAGTTTGAGCGACAACTGCAACTTACATGAAACAACTCGGACGGTGTATTACATTGCTATCAGAAAATCGTTATGAAGTGAACAAAACAACATTGAAAAGGTTCTTTTGAAAGATTATCTCATCTGCGTCAGGAGCGATATAGAAAAATTTAATTTTTTCCTCTGAATCTTTGTTAGTGGAGTTTATTGCTTCGAAATGAAGTTGTTGTTAGTGATCATTATTCCATCATTTATTTCGAAATATTCGCAAGAGAAGACTTTTCTTCAAAAGTGTGAAAGTGGAGTATAGACCCATTCTCGTGCAATGAGAACATCACCTTTTTCAGTTACGAGAATATTAATAGGTATAGGATTCAAATATGTCATTTCATCCCCATATAAAAAATATTAATTTTTGAGAGTTGTTTCATACATCCGAAAAGCAGCAATCATCAGCAATGTCGATGATCGAGAAAAGCTATCGATTTCTCACGAATTTCCAAAATGCCCATCATCTCGAAAAAGATGAAAATTTTGCCTGCAAATTTTTCGCTATTCTTAGTGGTCATGACCTAGTCTATCACCTGTATAAATATGGTTTAAGTTTTGCCGGACACCCTGTAAATCAAATGAACGTTGAAATTCTGTCGTTGATACGTTCACTACTAACGTTGAATATTTTAACGGGATATCAACGGTTAGCTTTTCAATCAGAAACATTTATTTAATCCGTTCTAAACGGGAAAAAAACGTAAAATAAAAGTACATGTGCCCATTGGGTACTAATTATTATTTTTATTCAGTGTAATCTCCGTTGTGGGGGCGGGTAACGATTATTTGAGAGTTAGGTTGCCAATACAAATAATAGTGATGTTGGGAATGGGACAATGTTCTGAGGAAAAAGTTACATATTGAAAGGAATTCTGGATGTTTTATTCTCGCTACGACATATTTTAGTAGATCTTATTTTTTTTAATATGCTTCTTCTCGATATTGGGTATCTATTGAAAATATTATGGGATGGATTTTGCCAGTTTTTAGTTGCCATAGTGCCTTAGTCTCTTCTGTTAATGCTTGGTAATTATGCTTCTTTTCTCTGTATGTTGCTTGCTTATTATGAGTATTGAGGATTGCATAGTCCATTTTGTGTTCAATTTTCTACTTCTTGAGCCATTCTGTTGTGTTTTTTTTGGACTACTTTCTGATCTGTTCGGATGGACCTGCGGAGTTTGGGCTTTTGCTTCTGACACTCGTTTAGTTTTGTATTTCCAGTAATGTTTTCCAGGTAGTTGATTGAACAGTTCTTTTGTTTTGCTTGATGAAGATTTTTTTCCATTCTTTCATATCTGGTTGTGTATTTTAACTGACTTAATATCGTGCATCCAGCGAGTAGGTGGTGGGTGGTTTATGTAGCATTATGACACCACCTAGAGGAATTTTATAGTCCCTCTCCTTTGATGATGTAATATATGTGGTTTTGAAAGCTTCAACTTGGTCTTGTACCAACATGAAGGATATCTCAGTCTCCGAGAATAGTCTGTTAGTCTGCCTGAACGTCGCTGAGGTATCTTCCGTGGAGCTGTTTGCCTATTCATGTCTCTATTTTTGCTTCTAAAGAAATGAGGTTCGTTAGTTGATGGTTGAAAAGGTTGAGTAGTAGTTTTTCATGTTATTGAGTTGTTAAATTTTAGATATTGGATTTTGATTAGTCCGCGTCTTTCTTCTTTTCGTGGAATACTTATCCTTTCTATGGCGCTTTTCGGTTGATGTTTATTGAGCTCGTATGAGTGTTTTTTCATGGAAAACGCTCTAGCGGTTCGCAGGATCGAATTATGTGTCAAGGGTATGTTTCTTGAAAAACGGGTTGCCTAATGAGCAATACCGGAACAATACAAACGATAAGCAAGGCGAACTGTGACGTTTTATTGTTCACATCTGACTGTTTCATCAGACAAACGGAAAAATTTGCGGAATTATTTTTGTCGATTTTTCGTTTTGTGAGACATTCTTTTAAATCGAAAGAAAATGATTATGCAGAAATTCTCGTTAGTCTGATGAAAAACTCAGATTTGTACCCTGAGATGTTACAATTTGCTTTGTTCATAGTTTGTATTGTTTCGGTATGGTTCATTTGTCAACCTGTTTTCCAAAAAACTGCCCCTAACAAATAAATCAATCCTGCAATCCACAGGCGAGTGTTCCATAAAAAAAACAATTTCATTCAAATATTTGATTGTTCCGGTCTCTACTTGACGGAAGTTCATATTGTATCAAGAAATGAAACAATTTTCAATTTTCGCTAATTTTATTTGTTTTCACAACAGCTCTTTCGTCATACCATGAGTTCTTCAGGTGAGTATATGTAAGTACTACTTGTACAAGTGCAAGGGATGTTCTTAAATAGTCAGGTTCATGCAAATAGGAAGGAGGGGTTGTTGAGGTCGACTATTGTTGGGGAATTCCGTGGTATCACCCAAACAGATCATCTGTCGACAATAGTCGACCTCACCATCCCCTCATTCCTATTTGCATAAACCTGACTATTCAAGAACATCCCTTGCATTTGTACGAGTAGTAGTTACATAAACTCACCTGAAGAAGTCATGGTATGACGAAACAGCTGTTGTTAATAGTTCTGTTCCATATACTGCGAGTGAAAACCGAGAAAAAAACTACATAACGATGCAAAATTCTCCCAAAATAAGCTTGAATCGATACTTAATTGTGTATTTGTGTATGATTTTTGTTTTGAATGTTCCCTAGATTCTGTTCTTTACGTCGACATGATGAATTGCCTTGCATCGTTCGAAGCCTAGGTATTAATAATATTCGTTGGGTTCAGTTGATGTGATATCGTCGTTTTCCTTTGTTGTTTTGTATGACTGATCTATACATGGATTGTTTGCTGTTCTATGGTGCCCGAATTTTATGTCTGTACTCCCAATTTCATCTTCATTTCTGAACTGAGATTCTCCGTCATTTTGTTGTGTTTTCTTGGTCTTGCTCAGAATTTGTGCACAACTTTATTTCAACTAGGTAGAATGAAATGAATTTTGAATCTTTCTCAATTTTTTCTGGGAATTGTTGAAAGAGGGTGGAGACACTCAAAATAATAAGTCACCTGAGATGTCTCTTGAAAAATTCCTGTTTTGACATGTATGAGTTCACTGCTGATGCTAGCTGAGTTTGTGTTTCATTTTTCTTGAATGCCTTGATGAATGTGATATATGTTGGGTGAATCTAATAGATGTTTAATGCTTATATTATACAAGTATGCGGAATTTTGTTTTACGTTTTGACGTAAAGCATATGCACATGTTTCGTTTCTGCTTTATTGCTCGATTCATTGCTATTTCATCTATGGTTAGTTATACCTTGTAACCAAGTTACTGCTTTAGTTCCTTGTTGTTTTTCTGGTAGTATGTTTTTGTTGGTACAATGTTGTGATATTGATTGGTGTATGCATTCGGTGATTTACTTATATATGATATATGGTATTGAGGCAAGTGATGGGTCTGTAGTTGGCGGGGTTTCTTGTGTTAGTACTCTTGGGTTTTTCTTCCGCACAGTTCAACGTTGATTTTGCTAGGGTCCCCTAGGAATGCTTTAATAATTCCAAGAGTTTTCAACTGGAGATACATTTCAGGAATGTATTTCTGGGTTATTTCAAATGTTTTTCCAGTATTTTTCTGTCTTCTACTAATTGGCGATTACTCTTTTTTTGTTTTGTTCTTCAGATTCTTAAACACCTTCTTCTGTTCCAATGAAAAAAAGATTTCCTACTTTCTGAAGTTGTGCTTCTTGTATCTTCCGAGTCTACGAGTTTTTACTTCGAGTTCTCGCTTCATTGGGTCGGTTACTTCGGGAATAGTATCATTTGGTGTTCCACACTTGGTGTATTTTTTGTATTGGAATAAATTTATTTTATTTCATTATTTTCATAATTATTTCCATTAATATTATTACCTTAATGATTCAAGATCGAGTAGAACTTTCACCCTTCGACTGTGATGGTAACTGCCTGAATGCTGTGGAGGTTTTTCAATTTTATTTCATTCGATGAGAATACTATTAAAGAAAACTATCTGGGTTGTTCATTATTATCATAGTTATTCAGAATTTTCAATTTTCATAGTGGTGGCTTTGCTTTTTTTCTTATTCAATTCTGTGAATATCTTCAAGTTATTGAATTTCTACTAGTTTCTTTCATACATTCAAATCGATATTCTACAAACAAGGGTGAAAAGTTCTCTACTTTGATGGCAGCGTATAAGGGCAGAGCTGCTGAGGCTCGGAAACCCATTCAGCTTGATATTTTCCTCGATAAATTCTGTACTCTTTAAGATGTTTCTGTTTATGATATACTAAACACTGTTTATGATATACTAAACACTGATTTGAAGAACTCATATCAATATTTCTTTCTACAAAAGACAAATAAACATGAACATGAAAAATTATTGAAAAAATAAATAAATATAATGTGAACTGCCAAAAAACTAATCAAATAAATATTTTTTGTCCCATTCTCAGGTCTGCAGATTGCACTGCATTCTTTTTTCTCCATAACTATTCTACATTTATTTTCCATTATAGAAAACTTAGAAAATGAACTCTCTACTTCGCAACCCGTTATTGTCAATGTTAAAATAACTTTGAAGTATACCTTCGAAGCTATTCAATCACAGAGAGATGCCTTATATAGATGTTTCACTGATAATTCCTACATGAAGATCCTTTTTATAATACCCCATGAAGGTTTTGAAACTGCCCGTTTCAATGTATCGCGATAGATGCCCTATATCGGATATACATTTAAATTGCACAGATATATCTCGATACACGGAACTTCGACGGTCCAAGTCGGCAATCAGAAAGTCTAACAGTCTATTCAAGATCTCGAACCTAAATTTCTTTTTTCCAAAAAATTACTTCTGAAAGTCTTATCAAAGGTATCCAGCTTGCTATTCCAAAGCATGTGTTTCAAGTTTTGAAGAAACTTTGTCGAAGAGTTCTAGAATTGTTTCCCAAACAAGTGTAAGCATAGCGTATTCAAAAGGCCAGAAAAGTGTCTTGCACTTTGTACCATTCCCTCCAAACAATATCGATGGTGGCATGTACCTATCTTCCGAAGGGATGCTGACAACTTTACTACCACCCTTGCTGGAATTCATTGGAGGCAGATGGGAATCAATGAAGAAAACAAGCGGAAGCGGAACCATTGATTCAATGTAATTTTTTACCGACAGCTGAATTTTGCTCTAGGTCTGGTTGCATTTCATATGACTGTGACAATTTACAAGTTAGTGTTCACTTCCACCTGCAAGACGAATTTTCAGCCTGAAGAAATTTTGATTCGATTGGGGGCCCCCTTAGACCTCGGGACCCTAAGCTTCAGCGTACTAAGCGTACCGGTTAAGCCGCCACTGGAAACGTTGAAAACTTCAATCTCCTCATGTTATCCTCATTGAACCGTCAAAGTGCACGCAAGAATACAATTTCTCGAGACGGCCCTTCACTTCCGAAAAATTCGTTTCGATAAGTTACGCAAAGTCAATGCGTCAGGAAGAGGAAGTACTGGTAGAATGAGTCCAATTGGTATTGAGCACAAGTATAACCCAAAAGACTCGTGATATAGCAATCTCACATGTACTCTAGTCGTACCCTCGTTTATTGTTTCATTTATGATCAATTCCGATTTCAATATCTTGAGTTGGACCATTATGTCATTTCAATCTCGAGACTGCGAAATAATCTGAACTTAAAATCTTCACCAGTTCTGTTTTCTTTATTCTAGAGTCAAGTTCGCCCTCAGAATGTGTAGTGTTTTATGACGACTGTAACAGATTTCTCGAAGAAATTAAGTTCCCACCAGCAATCTGTGGAGAATGGAAGAAGAAGATAAGGAAACCATTATTCCATCCAAAGCATCGTCCACGACAACTCTCACGCAACAAAGTCTGAGTAGGACTTCAACGAAAACCTTCACTTCGCATCCGGAATCTAGGCATTCAGAAAATTACCCACAATGCCAGATAGTTATGCATCAGGCCAGTGGGGATTCCCAAGAGTCAGATTCCATGGAATCCTCGATTTCTGTTTCCAACAAGGTGTCACCTAAATACTCAATTCTTTCAAAATCACCGCACAGCAGTTCATCACAGGAAGATTATGAACCAGAAATGAGAAGTAAAGGTAGATATCTCTCAGCCACAATAAAATCTGAAGCAGTTAGAAGCATGGAAAGCCTAAGAGCACCGCATAGTTCATTTTTGTCATCGAGTGAAAGAGACATGAGGAAGATCTTCTCTGGAAGTGTTGAAACAAAATCATTAGAAAATATAGAAAAAGAATTCAGACTCAAAAGATATGCCATTTCTGGCGAAGGACCTTCACTACTGGCAGGCTCTGATGATGCAATTAGTGCTGAAAAACGCAGAGGACTTTGGAGTGGCAAAGCAAGAGTACCTCAGCATCTGAGTCTTCCTCCTCCTGCTGGTTATCTCAACCTTAGTCCAGGAGATAGGAAACTAACAATTTTAAGTCCACATTCACCACATAGAATGGGGGAGTTATTTCATATATCGCAAGCAACGCTGAAGACCCGCAGGAAAAAAGCAATGGTGCTTCCTAGGTTGGTAATACCAAGAAGTGATTCCGATGTTAGTGAGGTGTTTTCCGAACAAGGCCTTGAGTAAGTAACTCATAGCTTTGTAGTAGCAGACCTGATACGAGAGAGATTTATGATACTAAATTACTTTAGTAATATTAAAATCCATTTAAATATTCCTCGCATCTGGAAAAATAATTTTTCATCTGATCTAGAAGTATGAAACAAATGAAATCAGAAAATTTCCCACATCAGCATTTCTCAACCTCCATTCAATGGTGGATCACTGATAGAATTTTGACATTGCTACAGCCACTAAATAAATATTATGTTCTCATCGAAATCATTGTGCTGGTACACGAATTCATGTTGATGTGACGATATATGGGCTTGGTCCATTTCCTCTGAATATAGTTTCACTGTGCTCCTTCTCCAATCTTTTTTGCGCAAGTTGCTTAAAGTTTGAGTAGAGATTACTTGTCTGAATTTGATGAATTTTGAAGTACGCCCTTTCGGAGTTTTTTTTGTATTATTTTTTCCGAATATCCTAGGCTTCAACGAAACCCCTCAGAAGCTTAAAGCTTGTGCGAGTTAGGATACCGGGTGTGTTCTATGTAGGCTTTGTTACTAATTCCTTGCGCCACGTTAGGAACAGCACTGTTAATTGTTTACCCAACAGCGAATGGTTGGACGGTCCCCTAAAAACCGGAAAAGTTATTTCCTGGCCAGGGGGTTGAACCCTAGACCTTACGATCATGGGGCTTGTGCTCTAACCACTGAGCTACCGCCGCTATACTTTCTTGTTAACTCGAGAAATATTGATTCTGTCGAATTGAAACTTGGTCCCTTGTTGCCGGGTCTTAATTTTTTGCAGAATTTTGCGGGATTGTATCATTATGATATATTATAAAATATTTCTGAAAGTACTCGCTATATTAAACTAAAATTTTGCATGGTCCTGCAAGCAGCTGTTCCACACTTTCACCAATTCCCAGCTCAATGAGCTATGAATTCAAAAAACGAAATAAGATTTCTCACTGTTTACCAGCGAATTAATTCCTCCAAACGAGATTTGATCCAGTACGGCACCTGAAAGAAATAGGAGCCACCATAGAATAATGATAATGCCGAAATTCTGACGTTTATAAGACTTCTCTGTGCTTAAACAGCTGTTAACCTTCATGTTTATTCTGGTTATGATTTCGGAATTTTGAACAAGGTTTTGATTTCTCACATTCGTTGTTTCCTAAAAAGAATACATATAAGATGCTGCATATATACCACTGTTGCCTACAAGTTGTACTCGAAATCGAAACATTAATTGTTAAGAAATCTTGCAATTTCTATTCTGCAAAGCGTTTAGACAGATGTACAAAATGCCCATATATTTTTAGGTTGTCTAGCAAATTCATTATTTCACAGAAAATTTGATCTGATTTGAAATTTTGTCTATTCAAACTTGTGCATCACATAATAGAGCATACTTTTTATGTCTGAGCATTCATATTGACGAAAACTTGTAATTCATTTACTGGTGTTTACATAAGACTGTTCAGCATAATTTAATATGGTCCTAAAGATAGTTCAAATACAAATCTTTCTTCATTTAATCTTGTGCATAACAAGATAAACCAGAACTTTCATATAAAGAGTTTACCTTCCCGTCTTTGACGAGGGAAAGCTTTCTGATGTCATAAACTGCATTATAAGATTTTCGTCCTTAACAGGTCAAAGTCGATATATTTACCAACTCAGTTATTACAAAGTGATATCATTGTTTAAACTCACAAGTTCTCTGAACCTTGCTTATAAATATTGATACATTTGGAGTTAAAAACGATTTACTCATGTACCATAATATCAAACAATTTAAAGTACAACCTTTTGATTTGAGTTATTTCACTTTTGATCACAAAGATGAATTTCCATCGAGTAAGACCAAGATTATTGTTTTTGTGGCTCCAAAAAATGTTTTTCCCTTCAAAGTTAAAACCACAGAATACAAATAAAAAACTAAGATAGAATGTGTACTTTGATGATGAAGTAAAGGGAATTTTGGTAAAGAGCTTTCCTTTACAGTATAAGTTTTATGAAAGATTTCTTAATATTGATTAATATTGACACTTTTCGATTACTTACTTTTCTGTTGGTACAGAAACATATAAGACAAATACAATATTTAATTTATATGGAACAACATGAATCGTACAACATTGAAATGAGTATAAAAAGATTTTTAATTAAATTTTCCTCATGAATTCATAGTTATTTAAGATAACATTACGATGGGAAGGAGCCTCTGATATCTGATACTTTTTAGAAAATAATTAATATAAGGGGAATCAAAAACTTGCTCAGTTGTTCAAGTTCAAATATTCCAAAAAAAAAAAAATATGAACATGCAAGCAGAATCTTTTGCTTTTCCGTTTTTCTGGTATTTTGCCCTTATGACGTCTTCAACTGCTTTTGCGTATGCTCCCAGATCTCTGGTTGGGAAATGCTGTCTAGTACAATCTCATTATGAAAAGGTGTCAAATCAAAAATGGGCGATATTAATTGTTTTTCTAAAATAACCCATCTATTAATCACAGTTAAAAGTCAACGTCCACTCAGCTTTTGATGTAATTCAAGTTTTTTGTCCTACAAAATTATGACATCGTCCTCCTTTAATGGACTATTGAAAGGGATGTACTATGGTTCCCGAAGAAGCAACTCTGAAATGAGAATATACCGTATCTAGTGGAATTAAAAAAATAGTATTTCACTTGCAAGATTGTCTCTGAATTGAAAAGTTTTTACATCGAAACATGTTTGCCAATTAGCCAAACGGCGTCGAGTAGATTAAATTTTTGGATATAAGTTTGAAATAAATCTGTGTGAGCATGTATGGTATCTTGAAAAATAAAATCATGAATGTAAGATCCATGATACATTTATGCTAAACTAAAACTAAAACGGGATGTCAACGCTTGACATTCAATAGACGACTTCGGCTCAAGTTGCCAACCCACAATTTCCTTCACAAATTTACTATCACTGGGGAACGGGAATTTCAGGACAAATTCGACATGATAAGGTTCGCGTTATTTATAAACATCCGTGAAAGATGCCTCGGCTCCTCAAACAAGATAATTCCCTTTAAATATAGGTTTTTGTTAGGCTGAAATTTAAGTTGGGATTCCTGATTTCATGTTACCGGTGTCATTATTATAAATAAGATGTTCCGCAACTCAACTTGGTTATTTCGGTTGCCGGTTTTCCGTTCTGTGAATATGAAATATTCGGTTGGTTCCTGAAAAAAAAAGTTAATTACGGAATTTGATTGACGAATAAGCAATCTTTCTGTCACCAGAACATAGACATATTAAGTCAATGCACCAGAACGACAATCAATGTTTTATGGTAACATAGCCATAGCATAGAACAATCTTTATTTACCTAATGATCCATAAAGCATACATAGTAATTTTTTCCATTGTTGATTGTTGTCTCTTCTATGTTCTATGGATCATAAAGTAAATACAGATTGTTCTATGCTATGGATTTGTTACCATAGAACATTGACTATCGTTCTGGTGACAGAAAGAACGTTTTTCCATCAATCAAATTCCGCAATTAATTTTTTTTTGAGGAACCAACCGAATATTTCATATTTGCGGAATGGAAAACCAGGAACCGAAATAACCAAGTTGATTCGCGGAACAAATCCTATATAAATTTGACACTATTAACATGAAATCAGGGATCCCAACTTAAATTTCAGCCAATCAGAGATAATCTCAACAAAACCGTATATTTGAAAGGAATTATCTTGTTTGAGGAGCCGAGGCATCTTTTACGGATATTTATAAATAACATGAACTTTATCATGTCGAATTTGTTCTGAAATTCCCGTTCCCCAGTGATAGTAAATTTGTGAAGAAAATTGTGGGTTGGCAACTTGGGCCGAAGTCGTCTATTGATTCAAGTGACGTCAATATAACGTCACTGGGTAACTGTTTTGTAGCGAAAATTACAAAGCTGCGAAAGAAAACTTAATCATACTGCAGAGATCAAAAATATGTCAGCCGAAATAAAAAAAATCTTACCTTGTCATTACTAACAGTAGTAGTTAACAGAAAGCGATAACACAATACTTCAATTATCTTGGGAGGACTTTTCACCCCAATAAAATTTTGTCATTCAGAGTTTTCGTTTACTTTATCTAACTAAGCTATTCTGAACAAATTAAAACTAGAAGGTAGATCCGTATTACAAGTACACACCTTTTTTATGTCCGTTGCTGATGCTTCACTACTCTGTGGGTAGGTCTATCATAAATAGCATCGCTTCCATATTTATTTTCGCTATCCAACGAATCAGAACTCATTGCATGTTTGACGCATCAATTACTGAATGAAATGTACAAATGCCAAATATACGTAGATTCATGATCGTTTCCACAAAACTTCGAATGCCCGATCAAGGGCCTGATTGTCAATCAACAGTAAATTCTGTGGTCGATTTCAGT
Source organism: Myrrha octodecimguttata (assembly GCA_958510865.1). Classification (NCBI taxonomy): domain Eukaryota; kingdom Metazoa; phylum Arthropoda; class Insecta; order Coleoptera; family Coccinellidae; genus Myrrha; species Myrrha octodecimguttata. The sequence continues at coordinate 9,625,167 of OY294060.1, read as the reverse complement.
TCAATTTCAACCCAATCATCGAATGCGAACCTTAATCAACGAGTTGATAGGCCTTCAAAGTTTTGGGAAACCGACGGTTAATCTCATACGTCTTATTTATCATCACTTAAACCAGAGCTGTGCCGAAGCCTTGTGCTTAGTGCTCGTGAAAGCACTCGAAGCACTTTTGTGCTCCTAAGCACTGTGCTCCCAAGCACTTTATTAAGCCGGTGCTTAGTGCTTGGTGCTTCGAGAATTTTTTGAGAAGGCTTAGTGCTTAGTAATTCGAAAAAGTGCTCCTAAGCACCGCAAAGTGCTCCCGAGCACCGGAAAGTGCTCCCAAGAACCGCAGTGCTCCCGAGCACCTCAAAGTGCTCCCGAGCACCTTAGGGCTTCGAAGCACTTTTCGGGATTACTAAGCACTAAGCCCTTCATAGACTTGTCGAAACAGGAAAATGTCGGGCTATCGCGTGATTGGAGTAGACAAAGAGAACTAATATATCGGTTGTCTCTGTTGTTTGGAGACATTCGACAAGGAATACAAGGATCCTCATTCGACAAATTCGTGATATATGTGTTTATGTTTAGTTTTGTGCCACTATTTTATGGAAATAATAAAATGCTTTCAGAGTCGAAGTGTCAAAGCGCGAGATCTCAGCTGGGAACATCGAGATACAATTTTTCGTATTCTATCTCGATCATGGAGATATTGGAATTCCGTTCTGATAAGTGTTTGAAAATCTCAAGAAATCCACTGACGTGAAGTCACGTGGATTATACTTATTAAATTTGCGTATTCGTATGTCACACACTCGACCGGTTCACATTTAAAATTTCATTTTTTTTCTCTATAATTTCGAACCTAATGATCTGATTGAAATGATATTTTGCATTCTTTGATGTAGTATGACTGCGTGCAGGTCCGTGAGAAACTTCGAGAGTATCGCAAAATTAGAATATTCAAGAAAAATATATTTCTTCAGCTTAACTGAATCCTGGATGATTCAAGTCATTTATGGTAGATGACCAATCTCCACATTAAAAAACTATAAATATGAATTGAATCAGATTATTTGTAATATGATAGGAAGAATAGAAATAAATATTGTTTTTTCATCTCCTGATTGAACGCTCATCACGAAACTTAGCACGAAGCTGTCCATTTTAGAAATTATGGGACAAAAATATATAATTATGCTCACGTCAATAACACTGTAATTTCCCGACCGATTATGCCTATAAACGAACCTTGCCGAGATATTTAGGCTCTGAACCTACCCTGAAACTTTCCAGGGCTCTAGATTTTTCGTTTGGAGGGAATCGTGTTTACGGACGGCCGAACAGTCAAACATCGATATCGATCACGGATTCATCATCAGGGAGTCAAACACGTCAAGTATTGGATTTCAATTCGATATTATCTGCGTTTTTTAGAGAAATATTGGGAATATAAAATTTTAAATCGATATATCCATGGAATCATTGGGCGGATTTTACCCATTCATGAATTATACCTTCGTAATATGTACACCCATTCTAAATTTCATATTCCCAGTATGTCCGGTCAATGTTTCCATATAATGTCATACAATTTCGATATCAAGAATCTTGGGTTCTATTGATCTAAAAGTCAGCTTATTGAAACTGTATTTTCATCGATATTAAATCAGGAAGGTGAAGAAAAAAATTTTCAAAAATACAGATAAGATCGAATTAAAATCCAGTATTTGATTGAAATATGACAACTCGAAGGTTCACGCGGAATTTTGAGAGGATAATATGATCAGCAGATCGCAGAATATTGAATATTTGAAAAAATTTTTTTGTAGATTGTTCTAATGACACGATCATCACGAAATTCCGCACAAAGATGCAAATCAGCATTTTCAAACTAGTTACTAAGTTTCACAATGATTGAAATTGTATTTTTCGAGTTATTCCGAAAAAAATAACGATACTGAGTAAAAAACCATCCAAAATTTCCTCCAAATATTTTTTTCCTATATCTCTGAGAACTATGAACTAAAATTTGGCACAATGCTATGAAATGTGGTGTTCAAGGTATAAGCATATTTTTTCAAATGTAATGAACTGTTTCCGATAATGGAAATTTTTCTGAAAAAATGTTTAGAACATTTTTTCAATCTTACTGACGGTACGATCTCAACAAAATTTTGCAGGAAGTTGCGTGTCATCGTGCCCCAACTAAGTGCCAAGTTTCAATATTAGGGAAATAACCTCAAAATTTCAAATAGCTATAACGCTGAAACCGTTGGGCCGCTTGTGACCATCAACCAACATAAACGCGGCATTCGGATGCTCGACCTATCCTGAAAGTTTTAAGCCTCTAGTTTGCTCCGTTCGACAGATATTGGGTCCTCGGTTGGACGGCCGGCCGAACAGAATCGACTTTGACACCGGATCAGTGGGTTCAACCTAGTCGTTTGAGATCATTTCGGCTCAAAATTCGAAAATTGCAGACGAACCAAACACCAAAAAAACGATAGCACGCTATTCCCTAGAACATGAGCGAAAAAACGAGTTCGCCGTAGGCCATGCACTCTCTGAGCCATGTCCTTATGTTTCCATTATTTCGATAGCATATTATCATGGCGAAAACTATATTTTGGAAGTGATCGAATGTCGGTCAGTAAGTTTGAAATTTTAAACCGAGAATGGACTCACTAATGAAGAATCCGTAGTCAAAATCGATTCTATCCAGTCATGAACACGATAAATCTCAAAGGAGAAAAGCTCTGTTCGGCTTCCGAATTATGGTCGGTCCTTGGATGGTTTTCCGACGTCGAAAACCGAAATGCCAAAATTACAGACAATTGTCTGAAAAAGTCTTGAAGTCGAAGTTTCCTATTGAAAAGTGCTTAGTGCTCGGTGCTCGTGTGAACGAATTACTTTTTGAAAGTGCTTGGTAATCGCGAGCATTTCACAAAAAATGAGTGCTTAGTGCTCGAGATTCCGGAGCACTTTTCGAAAGGGCTTAGTGCTTTGTGCTCGAAGCACTTTCCATCAGTGCTCGGCACAGCTCTGACTTAAACAAAGCTTTTCCGCGGCGTGACAATACCAATGAAGGACTCCTCAACTTTACCAAATGCTGAATATTTAGTTGTAGCAACTGCTCTAGGGTAGTCAGTACATTCGGGTTGAAGGCGGCCACGAGCCTAGAACCACAACTGTCTGTTGGGCTAAGTTTAAACTCGATCTGCCCTTTTCTGCTCTTGTTGTTTCTGTTTTCATATATAAATTAAGCGATAGAATTGAATCATTTTTACATTTCTACACATCAGAGCCAACTTTTATTTTCACAAGATGAACTGAACCCTATCAGCATATCATAGGAATTTGGGAAAATTAAGAATGTAAAATAGAACCTTTCTGCACAAGAACAATATCTGCACATTATACTATAAATTCTACAATACTTAGAGAGCTGCGCAAACTTTATGATCATGCCTCGGGTCATGCATATGATGTGGTGCAGAGAACCATGGGAACTAGGTATTGTTTCTAAGAGTTGTAGAATATTGTTGAATATAAATCTTTTTTTTTCTTTCAAGGATAAATCTTTTTTCTGCTTGTAAAAGATGATCTTGCAAGTGTCATATCATTTTCGTACCAGACCTTATATACAGGGTGTTTCAAAAAAAAGTATCCTCGTCTCTCGGAAAATTGGATTTTGTTCAGTGAAACAATTTCGTAATGCAATCCGTTTTCATGATTAAGGGCTCTGGAGAAAAAAACCACACACATTTTTTTTTCACGATTTTGTCGAAACTATACTGGCAAAATTGTTATGACATTTCATACGATTATGTTTTGGGAGCCTTTGCTAGCCATGAATTTGTTTTCATATCTGACCCTTTTAAAAGGCACTGTTCGTACCGAGTAGTATCGAACATAACTTTTTCAAAGTTGGATATATACTACCTAACGAAGAAACTGCAGCACCCAGAAGGAGCTGTCTGAATTTAATTTTTTTTCGGTAAAACATAGATTGTATAGTAAGGAGTAAATGATTAGAATTTGGAGAAAAAAATCTTGAAGGTTTCTTCATGTAAACATTTTTTGTTACTTGAATATTGTGGTCGTTTTTTGCAAATTTTTCAAATTTTTCAACAAACCAGCTGTTCGAGGAGATCCAATGTCGATGTTTAGTTGTTGTTAAAATGCCTAGAGCACATGTACGCAGAATGATATCGCCAGCTAAGTGAATTTGAAAGAGGTCGAGTTATTGGTCTACGGGAGGCAGGGATGTCAGTTGGAGAAATCGCTTACCGTGCGAACAGAAATCCAACTACTGTTATGAGATGTTGTCAAGCGTAGTTTGATAAACCCCAAAATCGAAGGAGAGTAGGCACCGGTTGTCGAAGGGGCACAAATGAAGTTCAAGATCGAAGTCTAACTGTCGGTTTCACAAAACTTTTGACGTCCGATCAACTCGTTGATTATGGTTAGCATTCGATGGTTGGGTTGAAAATGAACTGAAATCTAGCACAGAATTTACTGTTAACTGATCAAGCAAAGTTTTACGGAACCGGCCGTAAGACTTATGGCCATAGAGACCGCGACAACTCGATTTTTGGCTGATGAGTGGTTAGGAGATCAAGGCCATCCTGTAACTGTCCGAACGGTTTACCGCCGTATGAGGTCTTTTGGACTGCAGCATTATCGAGCCTATCTTGTGTTACCTCTTACGGTTGAGCATCGCCCGAAACGATTTCAGTGGTGCAGAGAACGACAACATTGGAGTGTGAAATGGCATCAGGTCGTTTTTTCTGATGAATCTCGATTCTCCTTGGGTGCACATGATTGCCGAAGAAGGGTAAGACGACGTCGGGGAGAAAGGGGTGACACTCATATTGATGTTTAGCGTCATGTACACCGGACAGAAGGCGTTACCTTCAAGAAATAGTGGAGCCATATATTCTGCCTCATTTTAACTGGCTCAAGAATCCAATATTTCAGCAAGATAATGCTCGACCCAAAGTTGCCAGAGTTAGTTTGAATTTTTTGAAGCGACCCATGTGAATTTTTTGCCATGACCTCAGAGATCCCCAATCTTTCGCCCATAGAGCATGTCTGGGTAGAAGGCTTGGAAATTTACCCCAGCCTCCACGGACTTTGGCGGCTCTGAGACATGAAGTACTGCCGGCCGGACGGACAGAACTGAATATGAACACGAATTCTCCTTCAGGGAGTTCAACCTAAACGTTGAAGTCCAATTTCGGCTCAAAATTTGAAAATTACAGACATCGTGACGAAATGATAACACGCTGTTCCCTAGAACAAGCGCGCAAAAATTGTAAACTTCGTTTTTTTTTCCTCCAAATTTAAATCATTCACACCTTGCCATACTATCTTTGTTTTACCAGAAAAAATTAAAATTTAAACAGCTCCTTCGGTGTGTTGCAGTTTTTTTGTCAGTTAGTATATTTATTAAAATTTTAGGTGAACTGGAACATCTTTCAACATTACAGCAAAAAGGTTTTCTTGATCAAAGTCAATACCGTGTACCGTTTTCGGAATATTTTCATGTGAAAATTATCGATGCTGGTATGAAATGATGATGAAGTTATCAATAGGAAGAAAAATCACAAGAAAATTTCAATAGAGAATTAGAACATATAATGAAATTCGTTTAGAGTAAGCATTATCATTTTCTCCTTGGGATTTTCTGTTTGATTAATAACTTTATCATTACGTAATACCAGCATCGGTACTTCATAACTTTCAAATAAATTTATTTCGGAAACGGTACACTGTATCGAGCTTGAACAGGAATAGTTTTTTGCTGTAGAATTGAAGGATGTTTCAGTTAACTTGAAATTCCGATTAATTATCTAACCCTACTTGGTACGAACACTGTAACTAACCCCCTAAAAGAGAGTCAGATATAAAAAGAAATTCTCGGAATGTTTCATCTTCTGAAATATAATGGTCTGAAATTTCATTACAATGTTGCCTGTTGTTTCGGCAAACTCGAAAAGAAAGTGTATAATTTTTTGTCCTTCTTAATAACGGGTAGAGTTAAGGAAAGTTTTCACAGAACAAATCTCAATCACTGGGTGGGTCTTTTTGAGCGCATGTTCTAGGGAAACAGCATGCTATCGTTTCGTCTGCTATCGTTTTTTTGGTGTTTGGTTCGTCTGCAATTTTCGAATTTTGAGCCCAAAATGATCTCAAATGACTAGGTTGGACTCACTGATAACCAGTGATAATCCAGTATCAAAATCGATTCTGTCCGGCCGGCCGTCACCACGATTACGGGCGAACAGAGGAGTCTTGATCGACTTGAGAATTTCTTGGTAGGTTGCATTTCAAAATGCAAAGGATAAGTTCGTTAGGGGACAAAATCCGTCGAATGGTTTCGGAGTTATAGCCATGTGAAGTTTTGAGGTTATTTCCCTGGTATTTCAACTGAAGAGATTGGATTGAAGCTTGGAGGATGGTTTGACCTATAGTTTTCACAACTTTTTGCGGAACTTTGTTGAGGTCGTGCTGTCGGTAAATTTCAAAAGATTTTTTCTTAGAAAAATTTTTTTTTCGGAAAATATGCATTATACTCGGAAAAAAGTTTTGCACAGGCCTTGACCTTTACATTTCGCAGTAGTGTAAAAAATTTCAGTTCCATTCGATTCTGAATTTTCAAGATAATTCGGAAAAATATGTCAAATTCCTTTTTTTTCCTGGATATCGTTGTTTTTTTCGGAATAACTCAAAAATTACTTACTCAATCATGATGAAACTTGGCATCTAGTTTGAAAATGCTGTATTAACCTTCGAACTGTCATTTTTGATGAAGTTTTGGATTTCAATTCGATTTGATCTGTTTTTTTTGGAAAAATTGGGAAGATAAAACTTTGACTGAGTATATCTGCGGAATCATTGGGTGGATGTTAGCCATTCACGAATTCGGCCTTCGGTCCAAACCTACACTACAAATATCGAGTTTCTAAGTGGTTTCTCCCGGAAGTTATTGTGTTTACACGTAGGAAAAAGTGGCAACATTGCGAATTTTCACAATTTTTTCCAACCACTCGAAAAATCAAAAAAAAACGAACGCCTCCATGAGTCACCACGTTATATTCCAGGTATTATTTGCTCTAAAGGCATTTACTATGGTTATAGTCAAGATCCCGCTGCAGAATTAGTGCGCTCGTCGAGTATTTGCTTGAAACCAATTTTTTACGAGCATTCTTAATGAGAGAATATATATCTACGGGGTTGCATCATATTCAAGAGGCAGCAACTCTTATTTTTGGCTAGATTTACTGAGACAATCCTATGATCCCGCTGCAGAATTAGTGCGCTCGTCGAGTATTTGCTTGAAACCAATTTTTTACGAGCATTCCTTAATGAGAGAATATATATCTACGGGGTTGCATCATATTCAAGAGGCAGCAACTCTTATTTTTGGCTAGATTTACTGAGACAATCATATGATCCCGCTGCAGAATTAGTGCGCTCGTCGAGTATTTGCTTGAAACCAATTTTTTACGAGCATTCCTTAATGAGAGAATATATATCTACGGGGTTGCATCATATTCAAGAGGCAGCAACTCTTATTTTTGGCTAGATTTACTGAGACAATCCTATGTCATCGAGCACAAATAAAAATTATCTTTGATTTGATAATATATATATATAATGTATAAATATAAGATGGACGTTACGAACGTAAAAAGTAACAAAATCGTATCTGATCACATCTGGCTGCGAAGAGGAGCGCTGTCGTGATTTTTCGAAGTCTTCACATATATTATTATGAGGTGGATGAAATCTTAGTCGAAAAAGCAAGTGAATGCGATTTCTTCCTTAATATCACTTTATAATTATTTATTCGAAAATACTTGCGGCCACATTATCACAGGCAACCCTGTGTATATATTCTCCTATTAACAAATGTATGTATATAAACCTAGCACTGACGTGAAGCTAGCAGCTTTTGCGCGCATATTCACTACTGGTGATATGCTTTGAACATGCGCGCAAAAGTTGCAGTGCTTTTCTAGGTTTTTTCGATAACATACTGGATTTCAATTCGATCTAATTTGTATTTTTGGAAATACTGGAAAAATAAAATTTTGAATGCGTATATCAATTATCAATAATCATTGGGTGGATCCTACCCATTAATAAATTCGGCCTTCGTAATAAAGGTGCAAACCTAGTCTACAAATATCGAGTTTCTAGGTTGTATCGAAAGTTATTGTGTTTACCGGCCCATTCAAAATGTAATTTTTAAAATATTCCCAAAAATACAGATGAGATCGAATTGATATCCAGTTATTTATCGAAAAATTGAAGGTATTTACCGAATTAAATGAGGATAATATGATCAGAAGATCACAGAATATTGAATATTTGAAAAAAAAAATTCAGATTATTTTTTCGAATTATTGTAATGACACGATCATCAGGAAATTTTGCACAAAGTTTTAAACCAGTATTTCCAAGTTTATTATGATTGAATAAGCATTTTTCGACTCATTACGAAAAAACAACGATATCAAAAAAAAAACTCGAAATTTTACATATTTTTTCCCAATATGTCCGAAAGTAATGACCGTATCGAATTGAAATATTTAGTACACTGCTGTAAATAAAGCTCAAGGTTTGCCCGAAATCTTTACCAAATGTAACAAATAGTTCCAAAAAAAAATGTTTACGAGAAAATCTTTTTTTAATTTTTTTTCTAAATTTGACAGCATGATCTCAACAAAATTCAATGAAAAGGTGCGAGTTTTCATGGCCAAACCATCTGCCAAGTTTCAATCCAATCGCTTCAGTAGTTCTCGTAATATCAGGGCATAGAACTCTATATTACTACCTGGAAAGGACCCGACCCTTCTTCAACTAAGCTTAAAGCGTAACAAGGGGCAACGAAACAAAGATAGCGCTAAGTACGGTAACCTCTCCCTGTCACACCCATTGAAGTAAATGGTGTTGAACGGCTCAAATTTGGTTTTACTTGGAAATTCAGGTAGTTTGGGTATTACATCGTTTAGAAAGTGCAATATTTTTGAAAATGAATATTTATTTTTCTCTGATATGCCATTACTTTCTCTGCCTTCACCGCGTATGGTTCAAAAAGTGGAGAATTATGTTGGTGTGAGCTATGCATTGACGATTGACGATAGTTTTATCATTACTATAATAAATTTGAATAATAGGAACATAGGAAAATACTTCTCGAAAAGCACTGACTTGAAGTCAGGAAAATTTAAGCGCTGGTTAAAATTCATTGCCAATGCGAAATATGACATACTTTTTTCCGATATTTTTGAAAATATGTGTCGAATCGAGCTGAAATTTCGAACATTGCTGTTCAGATTCGGCTTCAAGGTCTGCGCCAAGTTTCATTGAATTCTCATTGATAGTTTCCGAAAAAAATATTTTTTTAACGATTCTTCATGCAATCAGTAAGCAAGTTTCAATCTGATCGCATCAGTACTTCTTGAGATATAGAGGAAATAAAATGATATATTTGAAATGGATATAACTTCGAAATTGTAAGGTAAATTTTGCCCATTAACGAACTTATTTTGAAATTTTTAAGTCGCTATAGCTTTTCTCGGTAGTAAGTTATCGTGGCAACGGGCGGCTGAATAGAATTCAATTTGACATTGAACTCTTCATCAGTGAGTCCAACAAGGTCGCTTGGAGCCATTTTCGGCAAAAAAACGCAAATTAACGGAGGATGATAACGCGCTGTTCCCCAGAAAAACCGCTCACTAAGTTGAAATTTCACTTGAACATGTGCGATCTTCTTCAATCCTGCCTTATTCACGAATTAGTCAGAAAAAAATTCAGGTTCTCCTAATTTGAAACGAAAAATTAAAAATATTTAGAATAAATGCGACAGAGTTCCTTTTACTGCAATCAGAAAGAAAGAGATAGATACCCGTCCACTTCGCGGGTTGCATAAGCAACGAATTGGCTTCACTTGTCGCTCAAAACGGGTCCCTTCCAGGTATATAATATAGAGTTCATTGTATCAGGGATATAACCTCAAAATTTCAAATGGCTGTAACTCCGAAACCGTCGAACGATTTTGCCCCTTAACGACCTCAACCTTCGCATTTTGAAATGTAATCTACTCTGACATTTTCAAGTAGATAGAATGCTATGCACACTCGTAACCGTGATGACGGCCGGCCGGCCGGACAGAAGCGATTTTGACACTGGATTTGTTATCAGTGAGGCCAAGCTATTCGTTTGAGACCAGCAAATACTCGATGAGCGCACTACATCTGCAGCCGGATCTCTTACTATTATTTGTGGTCACATTCTACAGTGGAATGGATCCGCTGCATTAGGGCTAACGCTCACATATCGGCAACGGCTCATCCGTGGTCCGGGCTGTTGCAAATAAGTGAGCGTTGGCCTTAAAGTGAAAACTTTGGGTACATTGGAGGGAAATATGACGAGGATGACGAAATGACAGATAAAAAAATTTTCAAAGATTTTTTCAAAGAGAGATTTAGATCTGTGGATTTCACATTTTATGAGAATGTCCTTGATTGTGCTCTGTGAAAATTATAACAACTAAAAAGTAAAACTTTCAGTTCGAAATATCGTCCATATATTTTTATTAAAATACCCCACAATGCCTACTGTACGTGACATTCATTGCAAATCAATCTGGTTTCATGAACTTGAACATCATGAAGACGTGATTACTAAAACAGGAACTTGTCTGCCATAAAATGAGGAACCTACTTCATATTGAAACAAGTCAAATCAACCTCTCTCCAAATTTGATTGAAAAATCTTTCATAACATCTCAGATACCGAGTCAGATACCCCCTTAACCATAAACAATCTTTTACCGTTCTTCAAATGAAGTTCGCGAGCTTATGATGTGATATATACATAAATAATATGTACAAGCGATTTAATACTGAGGTATTTTGAATTTTGTATTTTAAGTTATGGACGTTCAGGATTATCACGAAAAAATTGAGGAAAAATAAATATTGTTTTTAATTGTTCTTAATAGATTTTTCAGGGTTTCTCTCCTGAAATTTGAGGAAATATTGAAAAAAGTTTTCATAAATTCAAACTATCTATCAGGGACAGTTTCTTGAGAAAATTTTGCCTAGTGCACATTATAGTCACTAAACAAACGATTCAGGAATAGAACAGTGACCTTTTCGAGTCTATATCCGACATCTTCATCAGACAATGAATTGAAAATAGTTATTTCGTATTAGTTTTATATTTTCAGAACTTTTGTAAGATTGACATTTCCGAAAAGTCAAAGAATCGCAGACGTACTTTATTTGAAAATTTACTTATTTTATATCTTTTCTTAGCAACTTTACGCAAATATTGTCGATTTCTATAGAATAGTGGACGAAGGTGTTTTCCATATTCAGCAGAATATAGGAGGACTCCTTAATGTTTCATTTGGTTGTTAAATAGAGACACGTTTCATGTGCCTCTACGCAGGACGGACAGCGCTCAAAATGCTCCTATTTTTAGGATGATAACTTCATTGAACAACATTTGGATTCACATGGTTTTTTTAATATATCACTCAATAATCTGGAGTGAAGTCTCGGGAATATTTCTCTTATAAAAAACTTTACCGTTTTTATTTATTTTGATGATTTTTGAAATGATGTATCATATGATTTCCATCGAACCCATCGAACATGGATATTTGAGATCACTATATCCCTAGTTCTCCTTGTATATGCACAATTGTATTTTCTAATTATACTAGGCTTCAGAGGAACCCCTCAGAAGCTTATACGAGCTTGAATATTAGGTGTATTCTGTGTAGGCTGTGAAACTGTCTCCTCACGCCACCCTGTGCACTGCAACGTCAATGTTGACCCAACAGTGAATGGTAGCCCTGATGGTAGCCGGTACCACTGAGCTAGACAATCCTTTGATTTCTGTATTCCTTTGATTGTTTTGGTCTTAGTAAATACATATCAAATTATTTTTCTTTTTGAAAATTGTTCTAGTACCTAACTTACATAAGGCCAATTCTCCTGATTTTTTCTTAGAGGCCAAGTTCATATTATTGCCTACAGACGGTCAATATAATTGTGACATACTGCACAATATTTAAAGGTTTGGACCTGAGCGTTCAATAGTGAGGTGCAATAATTTTGTTTGTGCGATGAATTGATTTGTTGTGGGCGATATTGAAAACTGTGCATTATTTCGCGCAATCACGAGCGAAAATGGACCTATTGTAATGAAATTGAAATCCAGTATTTTATCGAAAAAAGCACTGATGTGAAGTCAGCAACTTTTGCGCGCATGTTCGAAGAATATCGTCAAAAGTGAACATGCGCTCAAAAGCTGCTGACTTCACGTCAGTAATTTTTTAGGTTTTTTGTTTGAAAATTATTCTTATAAGGAATGCTGAATTCGAAAATAAGAATCGTCTGACTTTGAAAATAATAAGAAGTATTTTGTCTGCAAAAAGTTGCGCGTTGCTATAATCAAAGTTAATTCCAAGTTTCGTTCTAATAGTTTCAGCAGTTTCCGAGTTTTCACTGCAATAACCACAAAATTTCAGAGGCTCTAACTCCAAAACCTCTTGGCCTGTTAACTTAACCATCCCATGTTGAAATGCAACCTTCCCCAAAAGTTTCAGGTCGAAAGGATTATCCACACGCCCGTAATCGTGCATACCGAAGGCCTGCCGTACAGAATCGATTTTGACGTCGGATTCGTCATCAGTGAGTCTAACCTAGTAGTCTGAGACAATTTTTGGCTCAAAATTCGACAATAACAGACATTTGGACAAAACGATAGCACGCTCTCATGCGCACAAAAATAGCTTCAAATGTAAACATACTGGAACCAAACCAATCAAAGAAAATCAGAAATCAAAAGATGTTGTATATAAATAGTAGTTCCTGTATTTGTGGAAAGGCATATACTTATGACAAAATAAAACATTATGGATTTTTTCCGTATTTTGCTGAATAAATTCGCTTAAAAAAGTAGAATCAGAAAATAACTATGTCAAGGCATTCTGCGTTAATTTGATTTGAAAAAAGGTCAATTTATTGTCTGATGAAGGAGATATAGATTTTAAAATGTCACAATTCAATTCGTTAGTTATATGTTCAGTTCCAATATTGTTCACCTGACAACATTCTTTCTAGAAACTGTTCCTGACAAAAAGTTCACATTATCAAGGGCGGTTTCCATGAATAATAAGTTTTTTTTTATTTTTTTATTTTGAGCTTTTTCAGAACATGGTAAAAGAAACCCAAAACAAAACTCTAAGAATAATGCAATGTCCTTCTGAAATATCCTTCAACCGTTATTTGAATTTCTTAAAGGATAAATCTCCAAGGTACATGAATAATTTTGTTTAGTTCGTTTTCCTGAAAACTTTCACCGGTCATTCATTCACAGCTTGACTTGAATTTTTGGAACACCTTTATTTATTTATGATCTATATGGAATAAGCAGAATATAAACAGAAATGAAACAAATGAAATCGAAAACACTTTTATAGAGAAAAATCCAGAAAAAAATTGAACGCTGGCCCCAGGAGAACCTTAATCAGCCTTTCCAAGTTCTGAATAAAATTAAAGAGTGGATTTGTAGAAAAGTTCCGGATAACTAAATATCTATATAATGGTCACAGTACCACGAAAATTATTGACTTTTTATTGAGTTTTTTGCTCCAATGAGAAGCTGTTTATATTTTCTAGATCAGATGAATGTTAGCTACTCATCGTCCGGAAGAAACCAACATTTATTTTAAATTTTCAGGTTGCGTATGTGCATGTCGGCTGAAACCAGATTCTCGAGAAGATTAATCAGGTTGATACAAGAGTTCTATTTTATTCCTTTCAAGCTTTTTGTATCCTGTCTCATAATAATAAGCTTGAATTTTCATACACTAAACATTTCAAAATGGTACTCGGTTTCCATATGGGAATTTTTGGGAATCATAAGAATAACGTTGGCTAAATATAACTCATGTTTTAATACGCCATCCTAATCTTTTAATTTTGCGTAGTTACCGTGTATTGTAAGTAAATATACCCTTGCTGCAGTTAGGATTGTTAGTTGTCCTGCATAAACTACACTAACCACACTAACTCCACTGATACTGTTCGTTGTGTTTTGTTTTGAACTTGCACTCTGTTCGTTGCTGAAATTTTGGCAGTTTGGGAAGTTTTCTTCTGTGATAGTTATGCGTAATGTTCGTGCGTTATGCGTAAATTATGATCATAGGCATCTGTTGTTTTCTCTGGTTTTTTATTATCTAAAAAACATATAACCTCGAAATGGTAGCGAAAACAAAAGAAGTATGGAATTTTGCCCTCATGGGTTTGTGTAAAATCATTTATCATATATTTGTATCTGTGAAAATCATAGAACATATTGAACTACACTAACTACACTCATTCTGTTATCTGTGACTACTCAGCTGCACTGAGAATTGAAAGTCAGTGGAGTTGGTGTAGTGAGTGTAGTTCATGTAGGTGCAACGAACAAATATTTTGTATAATCGTTTTGGTGTTTCACCTCCTGCAAAGACGTGAATGTTTCCATGGTGACTTCCTCTGACGAGCGCCGAAAAATATTAAAGTCAAGCTCGGTAAAATTTAGTTGTATTTTTCGAAACATAGCTTTGATTATAGTTAAAGTGGTGAAATATATTTAAGAATTTCTGGATATTCGAGATTAGAAAGTAGCACAAAAACACGTATTTATGTATGGATACAGTTCACGCTGTTTTCTTAATCTCGGAATCATAAATTTCGTGCTAATATTTCGACTAAAAAACTAGCGGATATACTGAAAGATTAATCATTCATTATGAAATGTGCCGGGCCAAGAAAGTACAATTAAATTCTTCAGTTTTCATTTTAATGAATAATAACTTAAAAATATTATTCCTTATATAATAGAAAAGAATTCCAACTCGAGCATAGACAACATATTTCGATTATACTAACCTCTTCACTCGACGCAGTTTGCGAAACAGCATTCGAACTGTGCTCTCGTGCGTCTTCCTAGAGGAGTACTCTCATTCTGTAACAGCCTTCTGAATAATTTTTGATTTTCATTTTTCTGGTTATACAATACCCATAAAATTTTGCATTCTTCTTTGTGTCAGTACTATACGAGCAACTATCAACTTACAATTAGAAATTCCACTTATGGGTATCGATCCCGAGTTTTCCGCGTAGATATACTCAAGCAATATTTCGAGACATTAAATCAATTTAGATAAAAAGAAAATCCCGTTCGCCATAGCAGGAATCGAACCCGGAGCTACTGCGTTAAAGGCGAAAGCGGATTTAATTTTTTTGAAGCGGTATTGTCCAAATGATTTTCTTCCAAACACTCTTGCAGTCTGTCCCTTCCGTTCGTAATCTTGCGACATTGAAACGGTGGAGTAATTTGTTGCATTTCACGGCGAACCAAACTGTCGCGTTCAAACAATGTGAACGTTTTTGATGCCGTTTTCTAGGGTTCGGTGTGTCAGTATAGCAGATTTTGGTCATTTACATATCCTTTGATATGAAAATGTGCTTCTTTACCGAACAAAATGATTTCAATTGTGTGTGCTGTCCGAGAACGATCCAGCATTGTTCTTGATAAGGTTTCTTCCGAAGGATAGTCACTTTCATTGAGACCCTGAACAATTTACATTTCGTATGGATGAGCTTTGATTTCTTTTCCTGAATAACAAGCACTGATGACTTTTATTATTATTATTATATTATTTCCTTTTTAATTCACGTGGATTTGGAATAAATTAATTGCGAACTCGAGACATATGTTCTGGAGTTGTTGCTGACGTTGATGCTCCCGGGGGTAGTTCTGCTGATTATCCCTTCTTGTTTGAACCTTTGTACCCACGACCAGGTAAGTTGCGTGCTCGGCCTATCTCTTAGTCGTCGAATATCAAAATTATTGCAGAAAGTGTGACGTGCGCGAAACGAAGTTTCAGCACACTCGAAATGGTCCTCGACCGCAAACGCACGGTGTGCTCCCGACTTGTAACTCATGGCGACAAACTAATCCGCAAATTCCTGGTTTCCAATACTTCTTTCACCTACCTCACCCTCCCAGTATTTCGATAATTACTATTCGAAGTTGAAAAATTTCCATTGGACACCCTTTAGTTTACTAGACCGTTATTTCTAGTTTGTCTGTGGTTCCATACATCATTATACGCTTGTCCTGGAAAACAGGGCGTCAGCGTTTCAAGCAAATGTCTGTTATTTTCGAGTTTTGAGCCGAAAATAGACTTAAATAATTTGGTTGGATTCTTTGAAGAACAAGTCCGTAGTCAAATTCAATTTCGTCCGGCTGAACGCCCTTCCACATATAGGGAAGGTGTGAAACCTTAATCTCTCATTTAAGTTCACTAATGTGCAGAATCCACCCGACGACTGCGTGGTTATAACCAGCTGAAGTATTGTTTCATCGATAACTTGAAAAATAGTGACTTGATAGAATTTAAAATTGGTTTAGAGTTGTGAAGCACCAACGTGAAGTTGTTGGTTCAACTTCATTCTTTCTGATATCTCAGAAACTTTTTGCGTCGAGCTGTTGAAAGTAACGTGCAATTTTGAAAATTCGCGATTTCAGCGGAAAATATGAGCTTGAATAAGGAAAGTGAAATAATAGTTCAAAATATCTTCTCTTTTATCATGATACGTTGTCAATAAATGACAGTAGCATTCCAGAGTAAAAAAGTCGAATTCCCCCTTAAATGCATTCATTCATTCGTATGATTTCATTCCGGTTCTTCAGGAATATTGTTGCAAAGTCGCAAAAAATTACATTTTCAGGAGCATCGCATATTCGACAATTCTCAATTAATCGGATGATATCACAGTTCAAAATTAATAAAATTTAAATGAAAGGATTTCTGTGACACGAATACAACGGTTTGGAGGAAATGGAGAAGTATTTTGGAGCTGAAATAATGGTTTACATTAGTAAACAACAATTCAAGCAATATCGTATTTTACTTATGAACCTTTCAACAATACACAATTTGGTATGTTATCAAAGACTATTCATCATGAGAAAATACTTTCTGATTAAGATGATGAACAAAAGTGGTCTACCAAGGAGTTTTCTGGAAAAACGTGGCTTGGTGACCAACAGAATTTCATATAACCTCCTACAACGCTCATATCTTGAGGGGATTCTCGAGGAAGATTCATTGTGTATAAATTGCTCTGTTTGAAAAACTAATAAGTTGAACCCGCAATATATCAGATCACCTTTCTAATACATCTATCTTATCACTGTAAGAACAGGAACGCACATGCGATTGTCTGTCGCGCGCTCGTTCAGTCGCAAAAATGAAACACATACTCTTAACTACAAATGCGCGCATATACGACCAAATAATCGCAAAAAATTGCTTTCTTTGCGATCGCGAACATTCAGTCGCGCGACAGAAAATCGCATGTGCCTTCCTGGCCTTATGCCCGCACATGTTTTTTTTTGTCACGCGATCGTTTAGTCGTGAAAATGAAACATATACGGTCAAATAATCGCTGGACTAAACAGATGCAACGAGAACCATTTTTCGTTTATTATTTGTTTCATCGAAAAAAATTGCAAGGATGCTTTCTTGAGTCGGTGTAAATTTTGTGAAAGTTACCTCTTAAGAGCAAATAATACCTCGAATATAACGGGGTGACTTCTGGGGGCCAGAGTTCGTTCGTTTCAAAAATTTTGTTTCGTGCAAATGGTTGAAAAAAATCCTTAGAATGCGCAATGTTGCCACTTTTTTATATTCAATAATTTTCGTGAAAATAAAACTGAAATGGAGTGAAGAATAGAAACATAACTAACGTTGCGCAATCTCGCTGAAGAATTAAGTACATACATCCCAAAAAAAAAATTCAAAAATACTTACTGCAGCCTGCAGAACGACACCCTGTTTTCTCCTATAAACGTCGATATTTCTCCGAATTCTTATATTTCACGCGCCTATATGCAACGTTTAAACATATAGATCGGGTCCAGCGGCCTGACCTTGAGATATTAACGAGGTTTAATGAATTTTCTTCCACGTGGTACTACTTCCTTTTAACAAACAGCCTTTGACTAATCAATGGATGCATTCAATACTGCTTTGTGTGCCGTTTCTTTGATTTGGCTCGTGATAGTAGAGCTACCACGCAATCGGTTTCGGTGAAATCCACCTTGTTACTGAAAATAGTTACAATAAATAGCGTATGCGCGCCCATTCTTAGTGGATATCGGTAATTTGATTTCGTTTTCATTGTTAGCTGTAATATGTGTTAATATGGATGAATGAATTTTCCAGATGTTTTCGCGCTTGTTCTGAAGAACAGTGCGCTATAATATTGTTCAAGGGTCTATTGCTGTCGAATTCTGACTCCCTGAAAAAGAATTCCTAGGTTAAATTCAATTGTGTCCATCCGTATATGCTATTATTATCTTTCGAAGGAAAGGTCGTAGGGGCTTGAAATCCTCAGATTAGTTTTGGAATACAAATATCTCCAGGATAATTGTTGATGGGTAAAGTCGGCCAAATTACTTGGCAATTATGCTCATTTGAAGATTTGAGGTTAGTTCTTTATATTTTAGGAAAAACTCATGCAATAAGTTTGAACCTTCGAAATTATTTGAAGAATTCCACCCACCCCTCAACTACCTGTACAGTTTTGTGAAGAATATAAATCGATTCATAAAGAAAAGAGAGCTCCAGTAAAAATAGACAAACATAATCACAAGGACGGATATCTGTCTATTAATCAATGAACATTCCACCTTGATCAGAGCTACTCATCCAATCAACCAAAACATCTACACCTAAGAAGCGGCGTCCTAGGAGAAGAGTTACAGCTGTTTCACAGTTTTTACTGATCGTTAGACCAACTTACCTTGCGTACACTGCAGAAAAGAAATCTAGTGTTATGGAAAGCTTAACATAACTGTTTTCTTTAAAAATAAAATCAAAATATCCAGTACACTACCAGGCCTCAAAATTAATCAAAATATATCTCGATAATCTAAGTGAGTCCACCAAATTATATGTCTCGGCTGAAGTTACTTAAAACTTAGTAACTAAATAAGAAGAGGATACAATTAATCAATATGTTGATTAGGAGAATATTATTATCCATAAACATACGCTTGAAAGGCCCCAGATCAGCTAAAAAAATACTAAAATGAATATCTTGAATATACAAAACTAGTTGAAATCTCTTTGAAGTTCATGATCTATAGCAGCTCAAGCAAATAATCTCATGCACCGGATAGTTGATAGTTGAAAGTTGGTAAGGGGTTACGTTCCACTTCGACCTTAAGGTCTATTGTGCCCCCTTGTCAGAGCTGTGGTCGCAACCTACAGCTCGCCCTCCAGCTCAAGAGCTCTGATGAACTCTAATATCTGTGAGGGCTTCAAGGAGGCTAAGTTCTCATTCCTCCTATAATACTCCTGTCCAAGGTATCTTTTGCGCAGGCTCACAATGGCGAGGCATTCTGTGATCAGGTGAACAGGGGTTTCCTCCTCCTCCCCACAAAATCTGCACTCGTCAGTTTCTGATAAGCCCATTCTCATCATGTGCTTCCTTAGGCGATAGTGTCCTGTGAGGAAACCAGTGAGGAGGCGTAACTTATTCTTACTGAGATCCAAATGATTTTTGGATCTAGCAATTTCAAAGTTCCGAAGGAACTTTTTAGAGTGTTCCATTCCTGGAGAATTCCTCCACAGTACCCCTCTTTCATTTCCTTCTTTCTCCAAAAACTCTTTCTTATAGGTACATTTGCCTATACCACAGAAAGGTTCTGGGCCAGTAGGTAGCGTTTGTGCTCCCTTTCTGGCTAGAGTGTTGGCCTCTTCATTTCCTTTGATTCCTGAGTGCCCAGGAACCCAGACTAAGGAGACCTTGTTATTCTTGCCTACTTCATTGAGTTTCCTTCGGCACTCCCATATCAGCTTTGAGTCGATGACATGGGAGTTCAGTGCTTTAATAGCAGCCTCACTATCAGGATGGATCACTATGTCACACCCTTGATAGTTTCTTTCCAGGTTTATGTCTATGCATCTTTCGATAGCAAGTATTTCTGCCTGAAAAACACTCGAGTAGGAGCCTAGCGATAGTGTACATTTGGTTCTAGGCCCGTATACTCCAGCGCCGGCCCCCGTCGTGGTTTTAGAACCATATGTATACCATTTAACGGTATTTGCTTTGAGTTTTTGGGTAGTGTATTCCTTTTCCCATTCTTCCCTTTTACATAGCATTGAGTCAAAGTTCTTCTCGATGCTTACTTTTTTAATCATAACATCACTAGGTAGGTTCGCTAATGAGATGTACTTGTTCAGGGAGGACCAGGCTCTCTGACTTTTGATTCTCTCATTCCCTGTACCTTCCCTAGAGATTCTAAGGATAGCTTCATGGGCTACCCTTCTGATCACTAGATGTAGAGGACTGAGATCTATGATGACCTCAAGTGCTCTAGTCGGGCATGTTCTCATAGCCCCAGTGATGCAAACACAGGCAAGCCTTTGTACCTTGTCGAGTATTTTCCTCGTGCTTGTCTGCCCTGCTTTAGCAAACCAAACTACTGCCCCGTATGTTATTATCGGTCTTACAATCATGGTGTACATCCATCTCAGTATTTTAGGGTTACACCCCCAAGTTTTGCCGGATAGTCTTTTGCACACCATTAAAGCCCTTATCGCTTTACTAGCAGTAATTTTAGCATGCTCATTCCACAGAAGCTTACTATCTAGGGTGATTCCCAGATATTTGACTTCAGACTTCCATCCTACAACAACTCCATTTACCGAAATGGACTTCATAGCTGGAAGGTTTCTCTTCCGAGTAAAGGGAATTACTGTGGTCTTTGCTGGGTTGATTTTGAGACCCACTGATAAGCACCACTGCTCAATAATTCTGAGGCCCCTCTGCAACAACTCACAGAGGACATCCTCGAATTTGCCTCTTACTATTAGGACTATGTCATCGGCATATCCTATGCATTCGAAGCCAAGCTCCGTAAGCCTGTGCAATAGTTCATCCACTACCAGGCTCCATAGGAGGGGGGATAATACTCCTCCTTGAGGTGTTCCGCGAGTAGTTTTAACAGAAGTGGTCTTACTGCCCACCAATGTCTCAGCTGTCCTCGTCGAGAGCACCTTACATAACCATTTTATAATGGTATCGTTTACTCCTCGCCTTACAAGTGCCTCTTTGACAGATACATGTGTTGTGTTGTCAAAGGCCCCAGATATATCTAGGAAAGCGCACAATGCGATTTATTTGTTGTTCAGAGACTTCTGGATGCCTTCAGTCAGCCCATACAGAGCAGTTTCCGTAGAACGCCCTGCCCTGTACGCATGCTGACAGTTGTGAAGTGGCTTCTTCTCCAGATTCTCCGTTCTTATGTAGTTATCTACTACCTTCTCCATCGTTTTGAGCAAAAACGAAGTAAGGCAAATGGGCCTAAAGGATCTGGGATCAGTCCAGTCTTTTTTTCCTGTTTTTGGGATAAAGGTTACTTTTGCCCTTTTCCAATTATCAGGTATTTGACCCAGTGCTAAGCTGCTTCTTGTGATTTTCAGCAGATGGGGAAGAATTTCTTCCGCTCCCTTCTGCAGGAGTACAGGAAACACACCATCTACTCCTGGTGATTTATACGGCTGAAAAGTACTAATTGCCCATTCCAGTCGTTGTCTTGTAAATATCTTTCTAGCAATATCCCAATCATCCTTGCCGGATTTTTTGGTGAACTCGGTTGCTGTTTCAATACTGCTTATGGGTTCACTACCTGGAAAATACGTTTTGAGAAGAAGAATCGATCGTTCTTCTTCTCCCTCAGTGTGTGACCCGTCTGGCTTTTTAAGTGACAGTATGGGGTTGGTGCCCCCCTTTGCCATGACTTTTTGAAGTCTGGCTGCGATGGGAGTGGAAGTGATATTTTCACAAAAAGCTTGAAAGTTAAGCCTTTTGGCCTTCCTTATTTCTTTATTATACTGTGTAAGTTTCTCGGTGTACTCCTGCCAAATGTTATTCCGTCTTGCCCTATTAAAGAACCGACAGACCTCCTTTCGGAGGTTTGACAGGTTCTCGTTCCACCAAGGTGCATCCTTACTTGGTTTAGCTTTGGTGAGCGGACAGCTGGAGTCGAACGCCTCCATTATTGCCCTACTAACCTGCTCTACCCTTGAGTTCAAATCGAAGTGACGGTCATCCGCATCGATTTGTTCTAGATTTTCTTTTAGATGGTTTTTGTAAAGGAACCAATCTGTCTTTCTAGGATTTCGAGTCGCAGGGGAATAGGTGTTATCTCCCTCCACCCTGAACTCAATGATCCTATGATCAGAGAGTGATGATTCGTCCATCACCCTCCAATAAGTTATGTTTTTCCTGGCCGCAGAATTTACTATTGTTACGTTCAGGACCTCTTTCCTTGCTCTCGTGACGAATGTTGGAGTAGTCCCAACATTAATGTTCTCGAGGTCATTAGCTAGAAGATATTCAAGTAGGTTCTCACCTCTAGGTTATTGTTGGTGCTTCTCCAGACAGTATTATGCGCGTTTGCATCACAACCAATTATAATTGGGAGGCGTTTGCTTTTGCAGTAACGTACTAGTTCCTGTACTTCCTCTGGCGGTGTTATTGGCCCGTCTCCAGCGAAGAATGCGGATGCAATGATGATGTCTCGGTCAACGCCCCCAACATTGAGGTGAACCATGATTGGTATTAAATCCCGAGACATATATTCTGAAACACAAATATATTTAATATTTTTGTTTATGAGAATACAAGCACGTGGACCTTCTTTGGGTTCCTGGATCAGAGCAATGCCTAGTTGCAGCCTCACAAACAACCTTGCAATCACGGCTGAGGAACCCCTCGCATGATGCAGGTTCACTTGTGCAACCTTGGTGAAGAGGAAGGCTTGTTTTATGGGGTGCTTGACCCCTCCTTCTTCTCCAGCCGTTCTTCCTCGAGTTCCATCTAAGAGGTACTCTAGGAAGTCTCTTTCAAATCTCTGGCCACCGAACAGCCCCGCTCAGCCTCCCGAGATGCAGAGGAAGTCTCTGTCTCCTCAGGAGCCCCAGCAGAGTCGCTGCAGCCAGGTTTCTGGGATGTGGAGGTCGTCTCCACCATCTCCGACACTTCCACAGGGTCGCTTTTCTGTCCAAGTCCCGAGACAGGGATGCGCCCAAACCTGAAGTTCAGGTGGCATCCCTCCTTCCTCAGGACTTCCTCAGAATGGGGATCGATCCCAATCGAGAGGATGGTTCCTTTGCCCTCCTTCTTCGAGTTCAGCACTCTCCACGCTCCAGTGTTAATGTTGGAGTTCTGAAAATCGACAAGTCGGAGGATCTTCTCCTGTGCCATGTCAAGGCTTCTTGGGAAGAATACTGTTATTTTTGTGGGACTTGGGATGTCGTCTCCACTAAGTGCCACCAACTCTGGTCCTTCCCAAGATTTCAATTGCGGTACCGACTTCATGAGCCAGTCCGCCGACTGTTCAGATCCACACTCCACTAGCATCATTCCACTACGGAAATGGACGCCAGAGAAGTGTATACCTTTTCCTTTGCCTTGGCACATTTCCTCTACCAGGGCGTCTTCCAAAGTGGAGAGTTGCTCAGCACTCATGATAACCCTAGGGTATTCCTTGGGGACTATTTCTACCCTGAATGCTGACAACCCTGATTTGACAGCTGCTGCATAACCAGTGGCTTGCCCGGTTTTAGCTGCAGCCGTCTTCTGCTTTTTCGGCGGAGGTCGCGAAGGAGGTGTGATCTGCTCCGGACCTCTTTTGCCTTGACTTTTCCTCGTCGGAGTATCCTTCGGGTGTGGGCACTGAAGAGCCTGCTTCCTAGCCTCCCCAGGTTCTAGCCCTTGGTGGAGGAGTCGCAGGTACTTCCGCACTCCTGCTCCACTAAGCCCTTTCCTCAGTGGATCGTCTCTGCCACCTGGTTGACCTAGTTTAGGCAACTCAAATGGCAGACGATTTCTTGGTCGTCTGACCTCCCCCTTTTCGGGGTGCCCGGATGTGGAGGCGGAGGTTGTCTCCGCTCCTTTTCCGGTGGTTTTTTGTTTTTCTTTGTCTTGCTTACCCATAATCGGTCCCACGAGAAGCTAGGGAATATCGGTCCACCTGTGCAGAGCCCCGCTTGCAGAGGTAAGGGGTTCATACAATGGAGTTCCCCCCGGTGCTCCAAGGTCGAAACCAGTAGAGACTAGTCTTCTATCTAGCCACGCATCCCTCAGCCTGGTTTCCCGCTTTGGATTTAGAATTTTTGATGAGGTTGTTTCCTCTCGGTCCAGGTTTTTAAGCCAAGACCCCCCTCACTTCGCTGGCCCGCGAGACATGACCACAGACAGCCAGGAAGCGTTGGTATAATAGAATGGTCCCAAGGTATGCTCGGGGTTCCATCTGGCATCGTTTTTCCTGGTGCAAACCCTTGGCCACGAGACTACAGCCGGGACAGGAGACTAAGACGGGAAGATAGATGGGAAGAAAGGGGGTGGAAGGTAGGCTTTTGGAGACAAAAAGGATATCTCCTAACAAGTCAGGAGTGGGAGGATGGGAGCAGATAGGGCATGTCTGCCTTAATCTGCTACCATTGGTGAGGAATGACAGGACTTGGGTTTGGTCCTGCCATGTGGATTCTTGGTCAGTCTTAGTTTTCCGCTCATCTTCAACCTTCTCAACATGGCTGGTGACCCTACCAGGAACCGGAGTTCCAGTCGCTAAGGTTCAGGACTCATTGCAGTACTACAAGCCCTCACACCGCGACAAGGTGCTGACTCTAGTGAGGGATGGGGGGGATCCCACCGGATACTAATTAATGAAAAGAGGCAGGAATAATATTGTTTAAGTGTAATTGAATATTGAAATTCAAAAAAATTATGAGAATTTGACAGTTTTTGTAGATCGGACAAGAGTTCTGAATTTCTCTGTAATTATAGCAGATATAGGATTGAATTACATGTAAATTATAAGAGAAAGGTTTAATTAAGGTTTGGAAAATAGAATTAGCTGGTTTCAAGTAGAATATAAGACAATATGTAATTTCGTCTGGTAATGTTATTTAGAAATTAAGGAACTGTATAGAAAGCATATCAAAATGTATGGGAAAATGTGGGCGAATTTTCAATAATACCAAACAAGAAGGAAAACTTACCCATGGCGAGAGAATTGAAAAGCTTCAGTTTACTTGACAAAACTTGATATGCAAAGATACCCTGATGAATTCTGGAAAATTGATAAATAAGAATGCCATGATAGTTGGAAGGGAGTTCAATTTTTATTATTTTATTAAGATCTCTGAAAAAGCTCTTCGAAGAAATCATCATTGAGACCATAATAATTTTGTGTTTATCAACGAAAAGGGATTCCTAAAACGAAAATGAAGATTAGTATTGGAGAACCAAACTGAATGGACTAATAGTACCTGCATAATAATTCATATGAAGAATATCCAGCCCAAATAAATACAAAATTTACCAAGTTATAACTCAATCACACCTGGACTGAAGAATCTGGGATAACCTGAAAAACATCAAAGTAATAACAGATCAGCTGATGGGAATTTAAGAAGCTGAAGAAGGTTAGGTGTAGAACACAGAGAAGGAACTGAATTTTTTATACCGTATGTGAATGAAACGTCTGTCAATTAGTTTTTAATTCAGATTTGTTTTGTTAGAATAAAGTTTGCTAGTAGGTTAATTTATACTTTTTCAATCAATTTATACATTTCTTAATTTTCTTTTCAAGATATTCATTGATAGTAATATAAATATATAGTTGAACTCACCCTGAGGAAATTTTGATTGGGCATTTGAACATTCAAGATATCATAACAATTTTTTCAATTTGATTGTTTATGGATTATAATAAAACAAATTAATTCCTAAATTATATTTTGGCTGAGATATCAAAATCATAACAGATAATTAAATAATCTGGCGCTCAAATTTCATAATATTCATTATGAATAGGAAAATAAAATTGCATAAAAAAAACATATTAAATATTTTAATACAATCAATCACTAGATCACCAATCCATAACACTAGATACTTATCACCTGTCAGATGGAATACTGCAGTATAACTACGTACAATGCTCCATCCCCTAGGAGCATCTTGCGAATCCTACCTTCGAGTGCAGAATGAACCACACGAACCAAATGTTTCCAAGTGGTGACGGACGATGTGAACTGCAATATCGCAGATGCAGTGACCTGATACGACAAAAGTATGAACGTCATGCACATCTATCAAAGTATTCTGCACTCAAAGAAAAGATTCGCAAGATGCTTCTGGAAGATGGCGCGCTGTTCGTAGTTATACTGCAGTATTCCATGTGACAGGTAAGGAAGTACCTAGATTCCTATTCTACGGTTTATCCAAGGTAAATTGGTCTGACGATCAGTAAAAACTGTTAAACAGTCGTAACCATTCTCCTGGGACGCCACTTTTTCGGTGTAGATGTTTTTGTTGATTGGATGATTAGCTCTAATCAAGATGGAATGTTTGTGGATGAATCGACAAATATGTCTTGTGGGTTTGTAGGTTTGTGAAGAATTTAGCTTTACGGAAATAAAAAAAAACAATTTGAAAATTTTTTCTGATTTTGCATGAAAAATTATTTTTTTCGAGACTATCGAACAGAATACGGTAGCATAGACCTGGGAGTCAATATATAATAACACTGTTCAAATTCTCAATTCCATTCAATATCTATTCTGTGGAAAATTGGGGAAAAAATCTGAAAATTGGGTTCATCATTGCGTGGATTAAACCCCTTCACGACCTCCGACCTCCGTGATCGAACTTCTCTGAAATAAAAATTTCATTTTCCCGATATAAATAAATAATCATAGCTTGTTGGTTACAGCGAGGACCGAACGGAAAGAATATCGCCAAATCTTTCCGGATGACTTGAAATCGGATCAAATTGAAATTTGGTACCCCTGTTATGAAATATGACTTTCAAGTTGAGTGCAAATTATCTCTGAGATCTGAGGACTAGTTTTCGAAGAAGAAAATTCTGTTCTAATGAGACGGTCATCACGAAATTTTGTATGAAGTTGTGAATCAGCATTTGTCTGATCGGTTTCAAGTTTTAAGATGAGTGGATCAGCATTCTTTGAGTTATGACGATACCGAGAAAAAAACCACGAACTTGGCATTTTTTTTCTGATATCTGGAAAACTGCCAACCGGATCGAACTGGAATTTTGAATTTTATGTGAAACATGGAATTCAAAATTTGGAGAATTTCGACGAAAACTGATAAGTATTCCCAATTTTCTCGAGAAACATTCCAAAAAACCTTTTTTTTTACTGAAGTAGGATCCCGTCAAATTTTCCATATAAGTATCGGGTAAGTTCATTCAAACCACTTACCAAGTCTCGATCGCTTCAATAAGTCCTGAGATATCGAGGAAATAATCTCAAAACTTCGAATGACTATAATCCAGAAACCATTCGATCGATTTGGCCCATTAACGAACTGCACCGCAGCATTCTAATTGACTTTCTACTCTGAAAGTTCAAAGTCGTCAGTTTGCAACGGGTACCGTGTCGTCGGCCGGACGGCGGAATCGATTTTAACACCGTTTTCATAATAAGGTAGTCGTTTTAGAGATTTGAACAGAAGAATAGCACGCTGTGTCCCAGGACATGTGCTAAAGAAAGAATTTCTCATAAAATAATAATAATAAAATTTTTATCACTAACCAATATTAATTTTCAGAGATAAACTGACGCTATCAAAATTGAACTTTACTGTTAGTTGTAGGATATCGCTTCATCATCTCATACGAAATTTCGTGACGACAGTGCAGGTAAAAAATTGAAAAAATATATTTTCGACAATTTTTCGTTGATAAAAATGGCATCACATTGATACTACAACTGAATGTCTTGAAGACGAATGGAATACACATTATTCTGATATCAACAACACATGTAAGTGCCTTCCTTTTCCTACCATTTTTTACTGAACATACATCCGTTTGATATATTATACCTTTTACGAATCACATATTTAAAATCATTCACGAATTCCTTTCCGAATATTTGTTGGTTTAACCTTCGAAATATTACCCTGGCCAACGCGAATAAAATCCATCGAAAGTACTTCTGTGAAATGTGCTTCAACACGATTCAGAAATTATTTCGATTCTGTGGAAGATACAGATAACTTTGTCATTGATTTCGGAATCTCGCATCAATTCTTTCGGCTCTATGAAAGTTCATACTTTCGAAGGAAGAAGTTTCTACTGTGAGTAATATATGTCATTCCAATATCAACCGTGACCCACACTCGAGCCCACACTATTCCAATCGCTTGCCACAACTCAACTTGCCAACTTTTGATAGGAATCTTCATCAGAAGGAATTTTTCAGAGATCTATTTAAATATATTACTCATAAAAAAAATGCGATGTCAAACGTAAAAAACTTTCATCACCTGTATCTTTCCTTTTAGGGAAATTCAGCGGAAAAAACGAAAGCCCTACAAGTTTACGATGACAACTCTGAAGATGTATTCAAACCGCTCGTAGATCGTTTCGAAAACAAACAACCACAAATGAAAATATACATTAAGGTTCTTTTCGAATTACTTTTTCTAAATGAAAGGTCATGCAAGGGTTTGAATTCCATGAAAGACAGAATTATGACCTTGAACCTTGATGCACCGAAAGTTTTTACGCGACTCACTGAAAATGTGGATGATCTAACTATTCATCTTGTAACAACAATATTCGACAACATAACAAGGCGTGAATGGAAATCTCGATCCGGCCAACAAAAAATACCGACTTTTCGAAATTTATTGCAGTTTTTTAAGGACCGTTCGCCCTCCTTAAAGCCGCGTACAGACACGAGAGCTAAGCGGCTTGCAAAGCAAGTTGATTGGCTGCCTCGCAAGTGAAGACGGTGTTTTGAGCGGGAGCAGAGTGGTGCGCGAACCGCTAAACTTGATCCATCCGGTGTCGGTTTTTACGGCGAGGCAAAAGGATTCCTCAGGCTCAGTTTGGACGGTGAACAAGTAGCGCTGAAATTTTTTTTTACGATGTTTAGAGCACACAGCTGCGTTTCGTGACGCTGTCCGTCTTGATGTTATTCATTGGCGTATCGTTTGCATGGGATAGTTCTAATTGAATAGCATTTTAATAAAAATGCGAATCGAGTCGTGAGCTATATTTTGTTAATTCAATCGTGTAGGATGTTTTTCCGAATAATTTCCACTAAAAGATATAATGCATAATTCGTTACTTTTCATCCTGTCAATAATCCATAACCGGAGGCAAAAAACGTACGATTCTCGCAGAGTTATACATATTGAAAATAATAATAATTACTTCGCGGTCGGTTGTTAATCCGATGAAAAATATCTTTAGGTATATAATAGTAATTTCGTTTTTTTTTGGAATGCAACTGTAATGAAATGTTTCGGCAGATTTGGCTCTGGTATTTTGCTATAAGCGTGTTCATCAAGGTAGTACCTACTACTAGTCTATAATGATATTAACTCTAGACGATTCGAAATTTGTGCTGTTAAAGGTTCGCGTTACTGAAATAAGCAGGGAAATGCAACTGTAGTTGCAATTTATTTTTTCGATGGTGTAGACAGTTAAATTTATTTTAGCCTTTGAAAACACCGTCAGGGCACTATGAAAATTGAAACAGTTGTGAGTGAGTATGGATAAGAGCGTTCTGTTCTTGACTTTTCCGGTTGATTCACAATGTGAATATATATTTCGTTGTCAAATCATCGTGAATAAGCTTATAATGTTCAATATCCCTATAGAATAATTTAATCATTAATCAATTTTCCGTATCTCCAATAACATTCCATCAAAACCTAGATCATGCCCATTAAATAATTTTTATATTTAGCGCCATTCTCATTCCCCATATCAGTACACGTTGACACATATGAATTCTCGTAAAATAATCAACGTCTGTTTTACTACGCTGCTGTAGTGACTACGGGGAAGGGGCTCGCGAGACACTGCGGCTCGACTTGGCCTCACCTCGCTCTAGGCTGCCTTGCTGTGTCTATTTTTTCGCGAGCTGCTCATGAGCAGCTCTGCTCCCGTGTCTGTACGCAGCTTAAGGGTCGCAAAGATATGAATATTTCACGATGATAAGATATTTTTTCAGATGATTTTCATCTAGTCAAATACACATTCTAGCACCCTTATACCTAAAATAATCGTGAACGTAGTGAGAAATTTCAGGAATGCACCGACGTAAAGTCGGGAGCTTTTTCATGATTTTGTTCTGAATAGGAATCAAAACGCTCACCCATTCAGCTATAGGGTCCATTAAGATTCGTTGGGCGGTGTAAACAGCCAAGCTCACTTTGAAATTAAACGATTTTGCGATCTGCTTATAGTATAATCCTCACGGCATTCTGAGAACCTACTTGTGGACAGAGAGAATATAATATACTAGAACTACTGCAGAATGTGCTGGAGTGAAGTGCGAACGCGTAACCGAATATGTGCTCTTATTCCTCCACTCTCTGGTGCCCTACCTCCTCTTCATGGGGCTCTCTATATCATGGTTTCTACCGCTTTCACAGCTGCTATTCGCTTTGATTTCTATTTCTTTTGAGTTGATGAATGGATGACAACTAGTTAAACAATATGGTTTAAGCCACGTACAGACACGAGAGCTGAGCGGCTTGCGAGGCAAGTTAATTGGACTGCCTCGCAAGTGTGTAAGGTGTCGCGAGCCATTTCAATAACGTGAGGCTGCCTCGCAACTGCCTCGAAAGCCGCTCAGCTCTCGTATCTGTACGCGGCTTTAGACGAATCTACTGAATCATATCGAAATGCAGAGAAGTGAATCAATCGAAAAGAAAACGAACTAAGAACATATTTGTTACTGTCCTTTAAAATGAATAAGTTTTTGTGCGCATGTTCTGGGGAACAGCGTGCTATCGTTTTATCCAATTGTCTGTAATTTTCTAATGTTGAGCCGAAAATAGTCTCAAACGATTAGGTTGGACTAACTGATGATTCTGTCCGTCCAGCCGGCCGTGGACACTATAACTGTAGAACGGAGCAAGCTAGCGACTCGAAACTTTCAGGGTAGTTCGCGGTCGAATGCTTGCAGAGTTATAGCCATTTGAAATTTTGAGGCTATTGTCCTGATATTTCAGGAACTACTTAAGCGGTTAGATTGAAACTTAGCAGTTAGCTGGAGCATAACGACGCGCAATTCTGAAGGAAATTCTGTTGGGATCGTACGTTCACTCAATTTAAAAAAAATCTTTTCCAAAATTTTTTTCGAAGAAATTTTTTTTTCTGAAAATATTGATTAAACACGGGAAAAATCTCGCTTACACCTTGAGCTCTATATTTCACAACAACGTACTAAATCTCAATTTGATAAGAATATTAGTCCCGGAGATATCGGAAAAAAATATGTAAAATTTCGTGTTTTTTCCTCAATATCTTTGTTTTTTTCGGTATAACTCGAGGAATATTGATTCAATGATGATGAAACTTCGCAGCTAGTTTGGAGATACTGAAGGACAACTGTGTGCCACATTCCTGATGATTGTGTCATCAGAACAATTTGAAAAAAATTTCAAATTTTTTTTTTTAATATTCTGTGATCGTCTTATCATATTATCCTCATTAAATTCTGTATGAACCTTCAAACTGTCACTTATCGATGGAGTACTGTATTTTTGGAAATATTGGGAAAATAAAATTTTTAATGAGTACATCTGCGGAATCATCGAATGGATTTTAGCCATTCACTGATTCGGCCCTTGTTATTAAGGTCCAAACCTACTCTACAAATATCTAGTTTCTAAGTTGTGGTTACGGCCGACCGTAAACACAATAACTTCTGCAAGAAACGACATAGGAACTCGATATTTGTAGAGTAGGTTTGGGCCTTAATTACGAAGGTCGAATTCTTGGATGGGTGAAATCGTCCTAATGATTTGCTTCTAGGAGAAAGTTAATATGCCAAAAGTACGAAATTAAAGCATTGGTGTCATTGATAATAGTGCTATTGATTTTGTTATTCCGAACTGATCCTTTGAATGTTTTTTCACAGATTATACAAATCCATAGAACATCTGATGACGGTTGTATCTATCCTCCTCTGTTTTTGAATGATATAATATCGTTGTAGAATTCTGAGGGGTATTTCCCTTATCTGAAGTAATTGCGAATAAAATTCTTCACACTTGATCTTTCCTCTGAGTCCTCGAACAAAGTAGGTATCCTGCGATATATTCAGAAAATGAAGAGTATTGACAAAATTGCGTCATCGATTATTATATAATTCACTCATTTTAGGATAGTTGATATTTAATCATCCAATTAGAAACAAATAAAGTGTAAGGACAAGTCATAAATTAATAATTATAATAATGATTTTATTGATATTGCTCATATTGACAATAAGAACAATAATACATAATAATATACAAAATCACATGTCAATACAATACGGCATATGAAATTCGCGATTATAGAAGAATTATGAAACCCAAATAAGCTCTCAGGTGCTTGTCTATGAACCATTCGAAATCGTATCAAAAAGACATTTCATGTTGTAAGTGAAGCGAAAATATCA
The DNA here is from genome assembly GCA_958510865.1 of Myrrha octodecimguttata. Classification (NCBI taxonomy): domain Eukaryota; kingdom Metazoa; phylum Arthropoda; class Insecta; order Coleoptera; family Coccinellidae; genus Myrrha; species Myrrha octodecimguttata. The sequence goes on along the minus strand of OY294060.1, from coordinate 9,592,583 downwards.
CCGAATTAAAAAAAAACACTTTTAACACTCGAACACAAAAAATCTTTCAAACAAGAAAAAAAGAAACATCACAGTTATAATAGTCCTACTCAGAAACAGACACGATTAAATGGAAAATAATCCCGCCGAACTACAGAGAAAGCTTGGGATCTACAAGATCATGGAAATCCACTCTTTCTTCAGACGAAATCCACGCTTTCACTCTCTTCCAGAAGAAACTCTTGGAATTAATCGTCTTCAAGCGAAGATTGAGGTGCACCATACGTATGTGCCAGGATAGACACGCAGAAGAGTTGTCTTATATCTAATTAATAATAATAAGAATAAGAAAAATAATCGAACAAATCACTAATAACAATCATCGTTCAGAATCTCATCAACATCATGATAACATTTTGAACAATTCAATACATTTGCAAAACTTGACTCATTCAAAGATTTTATAAGTTTTGGCAAATGATTGTACATGACAATGCTGTGATATTTTGCTGTTGTTTCTTATTACTTAGATGTTCCATGTTCTAGAACTAGAACAATGAATATTTTTTGGAGTTTCTCTTTTCATAGATCAGAAAAAATTCTTTGGATTATTCTTCGGTAAATGTTTTGATAGAGTAAAAGTCTGTTCCTGTAATTTTTCAACAATGTCTTTTAAATTAGCGATTTTCAATTTCAATCTCGTCTGCTTCAAGGTTCTTCCTCGTTTCAACTACCTTCAGTTAAGTATCTTCGAGCTGTTCAGAGGATATCTTCAGATCAGATTTAGCTATTTTTCTGCTATTGGAGAAATAATCGGAGAGAGGCTACACTTTAAATCTCTCTTTGAGGATTTGGAAGATTTTGATGGCTGTTAATGAGGTAGAATTACGCGGAAAACCCATGGAACAGCATCATTATTCAAGTGTTTACCTCAAGAGGAATTTTCTTCGAACTGCCCACGTGGAACAAGACTATGATCGGTATGTTTCCAATTATTCCTTCTTATCGGTAGAATCCATTTATCTTTGAATTCGGGATGGTGAAGGAAATTCTTTTACATCGTATCTTGCAATTTTCCTATTTTTGCGCGCATGTTCTAGGGAAACAGTGTGCTATCGTTTTATCCAAATGTCTGTAATTTTCGATGATTGAGCCAAAAATGATCTCAAACGATTAGATTGGACTCACTGATGAGGAATCCGGTGTCAAAATCGATTCTGTCCGGCCGGCCGGCCGTGGACACGAGGTCGCGCATTGATATGCCGCGGTTAGGTTCGTTAATGGGCCAAATCGGTCGAACAGTTTCGGAGTTACAGCCACTTGAAATTTTGAAGTTATTTATTTTTCATTTCAGAAACTACTTGAGCGATTGGATTTATACTTGGCAATCAGGTGGAGTATAACGACGCGCAACTTTGAGCCAAATTCTGTCAGGATCATACTGTCATACTGATCATACTGAAATTTTATCCCGAAAATTTGTTTTCGGAAACCGTTTATCACATTCAGAAAAGGATTCCACTCGGACTTTGAGCTTCATATTTCACAGCAGTGTATCAAATTTCAGTTCGATACGATCATTTGTTTCGGAAATATCGGGAAAAAATATGTCAAATATCGAGGTTTTCTTCTTGATATCGTTGTTTTTCTCGGTATAACTCGAGAAATATTAATTCAATATTGATAAAACTTCACAACTAGTTTGAAGATGCTGAAAGACAACTTTATGCATTTCGTGATGATCGTGTCATTTAAACAATTCTGAAAAAAAATTCTGTGATTTTCTTATCATATCATTAAATTCTGTATGAACCTTCGAACTGATTTTTCGATGAAGTACTGGATTTCAATTCGATCGGATCTGTATTTTTGGAAATATTGGGAAAATAAAATTTTCAATGGGTATATCTGCGGAATCATTGGGTAGATTTTACCCATTCACGAATTCGGCCTTCGTAATTTGGCCGACCTTAAACACAATAACTTCCGGCAGAAACGACTTAGAAACTCGATATTTGTAGAGAAGGTTTGGACCTTAAACGAAGGTCGAATTCGTGAATCGGTAAACTCCGCCCAATGATTCCGTAAATATATCCATTCAAATTTTTATTTTTGCAATATTTCCAAAATTACAGATCAGATCGAATTGAAATCCAGTAATTCATCGAAAAAAAATCTAGAAAAGCACTGCCGTGAAGGCAGCAGCAAGTTCAAATTCGTTGTTGAAGCGGTCGTTCACATTGAACATGCGCGCAAAAGCTGCTGCTTTGACGGCAGTGCTTTACTAGATTTTTTCCCCTTGTTATTGCGTTCGAAAGCGACGGACATGCTCATTCTCTCTATTGAAATCAATCAAAACAGATAGGGTCAATAAGATAAACGAATTACACTTCAGAATAATGCAATTCTTATAAGAGCCCGCCTAGTACGAGTCAGCTAGTAGGGCACCAGAGATTGGAAAACTTGCCACACCGCGAGTGTATTTCTGAGTGGCCGATCTGGTAAATTCTATTCTCAGTGGCCGTGCGGCCAAATTCATCATACTTTTCTTCATTTTCTGAATACATAATCGAACGAGAACAGCACATTGTGTAGTAGGACTTCCGATCCGAGACTTCTGGTGATAATTGTGAGTCACTTTAAAAATTTTTGGGTGTAAATAGTTGGAAAAAATATCAAGAAAGCTCAATGTTGCTTTTTCATAGTCAAGAATTTTCGAGAAAATAAAAACTGCATCCCAAAAAAAATTCAAGAATAATCACTGAATCCTGCAGGATGACATCCTGTTTTCTTCTATTGACGTCGAGATTCAATGCATTCAAATATTTTCTGCTGATAATGTCATGCAGACCGTTGGAGTCTTTGAGATGTTAACACGGTTTCATATGAAACTTGAATGATGCTGTGTTGCCCAAATCCATGAGCCGTAATTTACGAGCACGCGTTAAGGTTGGCTCTCAAGAGCAAACATTACCACGTGGTGCTAAATTACTGCTAGGCAGCACAGCCACATTCGAGTTTCATCAAACTTCGTTAATATCTCAACGCCAGGCATCTGCTTTCGGTCTGCATGCTTCAATGTTGCCAATTGCCGCGTGAAATATTAGAATTCGAAAAAATGTCGAAGATAATAGGAATAAACGGGGTGTACTTTTGCAGGCTTCAAAGAGTATTTTCGAAAATTTTTTTTATGTACTCAATTCTTTTGTGAATATGCGCATTGTTAGTTATTTTCCACTACATTTCAGTTCTTATATTCCCGAAAATTCTTGAATATAAAAAGTGGCAACATTAAGCATTCTCAAGATTTTTGTCCGCATTTGCACCAAAAAATTTTTTGAGAACAAGGAACTCTGGCCTCCAGAGTCACCCCTATATATTTGAAGTATTGTTTGTTCTCAATGTAGGTGCTATGCGCACTAACCCGATTTGCAACGCACATTCACAACTCTCTTGTCTAATATATTACAAATAATTCTTTTCAGGGCCATTATTACAGTTATCGATAAATTGAGAAAAATAACCACAAATTTTGCATAACGAGAAGTGGCACGTCCTGCAATAAGTCGTCCAAATCATTTTGCAGGAAATGCAGGTACTCCACAGCTGTCAACCTGCTCGATAATTCCTGTGGTCCTATCAGTTGGTTGTCTACAATGCCTGCCCACATATAAACATCGAATTGATGTTGGTGGTCGATTTCTCTGGTTGCCTTAGGGTTTTCTACAGCGCAGATATGGGTGTTGTGGCTGTTAAAAATGCCTTCCCTCGTGAATCCTGCTTCATCGGTGAACAGAACATACCTCAAGAAATCACTATTCTCAAAATGCTTTCGCAAAAGCCATTGGGAAAATTGAATTCTTTTTGGTAGGTCTGCTGGCAATAAAGCCTGTACTTTTTGGACGTGGTAGGGGTACGAACCGTGGTCACTCAAGCTGCGATCTACTGTACATTGCGATACAACGTATCGCAATCTACTTGTATCGGGATGTTGTTGGACTTCGTCTAAAATATTGTTCACTGTCGCATCCATCGCCCTAGATCGAGCCCTGCCATTATCCACCAAGTTGGAAGAAAGTGTTCCATGGTCACGCAATCTTTGTAAGATCCGAATAAAAGTTCCTGCATCTGGGATCCTTCTATTTGGAAACTGTCTTCCGTAGGCTTCTTTAGCTCTTGTTGCTATTTTTTCGTTTGTAAAATAGCATTCTAGCATATCGACCATTTCCTGGTTAGAATACATTCTGCTCATTAAACTTAGTTCATCCAATAAACCATTCAATTGAAAATCATGTTACCATGAAATATGAATTTCGAATTTCAATTGTTTTCTAATTTTCTAATCATTCTATGCGCATGACCGACCAACATAGAAGACTCGCGAATAATCAGTTGTTACAAACCTTCAAATTTATAATTATTTGTACGATTTTCATTTTATTATGCATTATAATATTAAACAAAATAATAAGTATCATCTGAAATGTAGAGTTTCGGATAACAAATCATTCACCGAAATATTGACGAAGATGTAAAAGAATCATAGAAAACTATGTGGGGGTATTTCTGAACTTGAACAATTTGGATCTCTGGATTGCCTCGGCCTGGGTGGCCTATAGTCATTGAACTCAAGAAACACTTCCCTTCTTTAGTTCAATGCCTGTAGTCTGTTATTGTACAGTTATTTAGAACCTAATAACTTTCAAAAAAATCCGTTGTCAATTTTCTGTGACTGAACGTAGTTCTTAGCTTCTCCTTCACCATTTTTAGGTTAACTGTTACATTAGCGTTCCCGTAGCATTGAAATATTGAAAATGTTTTATTAAAATCATCAGAGAATACTGAAAATGGTTTTCACGGATCTGCAAAAAGCTTTCATAATTGAATCGAAATTCAGAAATGGGGAGAGAATAGAAGGCGAGTGGAAATATTCTGTCGATAAATGTCTAAGCGACTTCAGGATCGAGTATCCTAATGTTGCTGTGGATTATCAAAATTTCAGAAGAACTGTTTCGCGATGTGTTAGCATTTTCCTTGAAACAGGTAGTGCTCAAAGAAAAAAAGGAAGTGGTCCACAAAAAAAGAGAACCCCAGAACTAATAAGCAATGCTGAAAACGTCATGACAGAAGCCCCACGAACCTCCATTCGAGTTTTATCTCAACAGGCTGGAGTTTCCGTTGGTTCATGTCACACGATTTTGAAAGAAGACATCAATTTATTTCCCTATAGATTAACGTGCTTTCAAAAAATTGAAGAAGTTGGTTACCCTCGTAGGATGGCTTTCTGCCAGTGGTTTCTCAACCGATAACTCCATAACTTGGATCAAATTTTTTTTTCCGATGAAGCCTGGTTCCATCACTCGGGATATGTCACCTCTCAAAATATGAGGATGTGGAGCAGCCAAAAACCAGAAAATTTTTACATTGATGCACTACTTCATTCTCAAAAAATTGGACTATGGTGTGCAATCAGTCGAAGACGAATTGTGGGGACTATTTTTCATTTTGAATAATGTATTTGGATCTGTGAAAAAAAGATGTAAGAAGCTCGGTATGAAGTATTTGAAGCAAAGAGGAGGACATTTCCAGCATCTACTTTAATCAAAGAGAACTCTGAATCCTGAAAGTCATTGTAAAGAAATCATGTTTTTCAGTTTATTTTAGTTCAGTTGAGCTTTTTTATGATGTAATGGTCTCATCAATTCAACATTTATTAGGAATTAAAGATATTGAGATTCTCACTGTGATTTATTTACATTATTGAATACAACCTATTTGCATAATTCGGAGTACCAAAAATATTAGACCTCGGCTCAAGATTCAGGTCTTCGACATATGAGAATCATACATGTTCAATACTTTAGCAACCGTTTGGCCTCCTGTAATCAATTCAATTATGAACATTCTTTTTGCACGTAGGAAGAAATTATTATTCAATTTGTTTATAACTTTTTCTGAAAAAGTGCTTTTTCATACAAAATTACGATATACATAGAGGTAAATGTCATCAAGATTTACATTTTGAGAACATGGAGTGATTCAAGTGAAGAGTTACGTACGGACACAAAATATTTATGTTCTAGAATCCACAGCCTACTTGACCACGATTTTTTCTGAACGCAAGTTATATCATATCTTGAACGATGTCTAATTTTGAGGCAGTACCTTTTTCAGAAGAGTTTTCTCATGTTAGTCTCATAATGAAATGATACCAATGGAGATTTGAAAATCTTTTTCGACTTTTGCTACCGAACATTGCTATATTTCTTCTTCAGGCCATTCAAGTTTATACCAAAACATACCCTTCATACTGAAATAACATTATTATGTGATTGAATACTACTATTCATCTGCTATTCGTTCAATTTATCCAATATCACAGGATTGGCATAATTGTTTTAATATGGAAACAAAGAGAAAAGAGAATTCAATGATTTAAAAGCAATAGAATTATGTGATTTTTGTTATTTATATCGAATACTACTAGTTTTTTCATGGTAAAATCAAGGTGAAACAATTTCAAATTTTCATGATATTCAAAAATACTTTGGTTCAATGGAAAAAAAAAATATTTATTCTTTCTTCTTTCACAATACATCAGTAGTAGAACTGAATATAAACATGAAGAATGTAGCTGAGAGTTAACTCTGTAGATTGAAACAATTATTTCAGAAGTTTATACTTAGCAAAAGTGATAATTATGATTTTTGCATAAGAAAAAAATAATTGCTACGAAGAGATGATGAATAATTGGATTAATTAAGGAGATAACTACAGTACAGGTGTAGGTACATATGATAGGACAAACTTGATCATTGAATACAGAAAAATCCAGGAAGCAGCCCACTTTATAGTCATAACATTCTCTCGAATCCACATTTTCATAGTTGGAAAATTATTTGGGCTGTTTCCATTATCTTGTTCAGTTCTCACTGACGTTTCGGCAAGCATTCGTCTGATGTCTTCAGGGTAATTGCAACCCAATACAGCAATAAATTGTGTTGTTAATTTTCTGTCTTTCCATTGCCAATCTCGTTGACAATGGGATAGTTGTCACGATCCAAACGCTCCTCATTTTATACAGAAGTCTCTTCAATCTGAATGAACTATCACATCTTGAAGTTATTTGTTTTGTATCAATACAATTCCAGTGATGTGTTCATCAGGTTTTCTATACTACGATTATTATCACCAAGACGAAATAAGAAGTTTCTACAAAATAGGCTTCCATCCCAAAACTATATCTGTGTTATACAGTGGTGATTCGGTCCTGAATCGATTCATGAAGCTTCCTTTTCAATTTCGAGCCAATTTGTGTAGTATAATCAGGCACTTATGTTAGGCAAATTTTTCATGCTTCATTCAATCCGTGCAAGTTTTCTCAGTTCTCAGTACCTCGTTTTTGCGAAAAATTGATTAACTTCTCACTTTTCCATGATAATGAGGATTCTCACTGGTTTGAATGGAATATTTCTGCTGACCCAAATTTTTGAATTTATGTACAGAACTTTGATAGTATTTATTTTGAGGTATTCTTCAAATGCGCTTTCATAACATAACAACCCATGGTGGAAGAAAACCACCATGACATAACCTTAAAACCACGGAGCCACAGACTTTTAGTTCAGTTCAGAATCATAGTCTATACAAGTGTATACATAGAATTAGCATATTGTGTGTTGTTTGATTTCGAAGAGTTCTTTCTTTCTGTTCGTCAATTTGGCAACGTTTGTACGTTCATAGATAAATTAGGTACATCTGTTTTATTTCTTCATGAAGATGAAAGTTTGAATGGGTTATGTCTGAATCTGATAATTCTTGGAGAAAATGAAATAAACAAAGAAAATTAATAATTACAAATTGAAGATGAATCTCAAAGCTACTATGAGTGATAGCTAGATGAATTCCTCATTTTCGAAAATGAAACCAAGGGAAGAATATACAACTTTTATCGCCCACGAAATTTGGGATACCTAACTTGTTTATTGTACTATAAATACAACTTTTTTCACTAACTGGAATGTAAAAAGTAAGTTGACGCTTGTTTTCATAACAGAGTTACTTATTTCGAAGATTTGAATGGTATATCTTAGGCTTGGAAAAACTTCAGTGTTCAGGTTTCCAGAGGCGGCATAGCCTATTATGAAAATTTATAATGGCTATATCTTTTTATCTAGGCCGAATCGGAAAAAATGGTAGAGGACAAATGTGTTTCTTTCAGCTTCAGGAATCTTCTGTTGAAATATTCTGCAAGGTCAAAGACTCACCCTGTAATTTTTAAGAAACGGACATTGATGACAGGGATTTCTTCTGGAACAGATATGATATGGCTTAGCTTTCATAAGCTCGACTTGAACGTGAGTTGTCTTGTAAGTTTGGTTTGTATGTTACACCATATATATGTTCTGTAGATTCCTGAAGAAGCTTATAAAATTAGCGAAAGCTTGAATGATTTGAAAAGAGTTTTCTGATTGCCCTTTGACCTGAATTTTTGCCCGATAATTTAGTTTTGAAGTTCAACATACAGTCGATAATTCATCACTCTACTATACACTGTGTCCGTAAAGTATGGAACAAATTTATTTTTAGCTAAACAGGTCATTTTAAGAAATAATCCTGAAACACGTCGTATTTTAAAATAATAATCTAATATACAGGGTGAATTACGTTCGAGTAATGACGTCACCGTCATTTTTTTTAAATGGAACACCCCCATTTTGTCTCAATATTCGGATTACTCTAGCTGAGCTGATTCCAAAAATGTATCACATGTTGATTCCAATTGGTACAGGATGGACAAAAATACAATTGTTTTGTGTGTGCTCATAAAGTAACGCGTAACATTCTTTATTAGGTAAATTAACAATATTATCACAAATACTTATTGTCTAGCGGACAGAATATGCTGGAATACATGACTTTATAAATGTTCGAACTGCAGCCCTTGCTGTATTTGACAGTAACCCAAACGGTGTACAAATTCTTGTTGAACCTTGTGTATGGTTACTTGCGTGATATTGTTTATTTCTGTTCGAATTTTCTCTTTGACATCTTCAATATTTGCTGGTTTCGTTTTATAAATAACATTCTTCAGATGGTCCCACAGAAAATAATCCATAGGATTTAAATCTGGTGACCTCGCTGGCCACTCAGTGGTTCCACGTCTACCAACCCACCTGTTCGTAAAAATTTCATCTAGGTACCTTCTAACATCTACAGCATAATGTGGAGGTGCACCATTCTGTTGAAACCATAAACTTTCATCAAAACCTCCAGGATTACGTCTGCTGGGAAACAAATTACGTAAAGTAGGTACGAGATACCCCTTAAAAACTCAAGGTACTTTGCCCCGTTTAAATTACCGTCAATAAAGTAGGGTCCAATGATTCGATTTCGTACAATTCCAGCCCATACATTTACCTTTTGGAGGTATTGTGTATGATGCTCACGCATCCAGTGGGGGAGTTTATTTTGCCCAGTATCTACAATTCTGACGGTTAACCTCACCATTTAACGTGAAAGTGGACTCATCAGAAAAAATAATGTTTTGTATCAAGAGAGTGTCTCGGTGACATTTATCTATCATTTCTTCGCAAAATTGGAGTCTTCTATCGGGATCATTTTCGTTTAATTCTTGCACGAGTTTGATTTTATAAGGATGCCATTTTTCAAGCTTCAATAGTTTGTGTGCCTTCGTTTTGCTAACACCGATATCGCGATTAACTTCACGAACAGAAGTGTGCGCATTTTCTTCAAAACTCAGTAAAACATCTAATGCTGTATCAGCATTTGCAGGGGGACGACCTGGTTTGCGTATATTTTCAACCGTACCAGTTTCTCGAAATTTCGTTTCAAGCTTACTGACTGTTGAACGCGTTATAGGTCTTTCTGAATATTTATCAGTAAACAAATTGCATACTTCCATCTGAGTTCGCGATCTGTCTCCATACCCAATCATCATAAGTATTTCAATTCTTTGTGTTACACTTAACTCCATTTCTACTTCCAATTAAATCTAAGCAATCATTCGAATATTCACGAATACCAAAAATATTGAAGTACTAAACTGTTACTGAACATCAATAAATTACTAAACAAATAATGACCTTTCACAAAAAACTAGACGACTATGTTTTTTATAAATAGATAAGAAATAATTTCTTTCATATTCTGTCTGCTAGACCACAAGTACCAACCATGTTTGTAAACAGCTCATTTTTATTACTCTAAACATGTAGCAAACTACGGGGTGTTACATTTAAACCAATTGCCGCTAGACTATAAGTATTTTTGAAAATATTGTTAATTTACCTCATAAAGAATGTTACGCGTTACTTTATGAGCACACTCGAAACTATTGTATTTTTGTCCACCCTGTACCAATTGGAATCAACATATGATACATTTTTGGAATCAGCTCAGCTAAAGTAATCCGAATAATGGGGGTGTTCCATTTAAAAAGAAATGACGGAGACGTCATTACTCGAACGTAATTCACCCTGTATATTAGATTATTATTTTAAAATACGGTAAATTAAAATCAAAAATCGACGTGTTTCAGGATTATTTCTTAAAATGACCTATTTAGCTAAAAATGAATTTGTTCCATACTTTACGGACACAGTGTATAATGGAATTAATTTCATTAGGGAGATGACATCCGAACTTTTTCTTACACATGACTTTCTACTGAGAAAATGGATTTCGAATGCTACAGACTTTCCATTTGATCGTGAATCTAGTGCTGATATATTTTATTACATATAAGGGACGAACGACGAGGTGAAACAGTCGGATTATTTCGAAATCTAATAATTGACTGCCTTCAATACACTACTAATACGAATTTTATCATAAACTGCCACAAAATCAATCAGAATTACATCATCTTAATTCCATTGAGATACCTCGACAAGCACTCTGCCCAAATCCCGTTTTCGCGCGACCACATGGCTTCTGCGTTGAGTCTCAAACTGCATATGGCACATTGGATAATTAATTACACTTCAAACTTTTACTGCGCCGAAACTAGTGTAGCTCCCTCAAAACTCTTAATTGTTCCTAGATTGGAAATATCTGGAGCACTTCGGCTAGCTGAATTGATAGAAAAGGTACGTCTATGCTTCACGGCATTCAACAATATCACTAACTGGTCTGTTCAAAGGTATGTAGTTCATGGATAAATACAACCCAATAGAGGAAATTCCAAAAATTTTTTTCAGATTCCAAAAATACCCCATGTATGTTTCCTAGAAAACATTTTTGAAGAAGAGGATAATCGAATTTTGGCTCACAAGCAGTGAGAGTATTCTGCACTAGGTAGGGAAGCTGTATTGTCCAAGGATGCAAAGTTGTTTGTCACTTCTAAAATATTCTTTTCAAATGCGAAATTTATTTTCAATTGCTCATTTTATGTATAAAATCATTCCATATAGAAAATTACTTGATTTAATTTTTTTGCAAACCTCCGCATTTCAATGAAATGCGTTATTTCTATGAAGCAGTGACGTTATGTGATATGTGAACCATTCCGAAAATTCAATGTGAATTTTTTATTGATCCTTAAGTCCACTTGTCATTTTTTTCCTATGTTTGTTCAATATTTGTGTTCATGTGTGTAGATTTGTTTGGTTTATGTGCATATGAAGTAATATACTGAATTGAATCATTTTATACCGAATATGAGCAATTAAATATGAATTTGGAATTTGAAAAGAATTTTTTAAAACTTAAGAACGGCTTCGCATCCTTGGAATATACAGCTTTTACTACCTAGTGCAAAATATTCTCTTTGCTTTTGCGCCAAATTTCGATTATGCTCTTCTTCAAACATTTTTTCTCGGAAAACCGGAGGTGTGCCAAAAAAAGTAGAAACCTCTGAAAAATGACATATAATTGTAGAATCTGAAACGAATAAGAAAGTTGCGGAGAAGCAAAGTGCAGTGTGTTTTTTTTTCAACTCCACAATTAATCTGAAATTCTGAAATCATTCAGATTGTTCTACACTGAAACTTCCATCAAAATTGGATGAGCCATACCAAAGTTAAGCGTGTCAAAAAAATTCAAAACTTCCAAATAATGACTTATTATAGTTGAATGGTAAACAGATAGAGTAGTTTTGGAAACGCGATGTACAGGGTGTTTTTATACCTGCTCAATTAATCTGGAATTATCAAAATCACTTATTTTGAAGAAAATTTTGTAATTAATGAATTTGCTCAACAATATTGGACTTCGCTGAAAATCGAATGAGCCATACCAAAGTTATCAATAAAAGTAAAATCGGTCGAATCGGACAATTCACCTTGTATATTCTCAATAGAGACCCCCAACCAAAAACCAAACATTGTTTCGAGACTGTCTTGACTAGTGTAAACTTATCCTAAAATCTGAAAGTCTCCTCCGGAACCAGCCTATATAGCAATGTTTGTGTATTTTGCCACTAAAGCTACCTTTTGTGCTTGGGAGATTCGGGTATTTGGGTAATCGGAGATTCTTCCCTATTGGCCGAAGACGATCATGTGATAGTCATCAGCCAATAGGGTGAATCTCTCGGCCAATAGGATGAATCTCCGATTACGCAAATACCCGGATCTCCCCCGCACAAAAGTCCCTTTAGGCTATATATTTAGAGGTAGTCAGTGACCTCACTTCTGAATGCAATTCATTGAGTATTCCATGAATAAAAACTATTCATTGAATATTTATGAATAAAAACTATTCATTGATCATTCAACTATTCAGTGAATATTCATGAATAAATGATTAATGCAAACCCAAATTATTCGAATAATTATTCAACGAATACTCGAATATTCAAATGATTCCATTCATGATTGCCAGTCCTATACTTTACGTTAACATCGAGTTGCCAGCGTGAAGTGCTGTTATATTACAATACCATATGTAGCATTAAATCGGAAAGGCGAAGGTTCCTTTTGAAAAATACATATAATTCTATGTATTTCTACAACATTTTATGTAGATTTGATTGTGAATTCACACATTTTCTGTAATTATACACTTCATTTTCACACAATTCATTGTAAATTTACACATGTATTCTACTCTGTAATATCAGAATGTTATTTTCAAGATTATATATTATGTGTGTATCAACACATTTATTTATTATTTATTATGAAAAATTATACTTGAAAATTTCACGGAAGTAACACCCCGAAACATAGAATGTATCATTGTTATTCATTTCTGCATAGAAGCGAGAGAAACAGTATCTAATAATATCGAATTCCATATTTATGATAAGCAGATGAAAATAATATCTGATGTAAATACATTTTCGTTATGTCGTTATGAGCCATACTTGCCTTTTCAATTGCTTTTGGTCCTTCGTCTTTGGATACTATTTGATGTGATGCTGATGATATTGCTATGATGAATTTTTCAAAAGAAGTACCGGACATCTCAAAGTAGACCAAGTAAATTGACTTGTCCCTCTCTGAAATTGAAAATATTTCGTCAGATCAAAGCAGAATGTTTCATAAAATGAATTAGCAACGCGCACTAATACGGAACTAATCAGAAATAATAATTTGATGATACTATCGTTCTCATTAAATAAATATCAATAACAATAAGAGACAGTTCTCAAGACAGAAAGAATGAGTATAGGTTTTCATCGGATATCGATAGTTTCATCGCTGGTTTTTATTATGCAAAAATACCCCGGAAACAATATCAAATTTTAACTAATTTCTCGAGTTTCATTTATTATGTCAGTTTGCAAGTATCTTGTTGTAATCAACCAATAAACCAAAAATAACCAAGATATAATCATCGGTTCTTACTACAATGTAAAGTAGAACTCACCTTTCAAAATAACTTGGGTCAGAATATCAGTTGCTGAATCAATTGAATATGAGAACGATGGTTTTTTCTTTACATGCTCATTCGAAACTTTGGAGGGGCTCAGCTCAGCCATTGTATGAAGTAAGATGCAGAATCTACCCATTTGATTGACACAGGGAGCACCATCCCATAATTCAATAATGTCTATAAGACTTTCGATTGTCAAAATGAGGATTATTGAAATACAAAAATGCTCATAAGATTTACTGTTTTTCACATATTTAGAATAGATGACAGGTTATCGTATTCCTGGAAGTTCCTACTTACCCATATTCGAGTACTTAAAAAATGTCACAAATATCGATTCAAAAGATTCATAACATCTAACCACAGTAGTTCTCAAATGCAACCGAACCAAACCGATCTCTCTCTCTCTCTCTCTCTCTCTTTCTCTCTCTCACTTTCTTTTTCTCTCTCTCTCTCTCTCTCTCCCTCACACACACACACACTTGTCATTTGTCACACGCCGGCACATGCAACTGGATGATTTTTTCGGCGTCATCTGCTCGTAGTGCCTACTATTTTTATGTGAAACCACATAATCCGTCATAGAATTACATTTTTATTTTGAAATTTCCACAGGAATATGTAAATCTACATTTCAATATTGAATTATTGTATTTATACATGCAATATTGTAGATTTGATTAGTACTTTTACAAATTTCATGTAAATATATTTTGTAATCTGAAAGGAGAGTATTTTTACAGAAAATCATTTGGGAAATACAGAACTTTTACTTATTTTACAGCAGAATATCTGTGAATTGACATGGAAATTCGTGTAAATCTTATGTAAAATTACCCCCATTTTTCACAGTGAAGAAATATATGATTAGATCATCGCAAAATCGTTTTATAACGAAGTAAACTGCGTTGGACGGGATCAATACTTAAACGAGTGACCCGCCCTTTGGGAACAAACTTGAACGAGCTCTTAGGGGGTTTCTACTTCACCTTTCTATATCGTTTTCAAATGTGAATGAATTATCTCAATGATCTCATAGAACGACCTTCAGTTTCGGTTGCTCAGTTGCTCTATTTTCAGAATAACACATTGATCAAAGTAGGTATTATTGCAGAACAAATAGAACAAGCCGTCTCAAGAATGTAGGAAACACAGGATTCGTCAATAGTGCTCAATAGATCGATAACTCTTGGAAAAATTGGGCTTGGAAAATTATTCGAACTCTGACGGTATTGACATTACACAATTACTCCTCATCTTTGAGCTCAAATAATATGTTGAATATTTTTTCTAGCACCTTTAGAATTCTCTATGAGTCTAGTTTTCCAGTTTCCAGTTCAACATAGGGATGAATTCAATTTCAGAAATAACTATATTGAAGTCGTTATTGGGTCATGTTTATACTGTCTGTTGTGTGAAAAGAGAATTTTCGACCTTATATACAGTAGTCAAATATATTTATGATCGAGCAATTAAATGTCTTAAACAGAAATTTCATAGTAACACGATAGCTAACTCTTCGAACAGATCTAGAACAACTTGGAAAATTGCCAATAATATAATATTGAGCGAAGGAAAGAGAAAAACGAAATAAATATTTCTGTACATGGACATTCCAGGGAAGTACCCAATAACTTCAATAACTATTTCATTTGAACAGCTAACAACATAACTAGCAGCAATCTAGTTTTGAAGAATCAGAAGGTATGTCTATTGTTGAGACCATAAAATAAAACATCGTTTGGTAATGACCAAATACCAACATCTTTCATAAGAGAATCCATAAAGAACATTGTTGGCCCGCTATGTGCATCATTTTGCATAAGTCTTTCACAACTGGTGAATTTCCTGATGAATTAAAGTTAACAACAGTTAAACCGCTTCACAAAAAGGGAGATACCAACGACTTCTAGGCCTATTAGCCTATAAACTTCCTTCTTTAAAATATTTGAGAAAACCTTGACAATTCGACTTCTAAAGTATGTGACGGAATTCAGTCTTCTCAATCCGAATCAGCATGGATTTGTTTCAGTTCGGAGTAAAGAAACCGCAGTTCATGAACCCACACGGACCGTCCTTGAATACCTGGATCGGGTATCTGAATACCAGCGGGATTATTCCTGGACTTGTCAAACGCCTTTGATTCAGAAGTACACAACAATTTCATTAAAGAAACTTGAAATCGTGGGAATACGAGCAGCACCACTCGACCTCTTCAGGAGTTATCTTCATGGCAGGAAACAGCAGGTTCTTATTCGAGTGGAAGGTGAGATATTTATGTCAGCAGAAAGACCTGTAACCTTAAGTGTAATAAAGGTCATATACTAGGCCTACTATTGTTCATTATTATATATGTAAACGACTATGTGAAACTCTAACAGCTGAAAGAAGCGATTCATCCTGTAGTTCAGTGAAGAAAACTAAGGACAAAAGCAGAATGAATGACCCTCTGAATGATACAGACTTAAGTACCAAATAGCAAGTTCTGAGTGCAATCTTCCAGATAATGAAAGCAATTCTATTGTTGAAGATAATGAAACATCAAAAGTGGTACCATTGGAGTTGCAGATGACAAGAACGATATCTCAACAATTGTCCAGCAATAAGCTCGAATGCATGATTTTCGCTACTGATATATCCTCTTTAATGTACCCCGATCAGTTCACATTTGAAGATCAAGTTATTGAGGTGTCCAGCTCGGTTATCTTTCTGGGATTGATTATAGATTCTACTTTGGAATGAGATGATCATATGAAGTACAATATGGGAAAATTAAAATCGGTAATCTACACCTTGGAAGTACTGAGAGATAATTGAAATGAAGTGAAGATATGTGAATAGTGATAAGTGAAAATGTCCAGAATCAAACATCATCAACATATCGCCACCAAGTCTTCGATTTTTGTATGTATCTGCAAATTTTTCTTCGAAGTTTTTCATGGATATATTACTCACGGCAGTTGTGAGTGGAGAAGCCATTGCCATTTCGAAATGTTTACGATAAAAAACATCTAAAACTGCCTTTGACAAATAGTTCAATCCTGCAATCCGCAGAGGCGTTTTCCATGAAGAAAACAATTTCATTTAATTTTAATAAATCGGTTTCAGATACTGGGAGTGAAAACCCAGAGAAAACCTACAAAATGATGCAAAGTACTCCCAAAATAAGCTTTAATCGATGCCGGTATATAATGTTTCGTAATAATAGATCTGACGCAATCTTCACATTTTCACGGAGTATTGCAAAGGTGCAGATAGTCGAACGTTTTTGTATCTGTTCGGTATCAGAGACCTTTCATGTATGCCCCCTTTCCGAAGAACGAAAACAAATATCTCAGCCCAGTTCATCCAAGCGTAGGGCTATTCGGTTCGCTGCATTGAAACTTGAACCTAAAACCCTTTGCAACAGTTTCTAGTCGATTACTTCGGCCAAAATCTTGTTACCGGTCGTACATCAAAGGCACGACGACAGCAGACCCCTATGGATCTGTCAACGTGGTTTGTATTATAAACCGCAGTTGATATTATTCAGGAATACTACAAAGTAGGTGAGAGAAATTTTGTTGACGTGAAATCGTATCTTTCAGTTCTTTCATGCAAGATGATGGATATTTTGTTGTTTGAGGTTGAGCATCGAAATGATTATTTTCACCATAGGCCCATTCTGAGTATCATGCATTCAATATTAAACAACAGTTCGATTCATAACAGTATGTAAATTCGATTCAAGAAAATTCATGTGATCTGGCAAACAACGGAATGAGTCAATTCAAAAATATGTTTATATTTCATTTAAGTTTAAGAGATCCTTTTTCTCTGTGTAGGGAGCCTCCAGCGCTGTACAAGCAAATCCTGTTTGCGCTTGATGAACCCGAACAATCTGTTTTTTGAAGATTGTATGTTACGAAAATCGTAACTAAGTGCAGCTGAATTGGACGGGGTCTCTACCTGCGAGCGTTCATCAGTTCAGATCATTTCTTTTCTAGATTTGTTCTTTTTCAATGAAAAATACACGGAATATCGTTTCATCCGATGAAGACTTATTAGTTCATATATTTTCTTATGTTTCTGGCAAGAAGAGATCTTCAGTTATTCGAAGAACTATTTCGAGAACACCTACCTGTGGGTACGAATGGGCAGACTAAACAGATACATGAAGGAAGAACTTCCTTATACAGCAGAAAGTTTAGCCTGTGATACAAATAAAAATTCGACAATTTATTCTAAAACAACCTAGGGGAATTCCCATTGGATCGGTTTATCTCGAATCACTGAAACAACGTTCGGAAGATGTATCTGTCACAATTTCATACCTTCCATGAGCTCTTCACGAAAGGAGTATTTTTGCCAGACTTACTCTGAAATTTCAATTCTCACATTATATCTAACAGAAAAGCCTGCCTGGGCGGACATATTGAATTCAAAACCGAATTTAATATTATATTATCATGCACGTATTATTCCTCATATGAAGCTTATAGGTAGTCTTTCGTAAACGGAGAGTTCCCTCATAATATATACTCAGATGCAGCGTTTGAGTTAAATTCAGGGAATGAACGAAGTAACGTTCAATAATAGTGCTACCTCTTCGCGTATAAAACTACTTGTTGAATCTAGGTGGAATTCAGTTGGGAGGAAGGTGAAAAGATCACAGATAAATGTAAAGAGAGAAAAAATTACTGTGAATATTGTACAGGGTGATTCATTAAGGGTGGCCACCGGCCGTATCTCGGAAACCGTTCATCCTATAACTTCCGGGAAAAAATTCTAATGATAAAATCGGCCCCTAGAAAATGATTAAAAATATTTTCAAGTTCGTAGTTCCCCACTAGAGGGCGCAATCTATCACTTGTAAAATACAATCTCATTTTTTACGAAATATTCTCCAGCTAACAGTGGTAAAGAATAATAAAATAAGAAAATACTTTTTCTAATCAACAACTTTTGTTTGAGTAATTTTTCTATATTTTCTTTTTTTTAGTGATGGGATGGAAAAACTTTTCTTCACAAAAAAAACACTCTGACTTCTGTATGCGTGAACCGATTTTTACGAAATTTGATTTCATTCGAAGGCCATTATGCGCAGATTACAGAAAAATATGACAACAACATACCGGGTGATCCAATTAAAAACTACAGGCTGTTTTATGTTACTTCACCCTATTTGCGCGTTTTACTGGAGAATTTCAAATGCAATGCTATGATTCTAACCGACTGAGAATAAGCTAAGCATTATTACCTATTGACTTGTTAAAACCGCAGACAGATATCTCCGGTCATTCCGAAGATATTAACATTTTTGCAGATTTCGATAAGTGTTGATCAACCCTGTGAAATTCAGGAGGAATTGAGTTACTTCATCAGCAAAACAATCAAATGAAAGAAAAAACTTATCAAAAATGTATGCCACTCACAAAACAAGCTGATCTAGATCCAGTAAGCTTTGGCGTTACTGTTTATTCTCGGTTTCTACAGCTGTAAAATTTATATAGTTCGATTGCAAACTACTAGTTTATGAGACCTCATTATTCAAACGGAGAAGCATATATGATATGCTTAATGTTTATGATGAAAGTTTAGAAAATGCAGTAGCTGAAAGGGAATACCCGATATGATATCCTGAAAGACGTCGTCATTCCAGAAAAGTATTCAAAAGATTGACACGAAGAGTGCGACAAACTTGGAAGGTTCAATATGTTGGAAGAAAAAATAGAAAACGTAGAAGCCGTAATGAGGATAATATCAAAAAAGTTTTGGCTTGTGTTTATGCTGAATCACATTCAAGCATCCGAAAAATTGCAAGTGATTTGGGATCGAATTATTCGCTAGTTCAAAGGATACTAAAGGACCATACACCGCATCCGTATCATGTTGTCTTGCACCAAGAATTGAAAGAGACGAGAGGACTTTTGCAATTGGTTGAAACGAATGCTGAACGGCGAACCTAACTTACTCCATAGAATATTATGGACTGACGAGGCTACTTTTTCTAGCAATGGTAAAGTAAATTTACACGACAGCCACTACTGATCATCTAACGACCCATATTGGCAAAAATAAGTCAATAATCAGAATCGCTGGAGTGTTTACGCGTGGTGCGGAATTTTTGATGGAACAGTTGTCGGACCATTTTTCTTCGATAGTATCTTAACGGGACAAAGGTGCTTGAAATTTTAACGGAAAATTTTCGAATTCTTTTAGATGATATTGGTATTCAAGACAGAATAGATATGTTGTATCAACAAGATGGTTGCCCGGCGCATTATGCTGCTAATGTTAGGGAATATTAAGATACCGTCTTCTCAAAGAGGTGGATTGGACGAGGGAGTATTTTTCTAGCAAAATCACTCGACCTCACAGTATTAGATTTTATTTTTGGGGGACAATGAAGACTTAGTTTTCCGAACACCACCAACTACAAGTGAGGATATGAAAAATATATTTCGACAGGCAGCTGAAACTTTTTCTCATACTGAAATTGTGACCAGTATCAACTAAAGGAAGACTAAATTTATGTATAGAAAAAAATGGTAGACATTTTGAATATTTGAAATGATTATGTATAAGGGTTGTTTTTTGTTCAAATATTTTCGTTGTTGCTAATTTTTGTTTCATTTTATCGTATTATTGTTATTTCATGTGTGTTCAGTATTTTGCTGCGTTGTCATGACGAATAAAGTCACTTCCTTGTTTTTTCAAGCTCGCAGGGTTGATCAACACTTATCAAAATTTACAAAAATGTTAATATCTTCGGAGTGACCGGAGATATCTGTCTGCGGTTTTAACAAGTCAATAGGTGATAATGCTTAGCTTATTCTCAGTCGGTTAGAATCATAGCATTGCATTTGAAATTCTCCAGTAAAACGCGCAAATAGGGTGAAGTGACATAAAACAGCCTGTAGTTTTTAATTGGATCACCCGGTATGTTGTTGTCATATTTTTCTGTGATCTGCTTTCAATGGCCTTCGAATGAAATCAAATTACGTGAAAATCGGTTCACGCATACAGAAGTCAGAGTGTTTTTTTTGTGAAGAAAAGTTTTTCCATCCCATCACTAAAAAAAAGAAAATATAGAAAAATTACTGAATCAAAAGTTGTTGAATAGAAAGAGTATTTTCTTATTTTATTATTCTTTACCACTGTTAGCTGGAGAATATTTCGTAAAAAATGAGATTGTATTTTACAAGTGATAGATTGCGCCCTCTAGTGGGGAACTACAAACTTGAAACTATTTTTATTAATTTTCTGGGGGCTGATTTTGTCATTAGAATTTTTTTCCGGGAGTAATAGGATGAACGGTTTCCGAGATACGGCCGGTGGCCACCCTTAATGAATCACCCTGTACATTGAAATGTATCGATGCTGATTCTAATAGGCCAATTAAAATTCAGATTTCTCTGTAGTACCTTTACATATTATCTTTCGATATTGATTTGATATCTTACGATATAATTTCTTCTTCGACGTATCACGGCTTCAATGACAATAAAAGTATATCGTAAGATATCGAATCAATATCGAAGATATTATGTAAAAGTACTACAGAGAAATCTGTATTTTTTTGATTGTTATATTGATAGCCTTCATCGAGTGAACTCTTTTGAATTCAATATTCGAAAGAAAACATATCGTTTTCAATAGTCAATATCAACTGTCATTCAATTTTTGAAGTTATAAAGATTTTGGAAAATGTTTTTTACCGCATTTCGTTTGCCAAGGAAAAAAGAAGGTATAAGTAAACTCTGTGGCAATATTGTTTTTATGCACAATTTTAACAAGCTTGCGCATGGACTTATATCTACTATATTTCGTTGAAGTGAAGTGTACGTGAAAAAAAACACGTGGTGAGTTTTTGACATATAATGTAGAATAAATGCTACTAATGATTCTAAATCGAAAGATAGAAGATAAAACACTGTGTCTAGTATTATTTTTGTATCGTATCTCATTATGTTACCCTTTTCTCAAGTTTTTCACTTCAATTATTGTATGCCAGTTGATATAATAAAATTTTGTGATTGATGACTTGGTACGTCGAAGATAATAAAAGTATATCGTAAGATATCAAATCAACATCTAAAGATATTATGTAAAGGTACAGAGAAATCTGTATTTTTGAATTGTTAAATTAATAGCCGTTATCAACATGTATATGTTTGAAACATCCACTCGAGCTACTGAAAATCTTTATGGTACTCATTTTGAAGTATCATTCGCTGTTCCTTGAATTGAATCCAGGTCAATTCCATACAGACAGTCCCGATTCTGATGAGGGACTAGGTAATGAAATGAAACTTTTCGGGGGACAGCCTAGTTTTTTGCAAAATCTGCTATTTTTTCTTCTGTCAACTATTTGACACTATTGATTTTAACGAAAACTGTTTTGCATATATCTACACGATTCCAAAAATATTTTACTCAATCATTTCGACTTTATATTAAAAACAGTGAATGATCATTTATGAAAGTAGTCTTATATTTAGAAATGTCCTGAAATAGCATTTTAGAGATGTCATAATTCATCTTATTCGAGATTCAACACAGCTCTCATCCCTTTGAATATGTAGATATATCAATGAATTATGAACTTTTTCTTCTTGCGAAACGCCATGCCTGTATTGTATAGCGCCCTGTATAATCGCCCCCTCCCTGGCTGTGACCGTTATCCTTATAATTTATACAATCTGAAGTCATTATTAATT
The DNA here is from genome assembly GCA_958510865.1 of Myrrha octodecimguttata. Taxonomy (NCBI): domain Eukaryota; kingdom Metazoa; phylum Arthropoda; class Insecta; order Coleoptera; family Coccinellidae; genus Myrrha; species Myrrha octodecimguttata. Next base: position 9,570,063 of record OY294060.1, on the reverse strand, counting down.
TCTACCAGCATAATATGATTTTGGTGTGTGATTTTTTTGGTTCAGAAGTCCGTATCAGAGTTTTGATGATTCAAGTATGTCAGTGAACGATCGTTGAAGAAAACTCTTGAACTGTTTACTTTATCAGGATTTTCCATGGTGAGTAGAGAAATATTATCTAATATCTCATGTTGTTTTCGTGTCAGCAATAAAAGTTCATAAAATATTTAGAATTCCTTGTGAGCCACATCAATTATTTATATATTATTGGCGTCAAAGTTGCGGTCAAAATTGCTATGGCGAGGTAGGTACATAAAACGTCGGTTCTAAGCGACCTCGTCCATCAAAGCGTCATTTACTTGTTGTTTGTACTAAAGCAGCTAGTGAATAAAAAACTGAATCTTTAAATTCATTTCAGGCTCATCTGAGATATTGTGGAAGTGGTGAGTGAAATAATAGAACAAGAGTTGCGAAATGTACTATTCCATCCAAGATTGTGGATATTGACGAATAACTTTTCGCAAAAAGTACTAAGCATACCTCTGTCAGGAAAGAAAGAAATTTAACGAACTGTGTTTAATACAGAGGAGACAAAAAATTTTTCATGATGAGAAAGTTTCCAGTTGAAATAGTCTCACAGCTATAAAGAAATACACAAACAAGCATGTCAATAACTACCACTTCTATTCAGGAAAAATAACATGAAGAATTATTCAGATGTTTTTCAATGCCTTAAGATTCCGTATGAGTCATGGACAATTATTCTACAAAAATGCTAGCAAACCCTTCGAGCAAGATATTCAAGTATTGCGCAAGACGCTTATATACTAGAAACGAATTTACATATTTTCTCCTTTCAAAAATGAACTCGGTTGGAATCTGCTGACGTTTTACATCATACATTCGAATACGAGACTGCTCACACTGTCTTAACATTAACATTGTCTATTATATATTTTTCAAAGGAAAAAATGTATGGCATAATTAGGTGTAAATGTTTACCTTGCGTTGTGTTAGACAAAATATTCAATATCCAGAGCAAAATCTCAATATACGAAAACTATCGTTCATTTCGTTATGTTTTAAAGAAATTGTTCTTCTACTGATAATATATGATGTTCTATGAAGATTATATGGATGACTATGGTGTCACGCAATGAAAACCTGGCACAATGTCTTTGTTTTTCTCTTCATAACTGCAACCAGACCTTTGAAAGTTCATATAAACACTCGATATCTAAAGACAACTTCATGCATTCTCTGTCGAAGAAATATGAATTTCATTCCGAAAAAAATGTTTCCGATTTATAACCTTCCAATTCTGGATCGAAATTTAGTTCCGAAAATCAATCCTTTAATTATATTATATTACCTTATTCTGAATTGGGTCTTATTCCCCGAATTCGAAACCATTCTATTGCCACTTCGAGTATGTTAAAAAACAAATGTATATTGGTTGATGCAATATGGAATGTATTGAATTTACCTCTTTGTTCAACTTGATTTTTATTTTTCATTCAAGGAAATAACCTGACGTTTTCTCGCCATATTTTTGTAATTAAATGTGATATGCAGAATTGGATTTCATTCCGAATATTGGTAACTGAATTTCAAAAGAAACAGTCCATTCTAACTTTCGGTAAATAAAATTCATCATTCCAGTAAACACTATTGGCAATGTTTGAAAATACACCAAGTATCGTGATAAATCTGATTGTGAAATACTTTGCTATCTTAGATTTTGACAATATGAATCGAAATTGTTGTTTTCTCTACCTTCATATCCTTTATTAGGTTCCAAAAAACTTCATTTTTATTTTCTGCCAGATATATGTGATTGGAGTATGTATTTTTCCTAACATCATTAACAAGTGGTTATATGTTTTTTGACGCTGTTATATTGACTAACATATCTCATATCGGCAGTCTTGAGCGTGAAGAAATCATCGAGCAGTTTTATACATTCTGTGATTTCTGGTGAATCATATGGAATCTTGCTTTTTCGCGTTCAGTAATTTTTTTTTTCTTGAAACATTGATTGAAAATCGACATTCATGAAATTTTTTAATTGCTGGTTTATATCTTGTTATATTGATCAGTTGCTTCAAGACCCAACCACTATCCCTTTATCGAAATTCTTCCAGATCTTCCAAAAGAGGTTCCATAATATTCTTCTCAGACTATTCAGTGATATTTTTGCCTAGATGAATTCGATGTTGTGGAATATTTATATTCGGTTGGTATCTTGCTGACTGCCATAATCCCGCATTCTCAACAAAGCAACGCATTCATCTCACAGCTTCATCCTACTTCAGAGCGTTCAATGGAAACTGGGTCTCACGATTGACTATTCAATCATTCGGCCTGCGTATGTCTGTTATTTTTGAATTTTTCTCGAAAAGGATCTGAAACGGCCAAGCAATTCAGTTTGGCCTAGTGGACAGCCGTTGCCACGAAAACTTTCGATCAGTTAAAGGGCACAATTGGCCAATCTGTTTTGCAGTTGTACCCATTCCAATATTCAGGTTATTTTCTCCACATCCCGAACATCAACCGTAAACACAATAATTTCCGGATGAAATTACTTACAAACACGATATTCACAGAGTAGATTTGTGCTCAAGTACAGAGGTTGAATTCGTGAAGGGGTAAATTCTGCCTTATGATGTTGTCGATATAACCATTGAATTTTTCCATTATTACCAAAAATGCAGATCGCATCGAATTGAGATCTAGTATTTGAATGAAAAAATCTAGCTTGAGCTTTCATAGATAATTCCAAGAGAAACATTCAACAAGATAACAATGACATATTCCTATCAAGAAGTGAGGCTTAATGAACAAGTGACCGCTTCGGCAACGAATTCGAACAAATGCGTGAAAGGTCCTCCTGAGCTCTCCTCGGTGCTTTTCTCGAATCGTTTTCAGGAACCTCAACTGAGAACGATAAGATCACACATAATTCAACACAGAAGACAGTTTCTGCTCCTTTCCTATATTATCATAGCAATGCAGTTTTTTATTCATTTTCCTTAAATCGGGGGAATAATTTTGAGTCCGCCTCAACAATTACGTTATCATAATGTCTGGTTATGAATGAAACCACCAACGACTTAATTACTTGAAAGCAGCGTTCTATGTTGCATGCTCCATAGTAGTAAGAGGATGTACAAAGATATACATAAGCAATTTCATCTCTTGTAGAATTCAAGAATGAAGAATCAACCCGACATAACAATGTTGATAGGCAAATAAATCCATAAGCAACTTGACTTTTGTTGATGTGCGAAAAAATATTCACAAGAGAAAATACTTTGAAAAAGCACAGTTGAATATGTTTCTCATAAGAGACCACAGGAAGAAGAATGAATATTGGAATGACAGAATTCTAAATGCGTTCATCTACTCTAAACCGTATCTGCTTTCTGAACTTCATCTTCGCATTAAAGGTTTAAATGTATCCTGATAGTATTGAAACAGCAAAATCATGTATTAAAACCATTTACAAAGCCACATTACTCAATAGACTCATTGAGTACATAACAACAAAATTTAATAGGCGGCGGCGTGCAAAATCAAAATTTTTGGAATTTTGAAAACGGCATGTTATCTTTTCGTCCAAATACCAGGAATTCTCGAATTTTGGGACGAAAATTATCTGAAACTACTATAGGTTGGAGTCAGTTAGTCAGAGTCAGATATCTCGAAAATTATTTAGGCCATCTGATATAAGCTTAGTTCTTTTTGTAGCATACTGACGCGCAAATACCTGCAGGAATCTGTTGAGAATATATGGTTAGGAATTTTTTGGGAATTTCCTTCAAAAAATTTTTTAGGTAGGATATCTATCAGGTTCCGTAGTTTTTCACAGATCTGAAATTTTGAATTTCACAACAGGGCACTAAATTTCAGTTCGATCTGGAAGGAACTTTGGCGGTTCTCGTAAGTTCGCGCCATCCGAATTACGGCTCGGTCTTAGGGAAAGTTGTTTCGTCTCAGTGCCAGAGATGAACTCATCAGATAGGCTGAATCCTCTGGCACCTGCCTATGACAACCGCAAAAGCGGCGTAGTGAGCGACCATGACCGACGCGTTTACGCTATGTTGAAATGAACTAGCTATGCGTCGGTCAGTGGCGTCATCGTCTGGCAACTCAGTCAAACTACGCCGCCTACACCCCCCCATCCCCCCTCCACCTGCGACGATGATGACGAAGGAGGAAGAAGTGCGATGTCAGGTAGAGAACCACACTGTTCAAATATAGAATAGCAGGAAGATAAGTAATCTCATTGAGATAAGCTTATCTATGGCATCACGTCAGTGACTTTGGCGGTTCTCGCGAGTTCGCGCCATCCGATGGACGGCGCGATCTTAGGAACAGTTATTTCGTCCCAGTGCCAGAGGTGGACTCATCAGATAGGCTCAATCCTCTGGCACTTGCCTATGACAACCGAAGAAGCAAGCGTGCGTCGATCAGTTTACGCCATCTTTCGGCAACTCAGTTGAACTACGCCGCCTACAGAACTTTTGGAGTTATTGGGAAAAAAATTGTCAGTTTTTGTGACTTTTTTCTCATTATTGTTGTTTTTTCCGGTAAAACTCAAAACATACTGAATGATCCTTAACAAAACTTGGTGAATTGTTGAGAAATGACGATTCAAAAATTCGTGTTGATCCTGTCATTAGAAGTAAAAAAAATGGAAATTTTTGATACTTAATCCCCGCTTTGGCAACAAGTTTGATAATGCGCTCCTTTAAGCAGTACTTTTCTAGAATTTCATTTGATATCTTTATAAGAAATATCGGTTTCAGATCATATGATGTTTTAGTTTTCATATTCTTTACTAGGGAGCTGAATTGAGAATCTTGAATTCCATATCATCTGATTATTTTCAGTTATTTTCATGAATATGTAAACAAAATAATTTTTGCAGATTTTGGCACTTTCATAGGGGTGTCCTCAAGTTGAGATAATGATTATGGTTTTTATAATTTTTCCTGTGATGTTGTTGACATATTACGATGCTGCTTCTTATTCAAATGAAAATAAAGCTTTCTCATTATTATGAAACTTTTTTTATGCTTCATGATTGCTTGGTCTTAAGTGTATCAGATTTTTTTGTGGAAGATGCGGAGTCATTAATACCATCCCATCGTTCCTGCGATAACTTTTCATTGAAAGACTTATATGTTTGGAAAAGCAGTTGGAAACATGCAAAATCCAGCGTTAATCTAAGGAGGGTCAGAATAAGATATACCCTTGGAAGAATCGAACTTCAGCGTAATGCCCTATCGAATAGACGTGGAGGCTCCAGTGTACCATTCGCGATCGAAGGAAGCTCTTGCTAGTAGCTCTCCAAGCGTAAGGTGCGTTAAAAAATATTGGTCACGAGTGGATTACTCGTGAATCGAAATGTTAAGTGTGAAAGAAAAAATTCAAATTATAAACTGATCCTTTGGTGATTAATGATTGCAAGAAACAATAATGTTCGTTTTTCAATTTCTCACTTCCAGAAAATTTTTTCAATTTTCACTCATATTGAAAACCTAGATACTCGGGAAATTATTTGAGCCATTCAATTTGTTGAATTACTCTTATAAGAAGGAACTAAATTGTCGAATTTATCATCAACTGATATAGTCTAAAGCACCTCGTGTTAAAGGGATTCTTACAAGCGCCATATAAGAGAAAGATTTTCTCATTTCTTGGAAATCAATAATGTTTGAACTCAATTTGGAAAAATCTCAAAATTTTTTCCCAGGTCACACCAGATGATACCTTAATAACCCCGAAATCATGATACATTTCGAAAAATCCCCAGAATTTTTATTTCTAGATCTTGAGAAATCCATCCTATAAAAAAATTATGTACAGAAAATGGGAATACAAATTGAATAGTATAACATACACACAATCAAATTATTTATTGAAGTATTTGGTTTCTCCCTCTATAGAAGGAGAAATACCATCATGTGATGTTGAAGTTGTAAATTTCCGATCATTTTCGCAATTTGCAAGAAACCGGTAGTAACAACCAGACTCCAAATTATTCAGACGGGTTCGACTCATCAATTGGCAACTGAACAAGCGCGAAGAAGTTGATGACATTAGTCCATCACTCTCACCGGATAGTGAGAGGGATATTCAAACGTTCTAGTTTCAATCCATGCAGAGTACAGATACTTGTGACAACTTCAATCTGTTACATTTGCATATCAGATATCGTATCTCCTGGTCTAGTCTAAGGAGACCTTTACTTATCTGATGACCTTCTGAACTCCTGACACATTATACGCTAACCGATTCAGTACACCTTGTTATCTTCCTTCAGGTTTATATGGTTTATTAGGTTGAAACATGCAAGAAAAGACGAGCAAGAATTCATTCCGAATGATGCGGAATTGTATGGCACAAATGGTGTTATGGAAATGCTGGAATATTTGAATATCTACACCGTTTGTATTGAAGAAAATATTGGGCTTGACTATTTATAACTGTGACGATTAAATCATGAAGGGAAACGGATAAATTAAATACTAATAAATGTATAAAATTGTGTCACATACCTCTCTATACAGTGGGAAGAACTACTATCGTTATATTCGACTTGATCAGTAGTTCCCAATCAGTGATCCGCAGAAGCCTAACTATGATCTGCGAAATGATTTCGAATTAAGCAGGCGGTGAGTCAGTCGTCATTGTGTTTTTATCATACCTACATAATGGTACCTGCTAACAAGAAAGATACAAGAGTAGTTTTTGACCAAAAAAGGGTTGGGAGCCCCTGGACTAGATCGTATTGTATTGTATTGTTACTGATTCTCCTAGGTTCAGCTGCGGAACCCCTCAGAAGCTAATGCTTGTGCGAGTTAGGAGACCAGGTGTGTTCTGTGTAGGCTTTGTTACCAATTCCTTGCGCCACGTTAGGAATAGCACTGTTAATTTTTTATCCAACAGCGATTGGTTGGACGGTCCCCTGAAAACTGGAAAAATTCTTTCCCGGCCAAGGGCTTGAACCCCAGACCTTACGATCATGACGCTAGTGCTCTAACCACTGAGCTACCGCCGCATCGTAAGATCGATAAACTTATTTTGGGAGCTGCACGTTCTCAGAATGTTCAAGGGTGGTTCAGGATTTGGCGAAAAGGGAACCTCAAATACTCTGCTGGGCGAGTATGGGTCCCATACACCATACGATATGCTGCAGTTATTGGTAGGACAGTCTTCCTTAATCAGCCACATACCTATTAGTCACTAGCAAGAATGTCGACATCAGTCCATGAGGACTGATGGTGTGTGGACAACGCAGAGGAATTGGGTTGACTATCGACCTCACGACATAATTCTGTCCGTCTCTGGTCAGAAGAGCTCTCGCCACACATTAGAGAGTTTTGAAGCCACCTATATCGTTCGTTATTGTTTTTCTTTATTAATTATAAAGAATTCGGTAATTCATGGATGAGTAGCATCGTAGTTATAGGCACGGTTATCGTTATGGTAAAAGAGTGCCACTTTTCAGTTTTCCGGAAATAAGATAATTCTAAGACCTGGGATATTCAATATTCAGCTTAGAATATATACCCTTTTTTCTCTGAACCGATTGAGAATTCTTTATTTTTTTTTATTTCATAGAATAAGTTTTCAAAACTCGAATACTATGTTCAAATATTTTGAATCCAGGTAAATATGAAATCCAAACTTAGTACGTGACAGCATGTATAAATTTTGTTCAAAAAAATACCGATTCACTTGTTCTGGGAATTCAAATAATGATATAATATATCGTTATTGTTCCACTGAACGAATAGAACCATTATTGAATTCTTTATACAATGATCCAATCCTCCTAATTTGAGCATTTATACCTTGCACTACAAAATTTGTATAGTATGATGTCTGATTGAATCCACATTAGGGTCTGTCCTGTTCATAAAATTTTAAAAATCATCCCTAATTCGACCCAAGCTGGAATGAAAGTATTCAAGATACACCAGTCACTTGTCAATTTTTGTAACAATTTTTGTGCAAGGTTGGGATTTAAAAAATCTAATTTCGTCGTGCTCATAGTGTACGTAAGGAGAAATAGCCGTAACCACGCCAACATAACGAGAATTTTCAGTTGGCTTGAAATCTGTCTATTATGGGTCAACTGGCAGTCACCTGACTCGCATACGCTGAGATTTACCGCAGACGTGCGTACGATCAATTCACCAGTTGCGAAGTTGATGAGTTACTGGTCTGAAGGGTTCACTTAATCGATTGATCTCATTCAAATGTACAATAAGCCACCGATTATTTCGGCATTTATGAAATATTATCGAATCAATGTCTTCGGAAAATGAAAGCTGGCAAGCAAAAACTGAAGGACGAGGACTAAGGTGATTCGTTGGAATTTCAACTATAGAGTCTGCAATAATAGTAATTTTGAAATAATTTTGATGGGCCGAAGACCTACGATTATAAAATATTGTGAATGCAAATTTCGAATTTTTTCGTGAATCGGTCTGATATAACCACGAAGAAGACATGTAGAATTAAAAAGCATTATTAGCAGAGAAAATTTAAATTGGGAACCGTACTTTCTACGTATGGTACGAAAGTACAAAGGAAAAAACCTCCACAAAAATACTCTGTCTCTCTGTACAATGTATTGAAATAAAATTGTAGTGAAGAATTACCTGATAAAGTCATATTGAGCTTCTTCCTCCTTGGAACAAAAATTTTTTCACCCTTTTTTTTCAGATTCAAGAAAAATATCCTGAAACGGAAACTGCAACAAAAAATACAAAATACCAGAAGAAAGCAGTAAATAAAATGATTATCAATCAATTCAAGATGATTCTGAAAATGACACGCCTTACGGCATGATGGAACGTGTATGACTGGCTGATCACGCCATGACCGAACGGCATAGGGTTTCAGAAATGATTACATCTGGAGTGTGGCATAATACCATACCATTTACCACTCCATAACGAACAATTTTGGTCGACACCATGTAGGCCCGACTTGGCCGGCTCGGCGAGATGCCTGTGGCCTACGCCGGTATGCTTTAATGATGAGACTCTGGGCGCTAGTAGGGCCAATGCCTCTTGGCTGATATTTCGGATTCATTCAAATGAGAGGCCTTTGAAGGCAGAACATTGGCAACCATAAAAGGCCCATTGATAATAATGCATATTACTGATATGATGTTAGAATGAGGACAATAAAAACAACACTGAGAAAAAAGAATCCCGAGAAATTCCGGTTAAATAAATTCCTGTTATTTAAACACAAGTATTATCATTACTACAGAAAAAGACCGTTATGAGAACAATCTGTACTTGAAATCTAACATGCCGATTCCGGTACAAGTGACTTCTGTCGTATGAACAGGAAAAACAGTAAGTTTAGCAGTGATATTGTACCTTTAATTCATAAGGAATAATTCCTGTGTATATAGAAGAATATTCTGCCATATTTACGAGCCACGACTGTAAAACATACGTAGTTCAGAACCATGAGTGCAACCGGAATCAAACATAGTAAATGTTACAGGAATATCTAGTAGAATATAATCATTTCGTAATATACACCCAACAATATTTGTATGATTAACAGTATGGACCCATTAAATTCAACAGGAATATTCCGTATATCTCGCATAAATTCAGATTATCAATGACATATTATTCCTGTTATCTCTACGATCGACGCTACTGTTTTAACAGCTCAGAACTTTTATTGTAACAGAATTCCTATAAAACGCCAAAATCAATCCGCTTCTCTGGGTAAGACGTTCGTGTTGGTCCGTTGGTTGTTGGAACACGCATATGTAGTTGTGGTATTCGCCATTCTTCTGTACAAGTGCCGTTATTGTGAATTTTGCCATTTATTGGAAAAATAGTTATGTATGAATCAAGTGCTGCTGATTATTTATATGATTTGGCCCCTATTCTCTTGGGCTTAGATCAAAGTCAAGATGGGGATGAAGAGGAAATATATACTCCAATCAGTGGATCTATAGAATCAATGGAAATGGCAGCCAGCGAGGATGATGTCGGCGGCTATTTAAGAGGATGGGGTTTAGTAATTACGCAGAAATATTCAGAAGTAAGTATATTTCATCATTTCAAGTTGTTTAGCTGTGAAGTGTCTGTCACTAAAACAACGTATATTGAAGTAATCGTAATCAACTTATGAGCATACAAGTATTGCGAACCGTAGATTTCATATGCCAAACATAATGAAGGTAACAGAAATAGTTTTGAACACAAAAAACGAATTAAATAGAATACACATTGAATTAAAAAGAGTTTCAAAACATGTATGAAGTTATAGAATTAGTAGTAGGAAGGAAATGTGCCTGGTATTGTGATTTTCCACTCTATGAAACCTATTTTTTTCATCCAAATTTTCTTCTAGTGCCATAATTTCAGTTATTTTCCGCCCAAGCACCCTTATTCACTCCAGATCCCGTTTATTTGGAAATTTTTCCAAAAACTCGTGTGTTAGTATTGAAATCAATCGAAAAACACATGGAAACGCTCATTTTGCAATAAAAAAAATCGAACTCGAAAATTCGTGAGTAGTTAAAGTAGATATTTACCATGAGTGAAACATTTAAAACTCTATATTGATTTTTATTTCACGTTTAAACAGTAAGTAGGTACAGGATGTTGGAAATTACCTATCTATCATCAAGTTCAAGCAATATTAATATTTAAACAAATGACTAACCAGCTTATATCTACCTACCTTTTCAAAGGCTATACACATTGATAATAAAAAATTATACGGGGTGATCAGATATTCATGGAAGGTTCAGACTCAAGAAGTAGTTGAACTGAACATTCTACTGTTGAATAGTTATTCACTTCAGGACTCAAGTTAGATAGAGATCCTCGAGATCAGCTATAAGTTTTGGCTTTTCCAATTCGTAAAATAATGTTACCCATTGAAGTCATTTTGTCCAGTTTCCATTCTAAGTTCTGAGTTACAACATGTCACTTTCTCATACTAACAGGCTGTCTAGTACGTAAATCGTTATTAATTTTTCAATTTCGATTTTAGGTGGAGAAGAACGTTGCAACCTAGAACTTTTTCTTTCTATAACGTATATACTTTATTTGAGTAGCGTTTGAAGAAGTCAAAAAGGTACAACCTAGATGCCATCCCGATAAGAATTAATGGAAGGTTTTATAACACACCTGAGATCGGCTGTAGAAGTGGAGGAAACAATAAGTGGGAGACGAGATAAAATGGCAGGTTTGAAGTTACATTTGCCACTTTTCATTATAATTGTATGCCAAACATTATCAGATATTAGCTCTAACTATGTTATTGTAGACGAAACATTGTGAAAATATCGTTTTTTTTTAATAAACAAATTACATTTTGAGCAGATTGAAATTTATATTTCCATACCCGACCTATATTTGCATATAAGTGCATACTCTGTTTTATGGGTATTCCGTCATCAAATTAGGAGATTTGAAAGGCTACTAAACAAACTACGCAACTTACAGAAAGATTCCGGTTAGTTCTACCGTGAAGTATTGCTGTAATTCAGGGTACTTTCTGTTAATATTCAAGTGCTATTTTGTACAGGTGCAGCGAAACAGACAATGTAGTTTTGTGAGGCTATTAAAATTACGTAATTTACAGAAATAACATTTAGTTAATTTTCTTTAGTACATTATGCCGTTTTCTCTATCGAGTTCTAAAAATGCCATCAGATAGATGATGGCTACCAGCAGAAATCGCCTTCATCAATGTATCCCTGCTGGCGGCCACTTTTTTCTGATGTCTTTTTAAAACTTGATACATAAAACGGCATAATGTACTAAAGAAAATTAAGTATATCTTATTTTTGTAAGTAACGTAGTTTTTTTAATAGCTTATCAAAACTGCACTGTCTGTTTCGCCACACCCTGTTCAAAAAATCACTTGAATATTGACAGGAAGAACCCTAAATTGCAACAATGCTTCACTAACCGGAATCTTTCAGTAAAATTCCATGGAAACAAATCTCAACTGCACATGGAAATTACTGCCAAAACTACGTAATTATTCAATAGGAAATGCAAGAAATTCCTGTGGAATACTAGATGACTGGAAAAGATTCCTGTAAAAGCTCAGGTTATAAGCTTCGAATACAACTTACTAGTACTGTAATATATGAACGACAGTTCTTTATTCCAACGGAAAATTCCTGTTAAATCAATACTACAGTTCCGTTATGAGTAAAGTATTTCCTGTTCTAGTTTATGGTTCATTACCGGAAATTCTTGTAGAATCTGAAGTTTGAAGCTTGGAATACAACTATCTAGTTTGTTTATTGAACAGGAAATTCCTGTTATATCGAAATTACAGCTGCGGTAAAAGTAAGGTAGTTCATTGAAATAACTAGAATATTCCAGTTGAATCAATGTTACGTACTGTAAATAGTCACGTATATTCCGGTTTTCGTCACATTATTATTTTCCTGTTGAAATGACAAACTGCAGTTTGGTTGCATTAACTAATCTTAATCTTGTTATTTCTAGAGGAATTGAACAACAGGAATTGTCACGTAAATTCAACAAATATTCCTGCTGTCGCTTATATAGGGGGAATTTCCTGTAGAAGTCACCGAATTCCTGTTGTATATCCTGGTGAATTTCTTTGAGTGAATAGTTATGAAACTCAAAATGCCAAAGATTCATTCTCACCAAATCTTTATTCACAAAAATTCAGAATAAAATTCAACAGGAAATATTCTTCAAAAAAAGATAACATATATTTGGAAAATAAAGTTACCAAAAATTATTGAAAATGTGATAAAATCCTTTATTGTAAAAAATTCTTTTGGGTGAAAAATGTAAATACCAGGAAATAATATTGTAAGTTCTGTTCATATCTCAGCATTTTATAAAATAATTTTCCCCTGAAATAACATCATGAATACATATTATTATTGCCTTGGGTGGAAGTCCCATCATCTCTGTCCTTACTTCTACCCCTTCAGTCATTTACCTTTGTTCTTCTGTGTTCTTACCTCCTTGTCGATGAGCTGCATTCCGCAGTCTGGATTTCACCACACAGGCAATCTATGCCTCCGTTTTCATTCCTAGCTAGAGATTTTCTTCGTGGACAAACTAAAAAGAAAATACCAGTCAAGTGGAGGCATGACTCGTAAATTACAGCTGCTTATTCAAATTCACACATTAGAATAGAAATTACAGGAAGAATTCCGTTTCAGCGTATTTAATTCCGTAAACATATAGGAATGTAATTGTAGGTGTGTGAGCTCACCCAATATCAATTTTAAATTTTCAACGAGAGTGGACGGCCATCTTGAATTTGACATTCACAGAAAACCTACTTTTACGCACATTCTTGTTCACAATAGTAGCTCACATCCCTATATAATGAAAATGTCAGCATTTCATACTTTAGTACATAGGTTGATTTCTGTTCCATTATCTGAAAGTAGTTTCAAGAAGGAGGCTGGAGTCCTGAAGTTGTTAGCTGAGAATAATGGCTATTCTTCTATTATAATAGATGATTTAATTTTTAAGAAACAACATAAGAGATTATTGGCTTCTATCTATCCAACCCATTTTGAAACACAATTAAAGACATTTGTATATGTCAATTATATTCCAACTATAAGCGACAAAGTGTGTAAGAGATTGAAGCAGAATAATATCGATCTAATCTGTACTCACAAGAAAAACTTGAGATCAATGTTTTTTGATGGAAAGGACCGGCTGAATGATTCCGAATTGAGTGGTATTTATAAACTTTTCTGTGCTGAATGGTCTGCATTCTATATAGGAAAAACTGGTCGGTCCCTGAAAGTTAGAATTGAAGAACACGAAAAATCCATTCTTGGAAATAAACCCAATAATCATTTCATAGATTTTGGTGAAACAAAGGTGAAAAAAGTAAAAGATCTCTTGGAAATTTTGGAGATATCATCAGCATTCAAACATAAACTTCCAATCGTAAATGATCAGTAAGATTTTCGTTTATCTCCGGTGTTAACATCTGTCACTTGAAGTATATTGGTTGTGTCTATGTATTTTATGTTCAGTTTTGAGAATGGAATGAAACACGCGTATCAACTGTATATATTTTATTTTTATTGAAATTGTGAAACGTATGGTCAAGTGTGTTTGTTTACCCTGTTATCACTTTTAAACTATTTTATGGCCCATAAACCTCTACCAGTCCAATTGACTGGAAAGAATAATTGATGAGTAGACAATTTGATAAAGTGTCTCCTCGTTGCATCTGAAACATAAATTTTCCCAACGCTTACCAAACATGCAACCTGAAAAATATTTCACTGAGTTTCAGTTCCTCATTTTCATATGTATTCCAATATGAGGGAAGAAATACATATTACATTATGAGAGCAATTATCGCCACTCAAATCATCCTCAAATTCGTTAGGTTAACCAACCCTCCTCGCTTATCAGTGGGTTCACAAGGTTTTCAGTGCGCTCTGCTTGTTCACACACACAAAGAAATTCACTAGAATTTACAACAGGAATTCGGTGACTTCTACAGGAAATTCCCCTTGTATAAGCAACAGCAGGAATATTTGTTGAATTTACGTGACAATTCCTGTCGTTCAATTACTCTAGAAATAACAAGATTCAGATTAGTTAATGCAACCTAACTGCAGTTTGTCATTTCAACAGGAAAATAATAATGTGACGAAAACTGGAATATTCATGACTTTTCACAGAAACGTAACATTGATTCAACTGGAATTTTCTAGTTATTTTAATGAACTACCTCACTTTTAGACGAGCTGTAATTTCGATCTAACAGGAATTTCCTGTTCAATAAACAAACTAGATGGTTGTATTCCAAGCTTCAAACTTCAGTTTCTACAAGAATTTCCAGTAATGAACAATTAACTAAAACAGGAAATACTTTACTCATAACGGAACTATCCTTCATATATTACAGTACTAGTGAGTTGTATTCGAAGCTTATAACCTGAGGTTTCACAGGAATCTTTTCCGATTACCTAGTATTTAACAAGAATTTCTTGCATTTCCTATTGAAATATTTACGTAGTTTTGGCAGTAATTTCCATGTGCAGTTGAGATATCTTTCCATGGACTTTTACTGGAAGATTCCGGTTAGTTCTACCGTGAAGCATTGTTGCAATTTAGGGTACTTCCTGTCAATATCGAAGTGCTTTTTCGTACAGGGTGTGGCGAAACAGACAGTGCAGTTTTGAAAAGCTATTAGGAAAAAACTACGGAACTTACAGAAATAAGATTTAGTTAATTTTCTTCAGTACATCATGTCGTTTTATGTGTCAAGTTTTAAAAATGACATCAGAAAGATTATAGCCACAAGCAGCGATACATTGAAGAAGGTGATTTCTGAAGTTTTTGGCTTCATTTAGACCACAGAAAAAAATTACATTTACTCAAATCCGGTGCTGCTGGTAGCCATCATCTTTCTGATGACGTTTTTCAAACTTGATACATAAAACGGCATGATGTACTGAAGAAAATCAACTGAATCTTATTTCTGTGAGTTACATAATTTTTTCTTAACAGCCTCTCAAAACTGCATTGTCTGTTTCGCTGCACCCTGTGCAAAATAGCACTTGAATATTAAGAGGAAGTACCCTGAATTGCAACAATACTTCATGGTTCAACTAACCCGAATCTCTCTATAAGTTGCGTTGTTTTTTTGGTAGCCTTTCAAATCTCCTAATTTAATTACGGAATACCTATAAAACACAGTAGGCACTTCAAATATAGGTCGGGTATGAAAATATGAAATTCAATATGCTCAAAATTGAATTCGTTCATTGAAAAAACAATATTTTACAATGTTTTGTCTACAATAATTTAGTTAGAGCTAATATCTGATAATGTTTGGTATACAATTATAATAAAAGGCTGCAAATGTAACTTCAAACCTGTCATTTTATCTCGTCTCCTACTTATGGTTTCCTCCACTTCTGTAGCCGATCTCACGTATGTTAACTGTTAAACTTCCATTGATACTTATCGGGATGGCATCCAGGTTGTACCTTTTTGGCTCCCTCAAACGCTACTCAAATAAAGTAAATATAATTGAAACTATCTCACTACAAGAGATTTGGATGAAAAGAATAGGTTTCACAGAGTGGAAAATCACCGTATCAGTCACATTTCCTTCCTTCTACTAATTTTTTAACCTCATGCATGTTTTGAAACTATTTATTTTTCAATGTGTGTTCTACTCAATTTGTTTCTTCGTGTTCGGTACGATTTATGTTGTTACTTTCATTATGTTTGGCATATGAAATCTACGGTTCGCAACACATGTATGCTTCTGTGTTGAATGACGATTACTTCAATATACGTTGCAACGTAAACAACTTGAAATAATTAAATATACTTACTTCTTAATATTCCGGCGTAATTGACTAAACCGCTTCCACTTAAATAGCCGCCGAAATCATCCTCACTGGCTGCCACTTCCATTGATTTTATAGATTACCCGATTGGAGTATATATTTTCTCTTCGTCCCCATCTTGACTTTGATCTAAGCCAAAGACAATAGGGGCCACATCATATAAATAATCAGCAGCACTTGATGCATACATATCTATTTTTCCGATAAATGGCGAAATTCACAATAACTGCACTTGTACAGAAGAATGGCGAATACCACAACTACATATGCGTGTTCCAACGAACTAACACGAACCGCGTCTTACCCAGAGCAGCGGATTGATTTTGGCGATTTATAGGAATTCTGTTAAAATCAAAGTTCTGAGATGTTAGAACAGTAGCGTCGATCGTAGAGATAACAGGAATAATATATCATTGATAATCTGAATTTATGTGAAAAATACGGAATATTCCTGTTGAATTTAATGGGTCCATACTGTTAATCATACAAATATTGTTGGGTGTATATTACGAAATGATTATATTTTACTAAATATTCCTGTAACATTTACAATGTTTTCTTCCGGTTGCACTTATGGTTCCGAAACACGTATGTTTTACAGTCGTGGCTCGTAAATATGGCAGAATATTATTTTATATACACAGGAAACATTCCTTATGAATGACAGGTACAATATCACTGCTAAACTTACTGGTTTTCCTGTTCATACGACAGAAGTCACTTGTACCGGAATCGGTATGTTAGATTTCAAGTACAGCTTGTTCTTATAACGGTCTTTTTCTGTTATAATGATAGTAATTGCCTTTAAACAACAGGAATTTATCTAAACGGAATTTCCCGGAATTCTTTTTTCTCATTGCACAGAGCATTCCTTTCAGCTAGGTGGAATAGAAATTTCACTTAGGGCTAACCCACAGGTACTACGAGCCAACCACAAATCTGCAGTCACCTGTCGTAAAGTAGCGAATTAGTAGGGGAACGCGTCATATCACCCATACGGCCGACATTCTGTAGTCTATTTCGACCACAAACACTTCCCTACTAATTCGCGACTTCAAAACTGGCGACCGTAGATTGGTAGTTGGCTCATGGTACGTGTGAGTTATAATCCTTACATCTAATGCTATCATATCTATTTTTCTCATTGAAATATTCCATTCAGCTGAAAACAAAAAGTTGATATAATGAATATGGACTTAGTCGTGCTGAACTAGTTTAGCTTCAGTATTTTGCAGATATTGTTAGTGAAAACGCTGCAAATTTCACACAAGGGTTTATTATTTTCTCTGTTAAATAACCCAATACCATTGATATCTTAAATAAGACTTATATACACTGCGCAAAAAAATTAACGCACATTCTGAAAATCTCAATTTCAATGAAATTTAACTCTACATTGACCTTTCATTGACTTATTTTTTATGTTCTCTCGGGAAGGTTCTGAACGAAACAAGACACATTAAATGGAAGAAAAATTAAGGATTTCACCGAATCTTATGTGAAAGAAGAGAAATGAACAATTTTCAAAATACTGAAATGCTGATAAGTGATTTAATACTTGGTATTTCCACCCCTTGCGTTAATTACAGCTCGGCAACGACGGTTCTTACTCAAAATGAGTGATCTTAAAATTTTCTGATCTAATCCTTCCCAGATTTCTCCGAGTTGGATTCCTAAGTCATTAAGAGTAGCTGGATGGTTTTCTGAACTTCTCAGCCTTCTATTGAGGTTGTCCCAATCCTGCTCAATCGGATTGAGATCTGGACTTCTTGCTGGCCATTCCATTCGAGAGACTTCAACTTCTTCAAGGTACTCCTGAACGATGCGCGCACGATGGGGTCTGGCATTATCGTCCATAAAAATGAAATTTTCACCAATGTATGGGGCAAATGGCACTACATGTTCTTCAAGAATGTTCCTTATATACTTATCAGCATTCATAGCTCCATTATCAACGACCACTAGGTCTGTGCGAGCAGTCAAAGATATTCCACCCCATACCATAATCGATCCTCCCCCGAAACCAGTAGTATTCAGGGAATGGCACTGAGCATATCTTTCATGTGGACGTCTGTATACAAGGGAACGTCGATCACAAGGGTAGAGGCAGAATCTTGACTCATCTGTGAAGAGAACTCTTTCCCAATCGGCCTCTTCCCAATGGATATGCTCTCTCGCAAAATCCAAACGCGCCGTTCGATGGGCTGGGGTAAGAGCTGGGCCTCTTGCCGCAACACGAGGCCTTAAATCATATTCTCTGAGGCGATTTCTTATTGTCTGAGTGCTAATTTGCACCTCATGAGTTTGTTCAAGCTGAATTTGAAAGAGGCGAGCGGTTGCAAACCGTTGACTCAACGAAGAAACTCTCAAGTAACGTTCTTGAATGGCAGTTGTTACCCGTGGTCTACCCTGTTCTGGTCTTCGGACATTCATACCTGTCTCCCTGAATCGCTGCAACATTCTGGACACACTTGTATGGGAAACTCCAAACCTTTCTGCAATTCTTGTGTATGTCCACCCTTCTTCTCGCAAAACTACCGCTTGGGCACATTCCTCTTGGGTCAAATTGCGTGTTTCGCGTTGCATAGCGATCGAGTGTAGAAAATCAAACGAAAGAAAAACTATTGATCACTAGAATTGATCGAGAACAACTGATTTTAGAATGGAGCCAATACATTCAAAATCTGATAATATCATCTTTTTTTATTCCTGCTGGGAAAAAACATCTGTATTGAAGAAAAACGTAGAAAGTGGATAGCATATGCATGCATAATTCTGATAAAAATAATTATCATTGAGAATACCTTCAGTTGTAGAATAAATTTGAGATTTCCATAATGTGCGTTAATTTTTTTGCGCAGTGTATTATTCATAACTCATTGGTTTTTCACATACACAAAATTTGATATGTGTCGAAAATATACTAATCAATCTTTAAATCCGCTTTCAGATATATGATTCTGGATGAAAATGTAACCGATTATTCCACAGAATTCCAATCTTTGAACCTAATGCGATGATTCATTTTCTGGATTATTGGAAATTTGCAGCGCTAGATTGAATTAAAATTCATCATTACATAAAAGCTGATTAACATAAAATTTTGGTTTATCACGTGACTTGACAACAATCGAACAGAGACCCCAATCGATGCTGGCGCATATAAAAACCTAGGAACCCAAATGAGCGGGAAATTTGAATGTCGAATCGCAACTCGTGCGAACCTTAGCAGTTTTTATAGGATGAAAAGTTGGTTTCAGACTTACACATTTCTCTTTCAATAAGTATAATTAATTTAGAAATTGGTACTGTTCTAAATAAAGTTCTGTCTTTCATTTCTTTTCAATATTATTTCAGAAACCATTGTTTAACAATGATATAATGACGAAATATGTCTAAAATCGAAATATATTTTGCTGCGACGATTATTATCATAATCACTGTTGTAACTATTATTTATTTGATATTCCTAATTTGGATTGGATTTCGTCGACCATCGCTGCTGGGTGAATTGTAGGTACCCGATTGTCCCGATTTTGTCCATATAGGTTCACCGATGCCAGCACGTTGCCGACCTGGCAAACATTAGGCCGTAAGGTGGCAGAGATTCATTGTTTCCTGGGTCATTGTCGGCGTGCGATTGCAGGGTACGCTTATCCATATGAATTAAGGGGATGGAATTGGGTTATGAGTCATGGCTGATTTTCGTCAACTTGTGAATGAATTTATAACAGAATTTGACGAGATTTCTTCAGGATCATACTCCCTCAATTCTCTCGAAGGCGACATGTGGCAATACTCGTCCCTGTCAGCCAGCCAATTATTTTGTCACACGCGCAGTTTTCAGCTATCGTCTCTAGAATTTTTCATTGCGATAATCGCACATGCACCAATAAAATTTTTTTGATCTGAAACACTTATCTCAAGCAAACCACAATAATCGAACTGAGAGTACAGTCATCCTAAACCCCTTCAATAATTACTAGATGACACATACTTTTTCCATTCAAATTATTCGTTACGAACTATCATGTGCTGAATCATCTGAAATAATCTATCACCTGTATGGATTCAGGCAGGTTTTGCCACGCCGTACTTTATGGCAGGATAACCGCCACTCCCCCGAGAGCCATGATTCTTCAAAGGAAAGAATGTGTATGGCCAGAACTATCGGCGTGTCATTGCAGGGTACGCTTATCTATATAAGTTCTTGAGACGCAATTGGATTATGAGACATGGTTGATTTTCGATAGCTTACGAAGGAATTGATAACAGATCTTATCAAGATGTGATCAGAATCATTCTCCCTTAATCCTCTCTAAAGTGACATGTGGCGATTATTTCCCTGTCAGCCAGCCAATTTTTTCTGCCAATTGCATATTCTGCATTTGACTTTGGAATTTTTCATAGCAATAACCGCACGAAACACTCATCTCGAGCAGACTAAAATATATTAACACAATATACAAACAGAGGTTTCGTATTTCTCTGAGAGTCGCCAGATGATGACATGCCCTTTCAAAGGACACTTTTTATGAAGTTTTTCACCCATACACACACGCATTTTTCATTCAGATGATTTGCTACTTATTATCGTATGTTTCAAATCATTTGAATTAATTTATCACGTATTACATAGAAAGATATGAATTTTTGAAATATCGCTGGCATAATGAATTAAAAACACAAAAAATGTCATAACTCAAAAACTCCAAAAAATCGCATAACATATATTGGGTATTTCTGGATACTTTCAGGTCTGAAAGTATTGTTGTCACTACTTGGACCACCTGTATTTGGCAACTGCAAGTGTGCTCAATTGAAAGAACAACCATTAATACAGGGCTGAACTTTGGTTTACTGGAAATCTGATTTGGAAAAACAATATAGACGTTGCGGTCTGGGGCTATCTCCCGATTCTAATGGTACCATTTTTGTTTTACGGAAATGCGCTGTTGCCAAGTTGTGCACTTCGGATTACTGAAACTCTTGGTTAAAAGTGGAAGTTATTCTATTGAACTGGACAACTCATGATCTGGAATTCGAAGTTTGCGGAGATGCCATGTTGCCAAGAAATGAACGTTTGAATACGTTGGAAAAAGATTTATTGAAATGTAGGTATCTTGAATCTTGACGAATCTCAAAAATTTTTTTTACCTAGTTGGATTCGATTAGTTAAAATAGAGCGACGGGAAAATCACTCAGAATTCTGTTCAATATATCCACAACTGGTACAATAATAAGTCTGTTCCTATACACTCTGGAACTAGTTCTGAATCGGGCGGAGTTTGCGCATATCGATATTAGCGTTCCAACAAATTTCGAACTGGTTAGGAATTGAAAACCAAGTGTTCCAACGTGAAAAGAATTTGTGTCAGACCAGTTCTAGAACGGTGAATTCAGTTCTTGGGTTTAGGCAAGAACTGAGAAGGAGGAATTGTATCGGTCATCTGTTACTTCCCATTCGAATGCAGCAAGGGGCAATAAAACCACATCTGGCTGAGACGGGCTGCATTTTTTGGGTGACAAACAGCCCTTAGGCTATGACAACGGAATTTCTAAGAATGATTCGTTTCCAACACTTTCGAACTATCTATTCAGAATTAGTCCCGAACTAGAATGAGCGAAGACGTGTGAATTGATTCAGTTCTGAATGAGTTCAAGACAGTAACAGAACTGGGTGTTGGAACAAACCTAATATTCACGAGTGATCCCGCCATTGCGATACGGTTTCTTGTATCAGTAAATCTCAAGTGAAAACTATTCCAAGTCATTATCTAATTAGCATGGTAGCTATATCTGTGATCCAGACTTGTCCTACTAAACATTTTTTTCCGAGTTTTGTGGAAAACTGGACCAAGTGGCTATCAAAATGCGCACGTCCGGCCGACAATTCATGAATCGCTACGCTCGTATTTCTGATCTTATCGATCCCATATGAGGCTAATGATCAATCAGATTCAAATGTAGGGTCGTTTGCGCACGAAATATGTTAATTCGTTCGGAACAAATCAATTTCAGTTATAATGAAATCATGTCGAGGGTTGGTTGATGATCGCGAGCGTACGGCCGACATTTCGCAAATCCGCGCGCGCTGATTTGCGAAATGTCGGCCGGACGCGATCGCTACGCTCGCGTTTCTTGTCTTATCGATACCATGTAACATATGATTGAGTAATGTTAACATAATGCTCCCTTCTGTTGTTGAAAAAAGTAAATCCGTCTCTACCGAAACAATTTCAGTAATAATAAAACTCTGTCGAGATCTAATTATTGTAGATGCATAGGTATAAAATTCTCAGAGCAGATGAATTGGAAGTGGGAGAGTAGCGAAAGGACGCAGGGTGCTGGCAATTAAAACTGTACTCAGATATCAATTGTTTGCAATACGACGAAATATCATTACAGAACAATTTGTGTGATGAAATATTCATTGGTGACTAGCTTCACCACAGCAAACTTCCAAACGATGAAAATTATATCAATTAAATGAGATGCAGATCTATACAGGGTCTTTCACGAGGAACCTCACCCATATTTATACGGGAAACTACTGAACGTATTTTCATGAAATTCAGCACTTATAAGTATTTCACGATGCTGATAATATCTAAAATATTTTCAAGGCATGAGCACCTCCGGTTTTTCCGGAAATGACGTCAACTTCCGTTTTTCAAATCAGAACACCATTTTTTTATTGCAGAAGTAGATTCCTTAGAAAATTTCAATTTATTTTGATGTAACATTTTTCAGTTTTGGTTGGAAAATTCTCTCTGAGCGGGAAAATTCGAATAAAAATCGAAAATGGAGCTCCGCTGAAACAAGAATAACTTCGAGGTTTTTGGATAGAAAATTTTCATTTTTGGGATTTTTCAAGATGTAAGATTGATGTATCCACTTAAAAATCGAAATCGCGATTCATGATACAGGGGGTGAAAAAATCGCTTTCAAAGTTAGGGATGACAAAATCGTGAAAAATCAATTTTTTCAAATTAGAACCCCATTTTTTTATGGCAGATATTGAATCTACGTTAAAAAATAATGTGAGTGTATGCATCACACCCTTGCCCTAAAGTGGATATTTTCTGAGTTATTCACAAAAAACTGTTTTTCGTCTTGAATTTTCAGCTATTTCTTTTCCCTTCACGCCAAAAAGATGACATTTTCAGGAACTGTTACTTAAACCATGTTTAAGATTTTACTACCCTAATATGCAAGAGAAAAAAGTTACAGGTTGTTCCTAAATAGATGGCGAATTTGGATTCGAATTTGTATCGGAAACCTCTTTATTTCAACTAATCGGCCATCGGTTTTCTCTCCAGTGATAAATAAATAATTTCTTATGAACCATATGCAAAAACTTACCATGTTTTACATTATTTTTTTTTAATGATAGATATCATTAATTACATCTGCCAAATTCCTCTTTATTCAGTAGCATTTTGTGTTTACTATTAATTTGGTGATAATTCGTATTAAGTTATAAAATCGATCACTATGCCTAATTTTACCAATGAAGATTATTTAAATCTCATTCTACTTCATGGAGAATGTAATAAAGTTGTAGATAGAACGATTCGACTGTTCATTGAGAGGTTTCCTGACCGACCCAGACCAACGAGAGATACCATTAACAGAACCATGACAAACTTGAGAAATGTCGGATCTTTCGTTAAGAAAACTACACACAGAGAAAAAAGTGTAGTAGAAGATGAGAACAACGAAATTACAGTTCTTGCATATTTTCGTGTGAATCCTCAAAATTCTCTCAAAGATGCCGAGATTGATCTGGGATTATCTCAATCGAGTTTTTGGAGAATATTAAAAAAACATAAAATGCACCCATATAAATTCAATAGGGTACAGCATTTGAAGGAAACTGATTTCGTCAGGAGAACAGAGTTTTGCGAAGCTATGATGATTCGATTTCAAGAGAATGAAAACTTTTTGGACTGTATAATTTGGACAGATGAATCTAAATTCACAAAGAATGGTTCTTTCAATAGGCATAACAGTCATTATTGGGATGAAGAGAACAACCACCACTTCAGACAATGGAACTTTCAAGAGACCTGGAGTTTCAATGTTTTTTGCGCCATCAAAAATAATGCAATTCTCGATGTTCACATTTATGATGGGACTTTAACTGGTAAGATAGAACACTACACATATTTGCATTATTTAAAGAATGTTCTCCCTTAGGAGATAGATATTCTGACATATTGACTCAAATAATTGAGCCGCTAGTACAGAACCATAATGACTTATGGTATCAACAAGATGGCGCGCCTCCACACAATTCACTCAATGTGTCAAATATCCTCTACAGGCTATTTGAAGATCGATGGTTGGCGAACAATGGTCCACATCTTTGGCCACCACGTTCTCCCGATTTAACTCCTTTAGACTATTATGTTTGGGGTAGGATAAAAAATATTGTCTACTCAACTCCCCTGACTGCTAAAGAGGACTGCATAGAACGAGTCAGAAATGCGTTCAGGTTTGTTTAGATTTTTAGATTCATAGTTTTGAAACTCAATTTGGTTTTTAAACACTTTTGCAGATCTCTTCCTCCCGATGAAATAAGAAGAGCAACACACGAAGCATTCCTGAGACGTATAAATAAATGTCTAGAAATTAACGGTCAAAACTTTGAGCATCTTCTCTAGTTATAACTGCGAGAGTTTGCCATGGTTCTCCTAATAGTAACTTGAAGTCGGTTTCAAGAAGGGGTGAAAAATCTACAGCATGGTTCAAATAACAGTTCCTGAAAATTTCATCTTTTTGGCGTGAAGGGAAAAGAAATAGCTGAAAATTCAAGACGAAAAACAGTTTTTTGTGAATAACTCAGAAAATATCCATTTTAGGGCAAGGGTGTGATGCATACACTCACATTATTTTTTAACGTAGATTCAATATCTGCCATAAAAAAATGGGGTTCTAATTTGAAAAAATTGATTTTTCACGATTTTGTCATCCCTAACTTTGAAAGCGATTTTTTCACCCCCTGTATCATAAATCGCGATTTCAATTTTTAAAGTGGATACATCAATCTTACATCCTGAAAAATCCCAAAAATGAAAATTTTCCATCCAAAAACCTCGAAGTTATTCTTGTTTCAGCGGAGCTCTATTTCGATTTTTTTTTAGAATTTTCCCGCTCAGAGAAAATTTTCCAACCAAAACTGAAAAATGTTACATCAAAATAAATTGAAATTTTCTAAGGAATCTATTTCTGCAATAAAAAAATGGTGTTCTAATTTGAAAAACGGAAGTTGACGTCATTTCCGAAAAAACCGGAGGTGCTCATGCCTTGAAAATATTTCAGATTTCATCAGCATCGTGAAATACTTATAAGTGCTGAATTTCATGAAAATACGTTCAGTAGTTTCCCGTATAAATATGGGTGAGGTTCCTCGTGAAAGACCCTGTATTGATAGTCTTGATGCAATACTTCGTTATGTCTCCGAATTGGGTTTAGAGATTCACTGGATTCAATTGAATGATTTCTACTTATCTCCATATCAGATCTGAAATCTTTCAAATCATTGAATTATTCGAACAAAAATTTATATTTTCCAAGATTCACATATATTTTATCATTCAATTTCAAAATGTGCTGGAATCAGCTTATTTCCGGGAACTCAGAATATCATATGCAGTCGCTTCGCTCGACAGCATAATCTGTCCACTTATTAATATTGAAAATGGGAATTGGTTCATGTTAGTTTCCTATTAATAATGAACTACTGTTAAATTAATATAACTCTTATAATGTAATCATGATGTTCATGTACTACGAAGTGACCAACTTAGCAACAATATCCAACGGCTTCCATTGTTCATAGTTTGGCAACAGCGGATATCAGCAAAATTTCGAAAACAATACCGAAAGTCACCTGGCTCAATAAAATAATGTCCTCTGCGAACCATCTATATATCCGATTTCCAGTAATTCAAAGTGAATAACCTAACAACAGCGCATTTACTGAGAATTAAAATTACTCAGATTCGAGAAAATCCATATATTTTTCGAAATTCTGCAACCTGAATTCCCTTAGCTCTATTTTCAAGGGTTACCAGTATCCATTACTTGGCAACACCGCATTCCCGCAAATATCGAATGTCATATCATGAATCACTTAGCCCACTAGAATGATGTCCACTTCGAACCATCTTCACATTATATTTCCATTAATCCGAAGTGACCAACTTGGCAACAGCGCATTTCCGAAAAACAAAAATGGTACAATTAGAATCGGGTGGGAGCCCAAAATCGCGATGTTTATATTTTATTTACATAACTGATTTTCAGTAAACCGAAGCCTTAATTGTGCGCAAAATACAAGTACTCGAAGCTGAACCAAAATGGCAGATGAGGCTTGAAACCAAAATAGAACGCTTCAGATCTATACTCGACAGACTGACACAATACAGGTCAATGAGGCTCCTGAAAAAAAACTGAGAATATAAAAGAACACAACAGTTTCATCAAAAACAACAGATTATACAAAATTGGTTATTTGGCAGAAGTTAGCAGCATACTCAGCCAGATTGAAACAATACAAAACATCTTCACAAAGAAGGACTGACAATAGAAATTTTCAGAACAACGAAAATGGGTTACATCGAAACCTAAACGTCACACCACAAACGAACATCAAACAATATCTCACTGTCGAAGAAATTACCGAATTCTGGGGAGGAAATAAAATGCTCAACGCACATGCAGAACGGATAAAACGAGGAACAGAAAATATGACTCGTATCTCACTTCATGCAGCTATCAACATCACACTTAAGTCTGGTCGTCCACTGCACGCGATTTCGAGAGATCCAATTGAATGGAATTCTAGGTACCCTCGTCGACTAGCAACGAGTTCATACGGGCGTTTTCGAGAGAATTCGAGCTGCGCAATCGTATCCCGATCAGTACGGATCTGCCGCGTCTATACACTCGAAAAGAGGATCTATCCGACGGCAAGTGGAATGAATGGTTTATGAACCGAATATTCGTTGAAGATCGTTGTTTACTATTGGTGAATTTAAGTTGGATCAGATTGAAAGGTTAATGAATGTTGTCTTTTTTCTTGCATTAAACTCACATCCAGAAGTTCTGTAGGTGTAGTAGCCTACCTGAAATTGGACCCTTTGGCAATAATCGACTGTATAGCATTCCAAATAGAATTAATCCAGCGCGTTTCGCCATTATCTCGGTTTTATAGCTATCAATATCTCAATATCTATTATCAATTTGTTTTTCAGTCTGTGGCCAGTTTTATTCCGAACATTTTTTTATATGCTCAAGTGTTTTTGGTCCATACATACTGTAATGATTCAACTACGTTTCAATCAATATGCTATGCAGAACGATCCTTTTGATCACAAAATAAACATAGTTTTTTCTTTATCAAACGCTCTGGATTTTTCACTAGTGACCTGTTTTCTAAAATACGCATGCACCTCTGCAAAATTTTAAGAATTTCTGAATATTTGTGTCATCATCATTTCTTTCGATGTTTGCAGTTTTTAAAGTTTTGGAGTCACGTTCTAGATACATTAATAACATACTTCCCTTTTTGAGGTGACTTCTCACAGATAAAACTCGAATCAGCCATAATTTCGAAGTTCCACATGGTTTGCTTTTGAAGTACCCAGGTCAT
Organism: Myrrha octodecimguttata; assembly: GCA_958510865.1. NCBI lineage: Eukaryota > Metazoa > Arthropoda > Insecta > Coleoptera > Coccinellidae > Myrrha > Myrrha octodecimguttata. The sequence goes on along the minus strand of OY294060.1, from coordinate 9,542,017 downwards.
CAACATTCACACTTCAATTTCTATTCCAGTATTATAAATGAGTATGAGTATTTTTCCCTATAATTTCATTTTTTCTAAATTTGGATCTACCTTAGCTCAAAAATTTTCCCCATTCTTTATGTTACATACGCCTGATCAAGTAAGATTTATCCGAGAAATTAATTATTAATTCTAAATCCATCTCGCATCACAATTTCTTCAATAAACACGGAAATCCGAAGTTCAAATCCTCTACTACGCAAGAACAAGAACGAACCGAAACCTCGCGAACTATCTGCCAGTGGACGACCCCGAAACCTGAGAACGCTTGGCTCGTAAAAGCTCATCGGCGCTGGTTAAACGCGTAGCTCATAAAAGCCCCAAATCGCTTCCAGTGGACGGCCAGGCTAAAACAAGCAATCGCAAAAATACACAATTGAATAAAATACACAACTATTGGTACAAATATTTCAGCAGTATATACATAAAATAACTTCCGAAAGAACAACATATATACAACTCAAAAGTAACATAACATCCAGTCCTGCCAATTATTATCGTTCAACAACATGCTTGTCCACACTCTACAAGATCATCACTTCCCTCATAAGATCTTAGATCTACACCCACCTGGAATAATATGAACTCATAACTGTGAAACAAAGGGTATGTCGAAATCGAAGTCAAGGATATAAAGAACATCTTACTATTGATGCCATTATTCTGAGAAAAGCTGAGCTCAATCAATGAAACCTCCATATGTGTTACACGGATTAACAGAAGGCTTCCGAATCCATCTCTCATTCGTAGCTCATTTAAGTACTTCAGACTTTCAAAATACACCCCACATTAATCACATTTCTATTTCTTACAATGTCTATATGGAGGACGAGGAAGAAATCATTTCATTAACGCGGATATACCAAAAAGACACCCTGAGTGCACTGTAGTTTTGTCTAGCCCTAAAACTTCGAGACTAGGATTCCAACTCGAAAGCAAGAAATAAGTCCTTATACTATAAGTCATCTGTTCTACATCGATGATTTGAAACTACGCTTCATCCGATCAAATACTGAAACAACTCTTCAAATTCACAGAACAGATTGTAACCTACAGTTGCACTTAGGCCTATCGGCTGCTCAGATGGATACGGTGAGGGGTGAGTCCCCAAAAATTACTTCACAAAACCTAACTTTAGTTGGGCGCCAGGTTTACCACGTAAACCAAGAGAAATCTTGCTTAAGGGAAGTTTCAAGAAAATGGTTTTTACAATTTTATTAAAATTAAAAAATTTACAAAAGAAAAATAAGTTATGATTGCTGAAGGCTGATTATATGGAAAAAAATACAAATTAGGCTTTACTGAAAGATAATGGGCTCCAGACAGAATTTGGATTTGTTCGGATTAGAAACAGAAATTTTGAGACCTCACTTCTTGTTCCTTTATTCTGGGTGTTTAACGTTGGATGGTAGTTCGAAAAAAACTTCAGTTCTCTCAGGTTCAATCCAGGTGTTAGAGATTTTGTGTTCCAATTGGTGGAGGCTCGCTGGGTGGATGCTAGCCAAAGGGTTTTCGATGACGAAATTCTGATCTTCGTAAGAATCAGTGGCTTTAGACAGTGTTGGTCTCCTCCAATATCGACTGATACTCCAGCATGCAGTGCAGAATAAATAAGAATTAGTTGTGGTCAAAATGGTGGTCGATTTAGGTATATTCTGTTCTAACTCCTCCGGCAATATGATAATCAAAATCAGCAGGTACAATATCATATGAGTTTTCAGCCAAATAATTCCAAAAGATTTATAGTTATATGCAATCGGTACAATATCAAATGAGTTTTCAGCCAAATAATTCCAAAAGATTTATAGTTATATACAATCGAACAGGATAGAAAAAAAATTATACAACTAGGTATTATTGTCTACTTTCCGGAAAGAGAGAAAAAGAACAGATTCGATATATATTTTAAATTTAAATGAATAATTGAATCTACAATAAAAGGTTAATAAATGATCCGAAGGAATCATACAAGAAAATATAAAAATGGGGACAAAAAAGGGAGCATGTACTCTGGCGACTAAAGAAATGAAAGAAAAAAATGTTGATAAATAAAATCCCAACCCACTAATATGGGGAAGGATATAATTATTAAATTCAAAAAATGAAATTTCTGAATGACGAAAAGAATTAGATCACTCTAATTAAATTAAATCAGTAAAGAGAAAAGATAATAATTCACCAGATATAAGCACTCACTTTTTGTCACCTCTTCACAACGTATCAGTCTAAATTTGAATTCATTTTAAGGTCAATTCAAATGGAAATCGAAATGAACGACTCCCCTCCTTCTTCGGAAAAATCCTGTTTTATTATTCCGTATATTACGGAAGCAGTAGCGTCATGGCGATGAGGATTCAGGGTTGTAACGAGAGATCGTTACACACCCCCCCTCCTGGGTAAAAAAAAAATTTGGAAACTTTAGGAGTTCACAATATTTTTTTTTTTTCAGATTCATATCAATCACAGAGGAACCAGGTAGAAATTAAAGCACTATTATCAAACTCAAAATTATGCAATAGATAGATAGGTTAAGTAAGGTAGATAATAAAGACAAATCGTATAGAACGCAAATTCATATGTTACATCAGTTCTCAAATGATCAAAATTACTAGAACCGAATGAACATAACTCCGCTGAAAGGTTTCCTTATGAAAGCACAAATTTTCCGAAGGAACTACAAAAATGTAGATGTTTCATTATTATGCCATTCAACAGATTCATTCCGGTTCACGATAGATAGAATATAAGGCAAGGAAGTGAAGATAAAATTATTTTTAGCTATCATCTGAAGCAGCGCTGAAATATTCCTCCTCATCGGAATCTGAGTTTCCGTCCATATAGGCTGACTTAATATCCTTAATATGCCAGCGACCCAAATCGTTACCATTCAAATCTTGAAGTTCGTAAACCAAATCAGAAACAACACCAGTAACAACACAAGGTACAAACTTAGGCGCTAACTTGGCACAATAATTATTGACAGCTGAAGAAAGAGTAACATTCTTCTTCCACACCTTGTCACCGACATAAAATTTAACTTTTCGCTTCCTCAAATTATATTGATGAGAGTTCCTAAGATAAGCCTGATGCAATCTATTTCGCACTTCTACAAATAAATCCGGAAGTTTTTGAACGTCATCAATTCGTTGTGATTTGTCTGAAATAGAAGGAATATTTTTATCATTGTCCGAAATTTTTCCATAAAAATCCCCTGTCACTGGAACATTCCTAGCAAAAGTTAAGAAAGCAGGAGAATATCCGGTGACCTCATGTTTTGCCAACCTTATAGCTTGAGCTACTTTGAAAATAGAAGAATCCCAAGTTTTGTGATTATCATGAATGTAGCAGCGGATTGATGTCACGATAACTTTATTGACTCGCTCTGCGAAATTAACTTGAGGATGATATTTCGCGTTGTACCAAATCTTTTGCACTCGATAAGTTTCCATCAAATGCTTGAACTCTTTACTAACGAATTGACTACCGTTATCAACCATCATAATCTGTGGTACGCCGTAAATGAGAAATACATGATTTTCAATAAATTTGACGATATTTCTCGAAGTAGCATTAGACATCGGCTGAACCAAAGTAAATTTAGTGAACCAATCGACCACTACTAAAACATATTGGTTTCCGTTTTTTGATCTAGGATAGGGACCTAAAATATCCGCAGAAAGGCATTGAAAGGGAAAATTTATGTTTTTATATAAACCCATTTGACCTGCCGGAGGCAAGTTCGTACTTTTACAGGCAGCACAAATAGGACACTTTCTAACATATTTGTAAACATCCCTCCTTATTTTTGGCCAGTAGTATAATTCTGATATTCGACTAAGAGTTTTAGATATTCCTAAATGAGCAGAAGTTTCTTTATCATGATAAAAGCTAAGAACTTCCAAACGATTAGTTGAAGGGACTACAATTTTCCAATCGGTTAAATTACTAGTTAAATTGTGATTTGAAAGAATATGTTTATACAAAATCCCGTTTTCAACACGAAAAGAAGGATATTCATCGGGACTCTTCAGAACATTTTCAATCATTGATTTATACCATCTATCAGGTTGAAAAGTAGAAACGTCGATTACTGAAATATCTGCGACCGAGCGCGACAATGCATCAGCCACAACATTCAAAGATCCTTTTCGATGTTTTATTGTAAAGTTAAATTGAGAAAGTTTAACAGCCCACCTAGTCAAACGTCCGGAAGGATTTGACAGGTTATGAAGATAGATAAGAGAGGCATGATCCGTTTCAACTGTAAATTTGGTACCTTCTACATAACTCCTGAATTTTTCAATGCCGAAAATTACCGCTAACAATTCTTTTTCTGTCACAGTATATTTACGCTGACAATTAGTCAAAGTCTTACTAGCGTAAGCTACAGGGTGTTCCAAACCATCACATTCCTGGTATAAAATAGCACCAACACCTGTATCAGAAGCATCACACTGGATAATGAAGGGTTTCGAGAAATCGGGGCTGGCGAGCACTGGTGCTGAAACCAAACGAGATTTTATTTCAGTGAAAGCTGCTTCGGCTTCAGGAGTCCAAGTAATAGTTTGTCCTTTCTTTCGACCATGCAACAAATCAGTTATGGGAGAACAGACAGACGAAAAATCTTTTATAAAACGCCGATACCAACCGACAAGACCAATTAAACGTTTGATCTCAGTTGTACTTTTGGGGGTTGGATAATTGACAATCGCAGAAACCTTTTCTGGATCAGTTCTCAAACCATGTTCATCGACTACAAATCCAAGATAAACAAGAGATGGGCGACAGAATTCACACTTATCCAAATTTACTGTGAGATTTGCGTTTTTGAGTCTGTGATAAACCTCTTTTAAAACCTTGATATGAAGTGCAAAAGTAGGAGTGGCTATGATGATATCATCCAGATAAACAAAACAGTAGGGCGCCAAGTCAGGACCTATAACCTTATCCATTAATCGAACCATAGCTTTCGGACTGTTCTTCAGTCCAAACGGACAAACAACAAACTCAAACAGACCTCTTCCTGGAACTGCAAAAGCGGTCTTCGCACAGGAAGAATCATCCAATGGAATCTGAAAAAAAGCCTTGGTCAAATCAATAGAGGAGAGATATTTTGCGTCCCTCAATTTATTGAGAATACAATCTATTTGAGGCATAGGATACATATCATCTGCTGTAACCTGATTTAACTTTCGACCATCGAAGCATACACGATATTCCCCTGTACGTTTTGGAACTAACCACAATGGACTGCACCAAGAAGACTGAGAAGGACGAATAACCTGTAATCCCAACATTTCATCGATTTCTTTATTTAAATGATTTTGCATAGTAGGCGATAAAGGATATTGACGTTGAACGATTGGTCTCGCGTCTCCTGTGTCGATATGATGAGTTATCAAATGTGTACGACCAATTTTATCTTTGGGAGCAATAGACTTGAAACAATCTATCACATCTTGAAGTTCTCCTTTTTCTGAATATGACAACTCTGAAAAAGGCCTGATTACATTGACTGCATTTATAGAAGCTTCATAAGAATAAGAGAGATCGGAGAAATTAGCTTCAATTCGAAATGATTGAAAAAAGTCCATTCCCAATATCAAAGCATGTGCAACAGAAGGAATCACCAAAATTTTCATTTCCTTTGAAACACCATTAAGTGAAATGGGAACCGAAATATATCCTAGAAAATCCTGCGGTTTGCCGTCAGCAGTAGTAACATTTATCGGGGATTCATACTTAATAGGTATATTGTACTTCTGCAAGAAGGAAAAACCAGTAGAACCCAGAATAGAAGAGGTACTACCAGTATCAGCCAAAGCAAGAAATCTTTGACCGAAAATTTCAACGTTCAGATACGGGCGATTATCGTTAAGTTTTTTTACAAAAAGAGGATTGATATTCACAACTGAAGGTTTCAATTGTGAATATTCTATTGGTTCGAAACGTTTTGTCTTCGGTTGTTTCTCGATTTCGCGGCGCCATGATTGGTGACATTTCGATTCGCTGAGACATGACCGTTCTGACTGGTGACGAGGTTCGTGTCCTCGCCACCGCGATTCACGTTTTTTGAATTACATTGATCACACTTAGACTTAAATGTTTCTTTCTTACCACAACCATAACAAAATACTGTTCTGGGTTTTCGACATTGAGGATAGTTGTGACCAGATAAACCGCAATTCCAACATCGAGAACTAGATATTGTAGATACATTATTAGATTGACCACGGGAAAAAAACCTGTTAGTCATAGAGGAGGTAGAATTTGAGTCACGAACAGGTCTACTGAGGTCTGGTTCCAAGAGGCCGGTATCATGAGTCGGTGGAGCTTTATAACGACTGGCCCATATTCTAGATTCTTCCAGCTTTTTACACATTTCGGTAGCTCACTGACTGTCCGGGGATTATACATCGCTAACCCTGAAATAAAAAATGGCAGCAGATTCCTACGAATTTTCCTAACCCTTGTTGGTTCATCAGGCTTGTTCGTCAACCTGTTGAAAAGACCTTCCATCGAAGAAATATATAAAGACACCCTTTCGTTGGAACCCTGGGTCCTTGCGTTGATCTCCTGTTCCAAGTCCTCTTCGTAAAAGTACGGAAGAAAATCCCTTTTCAACTCACCTACGAGCTCATCCCAAGTTTGAAATTTACCTCTGTTATTAACAAACCACGTCCATGCAGATCCCCTAAATAAGTCACAAGCAGATTGGAAAAGTTCTTGCTTCGATATACCTCGAGCCTGTCTTAATAATTCAACCTTTTCCAAAAATGAATTTACTGACTAAGTCTGGATAGAACCTGTGAAATAAATATTCCATTTATGTGGAGCCACAAATGAACCATTCGATGAACTACCATAATGTACAGGAGCATTCACCTGAGTGGGGGTAGAAGACCTAGCAGGAGAGACCTTCAAATCGAGATCAGCCTCCAACTCTAAAACCTCATACTCAATCTTTTGCTTCGTCAAAATCTCAGGATCCTCATCAGCAACTAACTTAGATAATCGATTAGACACGTGAGTTAAACGACTAGAAATTCTAGTATAGGTAGGATCATCTCTATTACCGCTAAAGTCAGAAATAACCTTTCTCAAATCAATGATAGATTCACCGATTTCTTCTACGTCTTTAGAATGAGAATATGGATTTGTTACGGCATGAAAACTGCGATTAGCTTTTTCCTGACTAAGGAGTCCTCTTAATATTTTTCTCTTAGTATCAATATCTCCAGTAGGTTCAACACCTCGAGTTTTAATTTCATATATCAGTTCATTAACCTTCAAGTGATTAGGATTCATATTGTGTCGAATTTACAGGTATATACGCAGTTACGAAAAAATTCAAAAATAAGTGAAAGTTTAGTGAATTTCGGGAAAAATGAAATATATCTTCGGAAAATTTGCGATAAAGAAAAAAAAAATTTGAATAATTGAATATCGAGAAGGAAGGAGTTCGCTCAAAAGCAAATATTTCCAGTAAACATAATATGTGTTAGTAAATTTTGAACAAATTCTGTCGGATCAGTTATTTCACAAATATTGTCTCCAACAAGCAAGACTTCAAAGAAAAAGAAAAGAAAAGCAAGTTAAGCACTGTGAAGCTCTCAAAAGAAATGGCGTGCCCCACGTTGGGCGCCAATTGTGTAACCTTCAGTTGCACTTAGGCCTATCGGCTGCTCAGATGGATACGGTGAGGGGTGAGTCCCCAAAAATTACTTCACAAAACCTAACTTTAGTTGGGCGCCAGGTTTACCACGTAAACCAAGAGAAATCTTGCTTAAGGGAAGTTTCAAGAAAATGGTTTTTACAATTTTATTAAAATTAAAAAATTTACAAAAGAAAAATAAGTTATGATTGCTGAAGGCTGATTATATGGAAAAAAATACAAATTAGGCTTTACTGAAAGATAATGGGCTCCAGACAGAATTTGGATTTGTTCGGATTAGAAACAGAAATTTTGAGACCTCACTTCTTGTTCCTTTATTCTGGGTGTTTAACGTTGGATGGTAGTTCGAAAAAAACTTCAGTTCTCTCAGGTTCAATCCAGGTGTTAGAGATTTTGTGTTCCAATTGGTGGAGGCTCGCTGGGTGGATGCTAGCCAAAGGGTTTTCGATGACGAAATTCTGATCTTCGTAAGAATCAGTGGCTTTAGCCAGTGTTGGTCTCCTCCAATATCGACTGATACTCCAGCATGCAGTGCAGAATAAATAAGAATTAGTTGTGGTCAAAATGGTGGTCGATTTAGGTATATTCTGTTCTAACTCCTCCGGCAATATGATAATCAAAATCAGCAGGTACAATATCATATGAGTTTTCAGCCAAATAATTCCAAAAGATTTATAGTTATATGCAATCGGTACAATATCAAATGAGTTTTCAGCCAAATAATTCCAAAAGATTTATAGTTATATACAATCGAACAGGATAGAAAAAAAATTATACAACTAGGTATTATTGTCTACTTTCCGGAAAGAGAGAAAAAGAACAGATTCGATATATATTTTAAATTTAAATGAATAATTGAATCTACAATAAAAGGTTAATAAATGATCCGAAGGAATCATACAAGAAAATATAAAAATGGGGACAAAAAAGGGAGCATGTACTCTGGCGACTAAAGAAATGAAAGAAAAAAATGTTGATAAATAAAATCCCAACCCACTAATATGGGGAAGGATATAATTATTAAATTCAAAAAATGAAATTTCTGAATGACGAAAAGAATTAGATCACTCTAATTAAATTAAATCAGTAAAGAGAAAAGATAATAATTCACCAGATATAAGCACTCACTTTTTGTCACCTCTTCACAACGTATCAGTCTAAATTTGAATTCATTTTAAGGTCAATTCAAATGGAAATCGAAATGAACGACTCCCCTCCTTCTTCGGAAAAATCCGGTTTTATTATTCCGTATATTACGGAAGCAGTAGCGTCACGGCGATGAGGATTCAGGGTTGTAACGAGAGATCGTTACAAGATCAGTTACGACATACCAATGAAATTCGGATTAGCCAAATGTAAACCACTACATAAAGAGGAGAAATGGATTAGAGAACATAGAAACCAGCACGCAAGGTATAATTGAGTGTAAGAGTGCATCGAACACATACGAATATCTAGGAATAAACAGAACTCCCACATTGATGAAGATAGTGCTAAAGCATACCTCCTACAAACATTGAAGAATCGAACAGCGAGGGTTCTACGAACACGACTCGAAAAACATTTCAAAAGCCATCAGCACTTATGCTTTTTCAATAAAGACTTATTTTTTTTGTAACATCAAGCGGCTAAAAACGTAGATCAAAAATGTCAACCGAACTCTAAGAACTCTTCTCGCAAAACATGTCAAACACCATCATAGAGCAGGTATACAGCGAATCACAATATCACGATAAGAAGCAGGAAGAGGATATCTAGATGCAGAAGAACTACACGACACACATAGCAAAACTGAGGAAATACTTCTTTGGCGAAGCTGAATATGCATGCTTCAGAGCCATAGTAAAAACGCGGCAAATTCGCGAGGGTTTCTTATTTCCTCAGTTGAATAACCCAACATTATTAGGTTTGTTCCAACACCCAGTTCTGTTACTGTCTTGAACTCGTTCAGAACTGAATCAATTCACACGTCTTCGCTCATTCTAGTTCGGGACTAATTCTGAATAGATAGTTCGAAAGTGTTGGAAACGCATCATTCTTAGAAATTCCCTTGTCATAGCCTAAGGGCTGTTTGTCACCCGAAAAATGCAGCCCGTCTCTGCCAGATGTGGTTTTATTGCCCCTTGCTGCATTCGAATGGCACGAAACAGATGACCGATTCAATTCCTCCTTCTCAGTTCTTGCCTAAACCCAAGAACTGAATTAACCGTTCTAGAACTGGTCTGACACAAATTCTTTTCACGTTGGAACACTTGGTCTGCAATTCCTAACCAGTTCGAAATTTGTTGGAACGCTAATATCGATATGCGCAAACTCCGCCCGATTCAGAACTAGTCCCAGAGTGTGTAGGAACAGACTTATTGATATCTTGAAGTAAACTTATATATTATTCATAACTTATTGGTTTCTCACGACACAAACACTAGTTCCATGAAAAAATTCGGATGAAACATTGAAAAACCCATAAATCCTCTTGTATGATCGAATAACATTGCCACATGCAGAACGCTAATTGAGTAGCATAATTTGAAATAATATTTTGAATGAAAAGATACGTTCCACAGTCGTTTCACCTCCACCGAAGAGGTGGAGTGGAAGGCGCCTTTTTATAACTCAGGAACCACTGGACGAAAATCATCCAGATGAAAATTTTTAGGTTGAGTTATGCAACAATTATCAGCGTTGACAGTTTCATAAAAATTCGGTGGTAATTTTTCGTGGAATTTTTTTTTTCCTTCCAACCCATAATTTTGAGCCCTTATGGTACACTGATCCTGCTGAAAAGCTTCTAGGATCATTCTCTAGCGACACATGATTTTTCTAGCATATTTCACTCATTACGGTTTAGTTCTTTCGGAGAAATGCCGGACTACAGATGGAGGATGGCAGACAGCGAACGGACGGATTTTTTTATTAGTTCATTCAAATCTTCATACCCCAAAATGTGAACTGTGAAATTTTCAGAGGGGATTTTTTTTGGTCGATCACCAAGGTTCATTATTTGATTTCATCAAAAAATAAACGAATTGACATCAAGCATTAATCAAGAATACATAGGCAAACATAACACCTTTGAATGGCCAAAAAAATTATAACAAACAGAAACGATACACTACATCATTTGAGGATGTTCCATCTAGCAGAAAAAAAATACACTGACAGACATACTAATATTGCCATGCCCAACTGAGGGTCCAGTCGTCCCGAATTCTTCTGAAAGTCACCAGATGAAAACATGCCCTTTCAAAGGAAACTTTTTATGAAGTTTTTCGTCCATACACACACGCTTTTTTCATTAGAATAATTTTCTACTTACTATCATACGTGTTAAATCATTCGAATTAATTTATCACGTATTACATGAAAATATATAAATTTTTGAAATCTCGCTGGTATAATAAATTTAAAAAACACAAAAAAATCATAACTCGAAAACTCCAAAAAATCGCATAATATATATTCGGTATTTTTGGATACTACTTGGTCTGAAAGTATTGACGTCACTTCTTGAACCACCTGTATTTTGCAGCTGCAAGTGTGCTTCAATTGAAGCAACAACCATTAATACAGAATGAGCGCAAAATACGAGTAGTCGAAGCTGAACCAAAATGGCAGATAAGCCTTGAAAACAAAATAGAACGCTTCAGATCTACACTGGAAAGACTGGCACAATACATGTCAGCGAGGCTACTGAAAAAAGTTGAGAATATAAAAGAACACAACAGTTTCACCAAAAACGGCAGGTTATACAAAATTATATATTTGGCAGTTGACACAACAGAACCATACTACACCTAAAAGCCAAACCAGACACATGCTCCCTGAATCTCAACTGGCAATCAAAGACATTTTCGAGGTCCCTACTAGAATTGGAAGATGGGATCGATTGTCCGTCTATTCAGATATCAGACGAAACAACAAGCCCTCTGGAGAGGAAGAAATATACGAACCCCTGCCCACATAAAGTTTCAGATTATTTTCCTGACAGTATTCCACAATTTTCGATAGATCATTTATCTGTTCGATAGCTTGCTCCAGGAAAAATGGACGAAATGATAGGCGGGTCTGAACGTCATCACAAAAAAAAATGAATAAACGCAGATCTCACATCTCCTTAGATCTCTGCCATGTATATCCCAAATAGTAGAGGACCAAGAATGAAACCCTGTGGCACACCTGGATTAATTGCTTATGAATCAGAAAAAGTTCCTCGCAGTCGAACCCCCTGATTTGTACCAAAAAGGAAAGACCTTAAAATCAAATTCAAGGTCATCAAAACCGAGGTATTTCAATTTGGCACAAAGCGGTTCGTGGCCAAGGGTGTCAAAGGCTTCGGCAAAATCTAACAGGGTCAAATTCGTGGCCTGTTCCTCATCTAATCATCTAAGAATATCACCAGTTTTTTTCAACAGAAAAATGGTAGTGTTGTAGCCCCTTTTGAGACCAGACCACACTGCTGTATTATTTTCTCAGCGACGTAGTCATAGACCTGGAAAAACAATATCTTTTCAGGAAAATTCGACAGAGCTGGCAGCACATGTATTATTGGTCAAAAATCAGTAACAGATTCACGATTTGGTAATTTAGGCAATGGATTTACTATGAATGACTTCAAAGCAGGGGGAAAAATAACCGTACTCAATACAACGTCCACAATGTGTATCAAATAAGGTGAAAGAATAATGCTGGGTGATAGTTTGAGCTTCTTTGCACATATATTATCTATCCCCTGTGCGTTCGAACTAAAATTCCACACTACGGCCCAAACATCTTCTTTGGTCGCTAATTTGAACGGAATCCTCATATTTGGGTCGAACTAATGGGAGCTATAGGTGCTGGTTGCCTCCGGACAGGAATACGGAAGGGTAAGAATTGATTGAAAATAAGTATGAAATTTCTTCCTCAGCCTGAGACATAAAAGAACAATTCTCCCTCCGCACCGTCAAAGAGTCTTGTATAATCAGCTAAACTATTTGTACGTTTATACTTAGCGCATACCTTCATACACTTCAACACTGGCGTTATGCATGGGGCAAATTTTTAAGAGATTCTTGATTCAGGGGCATGTGTTTCGAAAATGTTTGTCATGTATCTCCTGAGAACTGAAATCTTCAAGTCAATATAATCAACATAAGGAATATCATGAAAGATATTTCAGGGAGGTCTGAAATGAAATCACAATAGACCAAAGTTTTGACGGATTCAGTTTTTTTTCAAACCAAAGGTTCAATCAATTCGGGCTTACTTGACACATCCAACGTCTGAGGTTTGGTGGTTATGCGTGTTGGCTTATCAATAAGCTTCTTCAGTCCCTAAGACTCTACACACTCCGCAAAGGATTGATCAATCAACAGATCCTCATTCAAATCACCCCCTTCAATTATATGCTCATATTTCGGGGATACCATAGACAGATGGTCATCCAAGTAACAAACAAAAACTGATGCAGTTCAAGCCGATGTACAAAAAACAGATCCAAGCAGTATAGTCTACTTACCAATCTTCACATCAACCCAAATATGTTCCACCCCGAAATCACCCCGAAATCAGACATTATTCTTTTCGACAATAATGAATCCCTCACAGAAAATGCCAAGTAATATTGTTCAAAAAATTGTTTGTGAATTCTACTTCAGATACCTATACGCTTCCAGTAGGGCCTTCTTACGACTGAGGCACTAAACTTCCTTTTTTATAACCGCTTCTGCTGCACTTAAAATTTCATCATTTGATTCGACATCAACCAGTGAAAGTAGGCTTTCTTGACAAAAAGAGATGCTTTAGTACACAAAGAGATTCTTCCAATAGCATCCAAACATTAACTGTGTTGAATAATGTCACAGTCCTCGGTTAGAGAATCCTTGTCAACTCAGGTTCGAGGTTCAAAGGACCCCAACCCAACCCCCTGGAATGAAAATATGCTGATAAATATCGTGTCGCGAAATCCGAAATTTTTTTGAGTGCAAAATATGGCGAGGAATTGTCCAGCTTATCAAGTAGTAAGTCGTTGAACCATCAAATAATTTCTATTTTTCAGTCTTTTTTGTATTCCTCCTATAGTTAATTGACCATATACATTCTTAATCTGAAAAATGTTCCCTTCTGTAAATCCGCCTTTGATAAGGTGTTTAGCTGGTACCCAACAGAGAGAATCTTGTCAACCATTTTTCAAATCTATGAACATTCCCACCTCGCCATCAATTTTCATTTTAGAGTTGGACACATATTGATATATGACTACACGGGTATGTTCAACAAAAATAGTGAGTAACACCACTATTTCACCCGTAATGATTATTTCATTATTTGTGCATACAGATTGAGGATATGGTGACAATCGCCTGTGTATTTGGGAATGAAGAACTACATTAAATTGAGTTGCGGAATAAGGAACTCAAATAATAAATGTCCATTCAAGAAATTAAAAGGTTGATTGAAAGAAGTTTCTATAGTCTATCCGCATTTGCACACAGTTAGGATTTTGCATGTCTTTCTCTGAGTCATCTTGGACATTTTTCCTAACGTATGTAGACATTCTATGGAAATTAAGTAATTATTGTCGTGATTTATATCGTTATAGTAAAATTTCTATTTTTTGCAGGTGAGTACCATGGACGGAATCAGCCCCCATGAAATATAAGACTGCTTCAGGTAACTCTCTGCAAATATTAGAGAAATCGTACTTTCACCACTTGGGGAGAATATGTTTCATTAACATTAAAAAAAATGGATTCATTAATATTAATCGATCGAATGCATCAATTTGTCCCCCATATTGATACTGCTGCAGAGAATGGACACCGCAATGACCAAACCATCTATTCCTATTTATCGAAGTAACTCATAAGAGTGGTTTAATGATATTCGAAATATGATTGATGAAGTTATATTTTATACCAGCCGTTCAATACAAACATATATTTTTCCCACGAAAAAACACTCGTATGTGGGTAGTACGCAAACTTGAACTCAAAGAGTCAAATTAATTATAATTTCGAACATGCGTGTGAAAAAAATAAACAAAAATTTTAGGCTAGAATCTAATCAATTCCTCTTCATTACCCTCAATTGTTTTAGACAAAATTATTCCTACACTTAAATGTACACCAGAAAGATCTTGAACTGTTTGAAATCCATTTCTTAATATTTTTATTTCATGTCCTTGCCTTTGTTTGTTTCTTTAATGCCAGTTTGCAGCTGGTTATATATTTAGGGTGCCAGGTAAGTATGTGACCTTAACCCGATTGTTTTCTTGGGTTCCGGTAGTGTCTTTTTGGATCTCATTTTTGTTCCATCCTTTGTGGGTACCTCTGGTTGGTGTTGGTGGGTAAGGAGAGCACGAGCTTGGAGTTAGTGTACCGTGAATATATTTGATAACTCGTACAGTTCTTCTGTGGAGAAGGTAATTGATTTGTAATACATGATTTTGATTATCCATTTTTGGCTCACTTCTACTTTTTTATAGTACAGATTCGCCAATCCTCCCCATGATAGTATTCCATAACTCAAGTGTGGTTCACATATTTCTCTCAAGGATTTGAAACTGCTCATCAGTGTTCTTATTTTCATCGCTATCAAGTGGAACTGTTCATTCCATCTCAAATGAGAAACTATCATTATTCCTAAGTATTTTATCTTTTCCGTTTGCCTCATGAGCCCAATGATTGGGAATTATAGATGAAAGGGGCGTATATGCATCTGGTTCAGGAATACCTTGTATGAAGGTTACGTATTCTCTGTGGTTTGTCAGTATAAGTTGGAACCATACTGGGGATATATTGAGAGAGTTTTAAGAAAGATTGGGAACAATCCAGTTCTTATCGGACTGGAGGTGAATGCTACATCTCCCTTGTGATTCAGCAAGCGGATGAAGATGTATGGTAGGAGCGTGAATAGGGGCCTTATGGTTGAGGAATTTGTAAATGAGAAGGGTCTCCTTGTGGTGAATAGATGGTCTGAATGGTACACGTTTAGTGATTCAACGGGTGAGTCGGATATCGATCTCACGCTGATGAATGGAAAGGTGGATGAAATTTACACTACCGATTGGTGCAAAGCCTGACTGTAGTGTCAGTGACCATAACGATATACCGATAACTCTCGTCAGGAAGAAAATCGGACGAAGGAATAAGTCGGAGGTGAATAGATAAAAAGTCAAGGATATCAACTGAGCGACTTATGAGGATGAAATCAGGGCTGAAGCTGAAAGTTTAAGACTTGACCAATACGAGGTTCTCGGTTCTGATGAGAAAGTGAGGACATTGGAAGGCTGGATGACTTAGGTGAATGAACGCATGTTGAAGAGACCTGTTAGTTTCACAACCAGGGTATCCTGGTTGACGACTGACCTCAAGAAACGAAAGAGAGAAGTGAGAAAGGCGCACGTTGACTTTCAGAGGGCACGAAAGACAGGCGATAATGAAGCAGAGAAAATGCTCTATTCCGTCTTTGGAGAAAGTATAAGAGAGAAATATATGAAGCGAAACAGAAAGATTGGGAGAGATTTGTTGAGTAAATAGGTAACGCCGTCCCTTGAGGAGAGGTGTATAAGATATGCATGGGAAAGAAGAAGAAGGTTGAGCTAAGTAGGGAGAGCCGGCGATAGAATGACTCGAAATTGGAATGAAACAGTGAACGCGTTGATGGATGGGTTTTTCCCAGTCGACGATGAACGTAATGAGAGAGTAACAAGGGTGGATGCTCACGAGGAGATCACTATGGATGGGGTGAGCATGGCGATACGAAAGCAGAAAAATGGGAAGGCCCCCGGGATAGATGGTAAATATCCCGAGATCGTTAAGCATGTATGCTGATATATACCTGAGTTTGTGTTGTCTATGTAAAACACGATTTTGCGTGGTGGGAATTTTCCTAGGCCATGGCGGGTGGCGTCGGTTGTGGTCTTGCTGAAGTCCATGAATAAGTCCAGGTCCCATGTCGGATTATACTGACCGATATGTCTCCTTTCTGTACTGGGCAAGATTTTGGAGCCAATCAAGATGCAGAGACTGGAGTGCAAGACTTCAGGAATGTCAGAAAGGCAGTTTGGCTTCACGAGAGGGGAGTCAACTGTCGACACATGGAGGGCGGCTGAGAGGGTAGTCGATGAAGCACAGGGAAAATATGTCCTGGGCATATTCATTGACTTCAAGGGTGCATTTGACGACCTTAAGTGGGGGTATATCTTGAGCCGACTGACAGAGTTGAATTTCGAGGAAATGACGCTGTGGGAGTCATAATTCAAAGAGAGGAAGGCAAGGGTGGTAGGAAGGCATGTATTCATAGTGCGGATGATATCACTTTCATTGCGGAACCAAAACTGTGGAACGTGCGCCTGGACGAGTTATTGAGAATGTTCGATAACTGAGAGATAAAGGTAACATAGCGGCGGTAGCTCAGTGGTTAGAGCGCAAGCCCCATGATCGTAAGGTCTGGGGTTCAAGCCCTTGGCCGGGAAATAACTTTTCCGGTTTTTAGGGGACCGTCCAACCATTCGCTGTTGGGTAAACAATTAACAGTACTGTTCCTAACGTGGCGCAAGGAATTAGTAACAAAGCCTACACAGAACACACCCGGTATCCTAACTCGCACAAGCTTTAAGCTTCTGAGGGGTTTCGTTGAAGCCTAGGATATTCGGAAAAAATACAAATACAAATACAAAAAATTGCATTTGCGGATGACTTGCTCTTCATTGTGAACGGTATGAGTCGCTTTCAGCTTGAGGAGAAGGGGACGGGATGTATGACGCTTTGGAGCAAATGGGCCGCTAAATCGGGGTTAGCATCTCGAAGCCGAAGACTGCATGATGCCGAAAAGAAGCATTGCCTCTAATAGGCCACCTTATGTAAAATTGAATGGGAAAAGCACAAAGTACGCAGGTAGTCTGAAACACTCGGGCGTAAGGGTAGAGGAGGCTCTCAAATTCCATGATCACTGAAAGACTGGGGACTTATTAGGAAAGCAATGGAAGTTGTATATAAGGGCATGTTTAGAGCATGCGCCATGTACAGGGCGGAAGTTTGGTACAAGAAGATGGTGAATGAGCATGCAAGGAATAGTAATAATAAAGTAGAGGAAAAAATTAAGGGATCAAAAATAGTTTCGATGTTTCTGAGGTTTTTCAAGTGGCTGTATTTTCCTTAAAAATGGTCGTCAGAAATTTTGAGACCAGAATTTCAAAGCAAGTATTCTTGAGATCATATGATGACCGAATTTTTCAAGCAACTTGTTCCGCTCAATCCTGATGAAAACCGAAAAAACTTTTTCTCCAAATTTTTTCGGTTCTTTTTTTTGTCTACGGAGTTGGAAATTTTTTTCCAACGTTACCACTATATGTATCAGATAACTTGCTCATTCAGATGACATTGGTTTCTAAAAAGTTCGATACGACCACTTCTCGCTGAGTTATCGAACTTTGAACGAAGTAGGTTTTTTTTGTCCTTAACCATCAATATCTCAACAACCGCTGATCGCAAAACAAAATTAAGGGGGGTTTTGAAATCTTGAATGAACCCCCACAAAAATCAGCTGCAAATTTGCGAAAAATTTTTAATTCTTACGTTAATTTGAAAATGGTGGAAAAATGTTGTTTCAGTGGCTGTTGCGAAAATCAGGGGCTTAGTTGGAGATATCGGGAAAACCAGTAATGTTGAGTGCTCTTCTTACAGTTTAATATGCCCACAGAAACTCAACAAAGTTTCGATTCATTTTATTGAGCCGTTTTTTCGTTTTATTCGATCAAATTTTTGAAAAACAATTGAAGGATCACGATTTTGACTTTAAATTATCATGATGTTCAACCAAATGCAAAAAAAATTTTTTTTCATTTTTTTATGCAGTCTTATAGATAGTTATCTTCATATGAAAAAATTTATTCCAAAGAAAAAATTCTGAAAAATTTGAGTATTTTTTTAATGGCTCCAAAAATTCAAGAGAGAGATATTTGCCATTTTCAACACGATTCTGTTATTGAATTTCATGATTTCCCTGATTTTCAAACTTCAGCTGCATTAAAATTTCAATTTAATTCTGAATGAAGTTTATATACCCAATCGAATTTCGAGCTCGATCTACACGCTTTTCAAGAATGTTTCGTTACTCTTACAATGCTCAAGGAACTGTTTTTTTTTAACTACTCATTTTGCATTACAAAATAAAATCATAAGTTTGTAGAAATCAAAAATTCATTTCGATTCTGGATCATGGTTAGACGTCATTCATCAGATCGAAGGTTGCTCGTTTTATCACTCTGCTTGTAGAAGGTTATAGTAAACGTGATGTTGCCATTCGGATGGGTGTTGGTCAATCCGTCGTATCCCGAACGTATGCGCGATAGCGGAAGACGAACCAATACAATCGTCGCCCTGGACAACGTGGCCATCGTGTCATGACTGTTCGCGATAATCAGGCAATTGTGCGACAAGTTCGACGTCAGCCGCTCATCAATGCGACCATCGTGGCAATAAATTTCCTAAACCGGGTACAATAGCAACAACAGCGACAGCAACACCAAGTGCGAAACATTTCTTCCCATACTGTCATCAAGCGTCTGCGTGAAACTGGGTTGAATGCACGCCATCCTAATCGTGTACCCATGACAGCGAAACATCGCTGAGCACATCTAGCGTATGCTAACGCACATCGGGCATGGACATAAAGACAATGGGGAAATGTTTTGTCCAGTGACGAATCTCGGTTCGCCTTTCATGGGAGCGACCGACGTCCCATTGTTTGACGTCGTCTTGTAGAACGTTTTCGCCAGATTTTTGTTCGTCCGAATGTCGCTTACGGCGGTGGGTCAGTCATGGTCTGGGGCGGTGTTTCGCAAAATTGGACAAAACCTTTGCTGATTGTGCGCCAAAACTCAACAGCTCAGCGCTATATTGACCAAATTTTGAGGCCAACTGTACTGGCCAGATAGCAAGATCAGAAGGTGTTTATTCTAATGCGCGCACACACACACAAACACCTAGCCTAACCGTTTTCCTTAGCCTCACCCTTACCCTTACCCTTACCCTCACCCTTACCCTTACCCTTACACTTACCCTCACCCTTACCCTTGCCCTTACCCTTACTCTTACTCTTACCCTTACTCTTACTCTTACCCTTACCCTTACCCTTACCCTTACCCTTACCCTTACCCTTACCCTTACCCTTACCCTTACCCTTACCCTTACCCTTACCCTTACCCTTGCCCTTACCCTTACTCTCACCCTTACCCTTACTCTTATTCTAACCGTTTTCTACTGCGTAGATTCTTACGGAAGTTATTTTGTTTCGAATCAGTGGTTAGGCCGGCCGTAAACACATTATTTTTGGGAAGAATCGACATAGGGAATATATCTTTAGAGTAGGTTTCCAGTTTAATTGAGAAGGTTGAATGCTTAAATGGGTTGAATTCGCCAATTATTCTACAGATAGTTATACCCATTCAAAATTTTAGATCGAATTGCAATCCAGTACTTGATCGGAAATTATAGCTTGAGGTTCATGCAGAATTCCCTGAGTACCATATGAAAAAGAAATCTGCTTTTGGCAGGGCCAATACTTGTATAGATGTATATATGAAAGTGTTTGTAATATTCATGAATCGATTCGTTCTTTTCGATTGTATTAATTCGAAATGGCATCCTCTCGGAATGACTATAGTTGTGTGCCTCAACTCAGTGTAATTCATGCTGAAAAAAGAAAGGATTGTCTACTGCCTTAAGTTTTAATTTTTTCCAAACCCGAATGAGTGGAAAGTTAATTTGGAAACGGCATTTAGCAGGAAACTAGTGTATAGAAGAAGGCCTTGATTTTGAAATTGAAGAAAAAAAACTCAAGTAGAAGAGCTATCCTTTATTTTATTCGTTCACTCGTCAGTTAACAGAAAAAAAATATGTTATATAATTCGGACTTATTTTAAATTAACCACATAATTAAATGAATTCAGCACTTCTTCACATGATTGAGATTCCTCGAATTACTAATTGGGGCGCCAATTATTCCATAAATTCAAATTATCTTGGATATTGGTTTATTTTGATCCACCAAGCAACATAAATTGAAATGACATCGAAATTATCTTCCAGAAACGATCTAAAGCACGATTTTTTATCGTGATCTAAACGGAAAATTCTCACGTCCGAAATCTGATGCAAAGTTATTATAAGTTTCTCGAATATTTTGAGGCTGCTCAATAAATATTCCTTCTCCACCATACATACTTCTACGGATTCTTAACATAAAACTACTAGCTTCGACAAGTTCCAAATTCCACCGTAAGGGCACTGGCATCTTCGTAGAAGTTTTCAATAGTAGGGAAGTGACAACACCTGATATATTCTATGCATCCTGCAAATAACCAAACACAATATTTTCTCTATGCAAATAATTACTCTGTGGTACATTCAGAATTGTCAAGTCCGAAATATTCGTCTCACCTTAGCTTAGAGTAATGGGTTAGGATCATGTGGATATCGCCACGTCATAAATGTCTTGATATCACTTAATTTATTTCTTTATTCTGCTAACTCTCCTGAGAGCTATCAACTTCGTGCGGCATCTGGTCAGTCGTGGAAATTCCCCTTCAAGGAAGAACATACACTGTCCGTTTTTTTTTCTTTTTTTCTCTCGACCTTTTCTGGTTTGTTTACTCAAGTGTCCTAGACGGGCCACTGTGGAGTGAAAAGTGTGTATTAAATTTTTGTTGTCCGATTTTCATCCTGCTCCTTACGGCTCATTCAGCGATGCCTGTTTGTGATATATATATATACCGATAGCATCTCTGCTAGGGCTCCAGGAATGCAATGTGCGTGAATTTGATTAAGAATTACCTAGCCAGATTAATAATGCCTGGGTTTTTTTGGACCTACTCTGGATGCGGGTATGCAGGAGATGTGTGGAAGCTACGATCTCTAGTTTTACCTGCTAGTGATTGCCCCGAATCAACAATTTGGAGATCTGTGATATTCCTGAGAAGGTTCAAAAGTCGGAGAGGATATCGGTTGTCCCATCAATCCATCTGATGTGGATAATTTTTACAGGGTACCAACATTTCACCCCTCTTGACCTTTAAGAATTGAGAACATCTGCAACTATTTGTTTGTGAATTAACATCTGACTGCCAAGAATAAGATACTTTTGAAGAAAACTAAGGAGGTCTCTCGCAGCAAAAACTACGAAGTTACCATGACCCGCAATGGATGCATCTCCGTTAGGAGGAATGGAAGGTCAAAAATAGTGAAGACCATTGGTAGGAAGGATCTTTCCTGGATTTTGTAGAACTCTTGATGCTATTTTATACTCACTAACTTTTTTCCTTCCGGTGGGTATTTCTGTTAATTACCAAACGTGCGTGGCACAAAATATAAATTGTCTATTATCAACAAAAACTCTTTCATGCGTGAACTTGATATCATTCGTTTAACAGAGACTCGATGACAGTATCTCAGACTCGGAGTTACTCGATAATTTTTTTTAAGTTTACCGTCCAGGCAGAGAGTCTAGAGCATCACTTAAGGATAGGCGAGGTGGTGTCCTGGTGGCAGTATCAGATGGTCTTATAAGCTATTAGCTATTCTGAGAACTCCTGGTGCATGGAGGCTGGGGAAGTTTGGGTCACTGTGATTCCTGATCGAGGAAATAACACTCGTATCCATATTGGATGTGTAAACCTTCCATCGCGCAACATGTTGGTCTCAACTAATTTTACCAGTCACCTCAGTGATATTGTTGATAAGTATTGCACTTATGTTTTGGTGATCTGCAGCGACCCCAACTTGCCAGCAATAAAGTGGAATGTTGGCCAACCTAACTATTTTTGTTTTCCGGGTGATGCTTGAGACCCCTGCTTGGTTTCCTTTTTGGATGATATCTCCCTGTCGGGTATGTATCAGTTCAATAACTTTGTCAATGTCTCTGACAGTACACTTGACCTAGTGCTTAATATAAATTTCAGGATAACCCACATTCTCTCTGAATACCGTCTAGTTTCTGAAGATCCGAATCACAACCCGTTTGAAATTGATATCAGTCCTCCTGTTCAACATAAAAATGTATGAGTAATTTATGTAATGGTTATTTGAATCATGCTGATCACGATGCAATATATGAGGCCCTGGGTGCCACTGATTCGGCTTGTGAGTTGTCCTGTCAGGGTTTCTACATTTCTGTAAGTAGATTTCATGAGATATTGAACGATGTCTTTGATTGATTCGTACTTTTTCATCTCAAATACAGAAGAAAGTATTCAACTTGGTACTACCTGACTTTCATCAGAACTCTGAAGAAAAACATGAATTTCATAAGCGCTAGAAGACGTAAGATGTTGAGTTTGAATTACCTCCAGGTTTCTGAAGGGTAGAGCCAAGTATCTTATCTCGATGGATTACAAAAATTCTGGAAGGTGTTGAAGGAAGCATTAAGGATGACATAATATTCTTCTGGTGATATATAAGAAATTAGAAGGGTTCTCCCGGTTTGCTTGATTCCATCAGAATATCTAGTATTAGGAAATTTGTGAGGAATTTTCTGATTACTTCTCTGTAATCAATAATGACGAGCCTACTGACGACATACTCCTGCAAATAGGGCATTATTATATAGAACATAGTAAAATAAATAATAAGATCCGAGCCTTGGGCCATCGGAGTCCTGATCCTGAGGGTATTCCTACGACATTCCTGCAAAAATATCCTGGTAAGATTACTGAGTTACTGTTAATTTTTTTCAAGTCTATTGGGGATGGTCGTTTTCCTGATGAGGGAAAGGTGTGGCGTAATCCCTCTATTCAATTCTGGTGATAATAAGCTAGTTTACGGCTAAAGACCAATCTCCAAACTGCGCAATTGGCAAACTGTTCGAGAGTATTGTGACCGATTTCCCCTTCTCTGATGTCAAGAGTATATTGAATGCTGAACAACATAACATGGCTTCGTCCATCGTTCTGTGAATACTAATGTGTCCCTATAAGTGGAATATATCTAGGGGAGTATGAACCCCGTTCTTTCGGTTGATGTTATCTATAATGACTGACGAGGCATACGACCAAATCGATCACTTTATAATAATTTCAAAGCATGCTAGGGTTGGTGTGTGTGGCAATCTTCTCGGATGGTTTGGATCCTATTTGACTGGTGGACATCTGCATATTTACTTGAGTGGTTTCAGTTCGGAGAAGTTTCACATAACTTCTGGTGTACAACAGGTCTCTCACTTGGGTTCATTATTTCAATCTGATGATTTAAAAGCATTTCATTACATCTCCTGTTCTTTCGATAGACTACACAGAGAAAAAGGATTTCTTAGAACAAATATAAATATATTATTGAATTAAATAATCTTACGCCAAGAATAATAATTCGAAGTTGAACAATATACATATATACTCAATTCATTCCGTTGTTTGCCTGTTTACGTGAATTCTCTTGAATCGAATTTAGTTGAACCAAAACATACGTTGTCTTTACATCAGAAAGCAATTTCAGCTTATCATAGTTCTGTTGGATCAAGAATATCATTTCTTATTTAATGTGTTCTAATGTCGAAAGCACGTACAAGTGACCCCCTCGACAAATGAGCGGTATTAGCGCTGAAGACGCGTATGGAATGTAGAATCGCAGAACATATGGATATTTAGATAGAAAACAACGCCATGGTCGACATAGTGAATAGTGAACAATTGCGTTTGTGTTTTTGATGATGCATCATGAATTTGGTGTAAATGGAGAACTACTTATCAACTTCAAGGGATTTTTTCGGGAACAGAGTTTCGAAAGTCAAGAAGAAGAGGTTGGCTTTAAGAATAAGTTTAATTACTCGAGAACAAAGTTTGAATTGAAATATGTGGGCACATGCCTACATGCATGTGTGTTATGCACAAATATTGTCACATGTATACCTACATTCGTGAAGTTCAAACTACGCAATTTTATTTCAGATTGGAGGTCGAGAGTAAACATAATATCCAAGCAAATTGTTTCAAAAGACTTCTTCTCTTTGATCTTCGAAATCCTGTTCCCAAAAAACTTTCTTGTCGCACCTTATTTATGATTCGAAAATAATTATGAAAGGCTTCTTAAGATACCATACATTTTTAGTATTTGAGAGCCGCTAATTGCAGCGAACATATTATTTTTTGGTGAAAGAAATTGAAATCTTCTAGAAAAATATTTCGAATACAAAAATGAGGATTCTTACATTCGTATCGAAGCATTATATTCCCAAATGAAAATATAAATCATATATTGTAAACATATTCAGTAATTGTTGTGAGATTTCTCATTTTGGCCAAACGTGATTCCGCTTGAATCAAGAGTTTCATTGTTCACGTGGGTCAAGAGTATTTCATCGAAAAATCAAACTAATATTTGGTTGGACTTTTTCAAGAACACCTTTCTCTTGAACGAATGTGGTTACAAAGTGATTTAAGAGAACCCTTTTCTCTGTGTGCTCATTCAGAAGGATTTGAATCGATTTGAGAATTTCGTAGGGATAATCAACTACTCGTGCACTTTTCTGAATACAGTCTCATCACATTTACCAGAAATACCACTGAAACTATTTCACATGTTAACTCTGTGAAAGATATCGGTATTATATTAAACGCTGAATTGTTATTTGAATACTTCGAAAAGAACGAATCGAATACTGGGTTTTTACTCACAACACCTTCGAATTTGATAGTGTTGATGTGGCTCGCACTCTTTTTGTGGCATATATTAACGATATTAGTTTCGGATCCGCTGTATTGAATCCACACTATGGGATTTATACAGCTGGGTCCAAGTAGTGACGTCAATAATTCATTTTTTAAATTCCTCACCCCTGGATGTATCCAAAAAATCGCACATCTGTTATACGATTTTTTGTAGTTTCCAAGCTATGATTTTTTTTGTGTTTTGTTAATCAAAAAACTAGAACTTAGGTGAAAAAACCTGCTACCCAAAACATATAGGTCAGACCGGACTTTCATTCCAGATAAGATTCCATAAACATCGAAAGGATTCCACTAAAACTGAAAGCAAGTCTACCGACGCAACCCATTACATTGAGAACGGTCACTCATTTCCATCAATAGATAATCTGAAATTATCAGATGTAGGTACAATTAGAAGCAATGAAAATCAATAATTTGGAGTCCATTGAAATTTAAGAAGTAGTGCAGACAAATATTATCTTGTCACTTTTCATTATCACGTCGTTTTACCTGAATCTGCATAAATGCACTGTATCATATGCCCAGAGGTCAGTTGTCTGAAGACCTTAATGTGAATGTGTTGGTAGTAAAACATAGTAATAAAAAATTTATTTTATTTCTGATCCGTTATCAAATAGTAAACAGTTCAATAATTCACTATACCTAGTCCACAAGATCGAGACTGCGCAAACAGAGTGTGAAGAGTGGACTGAATGAACTACTGCAATCGGAACTACTATTTGGTTTATTTTATTATTTAAATGTATGTTAATACCCTCAATATTTTGGAACGGCATTATTCAACCCGTAAAAACAATGGTAAGTTGACGTTTATCTACTGTGTGGGTCCGAATTATTTTTAATTCACTATCGAATTAAAACCAATGTTGACCTCCGTTTCCATTATTCCATATTTCTCAAGTTTCACAAGCAATATATCTATGTCGACACAATCAATCCGTTTTGTTTTATTGTATGGTATATTCCAAAGATGGCTGTTCCCGTACCTCTTCCTGGAATGCAACCATGCGGAGAATCATACAATTTTCTGAATTTTCAGAAGAAATTCATTAATCTTGCAGCTAGGATCTTTTCGAATAACTTCGCAAATGATGACAAACGACTTATTGGATGATAGCTGTTCGGATCTTCATGATCTTCTGTATTCCATATAGGTTTTATTATGACTATTCTTAAGGCATCAGGAAGTACACCATCAGGAAAAGATATATTCATAATATGTGTCAGAGGTTGAGCAATGAAATCGATACCCTCCGTGATTACTTCAGCTTGAATAACATCCCAACCCGAAACTTCCACATTTTTCATACCTTCAACGGTATTTATAATTTCTGATTCAATAGTTCCGAATTATTGAAATGATTTGTCATTAATTATGTCCTGAGTATTCGAGAGCATTTATTCTAGGATTCTTACCGATTCTTACTGTAGGTGATAACATGTAAAAAATAAAATGTGCAGATATGCAAATACAACATTATCATATAAAAATTCTTATGCCAGAGTACGTATTGTGTATAATATGAATGTAGAGATGGGTTTTTATAATCTATATGGAGAAAATATTATTATTTGGAAATTTGCGATGATTCAAATTTGTACCGAAATACTTCACTGCCTTTTCATGGTTCAATCATCTTTTCAAAAATATCACAAACTTTCAGTGAATAAACATAATATGTTATCCCAGTTTGCTCCCGACATTTTATCTGATTTCAAATGGAAACTAATGAATTATGAATCTATGAGAGATGATTCCGCAAAAAGAGAGGTCTACAGCATCCTCCACACACCTGAAGTTTTAAAAAATTATCGCTTGGAGAGCATATGTAAGTAAAACTGTCTACTACTTTCTGCTGTTTTACTGTCTTCCTTTGTGCTCTATCGTTTGAAATTCAAAATAATGTTATTCTCTTTCTCAAACTATTTATTATTAGAGTTCATTAAGATTTGAAATGACTGGAAATAAAATACAGAACTGTTTTATTCAACCTCCACATGATATCTTTCAATGTTGATATCTTACATGGTACTCATAATGTCTCACGGTTGATGTTGTTGAGATCTTCATCAAGTTATCATCACATCAAGAATTTTTCACAAGTATTTAGGTTAGATGTTTTTACCCAACCATATTTTTAGAAAAGAGGCCAACTGGGTCAAACTTCATTTAAGTGTCCTAGTCAGAACTCGTTTCATAAAATATTTTCTTCGTTTCAGAAAAAGCTTATGTCATCGTTGTTGATTGCAGTCTTTTTATCTGTACATTTGTGTCTTGACTGTGAGTGCCTCGTTGTGTTTGCGGAAAAACCCGCAGTAACGTCATCCATCTAAAATTTTCTAAATTACCTCCATAGGTTATATTGATGACGTATATGTGTCCTCAAGAGAATATTTCACAGCTTTCTAGGCCAGGGCTTGTATCGAGACCACCTAGTTAATATCTTCTCAGAAGAGTTGATATTGTAATGATCCCTGATCTGTATAAATCACTTTACAATAATCACTGTTTCATTCTTTATTAATTGAAATAATTAAGGATGCACACAATGATATAGGCCATTCCAGTTCCCCTAAATATCTTACAGAGTAAACTATTTCACGCCATTCTTCTCCTATTGTTGCTCAATTCAACCTCTGGAAGATCAGTGTGAATTACAAATCCAATTTAATTGAACTAATCACCAGCAGGTTCCCTTGCGGATAAATATTAACTATCCGGCTCATAGCTTAATGAAGCACCAGTACAGCAAGTATCGATCCCCTGGAGGAGGAAATGCATGCAGTTAACCGGTTGCGTATTTCTAGAATTTTCAAGTAATAACACAGGTGAGCGATTGGAGTTATGCCTATTATTCAAGACGAAATTGACACAGATCAACAATTTACATTATAGCATTGTATATTATGCAATGAGTGTAAATACCCATCCTTTGAATAATATTCATGGAATTCGAGTAATATCCAAACTGATGTGACTTCAAGTGTTCAAGCTCTTTTACATCAGGAATTTAATTATTTTTACTCTTTTGCATTGTATATGGCAGCAATATTTTCAAAGCCACATAACTGATATTATGGACACGAGAAACTATTGAGCAAGTAAGAATTCAGAACTGGAATTCCCATCTACTGAGGAGCGATAAGCCCTCTGGCAATAGAAATTAGAAACCTTCCAAGCTAGTTGTTTTCCGATGTGCCCGTTATTCTGACGTGTTTTGCTTACTTTTAGAGTTCATTTCCGAGGTTTTGTGTTGTGAGTCGAAATTTTGGTGAACCGTTGTGTTCGTAATATTCATTAATCGATTCGTTTATTTCAGATTAGAATTTTCGATTGTATTAATTCAAAATGACAACCTCCCGAAATGAGGTTGTGTGCCTCAACTCAATGTCATTCATAGTCAAAGAAAAAAAGATCACACCATGCTTTTTACATCATGCGTAATAGCCCAAAACTGAACTTAAAAACACATATCTCGAGAATGTGGCGAATGGGGATCCTAGTATTCCTGGTCAATATCTCCAAACACCAGAGACAACAGATACATTCGTTCTCTTTCTCCACTTCAATCACGCGATAGCCCATCATTTTTCTGTTTCGACAAGTCCATGAATCCCGAAAAGTGTTTCAAAGCCTTGCGGTGCTTGGGACCACTTTTTCGAATTACTAAGCACGAAGCCTTCTCAAAAGATCTTAAGCACTAAGCACCGGCTTAATAAAGTGCTTGCGAGCATAGTGCTTAGGAACACGAAAGTGCATCGAGTGCTTACACGAGCACTAAGCACAAGGCTTTGGCACAGCTCTGGTGTGGGGTTATCGCCGTATTACTACTTGTGTTGTTAAGTTTTGTGGTGTCATTCATGTGTTGTCTTTTTCTATCCTTTAGAAATTATTTCGTCACTACACTCAATTTTCCACATCACCTCCGATCTCTTCTCGTTTGGGGTTTAGTCCTCCAACTTTGTGAACAATTTTTTTCCTGTTATCTGTCGTGTTGTAAAATTCTGCTATGCCATTATATTCGTGGAATATGGTACTAATTTTTACGCGCTTGTTCTGGGAAACAGCTCGTTATCATTAAGTCACGATGTCTGCAATTTTCGAATTTTGAGCTGAAATTGGTCTCAAACGACTAGGTTGGACTCGCTGATGAAGAATCCGTGGCCGAAATTGATTCTGTCCGTCCGGCCGGCAGACCGTGTGCGCTGTAACTCTCGAAAGGCAGGACCTAGAGTCTAGAAAATTTCAGGTTAGATTGAGAACCCGAATATCTCGGCCAAGTTCGTTAATGGGCCAAATGTGCCGAATGGTTTTTGTGATACAGCCATTTGAAATGTTGATTTTTCAATAACTCGAAAAATATCTATTCGATCGAAATGAAACTTGGTTGGAAGATGAACAGTGTCAATAAGAAGAACTATCCATGAAAAAATTCGAACATTTTTTTTTTTTCGATTTCCACTGAAATTTCCAACTCACCATTTCGCAATGTGAGCAAGCGCGTAAAAGCTGCTGACTCCACGTCAGTGCTTTTCAAGATTTTTAGGTAAATATCTGATAAAATGCTAACTGAACCAAATTGCCGAAGTAGGGGTCCTTGAAAATTCAGCCCGAAACGTTCAGCACAAAATATGAATTCTCTACAATGAAAAAAATTTCTCGTCCACAATATTAATTCATTAATAATAAGTTAGAGTGAGTTCTTCGGAACCTTTGAATGTTCGGGGTTGAAAATCATCAATGAAATATCTGTAATAGAATGCATTCATGATTTCTTCATTTTCTCACCAACCTTCAAAGTTCGAACGGCATTATTTATTTTAGATTTCAGAAATCTTTGTCGTTGACTCATCACCAAAACGCTAGTACTTATCAAATAGAGAAACACGTAACACACCGAGAGGGAGAATCGAGTTGGACTATTCAAGAGGTGGACCTCTCGAATGATCATTCGATTATTGAAACCTATCGAATACCGATATTTCGATTATTGAAATCATTGGATTTTGCCCATCATTGGGAACAACAAATCCCTAGTATTTACGTATCAAGCCTACAGAACACGTAACGAATCCAGCCGAATGATATCGAGAATTGTCGATATCGCATGATTCCGGAACTGATCTTCGTCCGAACGTCGACCGCGCGTCGCAGCGCCCTGCAACCGACCTTATGTACCCAGCCACGGTCGCCAGCGACTCAATAAACGGCCAGCTTTATACGTCTGGCGTAGCTGGCTGCAAAATGAGTAAATGATTTCTCAAATATACAGGATGCTACACGGCGGCTAACGCATTGGTTCTCTAGCCAGTAGACTCATGATTGGAATACTCGTATGGGTCAGTTATATAGACCAACAATGCAATTTCCTTCTTGGAAAGTGTATAAAACTCTGGTGAACTGAAGATGAACTCACAAGTTTGTGTGACACGTTGATGAAAATTCAAATCATTTTCAAAATTGCGCTGAAAGAATAATATTTTACCCTTGGCCATCTTTAGAAAATCTACTCAGATCGCATTCAATTTTCATCGCTCCGCTACAACACAAAGAAAAGCTTTCGAAGTCAGTCAGCAGCTTTTGCGCGCATGTTTGAAATCGTTGCCAAAGCGGTCATCTTTTCACGTATTGATTCCGCCAAACGCACCTTTACTACCTGACGAAAACGTTTGCTGACCTTCTGATCATATTATTCTCTCGAAATTCTGCATGTACTTTCAAGCTGTCATTTTTCAATCAACCACTGGGTTGCAATAAGATCCAATTTATATTTCTGAAAATATTGGGGAAATAAAATTTCGGATGAGTTTATCATAGAAATCATGAGGCGGATTTTACCCAAACACGAATTTGACTTTCGTGATTAAGCCTCAAATATCAAGTTTCTTATCTGTTTCTTTTGAAGTTATTGTGTGCCGAATTTGTGAATGGGCGGAATCCACCTAATGATTCCACAGATATACTAATTCAAAATTTTGAAATACTGTACCTAATTGAAAAATGACAGCTTGAAGGTTCAAGCAGAATGTCGTGAGGAAAAAATGTTTAATCAGGAGATAGCAAAGTATTGAATATTTGACAAAAAAAGTTTTTTTCAAATTATTCTGATGACATGATTTATCACAGAATTGCGTACAAAGTGGTTCATCACCGTTTCCAGAATAGTAACCAACTTTCCTTATTATTGAATCAGTACTTTTTGGTTTATTTCGGAGAAATAACGATACCCAAGAAAAAAACACGAATTTTTTTTTTCTTTTTATCCAATATCTCCGAACAAAATTAGCTTATCTCTCTGAGATTTGGTGTAATGCTGTGAAATGAAGAGATCAGAGTATGAGCACCTTCATTTTTGAATATGATGAATAGTTCCTGAAAAAAAAAATAATGAAAAATTGTTTTCCAAAATTTACTGACAGTACAATCTCAACAAAAGGAGGTAGCGCGTAGTTATGTTCCAACTAATTGCCAATTGTCGATCCAATCTCTTCAGTAATTTCTGAGATATCAGAAAAATAACGTCAAAATTTCAAACAGCTATAACTCCGAAACCATTTCACCGATTTTGCCCATTAATGAACTTAGACATTTTGAAATCAAACCTACCCTGAAAGTTTCAGGTAAATTACATGCATTTCGACAAAACGAAAGCACGCTGTTTTCCACAACATGCGAGCAGAAAGAATTGAATAAACCAAATTGTCAGAATCTGATTGTTGGATTCAAACTGGAATATTCATTTACATTTCCAGGTGCCTTATATCGATAGCAATTGAAAGGGATCTTGGAAGCATTTTTTTCAATTCGGCGGATAATTCAAATGAATATATATCGTGAGGTAGAATTTTTGCACCTATTCTGAATATCAGCAACATATCGGAACTTCTCGTTTTTTTCTCTTGGTAAAAGGGGTAACAGTTTTTCTGAAGAATTATGTTCCTGTGATGAATCAATTCATGAATTAATGTTCATCCAAGAAGCCAGAATATTGCGGCTAAGTGTTAGTTTCGATAAAAAATAAATCTTCTTCCATCTCAGTTTTCTTTGGCATTTGATGAGTGCTTTCTTTTTTTTCGTAATAATTATAATAATATACATGTTTTGTGCACAACCCATTTCCTTTTCATAATACGCATCCAGGCAGCGTCACCAATGCGATGACATGACACTGTGATATCGTTACTGTTCCGCTCTCGGATTCCGGTGAAATTGCCCAGCGTATGTCTCGTTCTACATATCGCTCACAAAGGCTGCCGATTATTGTCAACTTCATTGATGTTCTTGATAGGCGTATATACAGTGTGGTCCAACGAAAACTTAGCACCTCCATATTTCGGCTTAACACTTCATTACACGCTATGTATCTGGCAGATACATAGTTGAGCGTTTTTCATCAAATGTTGGTGTTGGTGTTCAGCATGAAATGTCCAGGAAGGAACGAGAAGATGGCCAATGGTGGTTTTTTCCACCATTTTAAATGTTGATGGTATGAATGGCCAAGTCATTTCTTTGGGAAATGGCCAAAACGTGCCACCTCGCCGAGTTTTTCTTCGTGAACTAGGTAATGAATTCATAAGAGAGCAACCACAACGACAAGACTGATCAAATAATATACTTTCTTTGAATGTGGCCTGCACCAATGTGAATATTCTTGTGTTGGTGGCTGTGATGTTGTTCGAGAAAGTAATGAAAATTTTTTAAACTGAAATTCTCCAAAAGCAAGTAGTTGTTAGAGGAGGAGTCTCTTATGTTTTGTGATATTTTTGTTATCTCCGTACTAGTAATGAAATAAGAACCCAGTTTTTGTAGAGTCCTATATTTGTTTTGTTCGCTAATATATAAATGTTTTTTAAATTTCTTATATTACAGGGATGATTGACCGTATACTTGATGTTACTTATCTTTATTTACTTTTTGACTGACATACCTGTGCCATTACAAATACGAACAACTGAATTTTATGCGTACGTTACCAGAGTTCACATTGTTGTATATATTTATATACTTTGATTGACGATAAAAATTATTGTATTTTCTATTCAAAGCTTTTTTCAATTTTCTGTGCAACTCCTCACTAAGGAAACGCGAAATATTTAGTTACAGCATGTATTTCTTCAATTAACTGATTTTGTATCTCACAGATACGACGCGTGCATTGGTGTTCTACCGCAGAGCGCGTGTAATGGAGTGTTAAAATTAAAATGTGAAAAATCGCTCCTTTCCTCCTAGCGGAGGAAGACACAACCCCCTTGATTTTGAATAGGGAGAAGGGGTGTTGCGATACCTCATTTTGAAGATCTTAGCGGGTACTATCTGATCTTGAAATTTCGCTTCAAAATTTCCATCGATTACAAAATGACGTGTAAAATAGTGGAAGAGTACCTACTTACTTTTACTTAGAACATTCCTACTAAATAAGATTTAAATGTGTCGGATGAATTCTGGAAAGAAATTCCACATTGCCTGTTTTACTATTTACGCTGTCATGTCATTATCGATGGACATGACCTTGAAAACATGTTATCGCAATACCCCTCATCCCTATTCAAAATCAAGGGGTTGTGCGATTTTCCTTATTTTCATTTTAAAGTCCGAAAATCGAGTTGTTAAGTCTTCGTTGAACCGTCCTGTATGTAGATTCATTACTTGAAGGAGCAGCCGATCAAGGTACTCCTACATTTTATTTCAGATTTCCAATTTTTAGGTTCATGTTTAAGTAATGCACATTTTGAATATAATCTCATAAAATCCCATTTTGAAGCGTTGAGTATGAACTAAAGGAAAAAATCTTGAAACGCTTCTGTTCGTGGAACCCTTTATTTTAAATCATCCGGTTACATGTTTCGGCGCATTGCCTTAATCAAACCAAGGATTCTGAAAGAGGTGTTACTCGTAAGAACAAACTGGCGAACGCTGAAGCTTACGATTATTTAAGTTCCAAAGTCATATGGTAGAATCATGATATATCTAGTCAAAAGGTGAAAATGAAAATAGGTATACAAAATATACAAACTAGTTCGATAGCTCAGATCTGGCTAAATTAAAAACATGAAAACTGACAGATGAAAACAAACAAAGACAAAATCGACGTTCGCGCAGACAGACTCTTATTCTTCCAACCAATGTTGACGTAAGTGTGGAATTTCCAACGATACAGTGGCGTCCCGTGGTGAGAATCAATACAGAAGTTTCTATGTGTCTTTCACATTGTTGGTAAACATCGCGTTCAACTTCGTGTATTCTGCACCCTTGACATGCTTGAAAATTTGAACCTCCTCTAGAGTTTCCTGCCTATGGTTGAATTCGCAATGATGAATCAGCTTGGTGTTCTCCTTCAGATCAAACCCGTGCTTTTCTTCTCTTAAATGACAACAGAAAATAGATATGTCAGTATTTGAATTCTTGGCGCTTACCAGATGTTCTTTTGTCCTCGTTCTAACGGATCTGTCACTTCTTTCCACATGAACCACATTGCAGCCTGGTTCACCGCACTCCAATCTGTAAACGCCTGGTTTATCCAAGGGGTCGATTGGGCTCTTGTTGTTGATGAAAAATTGGCGTAAGACATTTTGGGATTTGAATGCTACTTTGGAGTCCTCAATCTATCTAACTACGTTGTCGATTTTATGTGATATGCCTCCGTAGAAAGAATACAACAGTATTTCAGAACTAAATGTGTATTGTCCCTCGGAATCGATGTGTTAGGTTCTTCTTAGGTTGTTTCCTCCTTTTCCTCTCAATAAGTCTATCGATGACATCTGGGTGGTACCCGTTTTCCATTGCTAAGTATTTTAGTGTGTTCACTTCCTCAATATAATCTTCTTGGTCTGAGGGAATATTAAGCAGACTATTGATGTAAGTGTTAAATGCTGCCATCTCATGATCCATATTTTGACATGACGTTTTATTGATTTTATTAGATGTTTGACTGGGTTTCCTGTTTATGCCGAATTCTAACTTGTTTAGGTGTCTCTTAATTGTGAGGGCCAGAAAGTTGATTTTTCAATCTGAATCGAGTTCCAATGTAAATTTGATATTAATATGGAGTTTATTGATCCATTCATGAAACTACCTCAATTCCCTTTCACTTCCAATCCACGCTATTAGGATGTCATCCACATATCTTATCCAGAAGAGGATCTGTCTGCGCGAACGTAGATTTTGTCTTTGTTTGTTTTCATCAGTTTTCATGTTTTTAGTTTAGCCAGAGCTGAGCTATTGAACTAGTTCGTATGTTTTGTGTACCTATTTTCATTTCAACCTTTTGACTAGATATATCATAATTTTTACCTTATGACTTTGGAACCTTAATAATCGTGAGTTTGAGCGAACGATTTACTTGATTTCAGAATTCTTGTTTTTGATAATTCTAACTTGCTCAAATATCTCAATCAGTTTGTTAGTTTGTTCTTACGTTCAACACCTCTTTCAGAATCCTTGGGTTGATAATGGCAATGCGCCGAAACATGTAACCGGATGATTTAAAATAAAAGGTTCCAGTAACAGAAGTGTTTCAAGACTTTTTCCTTCAGTTACATTTTGAATGGTTTACATATGAGACTATGGTTTTTGTTGTTCTATATTTTCATTATTACCATTATTCTGAAAAAACTGCTTGTTTCAAAAATTCCTCTGAAGATGTGTCCTTCTCCATTGTTTCACGTCAGCTGAATTTATGACATTCATTCAAGATATAACTATTATAATAATAGTTATATGTTTTCTTGAAGCTCCAGGTATAAAAAATTATCACATAGGCGTGAGCCTGTACGTGATTGTGTATACACGTACTTGTCCTATGAAACAAAAGCATTATTCGTGATCAAATTCGATTTTCTTCGACCGTCTGTATGTGTTTTTATCAAAGAAGCAGGTATACCTAGAATTTTCAGATCATTTCAATAAACCTTAGTGATCGATAAAAAAAATCACCCCCACTTAAAATTTCACAGTTTACATTCTGAAGTATGTTGACGTGAATGTACTAATGAAAAAAATCCGTCCATCCGCCGTCCGTTGTCCGGGGTTTTCTCTGACAGTACTGAACCGAGATCCATGAAACTTCGTAAAAAAATCGTGTGTCGCTCGAGATTGATGCTCCAGCTTTTCAGCAGGATATGTGTACCCTGAGGGCTAAAAATTGAGGGTTGGATGGAAAAAAATTACTTCTCAAAAATTTATCACCGAATTTTCAAGAAACTCTCTACGATGAATACTGTTGTATTAATCAACCCGAAAATTTTCACTCGAATGACTTCCAAACAGTAGTCCCTGAGTAAGAAACAAATACGCTACATACTGCTTGGGGTGAAAAACCAATGAGTTATGAATAATAAATGAATAAGTTTTATTTAAGTTATCAGTGGTATTGGATTACTTAACTGGAAAAATAATTGACCCTTGTGTGAAATTTGCAGGGTTTTCACTCCCAATATCTGAAAGAGAACTATTAGAAATTAAATAAAAATTGCGGATTAAAATATTTGTCAGTGACAGTTTCTCGGAAAACATATTGCCTAATGAACAATACAAGAACAATTCAAACGTAAAACAAAGCGAACTGTTGAGTTTCAGAGTACAAATCTGACTCTTTCATCAGATAAAGGAGAAAATTTTAAAAATTATTTTCTTTCGATTTTTCGTTTTTAATTTTTACTTTTGTTAAAGTTCAAAGTTGTATAATGGAATATTTACACCATTTGCATTGATGAGTTTTTCACGCCATCTCAAAATTGATGTGAAACATTCACATTCAAATTCACGTTTCTGGTTTTTTATTATTTCTTTCACAAAAAATTATTTCTTCACGAAATATGATGAAAACAAAATTTTTCATATTAGAATACACTATGATTTTTTGATTCAAAATATTCGTTTACTCACGTCATTTTGAATTACTACCCAAAAAGACTCCCTACTGTTCAATCGAAAAGATTCACATCCGGATAGCTACTTTGGTGGGCTTTCTGTCCTTTCTAATAAATATCGACTTTTTGATAGTTTGGAAAAAATTCACACTACTGTGGTATATTCTCCAAGAAAACAACAGGTAGTAAGGCCCAGACCCTCCTAGCACCTTCCCGACATCTCTATGAATATCTTTCGAAAGGCTAAAATTTTCCGTAGGTCTCTCAGGTATATGAATTATTCTAAGAAAGCACTAAATAGACATCTACGACAAAGATTTGAAGAAGATTTCACAGTTCTTTCGGAATATTGTAGATGTTTCATTAAATATATATTCGAATTTAACTCATTTAATAATTTATTTGGTTTTTAATTATAGTATTACATTTTGAGCACTTCCTGCAAGAATTCACCATGGTAATATAGTTTTTTCTACGCCATCAGAATGTAGAGATTTCAACAAATAAAAATCCTAACAACTTTCTCAAAAAAGTACATATTTTGTTGTGAGACTTTTCGATTGAACATTAGGGTACTCATTCGATATTCAGTCGAAATAAATGGAATATGAATGTTTCGAATCAAGTTGTCACCAAATTCCGTGGACTTTTTTTGTGAATGAAAAAATAAAGAATAAAATTTAGTTCTTTCAATATTTCACATAAATATAAAAAAATGTACTCACAAAAGTTGTAGATCTTTTCATTACCTTCAACTTTGTTACCTTGTTACCTTGTTACTTTTTTTCATAGTACTTCGTGTTCCATCCTCTAAAACTAACCCCCCTTCCACATCCCGAACTCAGATCATCCCCTAGTTATCATTTTTGTTATATTCTCGCATTTTTTTCAATTAGTTTCATTCTACTATTATTTCTCACTCTCACCATTTTTAAAGTCCTCAGTCTTGGTCTAACAGGAATGTGACAAAGATGTTATCATTCGATATTGTTTTCAAGATTTGTAACACGTTTTCGAAGAAATTCATGTTTTCTGATTCTTGAATTTAAAACGGAAACATATATATATATATATTCTTTTGAGAACGAGCATTACAATTCTAAGATATATCACAGTGTTAGCAGAGGAAATGTAAACGGGGTACCATACATATTTGCGTATGATACAAGAGCACAGATAAAAACCTCAGGAAAAATTCTGTCTCCCCGCATAAGTGTAGTAATTTGTTTATAGAAGATGGATGGCATCTTTTTCATTTGAAAATAATTTTTTCGTCATCTTGAATTCATTTCGACAAAATATCTTGACATAATATCTGAAACAGAAAGAGGGACAGAAAACCAGAAGGAAGCAGTAAATAATATTACCTACATTTGCTCATGACCGAGAGGGTCTTTCGACCAGGTTCAGTCCTCCAAGCGATGATTTTCAGATCCTCAGATGAACGAAGAACGCTACAGGCCCCTTTATTGGGGAATCATCTCCCATAGATCCATAATTGTTCATTTCGAACTAGAAATCTAATAAAATATCGGGAAATAAAGTGAAAAACTTGTGACATGTATTATGTCAGGATGACATAATAATATTGAGTGTAACTGATTTCAAATTTCATTTTTTCAATATAGGCGGAAGGTGGGTAATAATATTTCTTATATTTACTGAACGTATGAGTTTGGCATTTCCGGCTTCTGTCAAAAAACCGAAAACGTGGTGCTATTGGTCTATCATAACCTGGTGTAACGTGGTTTAAAATATTTCGTTGTGTTTAGTTTTTCCTATGATTGTGTAGCAGATAATAAGGATAACTGGCTGAATAGTTTTAAGGTATGTAATATCCATCGACTTAATATAAGGTAACATCCTGATATCCAAAATATTGGCTGTTCAATTCCTACCATTGATATTATTTAATTTAATCTTGGTCTGCGTTATGGTTTGGAAACTATCCTCAGATGTTTTGAAATCAAAATTAATTGTGTTCATATCCTTTTCCTGTTTTGATGAAGCATGTTAACATCCCAAACCTAGACCATGAATGGAGAAGACACGCTCATTTGATTTTTGGTTATCCTTGGTTTATATCCTTAGTTTGAAACCTTCCTTACTGTTTACTGTTGTTATAGGTACAACATGTCCAACCTGGGCCTCGTGGTGACTGTGTCCTTATAATGATGATGATGATGAGCAAGAAATGGTAGGTCTTTATTACTATGTTTTACCCTTTGTGCATATATCTATTGTTCAGTGTTAGGAAGTATTTATGTTTTATTACAGGAGGTACACATGCAGATTGATATAGCAGGACCATCGAATCCCTGCAGGAAGGAAAAAAAAGTCATGTGTGAGTAATTGGCGATCTGTACCGGCATTCCAGGGGTGGTAAATGCACAAGATGACCAATGATGACACGGCTGTCAGAACTGCGGAGATAAAATTATGTGCTTTGTTGGCCAACAACAATTAACCATTTTCTTCCATGGACACTCTGAATACATGAATATGGAAAATGTAATTACGGACTCGGAAATTGTCCAAAAAATTCTTTTGAAAAGAACCAAAGCTAAATTGATAATGTGTAATAGCTTGGAAAAATTACCTGGGGCATTTGTACAGTTAGAGTTAGAGCAGCCGGGTTTATTTTCTTCCATAATTATGGATAAAACAACAGGCATATCTATAAAAAAGCAGTGTGCCTTCTCTTTTATATTTCATGATGAAAATGTAGTCAAAACTCATTTTTTTTGAATTAATTGACGTACATGGTTCAACAGCAGTTGAGCTATTCTCAATATTGAAGGAATCAATCCGTCGAAATATTCCCTTCTCAAATTTGGTAGGATTTTCATAAGATACAACCAGTATAATGGCTGGTAATATCCATTCGGTATTCTCCCTATTACGAGAAGAATTTCCACATGTTATTTGTGTCACGTATTTCTGTCACATGGCTCATTTGGCCGTTTCTTAATCCTGCTCAAAATTGCCAAGGCAACTGGAAGATCTTCTTCGGAATATTGGGAGTCATTTTAATAGAAGCGATCCACGTAGAGATAAATTTGTAGAATTTCAAACGTTTTTTAAAAAAAAAATCAGAGAATATTATCACCAGCTATTACAGGGTGGTTATCGATAAAAGAATGTGTTGACAGGGACGTTGAGCAGTACATACCTCTGAAAGCATATTTAACAGAAAATGTGTTCGAGGACCCTTCTGTTATTCCATTCACTGAGGTTTATCTGGAGTTCATATCATATTCTGTAGGTCTCATGACGGAATTGAACATGCTCTTTCAATCGCAGAAGCCACAACTACATAAGGTGAAACCAGAAACTGAGAATCTCGTGAAAACCTTATCCAGAAGTTTTATGAATATTTCGGTTTTTCAGAGAAATTGTAGACTTTCTTGAATTCACTTATAAGGTTCCTTCAAACTTTCTGCCACTGAAGCATATATCTTCAAAAAAACTCAAATGTAATGAAGCAGGATCTGGACAATTTCTTGAAAACTGTTTCGACATTCTACATAGAATTAGTAGCCAATATCAAACAGAGGTTCAAATTCACAGATCCTGCATTCAAATTGATGGATATATTGGAGCCCTGTATCGCTCAAAGGTACGAAATCAAGTCCTTGAATCCGATTATTAACAGTTTCCCCGTTTGAAAGAGCAAGATAATCAATGGAGAAGACACGCTCTTTTGAATATTGAAGAATTACAGTTAAATTCAAATAACTGAACAATATTGGACTAAGATATTTGCTCTCAAAAATGAGGCGAATGTTATTTCATTTCCAAACTAAAAAAAAACCTATCCCAACTTCTTATTTTGCCATTCTCTAATGCCAGTATCGGACGCATTTTCAGTGACCTTTTCAATATCAAAAATGACGAAAGAAATTTGCTGCACACAACAACTGTGATTTGCTTTGTTTGCAACCAAAGAGGGAGTTGCTGACAATGGAGGTTGTGTAAATTTTTAACCTTCGAAAAAAATGTTGGATGGTAAGGTCTGGCAAGATAAGAAATAGGCAGGTTTGAATCAAATATTATCAATAATTTAGAGTAAATCTCAATTTGATACATCAGTTGGTACATAATTTATGAATGATTTTAGTATTTCTGAGTATGTAAGTTACATTAGAAGTATAAGTAAATAAATTATGATATCTGAATTTTTATTCATGTATTTTTTGTTGATAACTGTATGTGGGGATGCTTGTATAATAGCTGAAAATAGAGAAGCTGTTTAATTTATTTTTGTTTGCGAAGTTCTCAACATGCAATTTTATGGTGTTTTGATCGAGTGTTTTCGACAACCATATTGAGAAAAACCGATTTGATTATTCTACATCTCATATGTGAATAAATTTCACCTCTTGTAAAGTGCGCAGGTGTCGAACATTATTTGCGCAGGCTCATACAATTTGTCATTCAAAGGACCACAGAAATGTCAACTCGTACTTGGTATGGTTTATACTGAATTGTACAGTTTCGGCGATTTAGGACTATAACGAAACGAACCATATTATTCCATCCAACAAAATCGCATAATTTTGGACGAAATCGCATAATTTCGCATGTGAGGCGCTCAATTTTACACTGATTCGAATACATGCTTTATTACAGGTAGTATATGGATGCAAAACATATTTGTGCTTCCGATAATACGGTCTTTACCGTTTTTGATAAGTATTGATGTACTGCTGTAATTTATTTAAAAAACTTATATCTTTTGTGAATAACATAATTATAGCAAGCATATCCTGTAAATAATGAATTTCGGTTTATAATTTTTGTTATTGAAAATAACACTTGCGGGTAAGATGACAGATTGCCGTCTCTCGTTATTTCCAGTACACCAGTTATGCATCCTTGTGTTAGTCGATCTTCAAACGTACACCCCCGCCAATCCATACGTACATGATACTTCAATATTTATGTAGAATACTTTTTATTCTGGGAATCTCACATCAGAGTTTTCATTATCTTCGATAAAAAATTAACTCAATTCATAATATACCTATCACAAACGAAATAATTCAATAGAAATTCGATCTTTGGGTAAGCCGTTCCTTATCCGAAAGGTGTCTCTGATAAATCAATACTATTTATTTATTCATTTTACAAACACCAGGATTATAATTCCATGCAGAAGATTAAATCCCATGATATATCAAAATATCATAAGATAACCTGAATATATAACTATAAATTTGAATGGGGTTTGAAGCCTGATGCAGCAGTAAGAGCACGGGGGGTCAATTCTTGAATCTCAAGAATTGAAGAGAATGACAATTGTCATATGTTTATGTCGATTTTCTTGAGCATCTGCAATATTTGGTAGAGTTCTATTCGCCATTCCGACTTCGTTTTCAATCAAATATTCAAGAAATAACCTGAATGCAAGATATCGAAAAATTTCAAATCTGAATATAAACATAACCTTATCACCGTTTAGTTCGACTTAGCAACGAGTGGTACGGAGTATAGAAGATACAACATTCGATTGTCGAGTGACATTCGGTTCCATGCGCAGGTCATGTCTACTTATTGTTCATATTTAACTTAAAAAATCGACGCAAACATATGACAACTCTTCAATTCTTGATCGTGGTTCAAGAATTGACACCCAGGTCTGTGGTAAGGGATCCCTAGACTTAGTGATAAACAAGTAAGGAACATTACATGCCATATTTTTATGAAAGCAATAAAGTCTGTCAGATATATTTTTTTGGTAGGTTTCTCACAACTTATGGAAATATGGTATTGGTAACCCATAAAAATGGGATTCATCTTCTGAATTCAAATATTTCACCAATTAGGGTTAAAGTTAACAACATGAAGCTAGTCACAAGTACAAATTCATGAAACAATAACCAGATTTGTAGATTAACTTTAATCTAGTTACATTTAGCCTCGGTGCAAGCGGAACCGAAGTTTAATAAGTTAATCATCGCTTAACTAACTGAATGCTAGAACGAAAACTGTGCAATTGGCCCTAAGAATTTCAGTAGATGAAACCATTTCATTGATGAAATTTGAGTTATTTCCCAGTTCCTAGAAAGAACGTAGCCAGTTTTTCTGTTATTTGCCTTCTAGATTCAAGACATAGTTAATGATCATTCAACAAACACGAATGGATTATGGTTCTCGGCATAAAGATCGTAGTGGGATTTCTACGGAATCGTACGTCTAGTTGCTGAAGTATGAAAATTTCTTATTTGTGATGATTTAATGATGTACTTCATAAATCTTCTCGTTTACAACATAATTTGATGAATGTTTTGTTCTACACCTCCTAAAATTGATATCGAAACGAATTGAAATCTGAAAAACTGTTTTTAGTATCGATTTCAAAGTCTGTGCCCAATTTTTACGAAATCTAATAAAAAGTCTCCCGGAAAATATTGAACAGAAGTTTTGAAAGCTTTCAAATATATTTTTTTTTATTTTTAAGGAATAAGATCCAAAAGTTGCATGTTGTTAGTTTTTGTAATCTGAGCGAGTCAACACTTCTTTAGATATTCAGAAAATAACGTCGAAATTTTGAATATGGACAAAATTTGACATGTTTTGTCCTTATATCGCCAGAAAAAAACATCGAATTGAATCGAATTTCCCAACGCTATTGCTAAATATTGACCATGAGGTATCTTAGAAGTTTCATTAAAATCAATCCATAGTCTCAAAGAAAAAAAAATTCACGAAATATTGTAGAATTTTCAAATCCGAATCTCACAAATTCATAACGACTCGGTCCACATAAAATATTGCATTAGATTACTCGTTGCTTTTCTCCAACTAATTAAAAAGTTTCAAACTGATCGCATCAGTCCCTCTTCAAATATCGAGAAACTAATCTCAAAATTTCAAATGAGCTCGTTCAGTTCATTGATTAACTCAAGACATTAAAGCTCCAAACCTAATCTTAATATTTTAAGTCGCTATATGTCCTTTCCTTCGGAAGTTGGAATACATTATTATTATTATTATTGTTATTGCTGTTGATCGTTGTCGAGTATGCACAAAATGCATACACGAAATAAACTATAAAAAACCACAAGTAATGGTTACACTGCCCAGTTTTTATTGTACTGGGTGGGCAAATTGCACACTTTTGAATAGGAACTTGTGTACTAGATAGACGAAAACTGATGTCGGTGTTTGAAGACCACTTTTCATGGGAAACTCCACAACCCATAGCTATCACCGTTACATAGTTACCGGGAGTTATTCGAAAATATTCATTTTGGAAATATTTCTGAACTTCCCTTCTGTTGAAAATTTCTTATTTCTGTAAAAATATTCTTGTAGCAAATTGGTACGTAAAATTGATTGAACGTTGATTGAATTTTCTGCAAACTGATAATTTATGA
Organism: Myrrha octodecimguttata; assembly: GCA_958510865.1. NCBI lineage: Eukaryota > Metazoa > Arthropoda > Insecta > Coleoptera > Coccinellidae > Myrrha > Myrrha octodecimguttata. Next base: position 9,497,352 of record OY294060.1, on the reverse strand, counting down.
GACATCGCTATGAAAATATTTTTCTTGATAGGGACCCCTGGTATATTATTATATAGTATACTTGAAATTTTACTGGCGTTGTGGTCGGAATAATTTTATTTTCAACTTCATTTTTCTCTGATAAGTGGGCTTTGGAGGATGCGATGGTGATTGAAACTATGGAAATCTTAGTTATCAAACGCTCATTGAAACTTCTGTTCAAATTTCTGGGATGGAATATGAAGATTATGAGAAAAGTGGTATATAATGTGAGTCAACTAAAAAATCAAGACAGAAGACAACCGTTATGGATATTTTTGCTAGAATGCATTACAACTCAATTAATGAAGGTCACTTTGGAAAGAAAAGACCCAAGAAATATCTAAAGAATGCAGATTTTTAGAATCTATCGAAATTAATCCTCGAACATCAACTTGTATTCTAGAAGAATTTACACGAGTACCAAGAACGATAGTCAGACGGATTCATGTCCTCATGTCTGTAGACTTCGAATGCCGTATTCAGTTTTGTCAATGGGTCTTGGGTGAATCAATGTTCAATGTTCGCATTTATTCATTTTCACCACTGCACTGTCCAAAGCATATTAAATCCAAACGAAAAAATTTGAAAATTCATTATCTCGAACAGAAAAATATCAAGAATGGTATTTCAATTTCGAGTTCTATCGAAATATGTGAAAATATAGAGGGGATCCTATTTCATAAAAAAATTCATAGCGATGTCCTGGAAATTATCGGTTTGCAGGAAAATTCAATTAACGACATTACGCAGTAAGTTGCTAAAAGAATGTTTCTACAGAAAGGAAAAATTTTAACAGAAGGAAAGTTACAGCTTTATAGAGAATTTGAGCATTTTCGAAAAACACCTGGTAAATATGTAATCGTGATAGCTATGGAGTTGCGGTTTTCGTCAATAAGTTTCTCATGAAAATTGACCCCCAGACACCGACATCAGTTTTCGTCAATCTAGTATAGAAATAGGACTACTCATTCAAAAGTGTCCAATTTGGCCCACCCTGTACGGTCAAAACGTTATTCGACTATCTTCTGTGAATCCCTCGATGACTAACAAGATGTATTCATAAGGATATAACTCTGTTACATTCGGAAAATTTGAAATTTCCTTATGCTGATGGGTTTCGGACTACTTTATAGCTATTACAACACTTCTCCGCTCTGACCTATTATCTGTCTAAGCCTTCCAGTCATTCTGGACATGGAGGAATTTGAGTTTCTCATAAAGAGAGTCTTTCATCTCTTTAGCTGCAGGACTTGTGTCAAGTTCTGCACGGCAGCTCTCCAGACAAAATGCATTTAGGAAGCTGAACGTCGGCCTTACGAATACAATCAAATGTGACCCAAATCACTGAGTAGTCCACCTAGTCGTTTGACAACAGACATTTGAACTAAACAATAAAGAGCTGTTCCTCAGAACAAGCGTCTAAAAATTAGGAATATCGAAAGATTGTATTACTCTTTATTTCAGAATTTTACATTGGTATATTTGCGTGCCCATGGATTCATCATTCCGGCGTTAACCTTTAGACCTGTTCCACAAATATCAAGTTTCCAAGTTGTTTCTTTGGGCAGTTTTTCTGTTAGCTGTAGATTTTCAGGTGTTCGAACATCAAAATTTTCTAATTATTTCAGAAAATATAGATCACTTGTGTTTGGCTACTGAAGGATCTTAAGTAGAAAATTCTTGGGAAGCACTAAATTGAAATCAGGAACCTTTACCCGCTTGTTCAGATTCGAATCTATTCCCTCCAGAAGCTTTGCGTTAAAATTCACACCGCCATTATTCAACCTGATTCTGAACTTCAACACGACCTGATTTGTATTCTTGATAACATTGAAAAAAAAATTGAAATGGATATATCTTTGGGTGGATTTCACCCATTCTCGAATTCCACCTTATTAATTAGACTCCAAACCTAACGTAAAATATCATGACTTCAAGTCGTTTTTTTGTGTTCATAAACAAAATGAGGATCAATTGAAAGAATTTTTATTTATAGGGTCAGTTCAAATTCATTTGAAATTCCATTTCGACATTTCCGCAAAAACACATCCAATTCTGAAGAAATCAACATTTCTGAAGAAACCAAAACAATCAGGAATTAAAAAATACAACCATAGAGAACTATAAAGCGATTTCAAGCGATAGACCAGAAACTCCGGTTGTAGTTACGGTTATCCCCATTGACAGATTTTCCTCTGCCTACATAACCGTAACTATAACCGGAGCTTTTGGTCCATCGCTTGAATTTGCTTTATACTCTTGTCTTTCTGATGGGTACTGCTATATATTGCTATCAAATCGTGGTTCAGGTGTATTCTAAACTATGTTTTCCACATATCTCGATGAATTCAAGTTTTTGAAATTGGATGTTGCATTTTTCCGCGGAAAATCCGAAATGAACCCCTCTGAAACAACACCTCCCCCAACATTTTTTTCAAGGCCCTTCTGTGACTTAAAGATTCATCAAATCAGAAACTTTTTTTTGCATGAGACAGTTGTACAGCGTGTGTCAAATCGGACACTTCCGAAGGAGCATTTTCCATATTTCTATACTAGATTGACAAAAATTAATATCGATGCCTGAGAGCCAATTCTCACGAAAAACTTATTGGCGAAAACCGCAACTCCATAGCATTCACCGTTACGTAGGTGAACATAAATATTGCTGTAACTTTTCGTTCTTTAAATTTCTTTCTGTAAAAGTATTCTCGTAGCAACTCCTCACGAAGGACTCATTGACGTTAACTGAATATTTTCTGCGAACTGATATTTTATGAGATATAACTGTGAAAACTCCTTTTCTGTGTATTCGTACATATTTCGATAAAGCTGAATTTTACCATTCTTAACATAAAGCATATTTCATATTTTCCCGGGGTCTGGGCGAGTTGATTTTCTATTATTGATTTCAACAACTCCTAAAGCGACGACTTCTTCCAAGTCTGTTTTCTTAAGATTTCTCGTCGTTCTTTTCTTCATCCATTAAGTTGTGACGATATCGTGCGAAAATATCTTTGCATGGTTGTCGTCTTTCTCGATATGTTTTGCGATGCAAATCACTTGCTGCTACTGCATTTTCTACGGATCGTATACTACAGACTCACATGTCCCACTATTCATATTTTTCGTATTTCATTGCAGAAGGTTGAATAGAAGTTGCGAACTAAACATAATATTCATTGTTTTTAAAAACGTTTGATAATTAGGTAACATTGCCATGACTTTATTCACCATCGCATCCTCCAAAGCCTTTCTGAAGATGAAAGTTCAAAATTCAATATCTCGCGCACAAGTAGAGGATGCTATATTTTTGAAATGGAAATGTCAAGCTCTAGCTGAATGTGTGAAATTAAACTAGTGTCCAAATTGAAAAAAAAAATTTCTAGTTATATCTCACGAAATGTCATTATATCAATATATTTCCAGAAAACTCAACGTCATTGAATTCTACGTGAAAAGTTTCTACTGAACTGTTTTCACACAAATAAAAGTTTTCAATGGACAAAAAGTTACCGCGCTATTTTCTGGAATGAACATTCTCGAAAAATACCTGTTAATTATGTGAAGGTGATAACTACGGAATTGCGGTTTTCGCCAATGACTTTTTCATGGAAATAGGCCCTCAGAAAATGCAGTTTCCATCTAACACAGATACAGGACTTCCGTTCAAAAAGGTTCAATGTGTCCCACCCTTAGTTTTTATATAACTCATTTCATAAATGTTCGATATCGAAGAGTTTGAAACTATATAATTTCCCAACGAACTTTCGCTTACGTCTCCACGTTGGTATAATCATTTAAACTTCAAAATCATTGAGGAAACAAAATTTCAGCTGGCTATTACCCCGAAACCGTTGGGTGGATTATGGCCATCAACGCACTCAACCGAGATATTTAAGCTCCAAACCTATACGCTGAATATTTCAAGATTCTGGGTAGGTATTTTCTTTCGAAGGAAATTACAGAGATTAGCGCAGAACGAGAAAGCGCTTCTCCTAGAACAAGCTCGTACAAAACATCAATGAAGATTATAGCCACATCCTCAAAACACTGAAACTATGTTGAATATGTTGGTTATAGTTGTTTTCGATACACATTTTACGTTATGCACAAAATATTACATTATTATTATTTATTTTACCAGTAGTAAACTATTTGGGAACCTCAATCTTGAACTCGACAATTATTAAAATGACTGTTTTAAGCGCAATTCAATGAAAGGATAATATTAACGTAAGATAACGACAGTAGCTTTAAATAATAGGGAGCTAGTTATCTTTTCCACGAATCTCTGGTAGTAGAGAAAATCGTCAACCATTATTTGAAAGATAGTATCATGTATGAACTAGTTATTTGAACTACAGTTTTGGGAAATAATAAAATTATGAGCTACAATCAGTTCATTATTTCGAATCAGAATATCGGTTCGGAAAGAACTCATTGATTGTATGCTACAAATATTGACTTTAGGGCGAAGATTTCCTCTGTGACCATGTAGACGATTATCTATAAGTTTCCATATATTCAACTATAATTTGTAAAGAACCATTTGTTTGGAATTTCAGTTTTTTCTCAACTTGAAAGAAGAGAAATAATGTTTTCAGGAGAAATTAAGAAGCTTCATGTTAACTGTTTGAAACAATTTTTCGTTACTTGAAAATCGTTCAGTCTGCAACAGTTGGCTTAGATGAATAATTTATCAAATTTCCTTTCCATCTGAAGGCGAACAAGATCGTTCAGGAAACGTAAATTGGACGTATTGAGTAGCCCCTAAGGGACAAATTGCACATTTTCCCAGACCTGATAATTTCCCTCTGCGACAGGAAAATTATATTCAGTAAAATCGAGGGGCTTTCTGTTCCAGTATTCTTGTTGCGCATGCACCATCCACAGTCATGGCCGCTGACTCCACAATCACAGCATGTTAGTTTTACATCCGCTACGTAGTTCAATACTACCGGTGCCCCATGAGTGTTTCATTTTCCTGACAAAGTGAAAATTGTGTCGAAACAATCGGACGACTGGCAATTAGAGAAATAGATTGACTCACGTAGTGGAAGCAGTGGGTGTACGCCGGTGCATCATCATTTCATGCGCAGGGTGCCTTCATGTCAGCTACCCAACGCGATATTAACTACAAGTGTTTGATAGGAACGAGGACATGAAGGAATTTCTCGTTATAACATAGACATCATCCGGTGTCGAAGAACAGATGAGATGTGAACTTATTGGTGATGTTTAATCCGCAAGTTGACTGGTTCTAGCACGAGAGTTAACCGTTTCTGTAATAATGTGAATTTGTTAACCCGGTATCTAGTGACATCTAGTGCATAATTACTGATTCACAAAATCCTTAAACGTTGTACATTTACAATGATTTCGAAGGTTATACCAAAAAAAAATGCAAGCTCTTGTGGAAAATCAAATTTTTCTCGTTTTCTTGAGAAAACGCACATTACAATCGATTTGAGGTAATGCGAATTTTCATTATAATTTTTTGATATTGCAAATATTTATCTTGAAGAAACAAAAATTGCTGTTTATGACGACAAGAACAGAATTGCACTTCAGATTGATATAAGACTGATGCAATCTGTTTATACAGCGATTATTCGAAACACCATACAAAAATACCGGTAAATTACCGTTTGGTTTATGCAGTTGTAATAATGGCATATTTTTCGACTCAACATTAACATACATAATGGGAACAAAACCAAATATGACTTTCTTAGACGGCCTAAATTTTCTACGAAATTGATAGAGTGATTTTATATGACATTTTTCAAATATGTAGATGAAGCTTAGAATAAATCAGAAAATTACTAAAAATTCCGGAATGTCTTATATACAATTGAGATCAATGTTGCTGTGAAAGCAATAGTTCACTTTTTTCCGAGAATATAAGCAGCGATGAACCCAAAATTTAATACAATATATTCATTCAGAGAGTGAGTAGCAAATCGAACAATAATTACTTGATCTACTCAATGCGAGGATCAATTGATGACTGTTGAAAAGTGCTTCGAATTCAATAAAGTGTCGGGAAAATGTTGACTAAAGTCGTCCTTACGGAGTAGACTCTATAATGCTTACAATTCTCTTTTTGTTATGGTCCCTTATTCGTGGTTTAAGAAATCCTATGGCGAACCTTGTCCCTTCCCCTCCAAACCCAGAAGCACCACCAATTCCTTTAGCCGAACCTCCTGCACCAACGCCATCACCTGAAATAGATAGAAGTAGGACCGAAGAAGATGAAGAGGAAAACTCTGCTACTTCTTCTCCAGATCGTGAGTTCCTTAGTGAGATGAGTTCCTTCACGAGAATTTCTAATGAAAGTAAAAGCAGGTACTCAGCCTTCTCAAGAGACAGTTCAGTAGATGTTGGTAATGAATCTCGACCATCAGTAACAAGCATTTCTTCATTTTCAACATCATCACGTAGATATGACATAGTTGGACAACGGTCTATAGATTCAAGGGCTAGTGTGACCAGCTTATGGTCGTCAGATCTGAGTTCGAGAAGAGACTCCGAGGCTATTCCTGAACACGGGGAAGATTCCAGTGATAAATCCTTTGCTTCGGCAACTAGTACAGCTTTGAGTTCGGACGGATCCAGGAGATATTCGGAAGGTGTTGGAAAATTCAGGAGATCATCATCTAGATCTTCGCAAATAAAGAGGTACATAAGGAGGTTTCCCTTATCAAACGACAGGAGAAGGACAACAGGAAGGTGTGTTAAGAAATAAGTTATATTTCGATTCTTTTTAGGCTCCATTCGATTTCGAATTTCGAAGCTTGCGGAAAAAATTGATGAAGTTCACTATTATACACATATTGTGCTGCGCTGAATCTTAGATTGTGGCTATGGTTTATAAGGGGGAATTAGTAGCTGTACAACATCTTTATAAAGGATAGTTACAATGTAGTTGGCTCTGACAAATGCACATTCTTATTCATATTATTGGTATTTGCGAAGCCAGATTACCAATTACATGTTTTAAATTTCTTAGAAATTTGTATTCTCCTACGATATTTATTCTCTGGACCCATCACGACTCAAACTTCACTTTCAGAATTTTTCGATTCAGTTTGGGAATCTTAGACCAAACAATTATGATAGTCAACGGCTATGTTTTGATCATTTATGAAGTTCGTCCACTTCTCAACATCATTGAGTTCAATCTTCGATTCATTCTGACCAGCTGCATATTATGTATGCTACAATTTTATCAATTTTAAGATTAATGTGATAAAAATCACTTGATTACAATGAGTCTTTTAGGTATTAGCATGATGTAGAAAACATGGTGTGCTCATCTGAAAAATGAGTGACGCCAGCAAGATTAAAATACAAATAGTTGTATATTCTGTGCTTTGAATTTGCATGTTAATTCAAAGCACAGAATATACAACTCTTTATATTTTCTGCTAGCTGACGTCATTCACTTTTCAGATCAGCACACCAGGTTTTGCTTACATCATGGGTATAAGCATGATGTAAAAAACATGGTGTGCCCATCTGAAAAATGAGTGACGTCGGCTAGCAGAAAATACAAAGAGTTGTATATTCTGTGCTTTGAATTAACATGCAAATTCAAATCTTTGTATTTTAATCTTGCTGACGTCACTCATTTTTCAGATGAGCACACCATGTTTTTACATCATGGGTATTAGTAACTCTTACGTCCGGTTTAACAAAACTTTGATTTCAAGATCAAGGACTTTATTGTCAGTCGACAGTAAACGCTGTGCTCGATTTCAGTTCATTTTCAACCCACCCATCGAATGCAAACCTTAAGGAACGAGTTGATCAGGCGTCAAAAGTTTCGTGAAACCGACAGTAATAGTTCTATTGAGAGCCGTCAAAGTTAGGACAGTTGAAATGGTTCTACAAAATCTTATTATTCTGAGAGGTTACAATTGAAATACTTGAATACTGATTGTTGTTCCATCTAAATGATGCTGTACACCCTTCGATAGCTTTCGATTTCTGAACTCAAAGATATGATCGTGTTAATATAGTGGGTCGTTTGTTGGGCAAAAATTGTTCGTATAAGGCTTATGAATGTTAATCGAAACATAGCTTTTAAGCTTTATCTGAAGATGATTTCCTAGAATAAGTGCTGTTTTGAAGACATAGTTTTTTTTGCAATTTTCTGTCCACCTGATTCTATGGGCATTAGGACCAAGCTCTCATGCAATCATTACTCATCTAAATATTGAGTTCCATTTCGACCGGAAACGTATAATTTCAATTGTAGAAACAACATTCACACTGCTATAACCTTCAAACCTTCAGACGGCTTTCACCCCTTAACCGATACATCCGGACCGAGGGGTCTATCACTGCGGAATTTTAGTGTAGAAACTAATGGAATTGAGAGTGAATTGCACGGAATTAGATGGAATTGCATGGATTTCAATGGCATTATAGCGGAATTGTTTGGAATTGAAAAGAATTGATTGGAATCTCAATGGAATTGAGCGGTATTGTGTAAGCACCAAATGGAATTGCATTGAATTGAATCTGAAAACGGAGTTCCGGAGTTCCATTGAAAAATTTTTGGTTTTGGCTCCCGTGATGAAAAAAATCTGCCTTTTATCGGTTTTTCAAGGAAGGTGAGGAAAGAATAAGCACGTATATACTAACGACATTAAATTTAAAAAAGGCACTAGGAGAAATGAAAATGTTCGGACGTAAAATGTGAATTGAAAAGGGGGAATGAAAAACGAGGGGAATAATTTCAGGAAAATAGTCTATCCGAACCAATAATAATAGAATTGGATGACAATTATTCGGAAGATGAATTCGAAGTAGCCGTTGACAAAAATGACGATAAAGTCAAAATAGACTAGGGAGTAATTGAATTGGAAAAGTATTATGCAATAGCACGTGATGACAGTTGGCATATCGAAAAAATCATTGCAAAAAAATGGCTCTTACTTCAAATTAAAATTCTTGAAGCAGGATCTACAAAATGGTGTCAGGTCCAAAAATTGTTTCAAAATTTAGTTTTTTAATATTTCCAAAAATACTGATTTGATCGGATTGAAATCCACTACTTGACTGAAAAATGACAACTTGAAGGTTCATACAGAATTTCGTGAGAATAATATGATTAGAAATATATATAGGTATGATGTGATTTTGACATATTTGTGAAAAATTGTTGTTTTTTTCAAATTTTCCTAATGAAACTGTCTTCATGAAAGTTGTTTATCATCATTCTCAAACTAGTAACCAGAGTTCATCATGATTGAATCAGTAGCTTCCGAGTTATTCCAAATAAAATCACGATACCGAAAAAAAAATTTCACTATTTTTTTCCAATTCCTCCGAAAACTCAAATAATATCAAACTGAAATTTGATACGCTGCTTTGAAATTCAAGCTTCAAGTAATGAACGATTTTTTTCCGTCGACATTTTTTTTTCGAAATTTATCCACTGTAACTCCTCAATAAAACTCCGCAGAAAGGTGCGCGTCGTTATGTTTCAACTAACTGCCTAGTTCCGATACAATTTCTCAGGTAGTTTCTGAAAGATCAAGAAAATAACCTCGAAAATTTCAAATAACTAAATCGTTTAGCCAATTCTTTCCGTTAACGAATTTAACTGTCGCATTTTGAAGTGCAACCTACCCTAAATGTTTCAAGCCGATATAGGATTATCAGTAAGCACGTATTCGATCCTGCGGGCTGACAATATATTTCAACACCGAATTCGTCATCAGTGAGTCCAACTAATCCAATTAGAGACATTTTCAACTCAATGTAAATGAATTTGTAGTGGTTTTTAGTCAGTAGGTCTGCTATAGTACATATGTATTTAAGTAAATATGGACAAGTACCAAATGATATCAATATTCTACTCTGAGGGCGAGATAACTGTGATAAATTAAACAGAATTGTGAGAATTGTGAGGAATTTAACGAAATAATGATGAATTTGATTGAATCATTATGAATTTAACGGAATTTATAGGGACTAAATGGAATTGTGGGGAATTGAACGGAATTTTCTTTAATTTAGTGGAGATATTCATCGAATTGAAATTTTGGTGTACGAAAAACTGCCAGTGATAGACCCCTCGATCCAAACTGTCTACCTTATAAGGCCCGACAATATTTAAATGTTATTGGTCGTCAATTCTGCATCTATTCGTAGATTGTAAATTGAAGGGTACCATTTTTGGCTCAAAATCCCCAAAAATGATATCTGGGCAACAATATCGCTCTTGATTCTAGTAATGTGCTGAGTTCTTATGCTTTGTCTTCATCAAACCGTTTTCCAGCGGAATATTTGGCGGAAAGTCCCAATCGCAGGGACCATTGGCGTGAATGTGGATACCAGTTTCTTATCGAAATGAAATCAGGGAATATAATTACATACAAAAGTGGTGGTTTTCGATCGTTATAGTTCAAATTTCAATATCTAGGAATCTATTCAACCTTATATGTTTTATATGCAGGAAAATTCAACAAATATATTATGAGCTGAAAAACCTGAGACAAAGAAGCAGTACAAGAGGCTTATCCTATTATAGAGTTACAGTTTCTGACATCGTTAGAAGCATTTGCTCCGCATGCCTTTTGAAAGTTCGATTGAATTTGGCACAGCACTTCATAATATCTTGCAGACAATAGGGTTCCCTATTTAATAGAAAACGAAAATGTTTGTCTAAGAATGCTTCCACATCAGCTATGCCCTGCATATCACGAGGTAGGCTGTAGTATATTTTCGAGGTTGTATATTTTATGTGTTTTTGTGTAGTTAATAGATTTCATCTAGGTATGCTTTTAGATCGGGTATGCCCTGTAGGTTGTATACAACCTACCCATCGGTTTTTGTATAGTTAATAGGTTTCATCTAGGTAGGTTGTATACAACCTACAAGGCAAACCTGATCTAAAAGCATTCTAAGATGAACTTCGTTTTCTATTAAATAGGGAACTTTATTGTCTGCAAAATATTATGTAGTATAATGAGCCAAATTCAATCAAACTTTCAAGGGGCATGTGGAGCCAATGCTCCTATCGGTGTAGAAAACTACAACTCTGTAACTGTAGTTCTTTTATTCGATCAATAAGTTATTTCAGCTGAAAACAACATGATTAGTGCTAAAAATATGTATATATATACATGTAAGTTTGCATATGAAGATATGTTATTCTTTATGTGAATTTACTTAATTTTGAGTGATGATGTTATTTCGGGTAAGTCCTTTAATTGTACATTAATTTTGACATAGTTTCTTCTCATCATTCATAAAATATCCAATTGTTTGCGCCGAGAGATTTTACACAATTTCATACTCTGTCATTCTCTAATTGAAATTGCCATAAATATCATAATGTTCATGAAATTTATTAACGAATCATATGTAGAATTAGCGTAAACACATTCATTGACATCTACGAACTCTATAAAAGTCTGGTCCATCGACATGAAGACATAGTCTCGATGTCTATGCTTTAGTGAAAAATTAGATATTGTATTCTCTGGTCTGGATGAACGTGTTCCGATTAACCAGATTTCATAACATCCAACGTCGAATATCTTTGAGACAGATGATCAGAAATAATTAAGTATTCTGAAATGATCAAAGATTCTCATGATGACCTGAAATGAACTTTTTATGTACCTATTCTTCATAATGAGTTATTGAAGTTATTGAGCAAATTAAATCAGATAACTGAAGAATATGTGTCGTACTTATAGAAAACTTCAAACCGAAATTCATTTCATTCAGAAAAACCATATCAAAGCTGAAAAGAAAGACCGAGTTCTTTGGAAATTGCAACAACCTAGAAAAATGGTTAATGTGAAAGGTGTTCCATTTGTTGAAAGTTATCTATGAATAAAATTAGTGTACATCTCGAAGACTCATCCTGTATTGTAAATAAAATTCAAATTTCTACCGATGAGCCAAAGTAAAACGCTGAAATCCTTCAGGTCATTCATTTCGATATTTCATTTTCCTAATTTTTTGGTGATAACTGCACTACAGTAGTTACATATACTCACCTGAAGAAGTCATGGTATGACGAAACATCTGTTGTGAATACAAATAAAATTAGCGGAAACTGAAAATTGTTACATTTCTCAATTCAATATGAATTTTCGTCAAGTAGAGACTGAAAAAATAAAATATTTGGAGGATAAAATTGAAAATTTATTTTCCTTCAAGTTCTTTGTCTCCAACGGTACCCATCTTCTGTTTAGCAAATGTATATGTCATATGTGATGGGCTCGTTGGAAAGCTCATCAGGAAAATGGACTCCTTTTTTCTGTGCGCATCTGGAAAACAAGATCGTTATCATTCTGCTCACATGCCTTAACCCACATCATTTTAGATTTTTTTCTGAAAATGGTCTTGAATGACTAGGTTCGAATACCTGATAGTAGAATTTCTTTAGGCATCGAATTTTTCATCGTATAGTCCAACCTAATTGTAAGGAAAATTTTCGGTAAACAATTAGAAAATAATGTACACTAGGAAACAGAACCAAGGATGTGGTAGGATTCCACCTTCCAATTTCACCCCGAAAATGCTTTCGAAGGACTAGAATGGAGTTGCAAATCCGAAAGCAAGTCTGTCCGACGATAACGTTAACTTGCCTGAGGGGAAGCCTATTGATTTGGAACTTTCAGGGCAGTTTGCATTTCAAAGCGCAACGGCGTTGATTGCCAAACGGTTTCGGTATTATAGTCATTTGAGGATGTTTCTCTGATATTTCAAGAAGTACCTGAGCGATCGTATTGAAACAGGGAAGTGGTTTTAGTACAACTCACAATTTCCTGCAAAATTCCGTAGGAAGTGTGGGGTTAGTTAATTGAAAAACCAAAAAAGCACTGACGTGAATTCAGCAACTTTTGCGCGCATATTCAAAGGAGATGACCGCTTTGGTAACTACACCAAGAAAAACTACAAAATTCGACATAATTTTTCTTTAATATCTCCAAATAATATAATTGTATCAAGCTGAAATTTTGTACACAGCTGTGACATATAAAGCTCAAAGTCTGCGTGATTTTTTTTTCTATAATTTTTTTTTCAGAATTCACTGACAGTATGATTTCGACAAAATTTCAAGAGACTCTAACTCCGAAACTTTTTGGGTTATTTTGCCCATTAACGAATTAAATCATCGCATTTTGAAATGCATCCTACCCTGAAAGTTTCAGGTCGATAGATTCTCCGTACGACAGTAATCGTCCATGCGGACGGCCGGCTGGCCGGACAGAATCGATTTTGACACCGGATTCTACCGTGATTCTAACTTAGTCGTTTGAGGCCTTTTTCAGCTCAAAATTTGAAAATAACGGACACTTGGACTAAACAATAGCACGCTGTTCCACAGAACATCAAAAATAAATTCTGAAATTTTTTCGAAATGTTTTTTTCCAAAACTATTCATCGAATCTGAAAAAAAATTCGCACACTCCTTGAATTCTATATTTTATCAAATCGCATTCTGATCCGATTCCAATTTCTGGTTCTATTGGGACAAGTATATCAAATTTTGTTGGTTCTTCCAAGGTATCGTTATTATTTCCGAAATAATTCGGAAAACACCTTTTCAATCAGGATGAAACTTACCAATTGAAGGTAACGCACAACTCTGAGCATAATTTCATGACTATCATGTCATTATAACGATTAAACAACTCAAATCCTGTTTGTCAAATACTCTATATACTGCGATCTTAATTATATTATTCTCTATAAATTCCGCATGAATCGCCAAACTGTGATTTTTTCGTCAAGAACTGAAATGCAATCAAATCTGTATTTTTGGGAATTTTCAAATAATGAAACTTTCAATGGGTATATCTACGGAATCATTGAGTAGAGTGAACCCTTTCAAGAATTTGTCTTCCGTAATCAAGGTCCAAACCGTGAAGACTGTATGTGCTCTTGCGAATAGATTTCGAGTTATTAAAATTTGAAATATCAGTATTGAAAAATCTACTGCGTTGTCCCAAGTGAAATAGATAATTTTTGCAGAAGAGTTTCCTATCGCTATAGGAAATCCACATGAAAAAGCATTTCGATATGGAAACTGTATTCTCCTGCACGCAAGTGTTCACTGCGTTCGATCAGATCGAAATGTACTCGGTCGGAAAATGACGGCGTGAAAGATTATGCAAATTCGTTGGAATCATATCCAGGTAATCATCTGACGTATTTTGCCATTTCTTTAATTGTACATTCAGTTCTCGAATTACTCCATAAATATTGAGGTTCTATGTAACTCCTTTCAGAAGTTATTGTGTTCACGGTCAACCTTGTGGCATTTTGTAAACACAATAATTCTGGAAAAAATCAACTTCTATATTCTACACTGAGTTTCATGATCACAAATTATTATTGAGATCGGTTTAATATTGTTCCCAAAGAACGAGAAAACAAATACTATCAGTTGTTAGGAACTGGTCTATTAAACTTATCAATTACTTCAAAGTTTCGAGGAACTAAGTTCTTTTCCTCTGGCTAAAACACAGCAGTTAATTACTACCTACATACAATATGGCAGAGAAACACAATGATGAAATTGAAAATACAATATTTTTCGAATTCACCCAAAAATACGAACAATCCAGAAAACAACTGCACCAAATCACTTTATTAATAACTAAATAAACAGATAATTTGAATACTTCAAATTCGCAAATTTCTCAATTAGACATGGTGTAAAAATCAGAAATTCTCCTGACTTTATTAGTACTCGATATTTGTTGATCAGTGAGAAATAACTGCACAAAACCAAAATATGTGCGTTTGCCAGAATATGCCATACCGAGACAACATGCATCGGTTTTTGAGCTGATAGAGTTCGGGTAACTTTTAATCCACAACATTTCTTGAAAATTTCGCCAATATACGAGGTTTGTTTGTGCCGTCACAGTCAGAGCAGTCAATTTTGTAGACTCAAAACGACTTCCACATCAGGAAGTTCCTATTTTCAATCTGGAAAACAGACGCCTCGCAGTTTTCTTATGATATGATATTTTTTTCATTATCTTTTTAAGTTTTTTGTTGATATTTGTTGACGTATCGACTGATATTCGTCCTTCTGTTTATTATGTAAGGATTATTCCAGTTAAAATTTGACTCAACCTTGGAAAAGTCTGACATTTCCACTGTCTGGACTGATGAGACTAGATGACACACAAGATTGGTTAGAACTATAACCGTGCCTCTATAAAAGGTATGGAATTGAAAAGCAACTGGTGTTTGCTCAGAAAAAAACTTTCGTAACGCCATCCGCATTCAAAATAACGGCCGTTAAAAAAGAAAAAATATACGCATTTTTCACGATTTTGCCGAAACTACTGGCAACATTATAATGAAATGTAACACGAATACGATACATCCCATAACGTTGTTTTTCAAGTACCACGTTGGGCGCCAAAATTGTTATGGATTAAGGATCGATTGTGTTGAAATATTCTTTTTCTGAAATTTTGATTTTCAATGATACTGAACATTATGAAGTTCGAGCGCCAATTATTCATTTATCTATTATAATTTTGAATATCTGTACCGAAATATAATTTAGACCTTTTTGTTTTATCACATTTGTCCCTCGTGGAGGAAGCTACCTACCTTGTTGAATTTATTTATTACCGTATTGAATTTATAACTTTTCTGGGGTTAGATTTATTAATCACAATTTCGAGTGGTGATCATCATCCAAGTGAACACCGAAAAGGTACTCTCGTTAAAACTCGATACTGTGTACCTTCTTCAGAATATTTCGATTTGAAGATTATAAAGATGAAGTTTTTCATCATTATTATGAATTAGTATGCATTATAAGAATTCAGAAATTTTCATCAGGTTAATGAAATCTCATCTCTCTGATGGCGGTTCTTTCTTGTAACGTTTCAAGGCCTTTTCATCTTGAATACAGATGGCGTTACGGAAATTGTTCAATAAATAAACCACAATTATTTTCCAGTTTTCCACCTATTCTAGGGATCGGGATGATTGATTTTCGAAGCACCCCCTATATTCTTGAAGTATATTGTTGATTCCAAAGTTGAGTGAAATATTAACTGGAACGATGAAAAATACAATACGCACGATCATATCATATTATAAAATAACGTGCTGTTTCCCAGAATAAGCTCGTTAAAAGTGTAGGGAGTCTATTTTTCAGATTGAAAAATAAATGAACTCCCTAACGAGGAAGTTGGGTTCAGTCTACAAAATGGTTCATTCTAACTGCCAGGCTCATATTCTGGTGTTGTGGAGTTTATCTCCTTGTTATTACTCACTGATCAACCAATATCGAATACCGATACTTCAGTAGAATTAGTGAGTCCAGAAAATGTTTTTCACATAAATTGCAATTGACGAACTCACGATTAGGAATTATCCAAATTATCTGTCTAATTAATTATTCATAAGGTGAGTTGGTGGTGTTGTTCGTCTTTTCTGATGAATTCACCGTGATAAATTTTAGGAATGTACATAATTGTATTTTCTATTTAATATTTGTGTTTCTGTTTCATGTAGTAATTTAGTGATTCGAATATTCATACCTTCAATTTGTTTTTCAGTCTGAGGGACGGAACAAAGTTTCTCCGAACATTGCTGTAGTGAATAAATTTAATAATTTT
This sequence comes from Myrrha octodecimguttata, assembly GCA_958510865.1. Classification (NCBI taxonomy): domain Eukaryota; kingdom Metazoa; phylum Arthropoda; class Insecta; order Coleoptera; family Coccinellidae; genus Myrrha; species Myrrha octodecimguttata. The sequence goes on along the minus strand of OY294060.1, from coordinate 9,480,700 downwards.
TTTTTCTTGAGATTGGTAGTATCGTTATCTATATTATTCATATTCGACAGAGCTCAGATTTGGGCACCATTGTTGAAAATCCAGTTTGTTTCATCGAAACCACACGTATAGTTTCCGGGAGAAAAAGTTGTATCAACGAAATGTAGAATATTTTTGAGAATAAATTTCAAAGATTTTTCCTACGCTACTATCCCTGATTTTGCATTGCTCTGTGAGTGGTCATTTTCTCAATTCGTCTTCAAGTTCGAATCTCGAAAGATTTCTCGAAATATTGAGGCAATATTGTTAAGACTAAACATGTTATATTTCCGAGATCATAAAGCGAATTTTGCACATTAACTAACAGAGCCGGGATATTTGGAATCCAAACGTTTCCTAAAGTTAGAACGCTTCGGTGGACGACCGAACGAACGAATCATTGAAATATGACCAACCGTTTACAAGCAATTCATACCTTTATAGTTCAATGACTAGTGTAGACAATCGAATTTTTTCAAACGTAGAATCACTGTGAAACATCCCACCGCCAAATTTTCTAGTGTTGCAAAATGAAAAAAGCACTGATTATTCACTTTTGGGGAATATGGTGAATTATAAAAGTGAATTTAGGTTATTCCTGGCAGGATTGGAGGAATACGAATATGGGGTAGCTATAGAACAATGACTAATATTTCGGGGACTGCCCACTAAAAAACGGAAATCGTATACTCTGTCATCAAAATTTTTTAAATTCATCGAGAAATTTTGACTTCGGCGGAAAATTTTCAGAATTTACAACAAGCTGCCAAATTTTGATGGATTATTTCCAAAAGAAAATAATCGAACCCTTTAGGCCCGCATATGATATATATTGTTGTCTGATTCTTTTCGGTTTCTTGATATCAATTCTCGCAAATTTGTAGAAAATTCGATGTTTTAGAAAAGTTTGATATATCGTATAATTCTGTGATTCTATAAAACATGACTGCTAGTTATTCAAAGTTTGATTTTGATTATTTTAGGATGATGAAATGCCCTCTCATAACACATCAACCAAAAGCCATGACCAGATTATATCACAGTAGAATTGTAGAAGAACACTAGAGTTAGGCCAGGAACATTTACGCGGTTGTTCAGATTCGTTGCTGAAGCTATTCACGTATTGACCCCGTCAAACATAGCTTCAGCTTCTTGATAGAGAGATTTGCCAATCAGTTTTCCATATGGTCCCCATGAAATGCTGCAAGAAACTTGAAGCTATAATTTTTCAATCCGTTTCACCTGATTTGTATTTTTGGGAATATTGTGAATATGAAATTTCCAACGTGTGTGTATATCTGTGGAATCATTCAATGGAAAGGGTGGGCAAAATTCGTTGTCTACTGAAGGGATCTCAAGAACTATTGCAGCTAGAAGAATACTGATAACACATTTTCGAGCTCTTTTTTCCTGACTAATCCGAATCTGAAAACAGATCTAGCTTATCGCGCATAGAACTTGAGTTATGAGCGAAAATTGAGAAATTGTCATTTTCAATAATGCTGAATAACTCGCTTGTTTGAACTCGTATTCGAAATCTGTTGATACAATCTACACCTTCACGCAGTCATTTTTCAATAAGGTACTGGATTACGATTCGAAGCAATCTATATATTAGGAAATATTGGGAAAATAGATTTTGAATGGGTATATCTACGGAATCATGAGGCGGATTTTACCCATTGACGAATCCTACCTTCATAATCAAGCCGCAAAACTACTCTACAAATATCGAGTTTTTAAGTCATTTTTCCCTGAAGTTTATATGTTTACTGTCAGTCTGGAGGCCAATATAAAACACAATAAGTTTCAGAAAAACCAACTTAGAAACTTTATATTTGTTGAGTAGGTTCGGACCTTGATTACGGAGGCAGAATCCGTGAATAGGTGAAAACAACCCACTGATTCCGCAGATATACCTATGTTTTCCAAAACGACAGATCTAATTGAATTGAAATCGATACCTTCATCGAAAAGTGACATCGTGCAGGTTCATGCAGAATCCTGTGAGGGTAAATGATGAAAATATCGAATATTGAATATTTGATAAACAAAATTCGAATACGATACGATCCTGACAATATCGAAAAAATCTAGAAAAGCACTGCCATGAAGGCAGCTGCTTTTGCGCGCATGTTTAATGTAGATGGCCGCTTCGGCAACGAATTTGAACATTGCAACAAAAGCTGCTGCCTTCACGGCAGTGCTTTTCTAGATTTTTTTTTCGATAAATTACTGGATTTCAATTCGATCTAATCTGTTTTTTTGGAAATATTGGAAAAACAAAATTTTGAATGGGTATATCTACGGAATCATTGGGCGGATTTTATCCATGCACGAATTGGACCTTCGTTATCAAGCCTTAAACCTACTCTACAAATATTGAGTTTCCAAGTCGTTTCTTCTGAAAGTTAAGGTGTTTACGGTTTGCCTAACGGCCGGACCGTAAACACAATAACTTCCGAAAGTAACAACTCAGAAACTCGTTATTTGTAGAGAAGGTTTGGACCTTAATTACGAAGGCCGAATTCGTGAATGGGTAAAATCCACCCAATGATTCCGCATATAGCCATTCAAGATTTATTTTTCCAATATCTCCGAAAATACAGATGAGATCGAGTTGAACTCCAGTAATTTATCGAAAAATGGCAGTTTGAATGTTTATACAGAATTTAATGAGGATTACATGATGATAAGATCACAGAATATTGTTCTCATGGCACGATCATCAAGAAATTTGGCACAATATTATCCTTCAGCATCTCTGAACTAGCTGCAAAATTTCATCACGATTGGATCAGTGTTTCTTGAGTTATACCGAAAAAAACAACGATATCGAGAAGGAAACCACGAAATTCTACATATTTTTTTTTTCAATATCTCCAAAAATAATGGCCGTATCGAACTGAAATTTGGTACACTGCTGTGAAATATGGAGCTCAAGGTATGACTGGAATTGTTCTCGAATATGAATAATGGTTTCAGAAGGAAACATTTTTTTGGGAAAAAATTTTCAAGCAAAATTTTTTCAAAATTCAGTGATCAAAAGATTTCAACGAAATTTTGCTCAAAGTTGCGCGTCGTTATGCTACAACCGACTGTCAAGTTCTAATTCAATGTTTCTAGTTGCTTCTGAAATATGAGGGAAATAACCTCAAAATTTCAGATGGCTGTAACTCCGAAACTATTCGGCCGATTCGGTCCCAAAACCGACCCTAACCGCGGCATTCCGATGCGCGAACTACCCTACAAGTTTCACTTTGCTAGCTGGCTCCGTTTGACAGTTATCGTGTCGTCGGCTGGCCGGCCGGACAGAATCGATTTTGACACCGGATTCGTCATCAGTGAGTCCAACCCAATTGTTTGAGACCATTTTCGGCTAAATAATCGAAAATTACAGACATTTGGACGAAACGATAACACGCTGTTTCTCTAGAACATGCGTGCAAAAAGACACAAAATTTGACATATTTCTTTCCCAATTTATAATCGTATCAATCTGAAATTTTTACACTCCGGTGAAACATGGAGTTGAGAGTATGAGAAAAAGTCTGTCCAAATATGATTGATTGTATCCAAAAAAAAAATTTCGAAAACTACTACTGACAGTACGATCTCTAAAAAATTATTTCAACACCAATGCACCAAATAACTGTCAAGTTTTAATTCAATCGTTGGGCCGATTTGGCCCATCAACGAACTCAGCCACCACTGCATTTAGATTCGCGACCTACTCCAAATGTTTCAAGTCTCTTAGCTTGTTCCGTTTCAAAAGTTATCGTGTCGTTAGCCGGACAGAATCGATTTGGACAACCGATTCTTCATCATTAAGTCAAACCTAGTCGTTTGAGTCCTTTTTCGAATTCGAAAATTACAGATATTTCTACAAAACGATAGTACATTGTTCCTTAGAACAGGCGCATAAAAATATGTAAAATTTTGTAGTTATTTTAAATTTTCTAGCTGATCTCTAGGAATCTCATGTTGAAACTTCGTAACTAGTTGTCCAATACTACCGTCCATCATTAAGAGCAACCGATACCACGTAGTGAAAAATTACGGCTATGCAACACAGCCACATGCAAGTTACGTTAAACCTCGTTAATATGTCAAGGTCAGACACCTGAACGCCGTCTTCGTGCTTCAACCTTGCCAATAGCCGCGTAAAATATTAGAATTCGGAGAAATTTCGACGTTAATAGAAGAAAACGGGATGTCGTTCTGCAGGCTTTAGTGATTATTTTCAAAAAATTTTTTTTTCTGGGATGTACTCAATTGTTTGGTGAGAATGCGCAATGTTAGTTTTTTTTTCATTTTTCACTCCATTTCAGTTTTATTTTCCTGAAAATTCTTGAATGAAAGAGTGGCAACTTACGATTTTTTTCAACCATTTAGACCAAAAAATTTTTCTGTAAAAAAGAACTCTGGCCCTCCAAAGGCCTCCAGTTCAATTCGAGGTATCGTTTGCTCTTGAGCAAAATACCTTGACGATTGCAACATACAAACAGATTTTTTTGGAAAACTATTCAAATTTTTTCCCAGAAAATTTTCATCAGATTTCGATGAAAGTTTCTCGGATAGGCAATCGGTAAAGACAAACGTATCAGACAGCAAAAAGTAAAAGAGAAATAGTGAAGAAAGATGGTTGTAAATTTTGCGAGGCCTGAGAACTGGGAAATTTAACGCAGTCTTTCAGTTCTAAGACCATAATAATTCAGCTATAAATTGCATCGATCTCAAACAATATATTTGGGGTTAAAATAACAATAGCAAATAAAAAGCATTCTGTTACTGATGAGCTTGCGGTTGATGCGGGCTCGTTCCTGAATTGAGTAGGAAACTTGCATACCCATTCTTCTGACGCACAGGAGTTATTGGAATATGAAATGGGCAAATGAGAAAAACGCATAGAAGCAATGTTCAAGATGATGTAACCATTGAAGGTGTAAATGACAAATAATAATGATTACTTGAAGACTGAGCTAAAAAGTGTGAAGGGAGAAATTAAAGAGAAAGAGAAGCAAGGCCAAAAGGTGAAAAAAAGGAGGAAAGGATTAGGAATCCCGAAGATATAACTGAAAATGTGGGTACAAGGAAAAAAGCAACAACATCATTGTAGAAAACATGTATCTGGTGGAAAAGGAAATGAAGAGATCAGGGGATGTATTGCAGAATAATTGGAAGCGAATGCGGACTTCACGAGGTTATTAGAAATAAACAACGGGAAGGAAAATGAAATGGTTCTGGCAGAAATTCAGGACTGAAACTAACATCACAGCTTAATGAAGGCCAAACGTGAATGGAGGGGACAGGTTGCAAGCATTGGCTTTGATTCAACTGCAAAGGAGAGAAAGATCCAAAGACAAAAGAAAGAAATCAGCAAAACAATAACAGAAAAAAGAAAGACTATCAAAGTTATGTATCCAAAGATTGAAATTTATGAGAAAGTTTATTTTTGAAACGAAAATGATAAGAGAATGACTGAGGTGGATGCAACAAAAAAGAAGTAATTGAAAAACTAATAGGGATGGAAACAGATGGTATGACTGAGAAGGTGAAGCCATGGCAGACTAAGAAGGACAAGATAAATGGTTTAGGAAATAGAAATTAAACCCAAAGGAGTAAGGTGAATTCACTGAGAGAATTGAAAAAGATGGAAAAGAAACGAAAGGAGGACTGGGAGTTGGTCATCTGAAATGGGAGAAGTTTGAATGGGAGGAATTATATTTGGAAATGGAATTTGAAACATATGGTATAGATGTACTGGAATTGGCGGAAAAAGAGATGAAAGGTGAGGGAAATCAATTCATGAAAAAGTAACATGTAAGTAATATTATTGACTGAAGGTCAAGGGATAATGAAGAGATTTTGGAAATATTTCATGGAAATACTGGAGATAGAAGTAATTGTAGATCGAGTGATAGTAACTGATGGAAGAGAGAAGGGTCAATGTGGAGGCAAAGAGGAAGACCCAATAGGAATTGATGAAGCCAATGGGGTGATAAAAATAAGAATGATATCAAATAATAATTTGGATGTTGAGGAACATGGGGAAAAAACGTAATGCAATCTTGAAATAAATTTGTCGGAAGGTACGTTCTGCAAAGCAGCTTCCTGAAGATTGGATATATAGCGTTGGTTTTAACGATATTCGAGAATGGAGATAAAAACGAATGTAACTATGAAGGGGGGACTGAATTTAATAAGCACAGCACTGAAAGTATAAGAGATTGTATTGAGCATACTCGAAACCAGTTGAAATTGTATCCATCAAGGACAAAACCATGTATTTTCAATCAAGCGAATACTACAGCAATGAGAGAAAGCGTGTTTTGTTTTTATAGACCATGTGAAGGCTTTAACTGACGTGGGGGGAGATAAATTATGGAAATGTTGCAGAAAAGAGGAATCGCAGATCAACTAGTGCAATCTAAGTGAAGTGTATACAGCGAAAGCTTGAATTGTGCCGTGTACAAGAGAACGAGATCGCATTTTTTGAAGTCAAAGGAGGACTTAGTCGGGAAGTAGGTTTGAGACGGGCTCCTTTCATCATATTTTTGGATGAGATCATAACTGAAGACAGAAACTGGGGAAAAAATAATGGGTCTTTTATTCGGACACAAGAAAACGACGAAGTTATGGGTACTCAATAATTATTATGCTCTCGCAGATGATCTAATTTTAATGACAGAATGTGGACATTTAGAATGTGGATATTCAGAACGATACATCAAAACAGTTTTCAATGAAAGTGGATACTCAAAAAACTAAGGTTATGTTATAGAAGAAATGATGGAAGATGAAGATAATATGAAGATAACAATAGACAATTAATGAAAAGAAGAAATCATCAACATATTTGAGGGTGGATATAGATAACAATAGTAGCCAAAAAAGGGATATTAAAAAAAGAATAGAAGAGAAAAATGAATTATTTTCTGCTCCTAACAGACATTTCTTGAGAAAAGACGAATAAAAGAAAAAACCGAGGTGACAGTGAATACGAGTATACCCAGGCCGGTTGTTACTTACGGCTGTAAGCCATAGGTTTCAACACAAAGGAGCAGTAGCACCTTACATGCAATAAAATGAAAATTTTCAAGAAGCTTAAAGGGTATTACAAGATTGTATTGACGAAAGAATTTTTTGAAATAATTCAAGATGAGGTCAAGAGAGGATTATGTTAAAGAAAGGCATCTGGGATGGTAAGGGCACTCGCTACGAATTAGAGAAGAGAACGAGCATTACATTTTTTGGTATCATACATTTTACGTACGATACAAAGTCACAACTAAACTCTCAAAAAAAACTTTCTCTTCGCATATAAGTGGAGTGAAATTGGAATTTGTTAAATGAACATGAATGGCATCATTTGCATTGGAAAATAATTGACATTATATCTGAAACAAAAAAGGCACTGAAAACCAACAGTAAGCAGTGAATAAGATAACCTACATTTACTCTCTGTCCGGTACGGTCGTTCGTCCATGTCCTGTTCTGAAAGCGATGATATTTCAGGTCTCAGATGAACAAAGAACGCTACAGGCTCCTTATACTTTGGGGAAAAATCTCCCATAGATGCATAATTGGTTATACTACACTAGACAATCTAATGCAATATCGGAAATGAATTGAATAACTTGGGACAGATCAGAGGAAAGTTTTGATTTGTATGAATACATTCGAAGACCCAAAACCGAAGGGTATCAGCCTTCAACAAAATCCCCAAATTCTCAGAATACTGCATGCCCTAGAACATAAAAGGACGAACCAATAGAAGAATAACTAACATAATTCACGAAAAGCTGCTCGTACATGAAGCAGTTCTAATATTAGAACTGTGCAAAGACATCCTTGAAACACTTGCAACGGAAAACGATCAAACTGCCTCAACAAACAGGACAACAGTCTAAGGTTACCATACACCTGAATATCTTCAATTTCTCACCTCCTGGCTTCAACCCGACCAATTATTCAAACCCCCCATCCACCCTCTTTACTACGAATTCAAAACCTCTCCTCCCTAGTTAGCATTAAGTCATCTCGAAGGGTTAAAGACATCAACACCTCTGAGAACACTATCGTTGATGAAACCTGGGGGCTGTCGGCAGATTGAGACAGTTCTTAAGGATGGCTCCGAATTCAGAGCCAAAACTTCGAACGCCAAGAAACGTTGGACGCTGTCTAATCTGGAATCCTCAGAGTTCTAATCGCGGAAACCTATCCTCACATATACGGTCATTATATTTATATCAAGAAGTACTGATGCGATCATATCAAAATTTCGTAGCTGGTTGTCAAATACAGCCGCGCAACATCAAGCAAAATATTTTAGTTTTTGTAATGGTGAGAACAATCTGGGAAAGCACTGCCGTGAAGTCAACAGCTTTTCCGCGCATATTCAAATTCGTTTCAAAAGCGGGCATCTATTCACGTATCGACCCTGCCAAGTGCACCCTAACTTCCTGACGGAAAGATTTGGTATGAAGCAACAAGCACATTTTCCAATCAAGCACTGTATCTCAATTCGATGTTTGGAGGTACTGGGAAAAAAAAATTTGGAATCATGATGCGGATTCACGAATTTTACCTTTTGAGTTTCTAAGAAGTTATTTTGTTCATGGTCGGCTCAATGAAATTTCGCATAATTTTTTTCAATATTCAAGGACATTATAACCGTATCAAACTGAAATTCGATGCTGTGAAATATAGATAGAAAAGAATAGATCTTTTTTTCTAAATAATATGATAGTGGAAAGAAATAGCGTCGAACTGAAATCGATATAGACATTATTGAATTCTTTTATTTTATGAGGTTCCAATTCCACAAATATTTTATATACGGCCTTCATGAAATTCTTCAACTCAGATTCTATCCTGATGTGGTTGGGGAGTTTATTGAATATCTTCCTACAAGAATAATCGCGATTTTTTTGTTACTGTGAAGTAATGTTTGGAATATATTTACCGTGGATTTCTCGTTTTATATTTGATTCGACATAATTCATTTTCATAAAAGTGTTTATCCCGGAAAACAAAATGTGAGCATTCTTGATTGTATACAGCATATGATGTGGGAAATTTATTCGTTATGAAAAAACCTTCCCTGATCTCCTGACCTCTACAAGACTCCCGGTATCTGACCTCAACAAGACTCCTGGTAATTTTTTTTCAAATAAGATGAAAGTTTCCGTAAAAACTTTTAAAGAATTAATTTTCAGAAATTTTCTTTATATGATTCTCTTCAATTTAAAACGAAACCATTCTTCATTTTCTAATGAACTTTGGCACAGACTTTGAAGTCATTAGTTGGAATGGTTATTTGAAATTTCAGTTCGATTGTTCGATTCGATTTGAAGAAATTGAAGAAACTATGTCGAATTTCTTGATTGTTTTCTAGGTGTAGTTATTTTTTTTTAAAATACCCCATAATCTGCTGATCTGATCAGAACAGATTCAGGCAGAATTTCGTGATGGTTCAGATCATCAAACGAAAAACTTAAAATTGGCTCCTGAAATATTTTTTATTTGGCAACCTACTATAATAATATGTTCCTCACGAAATTCTGCATAATTCTTCGGGCTGAAATTTTTACACGCCTAATCATTTAGGTACCTACTTGATTTTAAAAAGATCTTATCTGTATTCTCGTAAATATTCGAAAAAAGAATTTTGGAATGGGCATAGTTTTAAATCATTGGGTGTGTTTCACCAATTCGCGAATTCGCCCTTCATAATTTAACTGCAGACCTGCTCTACAGTTACGAAGTTTTTTGAATAGTTTTTCTGAATATAATTCGTGCACTATTGACGATTATACCTCCCCCAAAAATCAAATTGGTGACCTGATATTTGTAGAATAGTTTTTCAGTTTGTTTTCGGTCAACTTCGTGAATGTGTAAAATTCACCCATTGATTCCGTACACAAATGAATAGATAAAAGTTCCTATTCATTGAATTTTCGTAATGTTCTTTTAATCATAAATATCAATATTCAAGAATATTTAATCTTTTGAGAACAGGCATTTTATTCTTCGGTATAAATATTCAAATGGGATAGTATCAAAAATTCTACCGAAACCGTAGCTTCAATTACTTTCAATCGAAATAGTATATTTGAATGGTGATCCTCAAATATGGCCAATATTCCTCCAAAGTTTCAAACCAAATTTCCAATCTGGAAAATGTTTACCAGATAAGATATTTATTGACTAAACTTACTGGCCGTGTACTCACTATTTGTTCTGGAATCCCTAGTATTGCGTATAACTTTGAGAGTATTTGGAAATAGACGGTTGTCACATACTGAGATGAAAGATTTGCTTTGAGCAGCAGTACCGATATGTCTTTGACGAAGGAAACTTGGTTTCCGAAACGTGCGTTGGATGCAGAAAGTGTGAGTGGATTAGAGAGTAGTTACACACTGTTTTGTTATCAGTATTATATCCTCAGTGAACTCGAATAGTTATTTGAGCAGCCTCCTATGAAAAATAGTCTTTACTTTATGCTATAGTTACTCTAGCTCTCAATAAATTAAATTATCAAATACAACGTTCAAACGGAATGACTTCGTAAGGTAATTCATTCCCCCTATGACAAATTATTTCATTTCATTAGACTACCATCAGGATTGCTCATTCTATGTAGTATTGGTCCAGGGTATACGCATATTACAAGATATTCCTCCAGTGGACAGAAATATCTGCATTTTCACATGACATCCTGTTCACGCTCAACCATTTTTCATTGTGCAAGCAAACGTATTTCATTCAGTAATGTGCTCAATTTTTGAAATTGTCTTCACCATATCTATTTCAAACCGCTAAAGGAAAAGAACTTGGTTTGAACTGTTAATATTTCTTCATGGGGATCTACTGAAGCATGTAATACTCGTGAACTCACACACTATTCAATATTATAATCCTAAAACAATGATGAATATACGCATATAGATTAAATGTCAATAATGTGATTCAGCCGCAACCTGTACCATCAACTTCGGATCGGGAAGCACCTCGCGAACAATTTGGTTGAGAATGTTAAATAATGTTTCTCTTTAGGCTAGTACCAAGTTTATATTCTCATTTCCTGATTAAAAAAAAGGGTTATCACGCGCTTAAATTGAAAGTGGCACGAGGAGAATTTTCCTGTATTCCAAGGTTGCCAAAATTTGAATATTTTAATTCACGAATTCGATCAAACAGTTGTTGGATTTAAAAAACATATAACTGCTTTTGAAGGCATTGCCGAAAATACTTGCATTTTTTTCGCTATGATTCTGTTGTGGTTTTCAGGGTGGATCCTTTTTTGGTGATAAGTGCATTATCAGATAACCGAGAAATAACATTTCCGGTTATAGAATATCCAAAAATATGGTTAGCTCTTGAAAAATTCACTGAAAGCTCAGAAATTGATGTCATTTGCTATGTGTGGGACTTATCTAAATCAACATAAAATTTATCATGAAAATGAGTCCCAATAGCAATTGATACAACTTCTGGTTGAATCATTTGAGGAAAAGTCAGAAAGGCTTCTTCCATTGAGATTGTGGGTAGTGAATTTTGTATAAAAATTTTTGGAACTTAAGGAAGGTCCTGAAATAGAGCATTATAGAAATGATAAGTTAACTTGTGGAAAATATTTTTTCAATGTACTTTCTCATCTACTTTTGATATAAAACGTATTTTTTCCTTTTGAGATAGATCCCAATAACTTGAGTGCTTCGTATTCTACCTCATTGAAAAAAATGTTCAGCTTAGTGAAAACACTGAACTGATTGCCAGTCCTCAAGTAATAGTAATTATTTTAGAATACAGTTAGCAGGGTCACATGAGCAAAATATAATATTAATAATAATAATATACTTTATTCTTTGGTATGTGAACATACACAGAGCAGAGTCATAAGAGAAATAGTGTCAGCATAAATAATCATTTAACGAATATTTTTCTAACTCTACTAAACAGTTTCTCAATCTTTTCTTGAAAAGTTTCAAATCATTCTGCCTTTTTATCTTCTTGAATATATATCTTAGAAGTGTTTCGTATTACAAACAACCTTTCCACATCACTACTTGACCCCCAAAAATTATGCCATACCTTAGCAAAGATTCAAAATTTGCAAAGTAGACAATTCTTGAATTTAGACAGCTCAAATACTTTGAAAGAGTCCTTATACCAAATCCTTGTCTTGTAGGTGGATAATCTATATGATAATACCACTTAAGAAAAACCTCCAAATATATCCCCAGAAACTCAACTGCTTCTTCATTTCTGACCTGCGAGCCATCCAAGAGCAGTACATTTTCCCTTGACTCATTTGATCTGCTAGTCCTTAAGAGGACAGCAGATGTCTTGCTCTCATTCATCCCTAGTCTGTGCTTCGAAAACCACACTTTCATCTGACCATCGACTGTATTTTCGTTTTAATGTCATCAAATTCTACCCCACCCACAATTACGTTAACAAATGAAATCAAACATTCTAGCATTTCTTCATTCAAATCACAAATATCCACTAAAAAATTATAAACAGTTTGGGACCCAAGACACTGCCCTGATGAACCCCATAATCTGACTAAACTGTCCTACCTAACCTCTCTCCCTACAATTGACACCCTTTGTGAACGTTGAAAGAGATAAGAAGGGATCCACTTCTTCGCACTACCCCTGATTTCCAGTTTTTCAAGCTTTTCTAGTAGGAATGGCCTGGAAAGACAATCATAGGCACTTGCTTAATCTATAAATGAACCCAGTCCAAGCTTATCATCCTCTAGAAGCTTCACAACACTCTCCGTGAATTGATATGAAACAGTTTGAACTGAGCACCCCACCAAATTCCATGTTGGGAAGTGTTGAAGAGATTGCATCCATTCATGAAATTCAGCACTTTCTTACACATGACATGTTCAAAAAAGATTTGAAAACTAGACAAAATACTCACTGACCTGTACCTCTCCAATAAATCTCTATCACCTTTTTTGTATACGAACTTCATTGATGCTAACTTTAATTGTTGAGAAAAAATACCATACTCAAGTGAATTATTTACTATACAGGGTGATTCCGGAGGAGACCGTCAGATTTAAGGATAAGTTCACACTAGTCAAGACAGTCTCGAAACAATGTTTGGTTTATGGTTGGGGGTCTCCTTCGAGAATATACATTGTGATTTGTCCGATTCGACCGATTTTACTTCATTGATAACTTTGGTATGCCTCATTCGATATTAATGAAATTTTCAGTGAAGTACAATATTGATGAGAACATTCATTATTTCTGAAATGTTTTCCAAAATGAGCGGTTGATATTTTGATAATTCCAGATTAATTGTGCAGGTTGAAAAAACACCCTGTACATCGCGTTGTCAGAACCCCGCTATCTGTTTGCGATTCCCCTATAATAAGTCATTATTTGAGAGTTTCTAATGTTCTTGGCTTACTTCTAGTTTTCCGAGAAATTTTTATCAAAAAAAGACAATGTCGAAATTTCGCTCCAATCGATTCTACTTTCATTGATAACTTTGGTATGGCTCATCCAATTTTGAAGAAATTTGCAGTGGAGAACGATCTGAATGAGTACATTCAACAATTTCAAAAATCTCTCAAAATGCAGGGTTGTAAGTGTGATAATTCCAGAATTTCAAATTAATTGTGCAGTTAAAAGAAAAACACCCTGTACATTGCTTTTCCAAAACTTTCGGATTCGTTTCAGATTCTACAATAATATGTTGTTATTCAGAGGTTTTTAATTTATTTGGCACACGTTCGGTTTTCCGAGAAAAAAAGTTTGAATTAGAGCATAATCGAAGTTTGGCGCAAAAGCAGTGAGAATATTCTACACTAGGTCGCAGAGTTGTATATTCCAAGGATGCAAAGCAGTTCTTAAGTTCTAAACTATTCTTTTCAAAATCCAAACTCATATTGAATTCTGTATGAAATCATTCAATTCTTAATATTACTTCATATATGCATATGTTTATGTGAATAAACCAAACAAATTTACACACATGGAATCAAATTTCGAACCAACATACGAAACAAATAATGACAAGTGGACTTTAGGATCAACAGAAAATTCACATTGAATTTTCGAAATGGTTTCCTGTTTTTCGAATTCATATTTTTCTTGAATTTCAAATCGACAGTATTGAACGAAATCACATAACGTCACTGCTTCATAGAAATAACCCTTCCATTGAAAAGCGGAGGTTTGCAAAAAAATTAAATTGAGAAATTTTCTGAATGGAATGATTTTATGCATAAAATGAGCAATTGAAAATAAATTTCGAATTTGAATAAAACTCAAATCATGACTTATTATAGTAGAATCGTAAACAGATAGCGAAGTTTTGGAAACGCGATGTACAGGTGTTTTTTCAAGCTTCACAATTAATCTGGAATTATCAAAATAACAACCGCTCATTCTGAAAATTTTTTTGGAAATAATGAATGTTCTTATCAATATTGTACTTCGCTGGAAATTTCATTAAAATCGAATGAGGCATAGCAAAGTTATCACTTAAAGTAAAATAGGTCGAATCGGACAAATCACCCTGTATATTCGCAATAGATACCCCAACCATAAACCAAACACTGTTTCGAGACTGTCTTGACTTGTTTGAACTTATCCCAAAATCTGACGGTCTCCTCCGGAATCACCCTGTATATGAAATTACTATTTTCAACTCATTAGCACATCCATTCCTCAATTGAATTGATTGATCAGAATTTGTTAAATTACAATTCATAGTAACAGAATTTGTGGTAAAATTATACGAAAAAAGTTCATAATTCAAATCATCCAACATAGTTGGGAACTTTTCAAATAAAAAATGATTATATTCATCAGCCAGAATCAGAATCAAGACCTTCACAGATAAAATAACCAATTCCGTCTGTTACATTCCCTCTCTTATCATAACATATTGACCACATAGTTTTATTTTTGTTATCGGAAGACTACATTTTCTGATTATAGTAATCAGATCTAGCTACTTTAAGGAGGTTATCCTAATTTCAATTGTTCAATTTTATATGAGGTGTTATAAAATATATCAAATGATTTCAAAGTTAATAGAACATCTAGTTTAGCCTTACTCTTTCAGACTTCAAAAGTCTCATAATAATTTTTCCGCTTTTTTTTGTATGTCTTACTACTTTCTATGAAAAATTTTTCTCCAATAGGAGCAGAAAAGTATTCATAAAGTTGTTCCACTGTGAATCAACATCCGATTCCTCTGTCAGATACACTGAATGCCAACTCGCCTGCGGCAGATCATCCTGGAACTTCATCATCATTGTGAAATCTACTATAGACTAAATTCTTCTCATGGCCTGTAGTAATAGAGAAACCTATTTTTTTGTCCAAAATGATCTGCTGGGTCATTTTTTCCTGTAGATATGCATAGTGACACGTTTTACTGTTACGTTTTCAGACCAAAATGCCGGTTCGTATACGTAATCCCTCCTCGCAAGAGGCACCTTAACTAAGAATCTTTTCAGGTTGTTTTTCTTCTTTGTAAATCTCAGCTCATTGATTTCCAACACCTCATAATTAAATCCCGATTTTCGTTTCATGAAATTTTCTATAATGTTTCAGTGAGGTGTGATTTCACACGACTTATGAAGAATCATGCTTGTTTATCTGGTCCGATGAACGAATTGTTTCCCTCAACCTTTCAGGTTCCGAATTTTGTTGTTCTATATAACTCTTCTCTTTCGTCTGTTGTGTAGATGGATCCATTCCCTATCATTTTCTCTGACAGGTATATTAATAAATTTCACCATATAATAAACCATCCTCATTATATAATAGCCCATCACCCAATGTCTAAATTAAATGTGCCTACAGAATTGTGTTTGATGCGAGTGCAATAACTTTACCGTCGTCACGTTCGTTGAATGGTTATTTGCATACTGAATCTAAACAAGACAGCTACAGGTTGAAATAATTCAAATTTGTCCCGATGTCAAGCTGTTGTATGTATCGCTCAAATTTGACAAATGTAACGCCTTATTGGAATTTTTGTTTAAGATCCCGTTTTTTACTTCATTTTGTGACGCTTTCCTCTTAATAAGGCTATCACGATGTAATAGACGTTTTTCGAGGCACTGATACCTTATTTTTGAGCATTGCCTACGACCAATCGACAAGGGTCTTTTTTGAACGATTAACAAATTAAGTGAGATCCAACACGAAAAAATTTTTCGGGCAGACAAATGTTCATGCAATATTGAAAATATGGTAGTCCCACCAATACCTGAAGTTGCCTCTATTTCATGTTGGATCGCATGACGATCCTTCAATATCCATTCGCTCATAGCATCAATGGTTTCAGGAACAACAACGGATTTTGGACGAGATTCGTCTTGGAGCGAAATACGACCTGGATAAAATGCTCCATACCGTCGGTGAACACCAGTTCTTAATGGATCTTGATCGCCAAATATTGAAAATAATTACCGCGCAGAAATGTTCGTGATTGAATTCCATTTTTGGGCCGAGATGAATATTTCATTATCTGTAAATAGCACAGATAGTGCTCTATATCAAAACATTCCGAGTACGCAGAACCTCAAGAATATCAAACTTAATTATAACAGTGTAAGTGTATGATAATTGCGAAAATATATTATTTGAAGCAGCGCCTTATATGTTTCACACATATCAAATCAGCCCAACCCATAGGCAAACCAGACTCAATTTTTCAAAGAAACAAGTATGTCTGTTTTCAGAGAAAGTTGATGGCGTTCTTACGCTTTTTGTTTGTGAACATACCAAAATTTTAACCTTCGATCACATGTCAGAAATGAAGAAGAAGACATTTCAGAAGATCATATGTATGCAGTACATGGAAGTGCATGAAACAAAATGTACCTACATTATGAGTAATATCTTGGGTCCACACCTCATAGAAGTGACCGAAGACCGAGAAAATCTTTTGTTAATCTTCAATTGGATTCATCCCTGACATTTCTGTAACAAAGATTCTTGGTGTATCGATCCAATATTAGAGCCATTACAAAAAAACCTTTTTGAAAACATTCCTAGGTTCAGTTGAAATTGAGAACTCGACAATCGCAGCTTTGCTAGATAGCATTGAATAACTTTTCACAAATATATAGGTACAATCATTGAAAATACAGCTTTTGCTGTTATATCTTTACATAATATCTTTCGATATTGATATCTTACGATAAACTTTCATCTTCTTCGACTTATCACGTCTTGAATGACCAATTCAGTTATAATATCCACTGGCATACGATTATCGAAGTCGAAAACATAGGAAAACAGTAACATAATAAAATAAAATACAAAAATAATACTAGACACAGTGTTCCATCTTTTGATTTAAAATCATCAGTAGTACTATTTTATATTATATGTTTAAATCTCATCACATGTATCTGACCACACTAGATCACGAACGAACTGAGATTGTACGGAAGTTACTAACGCTTGTTGAATGCATGCGCAGATAACAATTTTGACCGCAACTTCTATACCTTCTTATTTCTCTGTTGAATGCACTGCGGTAAAAACACTTTCAGAAATCTTCATAACTTCAAAATTAAATGACATAGAAACATGAAACGCTTGTTTCATTTCAAAAAAAGATGAAACACTGTGTCCAATATTATAGTAGTTACCGTTTTCCTAAGTTTTTGACTTCAATCATTATATGCCAGTTTATATAATAATTAAATTTGTCATTCAAGACGTGATACGACGGAGGCGATAAAAGTATATTCTTAGATGTCAATATCGAAAGATTTTATGTGAAGGTTGTGTTGATAATTTTCATCAAGAAAACTCGTTTGAATTTAATATACAGGGTCTTTCACGAGGAACCTCACCCATATTTATACGGGAAACTACTGAACATATTTTCATGAAATTCAGCATTTATAAGTATTTCACGATGCTGATGAAATATAAAATATTTTCAAGGCATGAGCACCTCCGGTTTTTCCGGAAATGACGTCAACTTCCGTTTTTCGAATTAGAACACCATTTTTTTATTGCAGAAATAGATTCCTTAGAAAATTTCAATTTATTTTGATGTAACATTTTTCAGTTTTGGTTGGAAAATTCTCTCTGAGCGGGAAAATTCGAAAAAAAAATCGAAAATAGAGCTCCGCTGAAACAAGAATAACTTCGAGGTTTTTGGATGGAAAATTTTCATTTTTGGGATTTTTCAAGATGTAAAATCTATGTATCCACTTTAAAAATCGAAATCGCGATTCATGATACAGGGGGTGAAAAAATCGCTTTCAAAGTTAGGGATGACAAAATCGTGAAAAATCAATTTTTTCAAATTAGAACCCCATTTTTTTATGGCAGATATTGAATCTACGTTAAAAAATAATGTGAGTGTATGCATCACACCCTTGCCCTAAAGTGGATATTTTCTGAGTTATTCACAAAAAACTGTTTTTCGTCTTGAATTTTCAGCTATTTCTTTTCCCTTCACTCCAAAAAGATGTCATTTTCAGGAACTGTTACTTAAACCATGTTTTAGATTTTACTACCCTTATATGCAAGAGAAAAAAGTTACAGGTTGTTCCTAAATAGATGGCGAATTTGGATTCGAATTTGTATCGGAAACCTCTTTATTTCAACTAATCGGCCATCGGTTTTCTCTCCAGTGATAAATAAATAATTCCTTATGAACCATATGCAAAAACTTACCATGTTTTATATTATTTTTTTTTAAAGATAGATATCATTAATTACATCTGCCAAATTCCTCTTTATTCAGTAGCATTTTGTGTTTACTATTAATTTGGTGATAATTCGTATTAAGTTATAAAATCGATCACTATGCCTAATTTTACCAATGAAGATTATTTAAATCTCATTCTACTTCATGGAGAATGTAATGAAGTTGTAGATAGAACGATTCGACTGTTCATTGAGAGGTTTCCTGACCGACCCAGACCAACGAGAGATACCATTAACAGAACCATGACAAACTTGAGAAATGTCGGATCTTTCGTTAAGAAAACTACACACAGAGAAAAAAGTGTAGTAGAAGATGAGAACGACGAAATTACAGTTCTTGCATATTTTCGTGTGAATCCTCAAAATTCTCTCAAAGATGCCGAGATTGATCTGGGATTATCTCAATCGAGTGTTTGGAGAATATTAAAAAAACATGAAATGCACCCATGTAAATTCAATAGGGTACAGCATTTGAAGGAAACTGATTTCGTCAGGAGAACAGAGTTTTGCGAAGCTATGATGATTCGATTTCAAGAGAATGAAAACTTTTTGGACTGTATAATTTGGACAGATGAATCTAAATTCACAAAGAATGGTTCTTTTAATAGGGATAACAGTCATTATTGGGATGAAGAGAACAACCACCACTTCAGACTATGGAACTTTCAAGAGACCTGGAGTTTCAATGTTTTTTGCGCCATCAAAAATAATGCAATTCTCGATGTTCACATTTATGATGGGACTTTAACTGGTAAGATAGAACACTACACATGTTTGCATTATTTAAAGAATGTTCTCCCTTAGGAGATAGATATTCTGACATATTGACTCAAATAATTGAGCCGCTAGTACAGAACCATAATGACTTATGGTATCAACAAGATGGCGCGCCTCCACACAATTCACTCAATGTGTCAAATATCCTCTACAGGCTATTTGAAGATCGATGGTTGGCGAACAATGGTCCACATCTTTGGCCACTACGTTCTCCCGATTTAACTCCTTTAGACTATAATGTTTGGGGTAGGATAAAAAATATTGTCTACTCAACTCCCCTGACTGATAAAGAGGACTGCATAGAACGAGTCAGAAATGCGTTCAGGTTTGTTTAGATTTTTAGATTCATAGTTTTGAAACTCAATTTGGTTTTTAAACACGTTTGCAGATCTCTTCCTCCCGATGAAATAAGAAGAGCAACGCACGAAGCATTCCTGAGACGTATAAATAAATGTCTAGAAGTTAACGGTCAAAACTTTGAGCATCTTCTCTAGTTATAACTGCGAGAGTTTGCCATGGTTCTCCTAATAGTAACTTGAAGTCGGTTTCAAGAAGGGGTGAAAAATCTACAGCATGGTTCAAATAACAGTTCCTGAAAATTTCATCTTTTTGGCGTGAAGGGAAAAGAAATAGCTGAAAATTCAAGACGAAAAACAGTTTTTTGTGAATAACTCCATTTTAGGGCAAGGGTGTGATGCATACACTCACATTATTTTTTAACGTAGATTCAATATCTGCCATAAAAAAATGGGGTTCTAATTTGAAAAAATTCACGATTTTGTCATCCCTAACTTTGAAAGCGATTTTTTCACCCCCTGTATCATGAATCGCGATTTCGATTTTTAAAGTGGATACATCAATCTTACATCTTGAAAAATCCCAAAAATGAAAATTTTCCATTTGAAAACCTCGAAGTTATTCTTGTTTCAGCGGAGCTCTATTTTCGATTTTTTTTTTCGAATTTTCCCGCTCAGAGAGAATTTTCCAACCAAAACTGAAAAATGTTACATCAAAATGAATTGAAATTTTCTAAGGAATCTATTTCTGCAATAAAAAAATGGTGTTCTAATTTGAAAAACGGAAGTTGACGTCATTTCCGAAAAAACCGGAGGTGCTCATGCCTTGAAAATATTTTAGATTTCATCAGCATCGTGAAATACTTATAAGTGCTGAATTTCATGAAAATACGTTCAGTAGTTTCCCGTATAAATATGGGTGAGGTTCCTCGTGAAAGACCCTGTATAGTTATATGAAAAATTTAATTCGCTGTGAAACCGACAATACTCCTTCCATGACTGGAGTCAGCAACGTTAATCGCACCTCAAAAATATCCGAAAGTAGCAATTCTTATATTATTTTAGTGAAATGCCTTATGCATCCAAAGCAACCCCACCACGAAAAATTCTAATCTAAAACCTTAAAACTCATAATCAGTTCAGCCATTTGTCTATTAGGCGGTTATTCAACAAATAACCTCATGAAGGTTTAAATCCTGGCAAAGAGTATCTGAAAATAATTTTGGTGTGTAATACTACATGATTTTCCATGAAACCTGTAAAACAATTGAGCAATTGCTAGAACTGAAAACTTTTCTGAATGGTCAGGCAAAATGAAAACTGCCACTTGGCCAATGTGCTCTACAATATGTACAATGATCCCTTCAAGCACCTACATCTTCTTTAATGATTACCTTTTTCATATGAAATACAACTAAAATACAGAATTTGAAAGCAACGACCAATACTCACTTAAACTCTGAATGAACTACTGATTCTGTGGAGCTAATTGATTCGGTGGCTAGATGGCTTTTGATGTCCATAAGGGTTGAAATTTTATCCAATATTGGTTTGGAAAGATATCTGGATCCATCTCCATACATGGTTTTTGCTGTAGTGAAAATGATTAGGGAATATAAATAAAAAAACATAAACACAAGGACGAGCATCTGCCGATGAATCAAAAAAATTTCTGCTTGATCTGAGCTAATCATCCAATCAACCAAAGCCTTTTTACACCAAAACAGTGATGGCCAAGGTGTTCGGTTACTGAAGTGTGATGGTCACTACTCAATCATCAGTCTGGCTAACATTGCCAACGCAGACAGGATTCTGGGTACTTAGGACCTGCTCGATGATATCCTGCAGTATCAACAATATACAGCGCCATATCCCAGAAGCATCCTACGAAATCTAACCTTCGTGGGCAGAATACTTTGATAGATGTGCATGACGTTCATTCTATTGTTATAACTGAAAGCTTTACCTGCAGTTTTGCAGTTTGTACGGTTCTGCACAACGCGGAAATACCTGGTTCATGTAGTCACACACAAGAGGGTCACGTCCAATATCAAACAAAGGAACTGTCTAATAGAGAAGAAAAAGCTCCGGAAATAACAAATTCCGTTCACACAAGGACGTATATCTGTCGATTAATAAACAAATATTCTATTTTGATCAGAGCTCATCTTGCAATCAACCAGAACGATGTCCAAGGAATTCGATTACTCTAGTTCCGCGCTCATTACCGATCATCAGACCGATTATTTGTTAACTTATCGATTGATATTCGTCCTTTTGTTTATGTTAGTCAATCATCCACAGAAATCTTTTTTCTGAGTTAGCCATTTTTTTCTGAGTATAAATGAACTTCTTGCACAGTTCAGAGTCTACAGTATCGTTGTAAGCAGTTCATTTTAAAGCTCTTGCAGGAGATGCAAAAAATATTCAGATTCCTCAAGATAATCAACATGTTAGCTGTCCCAGCAGCTTTGAAAACTATTGAGCAACGAACAGGTGACATAACTCAAGTATTTAGTTACAAGGCAACCGAAATCGCATGGTTGTGTAATAGAGAAATATCAACCTCGAACAGACTGATAGGAAGTCTGAAAGAATCGATCAACCATGGTGGAAAGGAAATCTTCAACTTCAATGGAACAATAGTATGGTTCTATGGGTATTGAGTTGGAATTCCAAACTCTCTTCGTTTTCGATTGAAATGCATTAATATTCATAGAAATGGATTTGAAGCATTCATAATTTCATTAATTAATACTCTGAAACTATTCAGCATTTTTTCTGCATTTTAATAAATATGTTTTGGCATTTATTCGCATCTTTTCGAAAAAGGGTTGATATATTTGTCAGAAACGAAACGTTATTTGAAAGTTTTTACGACAATAGCACAATTTCAACCTTCTTGAAGAAGAATATTGCAAATGATGATGGTTTTTTTTGCACGGCTGTTGATCGATCTTCTGTTCTAATTCACTGACGCACTTTTAAAATGAAGCAATGACCAAAATAAGTTTGAATATTTGTTTTGAATGAATTATACTAACTGAGAAATAAACTGCAAGTATAATATTTTTTATTGAATTTGTTAATAATGTGTTTGTCTTGTCCATCGTGGTCATCTTTACACTCCCCAACACGTATTGGCATTGATGCAAGAAGATTGTGTATTTCTTCTTGAGGGATACTATCCCAAGGTACCTGTACTTCATATCTTAGAGCCGCCAAAGTCCGTGGGGCTGGGGTAAATTTCCAAGCCTTCTACCCATGATGTCCCAAACATGCTCTATGGGAAAAAGATCGGAGGATCTGGGCGGCCATGGCGAAAGATTCATATGGTTCGCTTCAAGAATGTTTATACTAACTCTGGCAACTTGAGGTCGAGCATTGTCTTGCTCAAATATTGGATTCTCGAGCCGGTTAAGGTGAGGCAGAACATATGGCTCAACTATTTCTTGAAGGTAACGCAGCGCTTTCATGTTACCTCGAATAAAGACTAAAGGTGACCTACTTGTATGTGCAATAGCATCTCATACCATAACGCCTACTTTCCGATGTACATGATGCTCAACATCAAAATGAGTCTCACGTCTTTCTCCCCGACATCCTCTAACCCTTCTTCGGCCATCATGTGCACCCAGGAGAATCAAGATTCATCAGAAAAGGTGACCTGATGCCATTCCATATTCCAATGTTGCCGTTATCTGCAGCACTGTAATCGTTGCTGGGGATGATCAACCGTTAGAGGGAACACAGGATGGGGTCGATAATGCTGTAGTCCCAAAAAGCCTTATACGGCGGTAAACCTTTCGGACACTTACAGGATGGCCTTGTTCTCCTAACCACTCATCAGCCGAAGATCGAGTTGCAACTCCGTTTTTAATGGCCATAAGTCCTAGAGGTCGATCTTGAACTTCATTTGTGCCCCTTCGATAATGCTGTAGTCCCAAAATGCCTTATACGGCGGTAAACCGTTCGGACAGTTACAGGATGGCCTTGTTCTCCTTACCACTCATCAGCCAAAGATCGAGTTGCAAATCGGTTTTTAATTGCCATAAGTCCTAGAGGTCGAACTTCATTTGTGCTTCTTCTTTGCGCTTGACAACATCTCATAACAGTAGTTGGATTTCTGTTCGTACGGTTAGCGATTTCTCGAAATGACAACCTCGCCTCCCGTAGACCAACAATTCGACCTCTTTCAAATTCACTTAGCTGGCGATAAACTCCGCGTACATGTACTCTAGGTATTCAACAACTAAATATCGACGTTGGATCTCCTCGAACAGCTGGTTTGTTGTAAAATTTAAAAAAAATACTACAATATTCAAGCAACAAAAAATGTTAACATGTAAAAACTTCAATCTCAAATTTCAATTATTCATGCTATACCAGCTATGTTTTACCAAAAAGAAATTTAAATTTGAACAGTTCCTTTTGGATGTTGCAGTTTTTTTTCAGTTAGTATATCATGGTGTTCCCGAAGCATTTCTGGGAATTTGAGAGATCGATATCGATTGGGCTTGAGTTGATACCTTTCGGGGGTTGCCATTGGTATTGATCTACTTTTTCCATATTTGTATTCTGTTATCCAATAGGGTTCGCCAATTATTATATGTCTTGTATTAGATAGAAGGGATAGGCAGAAGTTTTTTCATTGAGATGACGGTAAATATTACATAATTTGAATTGTCGTGGGAACTGAACAACGAATGAGTTCAGTTCAACACAATCTCAAAACCACACCACATCTTCTTTTGAATACATTTGAATGAGGACTCATATACCTCATAATTTGTATCCGCAAATGGTGGTCCTTCAAACATCGCCTGAAATTCGGATATAAATATGTAAGAAAGACGATGAAATAGCATAGGTGTGGAATAAGCGAGGGATATAAGAAACTATTGTTCGAAATCTCAACATGACAGCTTTGTACAATTTTTTTAAATTTTTTTCTCTCTTATTGAGAGGATATATTTGAACATTGAATGGTTTTTATACCACTGCAAACGTTTCAGAAATGATCAAGTATTTTCGTTAATTTTCATTTCGAGCTTCAATTAGTTTTATTGAACATGCAAATAATCAAGTAACTGACCATACAGGAATCAAAACTATAAATGTATTGATGACAGAATATATCCTTCCTCTTGAATGATTAATAACCCATTTCCAATCGACTAACCAAAAAGCCCATCGAAGAAATAAGTAGCATGGCACAGATTAGATAACTATTATTGTACTCACATAAACCCGATTTTTGTAAACCACTCGAATAACCTAAAGTGCATGAATGGAAGATTAAAAAATATTCTTCGCATTTCAGTTTTCAGTTCGAGACTGATCTCCGTCGTAGTTTCTCTGGAAATCTGCAGCATCGCTCCGAGCAATTTGACCAGGCCCATAATGAAGTTCTGATTCCTGAGATCTATAAATACATCGTGTTTGATCAATCAAATTATCAAGTAATTCAGAAGGTTGGATATATATTCGAATCTTATCTGGAATTCTCAAAGTATTGCTTGTTATGTGAATTGCGAAGCATGTAGTGGAACATAATCGTTGTCTATGACAAGTGTCGATAACAAAGTGATAGTGAATTTGTGTGTTTTATTACTGTTGAGTTATGGTTCAACTAGAAAGAAGTTTGGCGAATCAAAGGAGACGATCTGAGGGAATAATAATGGCGAGGAGAAATCGATTTTTTTCCTCAAGGTATACTTTTGGTCAAATCTTGAATCACCAAACACATATTCATATATTTGGGGGAAAACCCAATAAATAGTTATTGATGAATTGCGAATTAACCTAACTTTTCTGTTTGAAACATATTATTTCATCATGTCGAACCTTTGCGGCGCAATTTTTTGTTTTTTTACCAGTCGCTTAGGCTTAGGTTAATTTATGCTGATTGAATTCTTTCAAATATTCAATTGTTCTGATTGTTTTTATCTATCTATGAATGATTCAAACAATACATTCAGTTGTTGCTATGATAACTCATTAACACGGGTACTGGTTCGAAATGTTATGTTATCGGAAGGGACTTATGTGTAAGCAAAACAACAAATTTTCCAATGAGGGCTGTGAAAATTTGAATTAACAAGAATTATACTGAAAGCTATTTTCTTCGAATCCTTTAAATACGATATATAAAGCAATGAAAAACTGTCAATAGTGAATGAAAATTCGACAAAGTTACCTTCTAGAATTTATTTAGGAATAATTCAAAATTCTTAAATCTTAGTGAGGGCCGATATTCCTGATTAAATCCATGAGTTCTTTCTTAAGTTGTCTGTAATTAACTACTTTCAATAGATCGGGTTTCACAGGAATCAGATTCATCCCCAAAAATATCCAGATTTTTCAAGATAAAGGATTGAAATTTTGAACAGTTATGATACAGATTGTTTCTTATCGAATAAAGTTCTTCTAACTCTCGATTTTCTCTTATGAACTGATTTAAATTTTTGCATATTCTAATTCTATGTCGAATATTTTGAGTGGAATACTGACGGAAGAAAAATGAAATTGAGTGAAAAAAATTTCATTCGAAAATTGTTTGTGTGTTCGATTGAAAAGTTTGACATGTGAATTTTGCCGTTATTACAAATCCTTAAAACTTATTTCCACTAGGAATGTACCAATTGGGCAGAAGTCACACGTATTTTGTTTTAGTTTAATGCGAGGGGTGTACATACATCCCTAACTATAATTATACTGAGTATAGGTTCAAGAAATTTCGCACGTATTCTCTGTGATAATACAGTACCTGAATAGAGCAATAACTTCATTTATTTTCCAACCATAGAGCAATATTATAGAAGACATTTTTTCACATTTCTATGGATCATTCACCTTCTTTTCTCTCATCACGAAAACATAATTCGGAAATTACTGAAATAATTTCTCTATCCAATTACTGTATGATCAGTGTGAGTATGAAATTTCATAGACCTAGCGCCCAGTGTTGTTGAAGTTAGTGCAGGAGGCTCACCCCTCGTACGAGACCGAAACTAAATACTTGTTACTCCTACCCCGATAGTCAATTTCGAGTGAAACTGATTTGTGAATTCGGTGAGAATTAATATATCAAGAATTCCAATCGATCCGATGACAAAATCGAAAAAACTCTTTCGATTGAAATCTTTTTTATTCTTGTTTCGACGAAATACTCTTCAGAATCATTCGAACATGCAAAAAAAACAGTTCGTATGAAAAAATTGAAAGTTACGACATTCCTGGTTTAACCGTATGACTTATAAGTCATATAGACAGACCTCGTTAAGCACAGTTTATGGAAAACAATGTATACCATCAATGTCAAAAATTTCAGTCGGACGCCTTGGAGGATTGTTTGGGGCTGAACCTGATTCTTACGAAACCCGGTATTTTTGGATAGACTATGATAAAATTTAATACACATATAGCTTGGGTTTCTTTTAGGTAGTGTTGTCATTGTATGTATCGGTAAGTCAAAAAGAACAAGTACGTTTCGAGTTATTATAAGATTTTTCATATTTTCAGAATGAAGTGATTTTTTCTTAAAAAGAATGCTCTCTAAAATGTATAGTCAAGAAGAATTTAGAACCCCATTCAGTTTGGAATACGCTCGACAAGTTTTTCTATATTTTGTGCGGATCATAGATATTAAAGCCGATATTCAAGGCACAAAATATGTATAGATTTCAAAACAACCCCAAATTAAGATTCGGTATCTAATTCATGAATCGAAACGTACAAAATAGATTGATCTCGAAAGTTGCCCATCTACCCTTCGAGCTAACCCCTTCACCATATGAAGGGCGCTATTGAATTTTTTACTTACTTGATGAATATGTTCGCACTAGATCAATTGACTGTTCACGTGTTCTAATCTGATCGATGCAGGATTTGAGATCTTCAGTTTTAACAACAGAATTCACGACGTCGACAAACAATAAATCATTTATATATGGAAGAAAAGGAAGGTCTCATAATACTTCTCTCTAGGTGTACCCTCAGGTACACCTAAATAAATGAATTTTTCTCTGGACGTGTGAAATTTACTTCCAGTATTAATATGAACTATTTATGGTTAGTTATGCAATGTATGCAATTTTGTTGAGATCCTAGTATTGGTGTATTAAACAAATGATTGCTTTCATATATTCATGTAGGTAAATTAGAAAAATTAGTAATAAAAAAACGCATTTTTGGCGATTTTTCAAATAAATCTTTGATAAAAATGGTCCTATTGAAGTGAAAAAAAATTTGGAGCTTGAAGTCTTCGGTTTTTTGATTCCGTAGAAAAATTTCCAAACTGATAACGTAACTCTAAACCATACTTAATAGGTCCTTTCGTTTGCATAGAAAGTGAAGCACTTTCCTGCACTCGGTGTAGATATTCTTTAGTATATCTCCATTGATTTGTTGAAGATTCTAAACCAGCCGTCGATTTTTTGTGCGACCACTGGTTTCTTAGATATCTATAAACAATTAGAAAATGATCCATTCTCATTCATAGTCCTATCGAGAGCGAAAAAAAAATTGAAGCTAAATAAACAACCAACAATACATCAAAATTAAGACCTAAAAATTTTGAAATTTCTTTCCTGATTTCCATAAGGATACTCGGAAAATATTTCTGCAAGGTCAAAAATGAGAAACTAAGCTTGAAATTGTGTTAACAAAACAGTGTGTAACTACTATCTAATCCACTTACACTTTCTGCGTCTAACGCACGTTTCGGAAAGCAAGTTTCTTTTGTCAATGACATATCGTTACTCATGGAGTAATGATCTCTTCGATAAAGGAACTTGGTTTCCGAAACGTGCCTTAACTGCCTTAGACGAAGAAAGTGTAAGTAGATTACAGAAAAGTTACACACTGTTTGGTTATCAGTATATAAACACAGTGAATTCAAATAGTTATTTGAAACTGTGTCATTGTCAATGCAATATGACAATTTGTTTCTTAGAAACAGCCATTTGAAAACACGCCAAAATTCAGATTTTGCTTTGAATACTTAATTTTTTCGACCATTGTATATAAGAGTCATTGCTCGTAAAGATAAATGGAATGATGTAGTTCTTGGCATGTTTTGCGGAAATTAGGTGAAGCAGCAGCTCCTACTGCTAAGTCATCCTCAAAAATCAATCCGAAACTGATTGCTTGTCGGCTTGTAGATGTTTCCTACTCCATTGAAATTCCTAGTTCAAGGATTAGAGAAATGAAGAAAAATTTGCATAGGTTGAGATCATCTTTATCAGTTTCGGATGTTATATCTAGTCCATCCAACATGAATGAAATGAAGTCTGCAATAAAGTGTACGAAATCTCGGAAAGCTTCTGGTTTTAATGGGATTTGTCCTGAGTTACTAAAACATTTGGACAAAAAGGCATTATCTTGGTTATTATCTTTCTAGAGTGATATTTTGATTTCTGGAAATATTCCAACCGAATTTCGTAAAGCAAAAGTAATAGCAATTCTGAAATGTGGGAAAAATTCATCGGACCCAAGTGGTCATAGGCCCATAAGTTTATTGAGTGTACCTTTCCAAATTTTACAGAGATTAATTTCGTTCAGGTAGAATCATGTGTTTAAGATATTTTGCAATATAGTCAAGGCGTTTTAGGAAAAATGGAAATTGTTCTTATCAGGTTGTTGGACTCCCTACCTTCATTGAATCAGGTTTCAATAAATAGTTGAAACCGGGGGCTGTATTTGTGGTTCTTTCAGCAGCTTACGATAAGGTATGGAAAGATTGTTTAGTATTCAAACTTCATAAATATCTGAAATGTGGAAAAAATATTCGATCAATTGAAAATATTTTATCTGGTAGAAGACTCCGTGATTTTGTTGATGAAGTTAGCAGTGGTTTCAAAACTTGAATAATGGACTCCCAGAAGGATCAGTTTCAGCTCCCTTTTTATTTATTTTATAATTATGTGATATTCCTGCAACTTCTTCAGAGAAATCCATTTATACAGATTATATTGCATTTTTTCACACTGATTTTCAAATTATTGAAAACACTTAAAAAACAGATTCAGAAATTTTGAAAAAATATTTTATCGAGTGGTGTTCATGTCCAAATCCTAAAAAAAAGGAGTTTTCATTTGAATAAGCAACAGAAGTTCAAAACTTTGAAACTTACTTCCAATAATGCCGTTGTGAATCATTATTTCACTCCTTGATATCTTGAAAAAATTCTTCAAAAACTAACTGGTTCTTCATTGGGTGCGGACCCTACCACTTTTCGTATAGCAGCTTTGGCTTTGGTATTTTCTGCTGCTGAATATTGATGTCCGCTTCAATTCAACAGCGCTCATATTGGTAAAATTGATGCACTGCTCAATCTTGCCATGAGAATCATTAGGGAAACATTAGGGACTATAAGATCTACACCTACCATAGTTTTTTCAAATATTGTACCGCCTCATATTCGTAGACAGGTTGCAGTCATAAAGTCTTGGAATAAATATCATTTCTTTTCGAATTTATTCCCAATCATGTCCTAAATTCCGGATTCTAAAATTAATAAATTAAAATCTCGTGAACCTTTATGGATTAACGGTTTTCTGTATTCCAATATAAATGACAAAGAATTTGGCGTTCGGAGTGGAATGTATACAAAGGTTGATCAGCGATCCTTCACAAAAACTGCATAGTTTCAATTTTCCTAGGAAGAAAATTTGGTGCATTTCAAATCGACTGCGAACCGGTCATGGTCAATGTAATAGTTTCCTCTTCAAATAGAATTCGTTCGAAAGTCCAAGGTGCGAATGCGGGGAAGAAGACGAAACAATAGAACATTCAGTTGATAGGTTTCTAATACATAAATTTGACGATGTTTTCAAGGCAATTCATAAGGTGTCTGATTCTTTTTGAGATGTATAGTGGACTTCAAATTCATTCATTGAGTAATAAAACATTTACTAGTTCATATTAGTTTTTTCGTCTTCTTTTCTTCTTTTCATGTGTGATTTCGAGATACCAACCTGCACAGACAGGAAAGAATAAATTTTGTTCTGTTGATAAAGAAGAAGCCCTCCAATAACAAACAACAATTTCACTACACCTATACGCGGAAAAAGAATTTTTCCTGAGGTTTTTAGGGTGCTCTTGTATCATGCTTAAAAATGTATACTACCCCGTTGACATTTCCTCTGCTAATATTTTGATAACAGTCTCCTGACTGAAACCACAAATGTGCGACTGGCTTCTGTTGTTGACTCCGTTTGTTTGTTGTTTTCACCAAGTGTTGCTCAGCTCTTCCACTTTTCTGTACTGAAGAAGGCCGAAAGCCAGGAACACGTGTCTACGGTCTAACTTGAACGTTAAGTTGTCAACACTGTTTTAACTGGCGGCCATTTTATCAGGTGTCAAGTGATTTGTGTTTGTTTGGTCTGGTAATTCGACATAAATAGACTGACCCCTGAACAACGCTTTCAAATTGTGCAAATTCATTTTGAGAATAATGGTTCTTTTTGAAATACGTATCGTGCTCTACGTCCATTTCACGGTCAACATTATCGTTCATCAGAGCAATTAATTCGACTTAATATGGACCGTTTTCGCACCACGTTTACTCTAACTGATAATTCGCATCCATAGAAGCGTCGTACAGTGAGAACAGAAGAAGCCATCGCTGCTATAGAGCGAAGCGTAGAGGAAGACCCAAATCAGTCGTTACAGTCAATGGTGACCGCTATAGAGCCATGATTACTAACTTTTTCGTTCCTCAATTGAAAAACCATGATGTGCAGCAGCTGTGGTTCCAACAAGACGGCGCAACATGTCACACTGCTCTTGCCACGATTGATTTACTGAAGGAAACGTTTGATAACTGCATTATTTCACGTTCCGGGCCTGTGAATTGGCCTTCAAGATGGTGAGATTCAACGCCGCTAGACTATTTTCTGAGGGGATATATGGAGTCGCTAGTCTACGCCGATAAGCCGTAAACGATCGACCACTTGGAGGACAAAATTTGCCGCGTTATTGCTGATATGGCCACAAATGTTGAAAAGTGTTTAAAAATTGGACCTTCAGACTAGAAAACGTCCTAGCCAGCCGTGGAGGTCATATGCCAGAAATTATATCTGAATTATTATGCCAGAAGATTATCTTTTGAATAAAGTCAATTTCATGTCAATTTCAAAAATTCATTCTTGTTTTATTTAATTTCAAAGTTCCATACCTCTGAAAATATACCCTGTAGGTTCTCGAACAAAAACGGTATTGAGGCAACAAAACTCTCACTTGTTAGACAAACTATCTTGTTCGAGAAAGTATCATTCATTCTATTGAGCTCAATGCAAGTATAGATCATTCGAACTAGAATTGTACTAGAATATGGTTCTGATTCCTTGTGAATGTTTCGTTTAGGTACTCAATGTTTTATGCATATTCTTCTCTACGTAGAGATTCTTCTATTCAGCGATTAATTGACTGGTGTCACGAAAACCCACAGAAATATTTTATTTATTTATTTATCTAAACGGTACATAATAACTTTACAACGAAATGATCTTCTAATCAACGCAACCTAATTTCGTATAAAAAATTCAGAACTCGAAATACGGGGTGAAGAAAAATCAAGCCCGTCATAAGTGTCGGCCAACCTCAATATACTCAACAGTGAAGAGTGGTACATGTATTCCGTTCTGCACAACAAAATCTTCCACGAATTGCCTTTTCTTATTAAATATTGGAGAACTGTGAGATTTGCAGAGGCTATAATGTTAGGACAGTCAACCAAAAGTTATGCACGTTATGAAGTAATCAGCTCAATCCCCCCGACATGGCAAAGATTCTAGGTTCAGTTTCTGACGTATACATGTTATTGCACATTTTTATTGATTGAAAGAAATATAGCTTGAAAATTTTAACACAATTGCAATATTTGAGCATTATGGCTAACAAAATGTATTGAACAACATCTTCGGAGTATCTAGGTCCGTGAAATTGGCAGTGCTACCTCTTATATACCCCAATATTTTAAGTGCTCTGTTTATATAATATTATGAAAGTCGTCTTCCCTGAAATCAAGATGACACCCAGATCTTTTATCTAGAGAACTCTGCCAATTATGCTGTTCAGATATACCAGGATCTCCTGGGAGATGTTTTTCCATAACATTACAAAAACACGGCGAGTTCAATCATTGAAGCTACTCCACTCAATTATAAAAAATGTTTACTACTAACAAATTTTTTATGAAAACAAAACATATAATTTATTGTTAATTGTTGATAGTATTCCCTTAATCAAATATGAAAAAACTGGTCGTGGGATTGGAATATTTCAATAAGAACATCTATTCACTCGCCAATGCATTGTTGCTTTTTCAAGGTCTACAAGAGAGAACATATAAACAAGAACTCACATATAATACAAAATAATGAAGTTTCCTATGTAGAATTCAACAATGTTCTAGTTCATCACAAACTTATCGGTGAAATAAAAAATAATTGGCAAATAGCGACACATCTCCGTCGTCAAATGCTTACTGAATAACAGACATATGGATGATATATTATATATTTATACTGATTGTTGACGTATACGTAATCTGAAGATGATTTCGCCCTTCTACCCCTCATAATAAAACAGATAAAGGAACAGAGATCACCAACAAAACCGGTGAAACAACCAACAAAACAACATTTCAAAAAACCTAGCAAAGCACTGATGTGAGGTGAGGAGTTTTTACGCGCTTGTTCACATCCGAAGCCATTTCCTCAGGACATTTTGCTCTTGAACCTTCACTCCATCATTTTTCAAGAGCAGAATTTCGAATAGATATATCTACGGAATCATTGGGGGATTTCAAGATTTCACCTTCTTTCAACCCCCAAAACTGCTACAAAAATATAAAGTCTCTAAGTAAAAGTGAATATATAGCGTCGATCGACTATTCCCCAGTATATGTCGCGAAAGATTGATGCAAACTACAGTGATTTTAACCATTGTTTAAGGGGGAGAAACAATGCTTTGACCATTGTTCAATATCATTATTCCTCAGACAATGCAAACTGAGATCTAGATCTCATTTTATAATGAATCAGAAAATACATATGTCATTGGACTGAACAAAGGTTCTAGGTGTCGATTTGAACAGAAGTTCAAAGTGATCGGAGGTATGGTTTCTGAAATATAACAAGAAATGATGTGATGCAAACGATTTTTTTATATTTGTACTGATCGTAGTTTTTATAATCATTGATATGTTGGCTAATTCGTAACTTCGCTCGAAGAGGGATTAGATATTTATATTGAAATATTTCAAACTTTCGACCGCTGTTTTCATGAAATCTATCCTGTCCCAGTTATGTCTCTTCAAGCCTGACGGAAGGTCATGTAGATATGAGCACATACTCATTGTAAATTGTCGATTTCACAGCGTTCAAAGTGAAAGAACGCTGAAACATGGCTGAACGAAAATAAGGCAACATAAGCATTTGTCATGTCTAATCGGTACATGATGAACATTCCGTCTGAAAACTATTTATTCCTTCGAATAGGAAGAAATGGATGATTTTTAGACCCGATGCACCGTAAGAGCCATCTGCAGCTCAGTCCTCTGTCATACTTCCTCTTGCCGAAAATTTTACGGCAACACAAATTTTGTATCTTCTGCAATCTATTTTTTGCAACGAAATCATAATAGGGTTAATTGACAAATTGAAATCATCGGCAAAGAATAAGAAAAGGAAATTTATTATTGCATATATTATATCAACAATGAAAATAAAGAACGAAATCAGCCCTAAATAACTACCTTGAAGTGCTTTTTATGTTTCATGGTTAACGAATTGAAATTTTTAGTTTTCACAATCTGAATGCGTCTGGTGTAATAACTTATAAGTCCAGTATAGATCAGCCAGCTAATTTCAATCCATAAAAATGCAACCTACCTGTGCGTCTTTCTGCGTCTCAGCAAGAACATATTGGCAGGGACCTAGCCAGTGTGTAGCTGTGCTATTGTGTACATATAAGAGCACTCATACTGAGTGAGATGCAGTTCAATCTCAGGGTACCTGCACATTAGGGAGATATTTACCGACTTCTTGTAAATAGGACGTGTAAATGAACTCCCAGACGTTGAGCAACGAACCAATCCTGCAAGATCAATTGAAAACAAGTAGAATAGGTTCAGCTACCGACCCACAGTTTTTCAAAAATAGAGGTCGCACGCCATGTGACCGAAACTTATTTTTGAAGGTAAACTTTTCAAAATTTTCAATACCTCATTCAGATCGAGTGTAATGAAAGATACATTCAAAACGGAATGATTGCAATGTCGATCGGGTTCAAAGGAAATTTCAGCCGCAGTATACATTGATAAGAAATATTTATTGAAGAGGTCAACAGTATCATCCCCTGACAAAGCAACATCGCTATCATGGTCATAATTAGTAGAAGAATGTTGACCATACTTATGTTTCTCAAAATTCCAGAACTTGGCCGGGTCAGTTTTGAGCTTTCTGATTATATTATGTAATTTTCATAAGCACAGTTTTGTGTTATTTCCTAACGTTGTGACAGATTATGAAATATAATATAGTCTGAAAGAAACCCACTTCCTTTCAAAGTTTGATGCCTTTTTTTCTAAACTTGGAATGTAGGTAGCTTGAGAGCAAGCAGTACCTCGATTATAACTTTTAGAGTCCAGAGCTCCTTCCCTTCGAAAGAATTTTTGGATGCAAATGGTTAAAAAAATAGTGGTAGTGCGCAAAGTTTTCACTTCATCATATTCAATAATTTTCGGGAAAATGAAAGTTGAAACGAGGTGAAACATACAAAAAATTCAACATTGCGCATTTTCACAGAAGAATTACGTTCATTTTAAAAAAATCCAAAAAATAATCACTGAAGCCTGTAGGACGATAGCCCGATTTTTCCTACTGACTTCGAGATTTCTCGCATTCTGATATTCCCCACTGCTATTGGCAGACCTTGGGCAGGTGCCTGACCTTGAGGTGTTAACGAGGTGTCATAAAACTTAAATATGGCTATGTTGCTGAAATCCACGACGCCGTAGTTTTCCATCCCATCATACGTTTTGCTCTTAACCACAAACAGCAGAAGTCACAATGAGATTGTTTTTATGGAACATTATTAGATATTAAAAGTGTGGAAATATTAGATCCACATAATGCATAATACCCCTTGTATCCAAATTTTAAGAATAATCTAGATGTTGGTGAAAGAGCAGATTTATCACCTATCCCAAAAAGTATCATTTTACGCAGTTTTTTCATTCAAAAATATCCTGAAGACTTTGGACATCAGGGCATTGAAACAGTCTTGAATGAATATTGAATCATCAATGGGCGAAGAATGAAAAATTGAATTGAAAAATATTACACTATTACCACTGATGGGGCAAGTACCATAAATACGCTTGTTGTAGGGAAAAAGAGAGTTTATAACCACAGGCAGGAAGTGCTCTTCACCTGCCTAGCGCTAAGAGCTCAACCTAGAGATAACTCATTTTTCAACTAGTGATTCGGCGATTCAAGCCGTAATGAAAATGGTTTGCAGACGTGGAAAACCGGAAAAAAGAGTGTCTGAAAATGAAACTAATTTTCGTGGCGCATCCAAAGAATTGAAGGAAGCTTCAAGTCAATTCAACATGTGAGAATTGCAAGAAATATCGGATATGCTTTGCTACACATGGATCTTTCCCACACTGAAAGATTAATTGGTTATGTTATGAAAGTTCTATTCCAACCTGTTAAGGGAGATACTTCGGAGACTTTTTTGCCGAAGCAGAATTCATAATTAATTACAGTCCCCTAATCCGAGTATCATCTGACCATACGATTTAGAATCTATAACTCCAAATCATTTTCTGATTGGTTCGTCGTGTGGTACAAGTATTTCGATGCCGCAATTTTTACGTGCGAAAACAAAAAGAACATAAGAACTGAATAGAATATAATTTGTTTTTCAACAGAGAGCTTCTGAAAATGATGAATGAAAGAATATCTGCCCAACCTAACAAAGAGAAACACATGGACAAAGAAGAACCATCAATATCATATCAATAAAATCGATGTGGTATTATACGAGTGGTGACGTCGATGAATAATTTTCAGATACCTCACACCTGAGGGTATCCAAATATACCCTATGTTTGTCATGCAATCATTTGTAGTTTTCGAATTATAAATTTTTTTTGTATTTTTCCGATTTTGTGTGCCAGGTTTCAAAAATTCATTTCTTTTTATGTAGTAGGTATTTTTTGCAGATTCCTCTTTCGCTATATGATCTCACTGAATGTTGTTTCAATACAAAAATAAGTCAGCTCCCTGAAATTTCTCAAAGCTTTTCAAAAAAGGTTTAAGAATTAGAACTTCAGTTTTCAGTAGGATTCACTCAAACATTCAACATCAATTAGATAATACAAAACGGAGTTTTCTTAGCTTCTGGCTGAGCTCAAAAACATTGCACAGTCCTAAACCACCAAAATCAGGGAAAAAAATAGTACTTTATAGGCATTTTTTGCTGTAATCGGCCTTTGAAGCAGATATAGGCTAAAAATCATTGAAATACGTTAGTCTTTTTCTACTTTCAATCATTTTTATGATAAATTAAACTAGAAAATGTGTTTACAAAGTAATTCCAATCGAAATTCCTGTAAACTAACTGTAGCTCGTGTAAATTTTACAATAATTTCATTTAATTGAATTGATGGATTATTCTCGTTCCTTCTAGAAGTCAGGAGAAAAATTTCGGTTTAAGGAACAGAATTAAATACTTGGATTTCTAGAGCAACGTTTCGGCGATTATCTTTCGCCTTCCTCAGGCTAAAACAAAATGAAACAGTAGTATGTGAGATAAGGTAGTATGAACAAAACTCATTTACATCAACAAACATAAAAAACTTATAAGTAACAAAAGATCACCTATAAATTCGAATGACACAAAATTACATCTACTTTTTACTTTTTTATCAATGTTCTGATTGGAGACTGACTAGATCTTCAGCTGAGAAATCCTTAATTCGTCCAAAGAAGAATATGTAAAGAAAACTCATGTAGATAAAATGAATTCATATAATAATGGAAAATCGATGGGGTTCAGATCTGGCGTACTCGAAGGCCATTCGATCGGTCCTGCACGCCCAATCCATCTCAATGTAAAAATAATACGAGCCACAGTTATTTCACGGAAATTTCAATTAAAATTACTCGGAAGTCGCATTTTCAAGGTTAATTTGTCATAAGAATGATGAAAAGTAGAAAAATAATATGTAAATATCTCACTCACTCGTGAAAAGCGGAACATGTTCAATATTGTATCTGTTTGGTAGACTGATTGCTTGATCATCGGTTCCATTTTTTCCAGATAACATACTCTGGTTGGATTTCGCATCAGTCCTTTTATCGACTTTCATTTTTTTATGTCAGTTTCAAGTATTGCTCTTTGAAACTTTAACAACCAATATAGATTTTTTCAAGATTAGAAATGACCTTCAGAAGGAGATAATTGTATGACCATTCGTTGTTCACTCTTTTGCTCAATTTTTTCACAATTGCATCATCAACTTCAGGTGTATAAAGAATTGTTGTCCTATCGAAAAGTTTGAATTCCTCCATAGTATCACCTATCTTTTCAATTAGGACCTAAGACCTATGAACTACATCCACAGCCAGCTCAGATTATGATAGTTACAATGGGCGCCATCTCTTCCAAAAAACAGTTCGAAAATATAGCCTTAAGGAGTAGAGTTTTGAGGATTCAGGTGCAAAGGAACCTAGGTAGTTGAGAACAATCTGTGGTCCTAAAAGTAAGGTATAAAAAAATGTGCTACCTACAACTCACTCATTCAGTAACATAATACCAATATAATCCAAACCAATAATAACACAGAACAACAGGGTTCAGTAAAGAAACGGTTATGTGGAATTAGCATATACCAACTCAGGGCATATGATCGAAGAGAGAAAACGCTAATGAATAACCAAACCTGAATAACGTACTAAGTATGATCATTACCTTACTGTAATCTGATAAAAAAAGTATCACCTTATTTCAGGCCTGAAAAGAATTGTACATATGTTGGATAACAATT
This sequence comes from Myrrha octodecimguttata, assembly GCA_958510865.1. Taxonomy (NCBI): domain Eukaryota; kingdom Metazoa; phylum Arthropoda; class Insecta; order Coleoptera; family Coccinellidae; genus Myrrha; species Myrrha octodecimguttata. The sequence continues at coordinate 9,441,815 of OY294060.1, read as the reverse complement.
ATTCGATAAGTGGCCAAATGACCAAACAATTATCAATACGAGGCTACCCTTATAAAAAGATAACGATACGAGTTCGTTAAAGCAAAAAAAAAACCAAGTGAGGTTACTTACATACCACCAGATCTTGCAGAGTTTAGCAAGTTCAAATGTTCACTATACACGATGCTTCTACTGTAGGCCTTCATAGGCAACTTCAACTATTCCTCAGCCCTTTTCCCAACCCATTTTCCAATTGAGTTGTAATCTATTATAACTCATGGAATTATTTCCCAGAATATAAATTAGTTATTTGTATTGACGGAATCTTACTGATATAAAGAGAAAGATAACAAATGTGAAACATCTACTCATTAATAATACGAAATATAAAAGGGAATAAGGATTAATGTGGTTTATTGTTTGAAGACTTTTATGGATATAAGAAGGAATTTCGAAGCCAAAACAACGGAAAATACGGAAAGATATAACTTATGGATTTTATTAGACAATATGACAGAATTCATAACATACTCGTGAAAGTATTTTGAGGAAACGTTAATTTTTATTATTATTGAAATTTGAATTATTCACTTGGCTGTTCATGTTCATACGAATTCATCAGAAGAATTTTAAACCTGACAAATTAATCGTGGTATCTGCCTTTCCAAATGTTTCCTATGTGTATTTTTGAATACGCAACTCTGAAAGACTTATTCTTCATGAACGAAAAATTGAAATAATAAATACCCTTTCTAATGACTAGGTAATCGAAAATATCAATTTCCAGATTTGTATTCAAGAACGAAGGAAACCTTCATAATATTTTTTCGGCAGTCTGACTGAATGAAATGAAAAATACATAACTTAAACTAGTTCTGATATGACATGTCTGCAACTTCTGAATATATTTCAGAGTTCACATGGCAGATTTCTCGATGTTGCCATCTATCGGCAAAAACTGTAGTAGGACAATAAAGCCTTATTTTGACATTTCGACCGCATTTCGGGCCCAAAATATGTCAAAGAATACCATGTATTCTATGCATAGAATACATGGTACCAACAATCTTTATAGTATAGGTTTGACCCTTCATTAGGAAGACCGTGTTCGTGAATGGCTGAAATTATTTCCATGATTCCGCAGATATACCCACCGTTCAAAATTGGATTTTCGCAATATTGAGAAGAAAGGCAGATCGGGCCGAATTAAAATCTAGTACTAGATTGGAAAGTGACAGTTCGAAGGTTCAGATTTTAGAATTCCTTGAGAATTATACGATCCGAAGTTCGCAGAATATAAAATATTCAAAAAAAAATATTTAAAATTTTTCTAATGATATTATGATCACGAAATAATGCAAAAATACTTATATCAGCATTATTCGACTACTAAACAATTTTCATCGTGATTGTATCAGTAAATTTCCAGTTCCGCCGGAAATAACAAAGATATCGAGTAAAAACCATATGGAAATTTGACATAGAACATAGGTAATCCTTTCCAATATTTCCGGAAATGCTATTCGGATCAAAGTTGCCAGAAAAAAGTATTATTATTATTACTATTATCATTATCAAAAATACAATAAGAGTTGAGGTGAACACCTATAAACTCAAATAAGCTCACTCAAAAAAAAATTCAATGTACACTTCCCTATGGCAAAGACAAACAAATGAGCGAATACAAAAAAAGGAAAATAATTCCAAGAAGCAGGTAACACAAATCAGCACCATTCACAGCGAACCCATATCCATCATCAAAGACGTCTCATCTAAGTCTATCCAAGCCATTCTTGAAGACATTGGTGGTGGAGCTATGGATCACCGAACTGGGAAGACGTTCAAGGGTGGAAAGATTCTATTGGAAAGGAACATCTGTCTAGGAATTTGTACGTGAATATCAAGTTACTCCTAGAGCGTCTATCTGCAAATGAAGTCTTGCTATTCAGTCGGAAGCGGGTCTCATAATCAGGTCGGTCGATTCCATGTGGAATTCTGGTATTCCACCTCTGGACATATTCTATCTTTGTTACTTCACAGTAACTTGGATACTTTAGAGTTTCTAAGTTACTGTATCTCAGTTCCTTTTTTGTTGGCGAAAAGTAACCAGTGTATTAGATACTTTTCAAACAGAACTGCATCTTGTAGTTAAAAAAAAGTTCCTCTAGACGAATGTGTGTGAAGTTGGCCCAGCGTTTAACGGTTTTCGAAAACATTTTTTTGTGCTGAATGGTTCTTGGTTTGTGACGTATTGTACCGTTGATTTTTTTTATTCCTGTTCTCAAAATATTCCACACAACGTCTAAAATAGGCCAGCCCAGCTCTTTCCGAAAAACTGGGTTTCAAGGGTTGAAATAGTTGTGCCGTTCGAATTGTTCTGAAAGTCCCTCCAATTTTCCGGGAAATCATAAATGTAGAATTTTCTCCTCAAAATGGAGTCAAAAAATATTTGTTACATTTGTGCTGACTTGTGCCTTGAATGTTTTGAAGAAATTGCGTTTATGTATTTCAAATTGCTCAAAATAGTTGTGCTCCATATACTGACTTCCGTACCGTTCAGATTTTCAGAAGAAACTTTCTACTTGCCCTTTGAACGGAGGGCATTGGAAAAAAAACCGTTTTGTTTTGAATGAGTGAATGAACTACTAGGTATCCATCATTCGATAGTTCATTCATTGCTTTTTTGAATTTCAATCTCCAATTTTGGCGTCGATGAAAATTGAGCCTACAACTTCTCCTATTCTATAAATTGAATGAGTCGAGAAAACAAGAAATACATTACTTCATCTTCAACGTTAAGAAACTTCAACCTTATGTATACAAGAATGTGAAAGGTATCTTATCTTTTTTAAAGAGGAAGTTTGAGATACGTATGTAAGTTTTTTTTTTTTGAAGAATATCTAGATACCCTGAGTAACTAAGTAACTAAGTAGCTTATCTAATATCTTGATACTTTTTCAAAGTATCTTTGACAGCTCTGATTGGGATAAAATTTGGTGCACTATTGTGAATTGAAAGATTCAAGGTGTGTGAAATTCCTCCAAGATCTAATGAAAAGTTTCGAAAAAATTCAGTTGAAGAATGATTGCAAAAAGAATTTTTTGTAATTGTTTTAGTGACACGATCATCATAAAATTCTGCATAAAGTTGTGCCGTACTATTTATCAACACGTTTGCAAGGTTTATTATGATAAGATGAGTATTCTTTGAATTGTTCCGAAAATAACAACAATATCGAGGAAGTAACAAGAAATTAATATGTGTTTTTCGATTAACTCCGAAAATAAAATAGAATTAAACTGATATTTGATGCTATATTGTGAAATATAAACTGAAGTTCATGCCGAATTCCGTCAAAACCTGGTAAATACTTGCCGAAGAAAATTGTTCTCTAGAAAAATTTCTATTGCTTCTATTTACTCAACGTATCGTGCGTAACGAAATTTTGCGAAAACAGTTGCAAGTCCGTATGTTACAACTAACTGTCAAGCAGACCTGTGCCAAAGCCTTGTGCTTAGTGCTCGATAAAGCATTCGAAGCACCGCAGTGCTCCCGAGCACCGCAGGGCTCCGAAGCACTTCTCGGGAGCACTAAGCACTAAGCCCTTCATGGACTTGTCGAAACAGGAAAATCTCGGGCTATCGCGTATTGGAGTATAGAAAGAGATCTAATATATCTGTTGTCTCTGGTGTTTGCAGACCTTGAAAATGTTTAAAATCAGCATTTTCGAACTAGTTACCAAGTTTCACAATAATTGAGTTCGTATTTTTTTAGTTATTTCCGAAAAACAATGATACCGAGGAAATAAACTCGAAATGTGACATATATTATGAACGTATCGAACTGAAATTTGGTACACTGCTATGAAATATGGAGTTCAAGGTATGATTTATGGTGAACTGTTAATAAGATAAAAAGAATTTTTTTTTCAAACTTACTGACAGTAAGATCTCAACAAAATTTTTCAATAAGTTGCGTGTCATTGTGCTTCAACTAACTGCCAAGTTTAAATATCAGGGAAATGAGCTCAAAATTTCATATGGTTATAATGCTGAAACCGTCGGGCCGCTTGTTTCCAACACCGCGGCATACGGATGCACGACCTATCCTGGAAGTTTTAAGCCGCTAGTATTCTCCGTTCGACAAATATCGGGTCCTCGGTTGGACGGCCGGCCAAACAGAAACGACTTTGATACCGGATTCGCAATCAGTGGGTCCAACCAAGTAGTTAGAGACCCTTTTCGCCTAAAAATTCGAAAATTACAGACATTTTGACCATACTATAGCACGCTGTTCCCTAGAACATGCGCGCAAAAACGAGTGTGCCGTAGGACATGTACTCTCTGAGGCATGTCTTTTTGTTTTCATTATTTCGACAACATATTATTATGGCGAAAACTATATTGGGAAGTTATCGGATGTCGGACTGTAAAGCTACCTTTTGTGCTAGGGAGATTCGGGTATTTGGGTAATCGGAGATTCTTTCCCATTGGGTGAATCTCTCGACCAATACGATGAATCCCTGATTACCCAAATACCCGAATCTCCCTCGCACAAAAGGCCCCTTAAGTTTGAAATTTTAAACCGAGAATGGTTTCCAACGTCAATGTTGGACTCACTAATGAAGAATGTAAACACGATAAAACTCTGTTCGGATTTCAAGTTTTGGTCGGTCCTAGAATGGTTTTCGGACTTCGAGAAACCGATGTGCAGTGGTAAATCTGTTTCGAGTTGTCCTGAGATCGTCCTAGGACCGTCCTCAACTCGAAACCCGAATAAAGCACAAGAGACTTCGTTAATGGACAAAATCGGTCGAATGGTTCCGGAGATAATGGCGGAGATAATGAAATTTCATATCTTCTTTCTATACATGGTCGTATGCGCTCAATTTCGGCCAAAAATGCCAACATTACAGACGATTCGGTGAAAAAGTCTTAAAGTCGAAGTTTCTTATTGAAAAGTGCTTAGTGCCCGATGCTCGTGTGAACGAATTACTTCCTGAAAGTGCTTGGTAATCGCGAGCATTTCACAAAAAATGAGTGCTTACTGCTCGAGATTCTGGAGCACTTTCCGAAAGGGCTTAGTGCTTTGTGCTCGGAGCACTTTTCATCAGTGCTCGGCACAGCTCTGGCACTAAGTCTAACTCACTTCAATTGAGTAACTCCCAAACCGTTTGGATTAGTTGACGCATGGACGAACATAACCTTCGCATTCTGATGCGCTTACTACCCTGAATGTTCTAAGTTGCTTGCTCGTTTCGCGCGACCTGGACGGCCGCACATAATCAGGTTTGACGTCGGATTTGTCATGAGTGAGTCCAACTCAGTTGTTTGAGACCATTTTCGAAAAAAAACTACTCTAATTTCACAGACATTTGGCAATACAATAGAACAGTCTCCTCCATAGAAGATGCTCAAAAAAATGTTTCGGCCCAGTGAGTGGCTATAACTCGATGTCTTTTTAATGATATTGAAGAAATTATGTGTTATCTGGGATTAGTTTATTTTCGTTTTGTTGAGTCAGTATTGACATCCTTTCAATCGGTTTCTTCGATAAAGGCCAAACTCGCAAATAACTATTCGGCATATTAGTGAGATGGAATTGGCAAAATAAGTGACTGCCAAAACTTCTGATTCGGATATATCGGGATAGTGACTAGTTCGCGACAGTCCTCACGTTAAGTTTTTTGAAACAACCTGTTTTATTCCTTATAGATCTCTCATTTCAATATATATATTGATACACACAGTATGTGAAGTAAATATTTCACTTGAAAGAGATGACACTTTAGTTTTGATTTTTTTCTAAGAATCTCCGGAAAGCAAAGCTCAAAATGAATGAAGGTTCGCGCTCTGATCGATAATATATGTTCCAGGCAGAACGTGACCGCCATCGTGAACGCCATCGCGATCGCCATCGTGAACGCCATCGCGAGCGCCATCGTGAACGTGATCGCGAATTTGTGGCTTTCCCTTAACTCTATCAATGTTTTCTGGTGTCCTTGCTGTTCGTGGAAGCCCAGGTTTTTCCTCTTCACATCACTAGTTTCCCTAAAATTGTTAACTTATGACACAATCGATAGCCAGCTCGAAACACATCCATGGGACGCGATAGTTTAATGAGTACGGAATGCACATTGTGGTGCTATGACTGACACACCGTTACAAAAGTATGCCTCGACGGCAAACGAGCGTTCCACTTTCGTCCACTCCATGATGGGTGACTACACCACGCGGCGCAAAAACCTTAAGCCACGTACAGAGTTGAGCGGCTTTCGAGGCAGTTGCGAGGCACTTGTGAGGCAGCCTCGCGTTGTTGAAATGGCTCTGGAGCCGCTCAAAATACCTTACACACTTGCAAGGCAGCCAAATTAAACTACCTCGAAAGCCGCTCTGTATCTGTATGTCGGGTGTGGTTGTTGAATACAAATCAGCAAGTTCCTCCACCCCATCCTGTACAATATTTAAATATGAACATACATTTTCCGAAACGACCCACCTTTTCCCTACTAGTAGACAGCTGGTTCCAAAAGACACAAACTACGACAGTTACCTTGACTCCATGAATACACAATTTCCACCGCGAAACTAAAACGCCTCTCCTAATACGAATAGGGTCATCTCACACCTCGGACTTTTACCACGAGCCTTATCCTTATGCCCTTACTAAGACTCTTCAATAATTGTATCAGTTTCGTACCATCCTCGGTACAAAACAATAAAAACTTTTTCCGCTTGTCCCAAACTCGGATTTCTTAATATCTGAATCGGTCGGCTCCGTTAATTTCCCGCCTCAAAAAAAAACACAAGCCAGCATCGCAGATTCAGTGTCACCAAAAACGCTAATCTACTATCAAAATGTATCATTATTTAACCCACCTATAGGATTCTCTGAACATTCTTTTTTCCAGAAGGATAATCGGTTCTCGCGTCACGATTCAAAAACTTTTCGGGAGCTAGTCCCGCCGATATCTGAAAAGTAGCTTTCTGTGGCACCGAAAATGTCACTTCCCTTCCAAAAATTCCACTTAGTCAGCTTTTCATAAGAAAACTTCGCTCAGAAAATTCTCCCACTTTGGTTAGGCATTTCCTATCTCAAGCTATAGTTGGTAAATTTACTTTCATTTTCGATATCAATCTGCATGATAAGTGATACACGACTTAAGAACAAAAATCTCTTTCACGACGTCCAGCCTTATAAAATACCCAACATATATACAGGGTGGTCTGTGAGTATCTGTACATCGTTTGATGATAAATAGATGGTACCTTTGAAAGCCAGGAAACAACAAATAGAGGCTATTGCTATTCGTTCCTGAGATACACGGTGATTTATTGATTTTGGTAGAACCTTTATATAGATACAAGTCTTGAACTGGTCATATTACATTACAGGCGTTTGTTTTTTACGTAGCATAGTTTTTAATGCTTTCTTTTGAATCACGAATATTCTCCTGATCTCTCAGTTTAATTTTGTTGCCGAGTCTCCTAAGTTTCTCTAGAAATCCCCCTCAGAAGCTATAAGCTTGTGCTACTTATGAAACTTGTGAATTTGTTAATTGTAACTTGTTGTTTCATGGAACATGCCCCAGGTCTAGGAAATAGCGATTTGAAATTCTGGATCTTAAAAACACTCTGTACAAGGAATATCAGTTTGTCGTAACTATCATCTCATCCTGCATAGATTTTCCTCACGAATATTGCTTTCCAGGTGAACGCTGCACCAACAGTTCATTTTTGTTCATCGAAAATAATTGAACGCTCATAACTTTTGAGTGCCTTTGTGGCCTTGGAGAATGTGATAAGATGTTCCTGATATTGAGTTTATTGATTTGAATCCTGTTTTACCTGTGAAAGATCAAATCAAGTTGCAATATGTAGCCAACAATGGCATACTCATAACTCTTGTTTATGGAATACATACTTGAAACGCAGTAACCACAGAAATATTTCATTTAACGTTCCTCGTCAATTAAATTTTGTTGCTGGTTATTATATTCTGAGATTTTTATTTTGAGTTATGCCTCGTTTTTCGAAGTATTATTATGACGATATGGCACTTGTTTATAGTTTCTCAATTTTAATGGACGAGCAACGGTGAGGAAGTATTGTTGAAGATATCCTGATAGAGTAGTTCCAAATGACCATATCGCCCATTCTCTGCTCTCAAAAATCATGGGTGATAAATTATTTTCGAGAAAAAACAATTAACGGTTGGTGTACTGTTCACATGGAAAACAGTATTTGGGAGAAAAATATATGCAGAATCAGATATTAAGGACAAGTTGATATTCCTTGAACAGAGTGTTCTATTAGAACTGGTGGTAAAACTCGAAATTGCATAGTCCTGGTATTTACTTTTAAGGCATAGTTTATATGAATGGTTCAATGATCTAAGATACTCTGTTCTATACAAACCGTAGAAAAAACCGAGACAGCAAACGATTTGTACCATGAAAAAGACGACTTACTTTCGAATATATTTTCGCACGATTGCGTCACAACTGAATGAATGAAGGTCAATTTGAGAGGAAAAGACCAAAGAAATATCTTCGGTTCATCAGTTTCCGTCTACATAGTACAGAAATAGAACTTTCCCTTCAAAAGTGTCCAATTTGACCCAACCTGTACAGGATGTTTTATTAGACCTCAGATTAAAAACCGAAAATTCCTTGTGTTGGTCTGTACTGATTCGGTATGGTTCATATGAATATTTCGATGATCTGAGATGACAAAACCTGCTGAATTTGAACCGAATACGTTGAATTATTCACAAGTTATAGACATCCAAATATTCTGCTGAAATGAATGAACCATCCTGTACCCTAGATTCCAATAGCCTCAACCCATATTTAAATGTTGTGTTTTGGCTCCCCATGCATGGTACCATCATCAAACGATATACAGTTACTCGAGGACCACCCTTTATATTCGAGGCTACTTCATCTCAATACTTCTGATTCTCATCAATGCTTTTCAGACATCTGAATTCGAAATATATTTCCCACTGAAATGAAGATCTTACTGTAGAGAAAAACTAGAAAAGCACTCGATATTTCTGAAATTTCTAAGTTTCTTCAGTGAGTTATTGTGTTCAACTTGAAAACTCGATATTCTTAGTGTAGGTTTTGACCTTAATTAAGAAGGCCGGATTCGTGAATGGGTAAAATCCACCCAATGATTCCGCAGATATACCCATTCAAAATTTCATTTTTCCAATATTTCCAAAAATACAGAAATATTGGAAAAATGAATTTTGAATGGGTATATCTGTGGAACTAACCATCGGTTTCACAGAACTTTTGACGGCTAATCATCTCGTTGATTACAGTCCTAAGTCTATGTTTGCGTTGAAAATGAACTGGAATTGAGCACAGAATTTACTGTTGATTGACAATCTAGCCCTTAAGCTACCTTTTGTGCGAGGGAGATTCGGGTATTTGGGTGAATCTCTCAGCCAATAGGATGAATCTCCGATTACCCAAATACCCGAATCTCCCTTGCACAAAAGGCCCCTTCAATCAGCAATCGAAGTTTGTTAGACCTTCCGAAAGACTCGGAAACTTCAATTGATTTTCGTTCGAACACCAAAGTCGTCTTAAGCTACCTTTTGTGCGAGGGAGATTCGGGTATTTGTGTAATCAGAGATTCTTCCCTATTGGCCGACGACGATCACGTGACCGTCGTCTACCAATAGGGTGAATCTCTCGGCGAATAGGGTGAATCTCCGATTCCCCAAATACCCGAATTTCCCTTGCAGAAAGAGCCCCTTAAAGGTTGATTCTCACTATACGTTCCGTAGCCTTCCAGTATCCCCTCCGTATAATTTACGTCAAAATTTAGCAGTGAAAAATGTCATGTGGACGGAACATAAACGGGACGTATAGTGTGCATATATCAATTCATTTACACCTTATAATATTTTAAAGGAAAGGATACTGGAAGGTTACGGAACGCAAAGTGAGAATCAAACTTTATTCTGACTCAGGCTATAAAAAATCCAATACTTAACTAAACATAAGGTTTGTTCGTTGTACCTACATGAACTACACTAACTCCACTGATACCGTTCGGTGTGTTTTGTTGTAAACTTGCACTCTGTTCGTTGCGGAAATATTGGGAGTCAGTCTCTGAATAAAGAACAACAGGAAAGAGCATAAGGCCTCACATCGTGGGTCCGGTATGGAGGTTGCATCTGGCCGACTTCCCTTCCACTTCTGAGAGAGAATAACTTTTTCCGATACTTCTTTGTTCGAAGAAACTAACTAACATGAGTCATACTTGGAGGTTCAATATGGGCGCCTACGTCTCATGTTATACGAAGTAGAAAAGCGTTATGCTCCTTCATGTTGTTCTTTATTCAAAGGAGTCAGTGAACTCACAGATTACGTATGCAGTGCATAGAGAGAGCTTATCTTTTGCGATGGTTATGCGTAAATATAATCATCATCGACATGTGTTGCTATCTCTGGTTCCTGGTTGACGTGTTTTGTTCTGTATGTGTGGTTATTTTTGAACGAAATTAATTTTCATCATATCGTCATTCAAAATAGAGTTTTTTCCTGTGAAGACTTAAGCAAAACTTTACGACAAATCAACATCACCTCGAAATGGCAGCGAAGACAAAGAAAGCATAGAATTTCGCCATCTTGGATTTGCGTAAAATCATCTATCATATATTTGTATTCACAGAACAGATTGATCTACATCTACTCCACTTATTCTGTTATCTGTGACTATACTCAGCTGCACTGAGAATTGGAAGTCAGTGGAGTTGGTGTAGTTAGTGTAGTTCATGCAGGTACAACGAACGAACCTATAGTCTCGCCGTAAGAATTACTGGGCTGACTCAAAAATATTCTGGATAGCAGATCTACTTGAAGCTTACTTTTCGAAACTCATTTGACCTTAAATATTCATCATCATTTATGAACATCGTAGCACTGCAATCATGATTTGAACCTGGTTTTTTTTTTCAGTTTCGACGTCGAAAATGGTGCCAGCCCCGGCCGCTCACCCCTTGACGGGGTTGCCTCCCCATCGGCCGGTCTGGTACTACAGAACCTTCCGCAACGTAGGGAGAGTTTTCTGTACCGGTCGGACAGCGACTTCGACATGTCTCCTAAATCCATGTCCCGGAACTCGTCCATAGCTAGTGAAAGGTGAGTCGTGAATATAGGTCGGTTCATTATATTGCAGGTTTTATCTTATATTGAAGAATCCAATAGTTATATTTTCAGAGTTTTCTCACTATTTTTTGAACCATCCTGAAGTATATCTATTCTGAAAGAATATGAAAGATTGCTTTAAAAGATTCAATATATTTGACCGAGGAAAACCTTGGTCAATAGTGATATGAAGTTGATGGAAAATCAGAGAAAATGGTTTAATTTATAATAATACATTTTGAATTTACTACTTTACATTTTTATGACGGCCATCCATTTTTTTAAATTAATTTTACTGTAATGAAGTACGTGCTCTAGGTTCTGTGAACAGCCCCTGCATGATACTCCTGAGGAATTTTTTATATCTATTGATATCATATATGAAATCCTTCTGAAAGGAAGACATTTTTGACCAAATTTATGACTATTTTTTCATGATTTTTTATTCTGTACTGTACAAAACCGTCTTTTACTGTCTATGTAGAGTATATTCCTGAAATTTCAAGGTAGAAGGATTCTTCATGAAAATGTGGATATAAAATCAAATCCAGTTTTGCTATATGTGTAGAATCTGTTACCGAAGTTTGAAGGTGACAGGATTCTTCAATTCATTATTGCTGGAAGTGTTCCTACCCCGTCTCTGTCCACGAAGTTGAAATGAAACCGAGCATTGAATCTTCTTCACTGGCCACATGGAAACTATAACCAAAATTTTGAGGTGACAAGATTCTTTATATGAATATATTCGAAACGTTTCAACCCCCAACGCCACCTTGACGGACTGAAACTCAGAACCAAATTTTGTTACCCTTTTTTGAAGGTACTCAAATAATGACGAGGGAACAGGATTATTAATGAAAATATTATTACTTAAACAGTTCCACTCCCAACGCTGGCCTGTTCAGTTCAGAAGTTTGAATCAGAGAACTGAATAGTCTCTGGCTCATCATGTAGAACATAAATTATCCTTAATCTCAAGGTGACAGAATTCTTCATTTAAGTATTGTTGAAACATTCAACCCACCAACATCGCCCTGAAAGCGGGAAAATAAAAACCGATTAATATTGCTTTTTTCGTTCTATGTGTAGAAAAAAGTACAAATGATACGGTGGCACCATTATATATATATATTTATAGTTCAATGCCTAACGCATCACTAAATTTTGAGGATTTTCAATTGAAATATTGCTGTAACAGTTCTAGCACCAACGCCACTCACAAGGCAGAAACTAAAAACCGAGGATATAATCTCTTTACTGCCCTCGTTGAACATTTACATACTACTAAAATTTCAAGATGTCAGTATTCTTTATATAAATATTGAAAAAGCAGTGATGCCCCTAACGCGGCTCTGACAGCAAGAAGTTTAGCATTCTGACAACTCTATGGTAGTTTCCTCAAAATGCAATTATATGCTCGTTGAATTATGTACTATTTCATTTTATATTATTTCAGTCGATTCGAATGCATTTTCAGACTGGATCGATAAAATCCCCAAAAATCATTCCGTAAATTATTCAGGTTTTCTAACTAAATTATCTGCTTTATAATTCATTTAAGCAAATTATATGGTAAGTAACAGGTGGACTCCTGATAATATAACAGAAATCCTTCACACAGTTTCCCAATCAATAATTACAGACATAAGGTTGAAGATTGAAGATATTCTATAATATTACGAATATCCACCCGCTCCACTTTATACATCATTCGTAAGAATCAATACCAGTATTGCAATAGACCGTCAGATGGAGTCTAGCTTAATATATTGTTCACGAATTTGCATCAGTATGAAAGCGGAACCTGTATTTGATATATTAGCGCCATCTACATATAAGGTTACCTCGTCAAGATGGAAAATCGATACAGAATTCAGGGTTCTTCTGTATAGGGCAGATGACACTAGTATGATGAATAAATTAATTCTGGACGTAGGAACTGACGTGAATCCAAATATGCTTGGGTTTATAGCAATTTAATCAATTTAATGTATAGGTAAATAACAAAAAGAAAGCATTTGTCGTGATGGTCGACTATTGTGTTGTGAATAATCATGGGGTATTTTTCTGTTCATTTGATTCCGAACCCATTCCTCAAATTTCATTCATTTTTGTACAACTTCGAGAATCATGCAATCAAATATTCTATTATTGATTTTGGCTAGCGTCACCCTAATTTTTGATATGCTTCATTTCGATGTTAGTTGAAATTCTTAAATTTCTTCTTCCCATATAAATGTTTTCATCGCCAGTTGTTTTTGAATGCAACATTTCATATATTTTCATTTTAAAATTTCTCCTGTGTTTTACAGATTCAAGGACACTGAAATCATATTGGATAAATCGTATGTACTTTTGTCAATGAGAAAGATACGTTTTTTTAGGTATTTGTTTCTGAGCTGTATTGTTGTATTGGTTTTTGTGTTTATCTGTAGACATTTGATTTTTATACGATTCATCGAGCCAATCATTCAATAATGAGAAAAGTTTATTGCAACCTTCCCTTGCATGTTGACCTTACATATCCATAAATGGTTTCCAGCAAAAACGTTCTAATTCTTTCACCAGAAATAATCATGATGATATCAATGTCTATTGGTCCTCATAATCACAATTATGTGTATAGAACAAGTCAAGGTAATATAAGGAAAATAAGATTTTCCCAATTTAAGAACAAAAATGAAATTTCAACAGCCTGAAGATTTTCCTAGATCCAAAAAAACTGAAAATCTGTTTGATTCTCCTTTTGAACACTGAGATGATCAATTAAGAATTTCAGGGAGTAATGAAATAATTGAAAGAATAGGAGCCAAAATTAAATTTTTTCACATGAAATATTTCATTTATGTATTTATGGTAGATATCTTGTTTAGGAGCATCAAACGACTATTCTATATTTTGAACCACATTCCATGAGTGGGTTTTGGTTCATTATAAGTGATGAATGATTTGAATAATAATCAAAGAGGAAAAATCTATTCCCGAACTTTCCATAGTTTACATTCTATGGATATGTCAATGAATGATTCAAAATATCCGCTTTGAGTTCCGAGGCTCTTTACAGGAAATAAACACATATTCCTGTCTTACCAAAGATAAAGTTTTTTACTTTTTTCCCTTTGAAACTTAAGTGTTGAAAGCGGTAAGTCGAATTAAAACTAATACTCGAAAAATCTTCATGTTCTACTGTTAGAAATAACGAACGTTTGTGTACAATTGCATTTGCTTTCTGATGATCACTAGCATTTTGCTGAGTCAGAGAAATGTGTAGAAAATATTCCTGCCACGACTATATTGGGTTTGTTTTAGTTTCGAGCTCAGAACTGTTCGAGACGGTTCGGGTATGAGCGATTGCGATTTTGTGTCTGAAAAATCGCCATCGTATTCGCGCATACTCGAACCGTCTCGAACAGTTCTGGATTGGTTCAGAACTCGGAACCAAAACAAAGCTATTATTCTGCAGATATCAATTGGCAATTCAACAATATCTACTGCAGCAATGAGGCCATTCCAACAAATATAACTCGTCAAATTTGGTAGGGGAAAACTTTCAGAACCAACAGTATCAAATCTGTCTTAAAGATCACCGGATTTGATTCCAACTCAACAAGATCAAAAGACCATGCTTATTTCACCCAAACCAAGGAGTACAGGTCTTCACTTTTTGGAGTATCAAACGCACCCAGGGCCCTAAGTTAATTACATTTCAACAAGACTCGAACGAAAATGCCTGTAAAATAATATTCACCTGAAAAAGTTCACTTGAGTTGTACATGTTCAGTCATAGCATAATCGTTCTTATGGCAAAGATTATTTAAAGTTTACACACGTTCGGTTCATCCAACCTGTAGTCATACTTGACTATCGTTATTCTCAAGCTTTTCTTCCTTCCGTTCAGGATAATTTTCTTATCACGGTTCTGTCAGTGACTTGTACCGTCAATAGAAAACTGTTCAACCGAAGCTTTTGAGGACATGAACGTTCCTCAAGTACATTAAGCAATTTAAAATCCTCATTTTCATTCAGTATATGTTCCAACTTTTTTTGTGGTATCTTTCTTGACTAGTTCTACAAACTTGAAGACATCTGGTTATATTGAAAATATGTACAATACTTTGTGTATCCTTCATTTGCAGATCCACTAGATAAAAGAACATCAATTCCTTGAGAAACTGTATGATGAACATTCCTCCAATTTTACACATGTCTGTGTTTTTACACACGATTGAAAGAATCAAAAGTTCTACAGTCATTTTCATGAAGTAGGGAAAGATTAACGAATAACTGGGTACTATACTCAGATTAAAAAACTTGCTCATTTGTAAAAACTAGATTCACTCGAAAGAGATTTTTTTTGGAACTGAACCCTGGACACCCTTTATGGAATGCTTGAAGATTGCTTTTAGCACAAGTGAATGTTTGTCAGCTTTTTTCAATGCGAGCATGTTCGAATTCGTTGTTTAAGCTGTCAGTTTTTTACGTATCGACCCCGCCAAACATAGCTCCACTTCATGATGAAGGATTTGGCGATTTGCTATCTGCGTAATCATTAATCCAAAACCTACTCATAAATATCAAGTTTCTATGCCGGCTGTTTCGGAAGCTATTGTGTTTGTGGGTCTTGAGGCCAATCATAATCACAACAACTTCCGAAAGAAATTATTTAAAACTGTATATATTTGTAGAGTGGGTTTGGAGCTTATACACGAATGCCAAATTCATGAATGGGTAAAATCCCCCCAATGATTCTGCCAAAAATACACATCGAATCGAAATGCAGTAAAATATTGAAAATATACAGCTTGAAGGTTTATCCGAAAATTTTTAAAGATAATATGAAAAAAATATTGCAGACTATTTGAAAAGAATTATTGAATTTTTTTTTTCAAACTGTTCAGATAGCGCAATGATCCTGAACGTTCCATTATTGAACAAAGAAAACACATAATCCGAAACATTTTTTGCAATATCTCCGTAAAGCAAATTGGAATCGAACTGACATTTAATTTTGGTACACTTTCGTGAAACAAAGGGTTTTGAGTCCCAACGGCCATTCGTGAACACAATTACTTCCGAAAGAAACAAGTCAGAACCTAGATATTAGTAGAGTTGGTTCGGACCTTGATTACAAGGGCCGAAATCGTGAATGTGTAAAATACACCAAATCATCCCGCAGGTTCACCTATTCAAAATTTCATTCTTCCGATTTTTCGAATTTACAGTTTGGACAGAATTGAACTCTGGTTCAAAATTTTTTCGAAACATAGAGTATTACGGAGTCCACCTATGATATTTGAAAGAACGTTTGCTCGTACCTTAAACTCTATATTTCATTGCAGTGAACCAAATTTCAGTTTGATACAATTATAACTTTAGAGGATACTTTGAAAATATTTTCTCCAAATATTCAACATTCTGACCATATTGTCCTCATCAAATTATGTATGAACCTTCAGGCTGTAATTTTTCGATGAAGTAATGGATTTCACTTCGATCTAATCTGTTTTCTGGAAATATTGGGCAAATAAATTTTAAATGGGTATATATGCGGATTCATTGGGCGTATTCTACCCACTCACCAATTTGACATTCCTAATTAAGCCCCAAAGCTATTTTTCAAATATCGAGTTCTTCAGTTGTTTCTCCTGGAAATTATTGTGTTTAGGGTCGGTCGAACGGAAACCACTTTTTCTTTCAATATACCATGAAGCTTTCATTGAAACTAGAGAATAAAGTATGATCTGAATAATTTCTGACACGGCGACGAGTATCCTATTCATTTTTCTGTCCCAACGCCCAACCCAACCAAGGTAAGATCGTAAGATGATGAACTTATTGCAAAGGGACCTTCAGCCCTTCTTACACCTCAGTCGATATCGCTCTCTTTCCCCCACTCACTGGAAACTTACGTCACGTGCGCACAATGGGAACACAACTTGCCCTACTCTGGACTCGATCACGTTTAAGGGATATAATTAATTCATCGATATTTGATGTGTTTTACGGATTACTTATGAGTTTATAAATTATTGTGAATGTCGAAGTCTGCGGCAATCATTGTTGAATGAAAAGCAATAAATCGGTTTTGAATATTTGCAGATACAAGGAATTTTAGGGACCAGTTTGTTATTTCACAGGGAAAAGATTCCTGTAATTGAACCATCTCACAATATGAGAAACTGAAAGTTTCCATTTCTGCAAGTAATTACGAAGGCGAAAAGTAGATATATTCCTCAAAATATCCTACATATAATCTTGCTGCTTCCCACTACTAATAGATGGCCTTGAAATAAATTGTGAAGTATATCGAGATAACTTTGATACGAGAACATTTTTCCGAGAAACACATAATTGCGATATGTCAGTATTTCGTGATTCATTAGGAAAAGTCATAAGGACTCTGATCAGGTTAATAGGGTGGCTAACCGAAATGACTCAAGAGCAAACAAAACCTCGAATATATCGTGACTTTCGGAGGCCACAGTTCGTTTTTTTCAAAAAATTTTTTCTGTGCAGATGGTTAAAGAAAATTAAGAATGCTGAAGCTTTTGAAGGTTTGCGAGGTAGCTTCATCCTCTTTGGGACAGTTTTACGTTTCGTCCCGGCTTAGTTTGGGGGAACTCGTCAGGGCATGCACCAAACTAAGCCGTTTACATGCCTACGTGAGTGGACACCCCTTGTGAGGACCACAAGGGAGTGTACCAGACCGTTGGGGATGAGCGTATATCCGAGATCTTGAGAGGATCTTACCGGGACAGCGTGCGCGCTAGCGCCCCCTGTACGCTGACCGATGATGTTGGCCAAGCGTTACAGGCAGATAACGCAGGATACTTAAGACGCAAGATGGTACTGCGCGCGCGACTTAAGTAAGAGCTGAGAGAGGGCGCTCGCTACAGGATTCCCCTTCCAGTGAAAACGATACCAGAAAGATGTATCTGGAGTAGAGTGACCGAGACCGAAAAGGTGTTCTCCTCTAAAACGCGGCTGTGGGAGAGCCGTTGTGCCATTGCTGCGCTGTTGAGCACGAGTCTACGGCGTTGCACGGTTGACCAAACCGTTTGAGTTGAGCCGTGTAGACTGTGTGCTAGAGCGCTCTGCCTCGTCGTTCGAGGAGTGTGACCGATTTAGAGGAGGTCAGCTTTTGACGGAATGTAGTCATGGCCGAATAGACCAGAAGATTTCCCACAAGTGCGGCCGTGATGCGGAGCAGTTGTGTGCCTTTGAAATGTGAGAAACCCGGATTGAGAAACGCTGCGCCACTTGTGAGTTCCTATACCACTCGATGTCGTGCAGTGAGCTGGGTGCATTAGTGAGCACATCTTTGATCAGCGAGTTGCAGCACGAGAGCGAAGTGGCGGTGTGGAACCTCCTCGGGATGGTTGCCGAACCATCGCCGAGGGAGGAACGGATAGGATCACACAGTGAAAAGCTAGGTTCTCACTGGAAACGAAGAAGATCGCGGAGGTACAGAAACTGTGACACCGTCGTTGAAATGAATCACGTCGGAAAGTCACCACTGAAGCTTTTGAAGGTTTGCGAGGTAGCTTCAACCTCTTTGGGACAGTTTCACGTTTCGTCCCGGCTTAGTTTGGGGGAACTCGTCAGGGCATCACCAAACTAAGCCGTTTACATGCCTACGTGAGTGGACACCCCTTGTGAGGACCACAAGGGAGTGTACCAGACCGTTGGGGATGAGCGTATATCCGAGATCTTGAGAGGATCTAACCAGGACAGCGTGCGCGCTAGCGCCCCCTGTACGCTGACCGATGATGTTAGCCAAGCGTTACAGGCAGATAACGCAGGATACTTAAGACGCAAGATGGTACTGCGCGCGCGACTTAAGTAAGAGCTGAGAGAGGGCGCTCGCTACAATGCCACTTTTTTCATATTCAAGAATTTTCGTGAAAATAAAAATTGAAATGGAGTGAGAAATAAAGAACATCCCGAAAAAAAATTTTTCAATAATAATCACTGAAGCACACTCTGTTTTCTCCTATTATTGTCGAAATTTCTCCGAATCCAAATATTTCTCGCGGCTATCGGCAAAGTTGCAGACCGTGAAAAAAAAGCCTGAGATATTAACGAGCTCTAATGAAACTTGAATGTTGCTGTGTTGCCACAATGGGCTTATCCGTTATTTACGAGCATATGGTAGTTTTGCTATCAACAGGTGAAATATTTCATGATAGAAATGGCCATGTGGCATGACGAGCTGTTTATGTCTTGCTAGTCCTTCAGGATTGTCTTTGAAATGACTGGCAAAAACAACAATAAATTTATTCATTATTATTATTATCATCAAACGATACAGCGTCCTCCATATTCAATAGGGCAGAAGTTGGTAGCAGGAAATAGGACATAAATACAAATGGAGATGTTAAAAGTTTATTACATACGTGGCGACGTTTCAGACAGAGACCCTTAATCTTGTCACGTCTCTGCAAGAAAGCACCACTGACCTTATAACGAAAATTAATTATATTATAATTTCTCGTGAATATTATGTAATTGCATTTCGATAAATTTGGGAATAAGCCATTTTCGTTACAGTAATTTACCATTCTATCAAGATCCGACTGCAAATTGTAGCAGTCAAGCAATGACATAATCCTGATGAGGAGTTTAATATCATCAGCGTACAAAAGAAATTCACAAAATTTAAAACTAAATCAAATCGTATTGATGTAAATCAAAAAGAAAACAGGTCCCAGATGAGATCCTTGAGGAACCCCAGAGGGTGCCACATACTCATAGGATATGTACCCATGAACGGTCACGAACTGGGATCTATTCCTTACATAAGAATCAAACCATCTCAAGAGACTGCCGGACACACCGACTCCAGCGAGGCGAGAAAGAAGGATGTTGTGACTAATTTTGTCGAAAGCCTTACTGAAGTCTGCATACACAGCATCAACGTGAACCCGCTTATCCAAATAACCATGAATATACTCAGTAAATTGAAAGAGGTTTGTTTCCAGAGATCTTCCCGGAAAGAACCCATGCTGTTCCATCATTATTTGGTTTTTCACAAGATTCAGCACAGATGAACTTCTCGAAAACTTTAGGTATTATTGAAAGTTTACTGATGGGTCTATAATTCGAAATTTGATCAGTCAGGCCAGATTTCAAGATGGGCATAACAGCCGTTTCCTTCCATTTCTCAGGGAAAATACCAGCCTGAAAAGACCTGAATTGTTACAGGAATACTGAAAGCATCAGCACAACTTTTGATGAAAAAGAGGGAAATATTGTCTGGACCAGCTGCTGCTTTAACATAGATCTCCCGAAGACCAGCTCCAACCTCCTCAGAGGTCAGCACAATAGTACTCCAACAGAAATGACTCGTATTTTCCTGCTCCATATCGAACTCAAAACATTCAAACTCGAAGACACTCTTGAAGTGAGTTGCAAAAAGGCTACAGATACTTTCCCCTTCCCTGGAAGTTTCCAGATCGAGCTTCATTTCAGAAGGAACAACAGAGCGCACTCGTTTCTTTATTGATACATAATCCCAAAAACGTTCAGGATTTACTGTAATGTTCACCTCTGAAGAATCTATATAACGTTTGAAGTCTCTCTTCATTAATAACTTAGATTGACTGCGCAAAATTCTATACAAAGAGCAATCTGCGTCATTCCCATAGAGTTTCCACCTTCTAAACCATTTATTTTTAAGTTTAATGAGCTCAATCGTTTTCATTGAAAATTATTGAGGGGAATTTTTTCTTACTTTTGAACTTTGGGACAAATTGATCTACAAGGCTATACATGTGCATATAAAAATTTAAATACATTGGTCTGAAGTCCTTTTCGAGAAAATTTCTTCCCAATCAATTTCAGAAATCTTAGATATTGTAGCAGGATAGTCGGCTTTTCGAAAATTCAGGGAAAAATTACTTCAACATGGTATAGCCCTAAAAAACGATGGAATCTTGATAAGAAACTCAAGTGAAGGGTGATTACAATCCTCAGATATCAGGGGCTCAGAAGAATGATCCAAACTCTCAATTACAAACAACTCATTGCACAGAATGAGATCTAATATTCGGTTGTTAACATTGGTGACATGATTGAATTGCTTCAAATCACAAACAGAAAGAGTGTCAATGATGTGTGAATATTTAGTCTCCACGTTCAGAGGCTCATTAAAAATAGTTCTGCCTGCACACACCCACTGCACCGAACTACAGTTGAAATCTCCACAAACCAAAACCAACGCACTATCCGGCCAACTCGCACCTACCAACTTCGAGACAAAATCCTCACGGGTAGCTGCATCATCACCAGGCAGGTAAACACAGCAAACCATAAGACTTCATCCAACACACAAGGGTAAAGAAACCCACACATCCTCAGCACCCGATTGAAAAAGTGGAAGACGTGATGGATTAAGGTTATTTTTCACTGCGATAAAAGAACCTCCACCCTCCACTTTGCCACTCACACCAGTCGCACAGTCCCTACGAAAAAGCGAATACTGGGACAAGTCTACCACTTCGAAATCGGGAATGCCACTGTTCAACCACGATTCAGTTACACAAATGATGTCGTAATCACAATTTAACACGTTCTGTCTAAAATCAGGCAATTTAGTACGTAAACCACGAACATTCTGGTAAAACACAGACAAAGACAATATACGTACTCAACGAGTTTAGCGTGATTTAAAAAAAAAAAGCTGGAAGAGACACTACAACTTGTCCAGATCTCCGATCTCTCTAACCTGGTACATCTTGGAGGTTTCAGTTTTCTTGACTAAAATGTTTCCATTATGAACCCAAACAAATTTGATACACTTAGTTTTGGCATTCTCTCTAATCTGCTTCAACAACAGTTTGCTTTGCTTTGGTAAGTGTTCATTGACGAAGAAATCGCTGGCTAACCCATCCATTATAAAGGGAAAGAAGAGCAAACCTGTAATCTGTAAATATTCCAATAAATTGCAGTCAAATTGAAGAAGCAAAGGGACACTTTTGCGGAACGTCGCCACGTAGGTGATAAACTTTTAACATCGTCATTTGTATTTATGTAATATTTCCTGCTACCAATTTATGCCTTATTATTATTATCAACTACAGTGTTGATTTTAACCCGGAGTAATAAGTTTCTCATAGACGATACTCCTAAACGCACTATAGCATTTTTACATTGTTTTTATCTCTGATTTGCTGTTTCCAGATATTTCCAGTTTCGGTCAATCTACTATCAAAATCACCAGAAAAAAATCTTTCTGTTTCGAGAATTGGCTGAAATGTTCTTTCAGCCTTAATCTTGAACATATAAAAAAATCTCCATACGAGGGAAGTGCGCAACAGGTCACCAAATCTTGTGAAAATAATCAATATTGCAGAATTGATTTTAAGCAAATTTCGCACACATATTATACGAAACGTATTTTTCTTGCTTGAATTGATTGCAAGATACACAGGTGTCCGAGATGTCGACGTCAAGCCGGAATTTCATTGATGAATTTTGAACTGCTCTTTTCCTTCTTCAAAATTAAATTTTTCCTATGTTATCAAGAATTCTGCTTCTGTAAACTGCAATCTTCAATTCTAAGCCAATTGCTCCAGCATGGAAAATAATGTCTCTCTTTGCTGAACCAAGTATATTCGAAATGAAAATTTTGCCCAACTTCAACTGAATGTACTGAAAGAAATTGTACCACATTAGTTTGGCAGGTTAGTTAAAAAGTTAGCACATTCAATAAGGATTCTAACAAAATGCTCTAACACTAGCTACATTCTATTTTAGATTGGACAAGTATGGTTTGTCTTAAACAAATTGAGTTTCTTCTATGACAAGATTTGATAAATTCAAAATAGATGTTCAGACTTCGTCTTCTTCAGCTGCAAAACACGACATATTCTTAAAAAATATCGGGATGTCAGATGGGCGAATCTTCCGTTATTGACGAATAGCACTGCTCTCCTAATTCTCTCCGGAGCTCAAGTTACATTTTCAATTTGATTTGAATAAATTTTTTCCCTCACCTCTCCCCAGTAAAAAAAAATCTGAGGGATTCGAATCAGGTGAACGGGCTCCTTACGAGGTTGTACCAGATCGCTCTATACATCTGCCCGAATTTCATTCATTTAAGAATTCTCTAACTGAGAAGGAATATTGCGCTGGGTAGCCATCTTGCTGAAACCATATTTCTCTGAGAATACTAATTGGCACGTCTCCAACTGAATTTGGCAACTGAGTTCGTGAAGAATCTATATAAAGTTCAGTATTTAAAACCCCTGGCATCTCAAAAGATCCTATGACTCTTTCGTTCGAAATTCCAGTCCCCATCTTGACTTCAAAACGATATTGAGATCTTTGGTGGCTCTCGTGAGTTCGCGCTATCTAAAGGACTGCGCGATCTTGGGGAAGTTGTTTTCTCCCGGTGCCAGAGGTGGACTTATCAAATAGGCTGGATCCTATGGCAACCGAAGTAGTGGCGTTGTGAGAGCGACCTTTATTGTCGCGTTTATGCTATGTTGGAACGAAGAAGCTAGCTTGCGTCGATCGGTGGCGCCATCGCCTGGCGACTTAGTTAATCTACGCTGCCTACAAAGCTATCTTGTTCCATTAATTTCGGAATTTTTTCGTGCCTCTTGTGTAACTTGTGTAGGTTCATGTAACCATCTTTTTCAAATATTTTTTAACTGTTTGAAGCAAAATACCCTCGTTAGGTATATAGGGAATATGGTGCACATTCGTGGAAACTCGATGATCTGGATAACGATCAGCATTCGGATATCTATACATTTTTGAAGCTGTATTAGAGTTACATCTGCATTCCCCATAAATGAGGTGCATGTTGGCATATTCTTGTGTGGTATACATAGACACAATCACAAGTAAGTCCAGGAAAATCAAAGTTCGTCGTGAAGAGATCATAACTATCCAGGTCACAAATAAACTTACCTAATAAACGAAGCCAGAATTCGTGAGAACACAAATAACACGATCGAATTCGGGAAGATGCGTAGAAGACCAAGGGGCGTAGCGAATTGATCTATCTGTATCGCTTCGTATCGATGGGAATGTTTAACTTAATTGAATGTGCACTTTCAATCACTGGAATTATATAAAGGAAAACTGATTCTGCAGACTGAACTTCTGGTTTTCCCAGGTAGAACAGAATTCTGCAATTGGCAATCATATTTGTGTTTTCGAATTCTCTAAGTAAGAAGCTGTTTAGTCTGTCCAAAGTAACATTTATGGCAAGCTCCACGAGGCAATTTCTGAAACGAACTCGAATTATCACACAATTTCCTCTCATCTTTGAGTTTTGATGAAAAAGAATAGAATGGAAGCTTTTTCATCTCCACCACAGTCCTGATGAAGTCTGAATATTCGAACTAAACTTTCACTATTGAATGAAGTATTTGTACATTGAGACTTCTGCTCATTGCAGTGAGATCCCTTTTTTATTATCTATTAAAGACGTTTTTATTACTATGATATTCTCAATAATAATGATAATAAAGTGTCTTTTATTTGCACCGTCATATACAGCACGAAACGAAATCGAGGCGAAGTCTAGCTCACGCTAATCCACTTAACTCCTAACAAAACACCAATAATTTCAACAAAATTAAACTTAAACTGAAAAATATCTGTATACAAATCGTCAGAAATCAGAAAATTCATTACATAAACTTAAAACTTACTTACCGTTGTTCAAAACTAAAGTTGAGTCGAAAGTAATTGTTTCCTGAAATACACTTTTAAATTACCCAGAGAACTAAATTAAACATCGTCAGGAATATCATTCAAAATAGTGACTGCATGGTAAGTTAACGAGTGCCGAAACATGGCTGACCTGAATTTGATGATGATGATTTATCCCGCAGATACGGAAGATGAGACGAAGACAACACACGGAACACCAAAATCGCTATCCGAAACTTGAAAGTGTTATCGAGCTTCAACTACTGGAGTTCATTCATTTTCTCAGTAACTCTATCATTATTTCGTAGCCCAAAAATAAATCTGCAACAAGAATAATGTATTTTTTGGGGTCTATATTTGGTTACAGAATCCAAACAGGGATAATATAGCGTATGACCTTAATTCAAAATCGACAACACCAGGGTTTCGCAGAGGTACTTACGAGAACATGATGATTTCAGTATAAATGCCGAAGAGCAAGAAATTACCTCCTCACAAGCAACGCAACGTGCCCAACATATCTCAACCTGCAGTCAAACACCACACCGAGATTTCTATTACTTGACCCTAAAACGACGCGGGTAGGTATCCAATAAATTCTAGACTAACCAACTGCCATGATTCCTTCACATCCTGCCTAGAATACATCAAAACAGCAGGTGCCCTACGGTGAGGCTCACTAGTAGCACATGACATCTACTCACGCAGCACTTCAAGAAGTCAAATCTCATCTCAGGCCAATAGTAACGCCTACGGATCCCTCCATACATCTTGAAAACACCTGAATGTCCTGAAGTTTTGAAGTCATGATTATAATTGAGAATTCTTGTATTATGGTGCTCCGGTATTACAATAATCTAAAGACCGTAGTCAATATTCTTGACTGCGTTGGTAAAGAACGTTCTCTATAGTTCCATCACAAATACATCGCGTTTCCTTGCCATCAGCGTGGAAACGCCCACTTTTTCACGTTTGCTCTCTTTCCAGGATTTCAAGAATAGCGCTTCTGATTCGTTGCTCAGTGAAAGAATATGATTCGACACGCACTTGAACCGAATTCTAGCTTCGTTTTTCTAGGTAGGAAACTTCTGCGGAGATGATTGCACGCTTTTAAATGTTTCTAAATACCAAGAATCATGTGTTCCCGCCGATGGGAGCATCGACAACATTCAAGTCAGACGGAACCTAGTGCGAGAGCATATAAGGCACCATGTGATGTTTTACTTTTTGTTGAATTATATGGCATCAGACGTAGGCTCAATCTTGCCATCCTACCTTGTGCGTCTTTAAGATGTTGTAACCAAAGTAAACTATGGCAATCGATGTCGATTCGAAGAAACTACCATCAAGTTCTGTCAAGGGTTTTCACGGCCAAAATAACTAACAAACACTGGCGCTCTGTGGTGTAGTAATAATGCTCCTGTAGAGATAAGAAACGTGAAAGGTAGACAGTCAACCTTCCAGAGTCACCTTCCTGGGTCAGAACAGCTCCAACGCAGAGGTGAAAGGTTTTTGGAAGTCCGGACAAGAATGAAATGCTATGGCCAAACATTATTTCAAAGCCTGGAATGACTTATCTCATTCGTCAGTCCCCGACTACCTTACATTCTTTTTAAAGGACTTTTACGCTATATAATCTACAGGGCCCGTTAAAAACGGGTTTTTCGGTATGCTCTGTAGGGTGTCGCTACTTACACTACCCTAGATACCGGCTCCTTCCTGAATGTTCGCTCTCGGCATTGCTATAATACTGCCCTGTATGGCAGGCGGTAGGGAGCTAGACAGATCGGGTCCACTGGATCGTCCTAGATCAGGACCCTACCTGCCGATTCCTTATTACACTATCTGGTCCCTGCCGGCAGGGCCCTAGATATTGAGTAGGAGTGCCATAAAGGATGCGAAGTCTGGCACAAATCTTATGCAACCGAATGCAGTACCAACTAATCGCTTTATCTCAGAGACTTTATTGGGCTGGGAATGTTTAAAATGGCTTCAACCTTGCTCGGGTCGGCACGCAGGCCCTTAGCATAGACAACATATCTCAGATACTCGAGTTACTGCTTACATCGATCCGGCGGCTATCAAGAACTAATCGTAAGATCCGCATATGTTCGTCAAAATCTTGAGAGATGATGATAATATAGTCCAGGTGCACCATGACGACTGGCTGTAGGTCGGCACTCACAACTGTGTCAATTATTCTCTGCCAAGTTGCAGTTGAAATTATTAAAGTCAAAAGGTTATCGGCCCAACTGAAAAAGGCTTTTTCCTGTCACCGTAAACGCAGTACACCCGAGAGAACTTTTAGGTTTTGAAATGTGAAAGCACTTTTAATATCGAGACCAGAAATTTATTTCGCGCATTTTCAAAGAAAACATTAACGTGACAAGTTACCAACCAGTGTTGGTAATTATTCTTTTTCGCAAGTCTGTCTTAAGCCGAAATTCTCTGATATTTCGTATGAATAGGGTGATCCATGTGGAAAAGGCAAAATTAACTGTCAATCCCATCAACAACATTACTTTTTTCTTATCATGAGTAAATAAAATCAGGAAGTGTTTTATTCGGATGCGTTTCGTATG
Organism: Myrrha octodecimguttata; assembly: GCA_958510865.1. Lineage (NCBI taxonomy): Eukaryota > Metazoa > Arthropoda > Insecta > Coleoptera > Coccinellidae > Myrrha > Myrrha octodecimguttata. The sequence goes on along the minus strand of OY294060.1, from coordinate 9,414,419 downwards.
TCTATTGTTTATTTTTCATATTTGTACTATTATGTATTATTTATATTTATATTATTATTTATTATTATCATAAATACAATAAGAGAAGAGGTATAAAACCTATAAACTCAAATTTACATAACATTCAAACTGAATGTATGCTTCAGCTATGAAAAAGATGAATCAATATGAAACAAAAGTATGGCAGATGCGTCATCTAATCACCGTCGAGCAGGCCAGGCGTCGTAACCATTCTTGAAGGCATTAGCGGAAGAAACTTTGACCAGATCTCCTGGCAGATGAAATACTCTATTTGTTACGAATTGTTGCTTCTGGGTTGTTCGGAAATCCTGTCTTCGGTGTTTAAATACATGGTCTCTGAGAGTATTAACAATTAAGAAGTAGAGATGCAGGATATCTTCGCCGAAATGGTCATGAAGGGCATGAAATGTAAATATCATGTCCCCTCTAGCCCTTCTCCCCTCAAAGGAAGGTAAATCCAATATTTTTAATCTCAACTCGTATGAAAGAGGAATGAAACCAAACGGAAGGCGAGCAACCCATCGTTGGGCCGACTCCAGAAGAACCTAGTCAGCTCGAGACGAGGGCCAACAAGCAGGTCCCGCATACTCCAATATTGGACGCACATAGTACATACCTATATAGCAAACTGAATGTCCTTATGTCGCAGCCTTGGAAAGCCTCACGTATACGGAAAGCCATTCATTTTGCTCTGTTGGTAATACTAAATATATGTTTGGACCAAGATAGGTCCCCCATGACAGTTATACCAAGATCACAATTGTGGGAAACTGATAACAGAGCTTTGCCAGTTTTGATCAAGGAGGGGATTGTTCGTCCCAATATGGAGAAATGAACATTTAACGATGTTTAAGGGTAGCAGCCAAGTAGAACACTACTCATTTGAGGCATTCAAATCATTCGGAAGAATGGTATAGTTGGAGAGAGGATTATTATAAGGCTGGGTGTCATCTGCAAAAAGCAAGGAGGTTGATTTCAAAATACGTGGGAAGTCTTGAGTAAAGAGCAAAAAAAGTAAGGGCCCCAAGACCGACCCCTGAGGCACGCTTGATGTTAGTGACGTATCCGTAGAGGAAATAGCATCACCTACTCTGACGTGAAAAATTCTACCGGATAAAAAAGTCGAAATCTAAAGCAGAAGCTTGCCTCTGACACCCAAATGTTCCAATTTTGAGAGAAGGCTCCTGTGTGGGACCCGACGAAGGAATTTGAAAAATCGAGGTAAAATACACCCACCGGAATATCTCGGTCAAAAGCCCTAGTCAAATCAGACAAACAGGATAACAGGTTTGTAATAGTGGAGCAACCTGGTACGAAGCCATGTTGTTCTGGCGTAATTAGAGAATATGTCAAAGAAAGCTTCATGATTTGATCACATATTATCCTCCCCAAAACCTTGCGACAGAAGACACCAGGCTTATTGGACGATAGTTCTTTGGTGATAACTTGTCACCACTTTTAAAGATTGAGGTTACGGTGGCAAATAGCCAATCGGGGGGCAGACAAGAGTCGGAAAGGACTTGGAAAAAATAATGGACAAAGGGGACGCCATCGTTCCTGCACAATTTATAAGTGATCGTGTGGTAATGCCATCGTGTGCCGGATATATGTCGGGTTTTAACCTCGATAGGTATCTGTTGACAACCTTTCGTCAATAGAAACGTTGGAAATACTTTCGGAACAACGATCTTCTGAACAGATAAGAATGGGACCCGGTGGAAGCCGAAGAGAAAACTTCTGCGAAAACATCCGCCGACTTGACTGCACTCGCACACAAACTTCCATTCAAGTTCGTGACTGACGGAGCTCCAACCTTAGAGTTGAGTGATGATCTTTTGTACCGAAACATCCGTGTCAAGCTTTTGGACTCGACTAGTTTATTCTATTATGTTACCTCAGATGAATGGATTTTGCTACTGACAAAACTAGAGAAATTGCGATGATTGGCGTGGTCCGAAGTGGACCCCGTCCTCAGGTACCTTTGCCAGAGAGACTTATTTCTTCTCATCAAATTCAAGACACGATCATCAATTAATAGCTTCGCAGGATTACATTTAATCTGTTTCAAACGTGTGTTGGATGCGATAATGTCCTCAAGCGTGTTGAGAAAAGTATATCACATAGTATCCATACTTTTTTCTGCAAAAAGTAAATCCCAATTCTTTGACGAAAGATCCGCAGAAACGCCATCATCATCAACAATTTTGATAGTTATTAAATGGTAATGCTTGGTGAATGGAATTTGTAGCTGGATTTCAGTAGTTCAAGTTAGGTAGATCGATTTTCCGAATGGTGGCAAGTAGTCTATATCGCATGTTATGTTTTCATCCGATGTGAAGAAGGGATCTAATGTAGAAGGATTCTGCCCGGGGCAAACCTACTAGGTAGGTTTGGTCACCAACTGCTGAAGCGCTGGGTTGGCAACTATTTCAGCGAAGGAAAAGAATGGAAAATAGGCCGAAGGCAAGTGAAACAGATGCCAGTTAATATCAGGACATTTTAAATCTTCCGCGATTACCATATTTCCATACTGTTCGCCCATTCTATAGTTATTACACAAAATTGTGTCATCTAGTATAAGCGATAGCTCCCTGTAGTTGAGTCTTCTGTGACTGTTCTATTACATTCTTGTTGCAAATCACTTTAATATTCTTCTTTTGACGTTTGGCACTTTTCGAGCGGGGTTCACTTTCATATTTAGACTCTATCAAGGCTACAAAAAATTTAAATTTTAATCACTTACAGCACAACAAGCATATGAACGCGTACAAGCATATGAATGCGTATAAGCATATAAATAAAATGACAAAAGAGTTGATGTATGTTACATTAACCCTAATAAGTTCATTTTGTCGAATACAGTTGTCTACAGAGTAGTTTACAAAATGTGTTCGAAATGAACAATAGTACTTTGCTGAACCAAATATTCAAAGAGTATACTATCAAAAACAGGCATTCTCAGCTTGAGAACCGGTGAAACAGCAAGAAAAAGGAAGAAACCTTTGTTAAAATTGGCTGCACAAAAAACAAAAATTAGTTCAACTTATTTCGCCTCACTAAAGGAATACAACACAACAAAAAAAAAATATCGCATAAAAAAATAATTCAAATTTTTTTCTCTTTCCTTATTCGTAAAAAACAACAATGACAGAGTGCAAGTAACATTAAAGTAGTTAAATCAGACACATGCTGCCCAAGAAGTAGAAATTAAAAAGAGCAAAGTACAAATACTCGTTTGCAATAAAGTTTAGTTTTTTTGTCTCTCTCTACCAACATTCGTCCCTTCATAATTCTTGCAAACTATAATTTCAGACTCCCCTCTTTAATTGGGTTTCATAGATTTTCTCACCAATCGTGGACCCATTCGGATTACAAACCAGTCTATTATTCAGAGGTCTTATAAATAGGTAACATGAAATATGAGTTTATCAAAGTATAATCTGCAAATTATGAGAACTGGTACTGTTGGTTAGAATTTCAGCTTCTCAAAAAAACTGAAGTGCTGTTCGATTATAAACTAGAAATTATTTGAAATATCATAAAATGAAAAAAAATGCGAATGGACTGTATGGTTGAACTTATTTAATTCATTTATTCCCAACACTAATGAAAGGATAAGTGTCCCCAAAAGCAATAAAAGTTCTTACCTTTATCGGTAACTCAAATGGATCTTGATGGTGTCTCCACTATCCATGAACAGAGTGATCGAGCTCGACAAACGAACATGGAAATGGAGTATCCTTGGAGTCAGGGTTGCTAATAGATGGATCACACTTATCCTTGTAAACTTTAAAAGTCACGCCACTGGTAAAAATGACTTAAATCGACACTATATGTATCGAATTTATTTTCGATGTTGAATTCGAAAATATTGGAAACAAAACACAATTTTCTGATTAAAACCGTTTCAAACCGGAATCTTGAAATGGAATAATATTCAAAATTCACTGAACGTAATATTGACTGTTTGTTTATATCGGAAGCAGAAGGATGCGGTTTCGAATCAATCTAATCTCATACTGAATTAGATGGCAACAAACATGTGACAAAATATTTTCCTTCGCGGGTGGAAACGAAAGAAAGAGACGAAAAATCAACACAGCTGAAAGAAGACGAAGAACTTTGGGAGTTCCCTATGTAAAAGGGTTCACATCTGAATAACAAAACATAAATTATGCGTTTGAAAATTCGAGAAATGTATTTTTTGAGACGCATTCACTTCGCGTGAACAAAACCGCCCACCTAAAATTATGATAATTTTACAATATTACTGATTTGAAAATGACAAATTTAATAATTAGCAATTCATGAAAAGCTCATTGTTTCATGATAAAATTGAGAAAAAATAACCTAGCCGTAGAAACAAATACGATAACGAAATGAAATTACCTATACATTTAAAGGCACCAACCTTGTTAGCGCTCTAGTGTACTGACCGGTTGCAGTTTTCACAGACGCAATCCTAATAACGCCATCAGGGCCCTTATATAATTCTGTTATACGACCGATAGGCCAAGTGGCAGGATTAGAATCTACGCCCTTTATCAGAACCAAATCTCCTACGGAGGGGCAAATGTTTTCTTGTTGCCACTTGTTTCGCTGAATCAAAGTGTGCAAATATTCACTTGACCATTTTTTCCAAAATAGTTGGAATAATTTTTGATGTTGTTCCCATCGTTTGATGGGTGCTTAAACGTCGACATGATTCTATTCGGGCACAGCTAACAATGGGGCACCTATTAAGAAATGCCCGGGTGTAAGAAAATCCGCAGATTCGGAAGGATCCGACGAAAGGGGACAAATTGGGCGACTGTTGAGTACTGCCTCAATACGAGAAAAAATCGTTGCGAGCTCTTCAAACGTACAAGCAGTAGTTCCCAATATTCGGAGTAGGAGTCGCTTTGCTGATTTGACACCGGCCTTCCACAAATCGCCAAAATGGGGAGCGTTTGGAGAAATGAATTTCCATTTAATCGATCTCGATGATAGATTGTCGCATATATCGACGTTGTTTTCTTTTAAGAAATGTGAAACTTCATGGAGATGTCGCGAAGCTCCCTCAAAATTGCGACCATTGTCAGACCAAATTTCTTAGGGTAAACCCCTTCTGGAGATGAACCTGTTTAAGGTTGATAAAAATGCCTTTACAGTAAGGGATGAAACCAGCTCCAAGTGAACTGCTTTGGTGGAGAAGCAGACGAATAGAGCAAGATATGCCTTCAATATCGTTGGCTTCCGAGAATTATTAGATCGATATGAAAAGGGACCGCCATAATCTACACCAACCCTGCTGAAAGGACGCGAAATATTAACCCTAGGCGAAGGTAAGGGAGCCATTTGAGGTTGATATGCAACACCTCGAAATCTTATGCAAGTTATGCATTTCCTAATGCATTCACGAACCAGACCTCTGAGAGACAAAATCCAATAGCTCTGTCGAATTAAGCTCATGGTCATATTAGGACCAGAGTGAAGGGAAATTAAATGAAAATGGTGGCACAAGAGACGAGACAAAAAACTTTTTTTAGGAAGCAGAATAGGATGCGTGGAATCGTGCGATAAACAGGAGAAATGCAGTATACCGCCCACCCTGATCAATCCTGCAGAATCAATATAGCGATTCAAAAGTCGCAAAGCTCTTTCAATAGGCCTCTTATGTTGTAAAGCCTGCTGTAATTGATCAAAGTGGTGATATTGTGTGATGGCAATGATATTCTGAAGAGATTTCTCCAACTCTACCTGTGAAAGTAGACCAGATGAACGCGTCCGTTGTCTAATTTTGGAAAGACAGTTGAAAGAAAACCTCCGGATATAGGCAAAGACTCTTTTCAGTTTGTTAAGACTTGAAAAACTTTCGAAAACATTTAAAAGCGGATTCACTTGAGGTTCACTTGCAACTGCTACATTGACTGTGGTTTTCAATTCAGGGAGCGAACAAGAATCCATGCAAGAATATGAAAAAGGCGATGGCCAGTCAGAGAGCGGCATCGATAAAAATTCCGGACCCCGAAACCAAAAATTTTGAATTTCTGGATCCATGAACTGTTTAGGGGTGAGGCCTCCGGAAGGCAAATCGGCTGGGTTCGATTCAGTAGGTATATGATACCCGGTAACGTTCGGAACGCAATCGTGTATTGCAACGATACGATTAGCAACAAATGTTTTGAGCCCATGAGGTGGGGTCGCTAACCATGAAAGGACAATTTGAGAGTCCGAAAATAAGCGAACCTCTGAGATTGCAACCGGAAATTCATTTTTTAAAATCGTCGAATTAATTTGGCTAACAAAACTGCAGCTTATAATTCTAATCGAGGTATCGAGAGGGTTTTGAGAGGAGCCAATTTTGTTTTAGCAACCCACAGATGGGGAGAAAAACGATTTTGAAAGGAAACTGAAACATAAACAGCAGCTGCGTAAGCCTTTTCAGAAGCATCGCAGAAACCCGCCAATATGATGTGACTTTCGGGTACAGAAATTACAGAGCGAGGAATGTTTACACTTTTAATCAAATCAATATGACTTACGATTTTTGACCAATCGTCAGCGCAAGAAACCGATAGGGGTTCGTCCCAACCTAATTTTTCAGACCACAATTTTTGTATCAAAATCTTCATAAGAACAACAATAGGAGACAAAAAAGCTACAGGATCAAAGATACGAGCGATATATGAAAGCATGCATCTTTTACTCAATACATCTCCGAACTGATCAAAGCTAAAACCGAAACAATCTGTCATCGGAATCCAGTTCAATCCCAAGATCTTGAGTCCCATGGAATCATCGCTGAAACTCAGTTTAGATTTAATGTAATCAGAAGGTAGGTTACTTAAAATTTGAGGATTATTACTGGAAAACTTCCTCAAAGAAAATCCGCCCCTCTGCAACATTTCTTGAAGCTCGTTACTCAATTCAATTGCCTGTTGAACATCAAACGCACCAGTGATGATGTCATCGACGTATATGTCATTATTAAGCACTTTAGATGCTCTAGGAAAATCTTTACCCTCATCACATACTAGCTGCTTCAGCACTCGTATAGCCAAAAAAGCAGAAGGCTTCAATCCGTAAGTGACAGTGTTTAATTCAAACTCGGTTACAGGTTCGTCAGGAGATGGACGCCAATAAATATGTTGATATTTGCGATCAGAAGGGCACACAAGAATTTGCCTGTACATCTTTTCAATGTCCGCACAAATAGCTATGGGGTACATTCTAAACGAGAGTAAAATTATCAGAATGTCCTTTTGTAATTTTGGGACACCCAGTAACCGATCATTTAATGATAAACCCGACGCATCCAAATCAGAGGCATTGAAAACAACCCGAAGTTTCGTTGTCGAGCTAGATTCTTTACGAACAACATGATGTGGTATCACATATTTATTGGAAGCTTGGGTAGGCGACATGTGATTTAATTTCAAATATTCTAACATGAAATCGTTGTACGTAATAAAGGAATCTTTATTTTTTATGAGTCGATTCTCGAGTGACAAATACGATTTTAATGATCTATTTGAATTATAAGAAAGTTCGGGAGAAGAATCCTCCAACTTAAAGGGAAGAGCTACCGTGTATCTTCCACTTTCATCACGTGAATGACTAGATAAAAAATGTTTCTCCACGTATTCATCGACGGGATCAAGAACGGAGGCATCTGGAATTTCTTCCAGTGGCCAGAATCTTGTAACTGATCACTGATTGAGTCAGTCTGGGTAAAAAGAATTGATTTATTCACAGAAAAAGATTCATCTATTGGTCCGATTACTATCCAACCGAAAAAGGTATTCACGGCAGTTGGATATCCAGATGATGTAATTCGACCATCCCGATCGAAAACAAGCGAGTAAATATCAGCACCTAACAAAATATCAATAGGTTGAGAGATGTGAAAAGTTTCATCAGCTAAGTTCGAATGTTGAAAATATTCAATGATTTCTTTTGGCACGGGAGCAGAAGGAATCTTATTTGTAATTGTTGTGAGTATGATAGCATGAACTTGAAGGAATTTTGATCCAGACTTATGGAACAATTTACAATCAACCCCACCCAAGGGTTTAGTGTTTGTTTGACTAACACCTGAGATTGAAATATTTACAGGGTGAACCTGCAAACCTAATTTTTCGACGAGTTCTTGACTTATTGCCGATATTTGAAAACCAGGGTCTAGCACAGCCCTAACAGATACCATCGAACCGTCAGAGGATTGTATTCTTGCTTGAACAGTGCCCAACAGCACTTGACTAACCTGCGAAACAGATTTACGATTTATATGATATGAATTGATGATATTACTCGAAGAAGTGGGAGCAGATTCTGAAACCCGGGTTCTATCAGGATTTGCTTGCTGCAAAACCTCAGATGGGCCGTTTGAATGATTTCCAGATTTGTTTTCTGGGTGAAGACTAGTGTGATGACGATTGGACTTGCATACCCGACATGACTTTTTGGAAGCGCAATCTTTGAAATTGTGAAGTCCAAGACAGTTAAAACACCGTTTGGAATTTTTCAGAAAATCTAATTTAGCCTGTCTTGACAATCTAACATACGAGGGACAAGCGAATAGTGGGTGCAAATCATTACATTTCGGACAATGGAAAATTCTTGTGTTGTTTGAACGAGGTGAAGGATTTTGATTTTGATTGGACGCGTTCGAATTAGCTAATAACATGGTCTTTGGTTTATTTTTTGAGGAATTAGATGAATTACAAGATGAAGATTTGTTAGAAGATTTCGAGGAGTTCTGCTCACAAAACTCTTGAGTTTTTGAGTTACGAAATCTATCAACGTCTTATATTCAGGAATTTCGGATGAACCTAACTGACTTTCGAATATTTTTCTCGTATATGGATCTATGTTGCGCAAAGCTAATGAAACAATAAAAAATCAGATAAATCTTTGATATTGAGCGCCTTCATTGCGTTAACTGAAGTTTGGTGGCAATTTGAAAATTCTTTCAGATGGGACACTGAATTATTTGTTGAGGCTTTGAAATTCAATATCTCGTTCAAATACATATTCGCTAGCATTCTTGGATTTTGATAACGAGATGTTAAGGCTTTATAAGCTAAATCATAATTTTCGTTGGATAACTGTAAACCCGATATTACTGCAAGGGACTCATTCCTCAGATAGGATTTCAAAAGTTGGAACTTTTGAATGGGCGCTAGACTGTCATTTTTGTGAACCAAACAGTTGAATAACTGAAAGAATTCAGGCCATTCGGAACTCTCGCCAGAGAAAGAACATTTATTTTAGGAAGCAAAAGCGAATCAAAATTAGGATTTGAGACTTGTGAAGTTGACGCAGAATTCGATGTTTCTTGACGTTTCAAAGAAAAGACCAAGCCCTTAATGCGAGCTACCAATTCATCAAACGCCAACTCCGCCTTTGCCGTGTCAACACGTTCCTCAGTTAATAATTCCGAATTAGCTTCAATTATTTCGTCTTGCAATTTTTCAAATTTAGCCTCGTAATCGAGAAGCTTTTCTCGATACGCTTGTAGTTCGAACAAACGTGTAGTATCGTAATCTTTTATTTTGTGCCAAATTCCGGTAACTATTGAAAAAATGTTTGCTCTTTTATCGATCAATTCATTCATGACGGTACTGCCTGTATCTGTTTTAGGTGGCATTGTAGAAAATAGATTTATTGAAAAAGAGATGCAAGCAGTAAAAAATGAATCGTGGACCCATTCGGATTACAAACCAGTCTATTATTCAGAGGTCCTATAAATAGGTAACATGAAATATGAGTTTATCAAAGTATAATCTGCAAATTATGAGAACTGGTACTGTTGGTTAGAATTTCAGCTTTTCAAAAAAACTAAAGTGCTGTTCGATTATAAACTAGAAATTATTTGAAATATCATAAAATGAAAAAAATAGCGAATGGACTGTATGGTTGAACTTATTTAATTCATTTATTCCCAACACTAATGAAAGGATAAGTGTCCCCAAAAGCAATAAAAGTTCTTACCTTTATCAGCAACTCAAATGGATCTTGATGGTGTCTCCACTATCCATGAACAGAGTGATCGAGCTCGACAAACGAACATGGAAATGGAGTATCCTTGGAGTCAGGGTTGCTAATAGATGGATCACACTTATCCTTGTAAACTTTAAAAGTCACGCCACTGGTAAAAATGACTTAAATCGACACTATATGTATCGAATTTATTTTCGATGTTGAATTCGAAAATATTGGAAACAAAACACAATTTTCTGATTAAAACCGTTTCAAACCGGAATCTTGAAATGGAATAATATTCAAAATTCACTGATCGTACTATTGACTGTTTGTTTGTATCGGAAGCAGAAGGATGCGATTTCGAATCAATCTAATCTCATACTGAATTAAATGGCAACAAACATGGAGACGAAAAATCAACATAGCTGAAAAATAATGTGTTGAAAGAAGACGAAGAACTCTGGGAGTTCTCTATGTGAAAGGGTTCACATCTGAATAACAAAACATAAATTATACGTTTGAATATTCGAGAAATTTATTTTTTGAAACGCGTTCACTTGGCGTGAACAGGTACAAATATCTATAATTGGTCAAAGATCGAGCTGAAAAGGATATTAAATGAGGTGCTACTCTGTAAAAGAATCCGTTCTGTCTGCCCGCCTGACCGAATGCTGAGACTTGCGGAAGGAAAATATCTTGGTGGTAGGTTGTGGGGTATTATACACCGGGTTTCCACAGCGGAACCTAGAATAATTAGCAATAATATAAAGAATACACGAAGATCTATTTTATGTGGCTTGCATAACTATATAAATATTACAAGTTCAAAGATGATGTATCTCATACACTATCAGATAAATTCCATTGAAATTTTATAATTCTCAATGCCTTCAAAACCTGCTTCTTAAATATCGTACCTTTTAATTCTTTTTCGGAAGTTATTTATTTATTTATTCATTCATTTATTGATTTTTTATCATAGAGACCCTACAGGTAATTGAATATCGAGAAGAATGTGCACACAGAGCAACGAAAAGGAAATTTCAACAGATGTGTATAACAAAAAAAAAGTCTTTCAGTTCTATCTACAGTCCATCCAAATTCAGCACATTATTTTATCAGACAAAAAAACCAGTAATCGTATGATTGTAAGGGAGAATGGAAACAAATAAAGGAAATGAATCAGTTTACAATGACAAAAACAAACACCGATCGAACATCAAGACAATCATACCGTGATAAGAAAGTGATTTTTCAACACCCTTTTCAAGGAGTTTGAGCTGTGACAAAATATATCTATTCCATCGTTGAGGTCGTTACAATGTGCTAGCATCCCATAAATGAGGGAGTTCATCGCGCTAGTAAAGAGAAAGTGTCCAACCGCCTGAGCCTTCTCACGGGAGCATAGTACTACAATTTTGAGGTGATATAGATGCATTCTAGTTGATTATTAATTGATTCATTTAGGAATAATATATCACCGATAGTTTTCATATCCCTAAGACTAATCATTCTAAACATTCTCAAACTATAATAATTGGGATCTCCTCGGTTCAATATGAAAATACACTTGAAAGCCTAACACCTCAAGAATATACGTTGACTTTTCTCAAGGCGATCAATGTAACTCAAGAGGTATGAACTCCACACTACTGAGGCGTAATTCAATCTGCTGAAAACATATGCAAATGAATAATGAGAACAACGTATGATAATCTGAAAAATTTCAAAAAGCACTGCCGTGAAGGCAGCAACTTTTGCGCGCATGTTCAATGTAGATGACCGCTTCAGCAACGAATTTGAACGTGCGCGCGTACCAAATTTCAGTTCGATACGGTCATAAGTTCTGGAGATATCGGGAAAAAATATGTCAAATTTCGATGTTTTCTTCTCGATATCGTTGATTTTTTCGGTATTACTCGAGAAATACTGATTCAGTCCTGATTAAACTTCACAGCTAGTTTTAAGATGCTGAAAGACAACTTTATGCAAAATTTCGTGATAATCGTGTTATTAGAACAATTTGAAAAAAAAAATTTATATGATTTTCTCATCATATCATCCTAATTAAATTCTGTATGAAACTTCGAACTGTTATTTTCGATGAAGTACTGGATTTCAATTCGATCTGATCTCTATTTTTGGAAATATTGTAAAAATAAAATTTTGAATGGGTATATCTACGGAATCATTGGGCGGATTTTACCCATTCACGAATTCGACCTTCGTAATTAAGCCCCAAACCTACTCTACAAATATCGAGTTTCTAAGTCGTTTCTTCCGGAAGTTATTGTGTTTACGGTCAGCCTAACGGCCGACTGCGTAAACACAATAACTTCCGAAAGAAACAACTTAGAAACTCGATATTTGTAGAGAAGGTTTGGACCTTAATTACGAAGGCCGAATTCGTGAATGGGTAAAATCCACCCAATGATTCCGTAGATATACCCAATCAAAATTTTATTTTTCCAATATTTCCAAAAATACAAATCAGATCGAATTGAAATCCAGTACTTCATCGAAAATAACAGTTCGAAGTTTCATACAGAATTTAATGAGGATGATATGATGAGAAAATCATATAAATTTTTTTTTCAAATTGTTCTAATTACCCGATTATTACGAAATTTTGCATAAAGTTGTCTTTCAGCGTCTTAAAACTAGCTGTGAAGTTTAATCAGGCTTGAATCAGTATTTCTCGAGTTATACCGAAAAAATCAACGATAGAAGAGAGAAGAAAACCTCGAAATTTGACATATTTTTTCCCGATATCTCCAAAACTTATGATCGTATCGAACTGAAATTTGGTGCATTGCTGTGAAATTAGAAGGTCAAAGCGTGAGTTTAATTTTTCTTGGATATGATAAATGGTTTCCGAAAACAAAATTTTTTTGGAAAAAAATTTCGAAAAAAATTTTTTTTAAAAATAACCAACAATATAATCCTGGCGAAATTTGGCTCAAAGTTGCGCGTCGTTGTACTTCACCTAACCGCCAAGTTTGAATCCAATCGCTCAGGTAGTTTCTGAAATAAAAAATAAATAACTTCAAAACTTCAAATGCCTATAACTCCGAAACTATTCGATCGATTTGGCCCATTAACGAACTTAACCGCGGCATTCCAATGCGCGACCTACCCTGAAAGTTTCAAGTTGCTAGCTCACTTCGTTCGACAGTTATCGTGTCTACGGCCGGCCAACCGGCCGGCCGGCCGGCCGGCCGGACAGAATCGATTTTGACACCGGATTCGTCATCAGTGAGTCCAACCTAGTCGATTGAGACCATTTTCGGCTCAATCATTCAAAATTACAGACATTTGATCAAAACGATAGCACGCTGTTCCCCTAGAACATGCGCGCAAAAATGACAATCTTGCCTCAACACAAAACCGAGCAGTATCCACATGTGTAGTTAATTTTAGTTCAGAGTCAAATATTACTCCCAGATTTCTTACACGCTTGGATTGTTTTAACTCAACGAGTTTGTAATGAAAAATCGATAACATACTTGTTAACATACTTGGTGAAAGTAGTAACATGACAATTTTCAATATTCAGGTACAAAGAGTAAGCTGAGCAGAAGACGAGCAGTCTATTTCACATTTAATTCTGTGAAAGATTTTCAAATCTTCGGCAAACAGGAGAATTTCACATATTCCGAAGCATCTCACTGCTTATTCATATGAATTATAAACAACGTGGTTCGAAACCTTCGACAGAAACATACTGCGACCTATTGCTCAAGAAAGATTCAAACCATCTTAAAAGTGGACCACATATTCTTATCCTGTTTAACTTCGTGACAAACAAGTATTTGAATATGAATCTTGTCAAAAGCTTCACTGAAATCGGTGTGGACAGCGTTTACTTGGATTCCACTATACAACGGATTCTGCAAATACTCCACGAAAGTAACTCGATAAGTTTCACAGTATAGGTTTTTTTTGGGTTTAAACTCCCGAAATCTGAAACAAAATTATTAAAAATTAAATTGAATTGTTTTTTCATGGAAAACGCCCTTCCGGATTGCACACTTGCAAAACTATTTGTCAATAGTACAAATCTGACTCTTTCATCAGACAAAGTAGAAAATTTCATCTTCTAATCGTAATATATCCTGTTGGAGTCTTACCTCATTTTACCTGAGAAAACTTACTTTTTCTATAATTAAAGTAAAACTGAACCTATTTTTGATTTTTTGAGTTCCATTACTTTCAAAAGGTAGTTAAATTTTGAGGAACTTTGGAATTACTTTATGATATCTGCATCTGCACATGAAAGTGAGGCTGTTTTCTATTTGTGCTCGTTTCTTATATTATTCTTTCAATTTACAATCCGCACGAGCGTGTTTCGTGAAAAAAAAATTTATTATATTTAATTTTAAATAGTTCTGTTTCAGATATTGGGGGTGGAAACCCAAAAAACCACCTATAAAATGATGCGAAATTCTCCCAAAATGAGCTTTAATCGATAGATTAGTTTCAGCTCAGCGATCCATATAATATATATTATTTCATAATACTTTAAAACTTCAATTACTATTAGGTAATGCCCTCTGGAATGAGCGACTTAAAGCACCGATACCCTATTTTAATTATTATAGCATCCCCAACCGAGTGGAATAGTTTACATTCAATTTATGTTTCAATAAAACACATATACAGCAAAGAATAAACAGTCGAACACAGAGTGATACAATTTAGTAAACCGAGAAGACAAACTTACTTAACGATCAATATACACCACCATTCGTCATACCCGTCAGTCGGATTGATATCGTCTGATAGCTTCCCAGATTACTTGTCCGTGGTCCACGAATGCCTCGCCACGCAGCAGTCCCGAAATTCATCGCTGACAAGCGCCCTTTTCGGCCGTTCTGCCGTTCTTCCTTGATCCGAACGATCCGGAATTGCTTAAAGACCTCAGCCAGTCGCACGCGAACCACCGTCACGGCCGTCACGCGCAGTGCTTCCTGTGATGTACTTGTAAGGCTGTTTTTAGTTTGGGAGATCTCGGAAAAATCGTGTTTGGTGCTTGTTTCGTGTTTGGAATACGCCAATCATCCCCGCGAAGAATTTCAGATTCCGTTGAAAGTTGCTAAATGTGTGATTATTCTCTCTATTGCAAGTTCAGATATCTTCGATAGCGCCTTTAAATAATGAGCAGTTCGTTGAATTTTTCCAACATGCGCATATAAAATTACAAAAGTTGAGTTTTCCAAAAGTTCCATTTTTGCGAGAATATTTCGAATTCTTTAAAGAGGTAACTAAGAGAAATTATTATTTTCGATAAAAAGAATATTTCCAAAATTTGTATTAATTGCCGAAACTAAAACTGCATTTCCTCTTTTTAAGTTGAATGAAAGGTACGGATATACTTTCCATTTTTAGTGCATCCATTTTCCCATTGCACAATCCTCCCTAATATCAGCAAAGGATTGCATCGCAAGCTCCAATCTTTCCCAACTCGCTCTTCTCAAGCATAAACGAAATCGAACATTGTTTGATTTATAATGCATACTTGGAAGAAATGGAGTGTGGAAATATAAGTCTTACAAAATAATACAATCTTTCCTTGGCAACAGAGTGAATTTTCCAAAAACACTCGATTCGATTCAGAATGAACATGTGTCACATCCTCTTAGATCCCACTCTGTGAGACTACAAAGCTCGTCACGGTAGGCACTCTGCAGTGTCATATCCTTGGTAGAGGAGGTAACAAATATGCATAGAATATATCAGATGTAAACCAGCTCTTTCTATTACCCACTAAAATTTTGCGCCATAGAATGGCTATAATGAAACTTTCTCCCTAAAAGGTAATGAGATATTTGAATTGATGGTTCTGTCTAGTTCTCCTAGGTTTCTCTAGGAAACTCCTAAGGAGCTATATTAGCGTCTGGGAGATAGAGGACCTATAATATTTGTTCTGTGTAGTCTTTGTTACTGAGTCCTAACGCCATGTAAGGAAAAAATACTTCTAATTGTTTACCATAATGTCCATAATGCGAATGGTTGGAACGCTCCCCTGCTAACCGAAAAATGATTTTCTTCACCAGAGGATTGAACCCTTACCCTATGATCATATGTCTGGGTAGTAGGCACTGCACCAGCGCTACATATCCACCAAGGTCTTCGTAATAGTCAATTGTCTTGCACAAAGAAAAAGAAAAATTTCATATTCAGAATCGAGGGCATTATCAGTAAAATATTCAATTACTAATGGAGTCTGAAAAACATTGAATATACAAGCAGTGGATAATTCCAAAATTTCAAAAGAGGAAGAATTACCATCCACAAGAAAAATATTGAGGGATAGTACCTTTTCCATCAAATTATTCCCGGTTGCTTTTCCTTATTTTTATCTCTCCCACGGCCTACCGATTTCATTTCACGAACCAATTACATTTTTTGTATATAAATCGCTTCTAGCCTCCACTTTTCACACGATTGTTCATTCTTTACAATCTCATACGATTCTTCTCTTTCATTATCAGCAATTTAAATGTGATTCAATCATTTTCAGCAGAAATACTAAACTTGTTAATTATGTGTCAACTTGTAGAGGTAACTGATGAACGTGTGTATATCAATCTTATTTATCTTTTGATGGAGAAAGATATGAATAATAGAGCGTAGAACTCAATTTGTCTGAGGATATCACCACGCTTTCTAGATGAGAGTGCCATCTCAAATCATTAATCTTCCTTCTCAATCCTTTACAATTCCATCACCAGAAATTCTTCGGAGGACGAACAACTCATACTTTTTTATACGGGTGGGAAGGCACTGATGGATTCTATCGTGATGGATTTCGACGATGGGAGCCATTTGGCAACATAGCGGGCAAAGCGGGGGTGCTAGTCGAGGCGCTCGGGAATAACCGTACAAATTTAGTTATTAATTTTTTCATTTATTTATTCATTTAATCTCCCCATATACACCCTAAGAGTAATTTCAAATATAGAGAGGTAACAGTTACAAATACAAAAGAGTGTTCAACTCAGTTACACCAGTATTGAATATGTATGTATCAAACTTTTGGACGAATTCATTGCAGCTCATTAACATTGTGTTAAAAGGGGATAACACAATTGGTTTAACATAAAATATGTTTTTATTATGCAATCTCAAATTTAACTCTGAAACCTTAAAATTAATGTAACCCAGAAAATCACAGTCAAAATAACTTTTTCTATTTAAAACATCTGAAATTGAAATCACAGCTTTTGTTTTTCTTCTATTATCTAAAGATTGTAAACTAGGCTCGATTAACATATAGCGATAGGATTTCACGAATGGAAATTCTTTAAAATTTTCTACATGTAAGTACCTGAAAAATCTTTTTTGTACCTTTTCTATGGTCAATGTTGATGGCCGTTAAGGGCATCCATACTACCGAGGCATATTCCAGATGGGGTCTCACAAGTGCCTAAGATAAGTTGTCGCACAGCTAAACTCCCTTGAATTTCTCATAAATAGACCTAATGCCCTGAAAGCTTTACTTCTTGAGTACTCGAAATATCTACCAAATTTCAAATTTCACTGGAATACAATTTCTCAGTCTTTTACCTCCGATTTTCGTGTGATTTCTTTCTGGCAGATTTCATATTCGAATTCATTCGGGTTTTTTTTACGCGCTTGTTTTGGATAACAGTGCGTTTTCATGTCGTCACGATGTCTGTAATTTTCGAATTTGTAGCCGAAATTTTAAAACAAAATTGTTTCTTTGAAAATTGTCATATTTCATTTGAATTTCACTGAAATCTCCAAACCGCCACTTCATAACCGAGTACTTTATTTCAGCACAATCAGATTACCTCATTTTTCTGCGATTCCGTTTGAATTTCATTCTAATCGACACCGGAAACTCGAAGACTCTGTTTCAGTCCAATCAGATATGTATTCTTTGAATTTTTCTACTAATAAGTTCAAAATATTTGTTCGCATCGACCTTTCACGGCATCTACTGGTGAATGAAATATCCAAATGAAATTCTAGGAAAGGATTATATCTGTCTCCTTCTACAATAGGAAACTCAGATTTTGATATGGTTAACATGGACATTGAAATATTCGATAGTATTAGATCTAGTTATCGATTCATGAAATTTCCTATTTCGTTTTTCTGTGCCAGATTGAATAGATTCTGATAGTCATTAATTGAAACACATTCATCACAACTTTTAGAGAATATGGAAATATGGAAATCTCCCATGACTAGTACATTTCCACCGTTCCACAATATGTTACCAAACTGTAAGACATATACATCATATAAACTAATATCTGACTTTGGTGGAAAGTATACTAGGGAGAAATAGCAAGTTAACCTCTTTGACCCAAACTTTACAAGTAAGCATTCCACTGGGCAATCTGTTATGACTACTTCAAACTTAATATAATTTTTTACTGCAATAAGCACGCCACCACCTCGTGTTTGGGAGGAATTTATGTCCTTTTTCACAACTACGTACCGGTCATCAAAAAGTTCTTCATTGAACACCCCACCAGATAACCAAGTTTCGGCCACAGCAATTATGTCAAAATCAGATCCCAATATCATCATCAGAAATACTTCTGTTCTTTGAACCTCGCAAATTCTGATAATAAACACTCAGTTGTTCATTGTGCTTATGTGCTGCTGTTACTGATTCACCTGAAAAGACGATCTGTCCCTTGAAAAATGCGATAGATTTGCACCTTCGGGCCATACTTATTTCTTCCAAGCGTCCCTTAGTTGATCTTGTAGGATTGTAATTTTCATGGCTACATAATGAGTAGGATGTTCAGGATGATGATTTTCACACACGTTTGTAAATTTATATTTAAGTAGTTCAATCATATCTTTGGGTTCCGTACTTCAGTCTAACCAACAAATCCGCTTTCTACGAATTGAAATGCTCATAGGAATCAGCTAGTTTCATATCAAATATTCTTTATTATAAATCACCACAATTCATTCTGAAAGTCATTGTCGTAGTACGTAGTGTGAAGTATGATATGATATGAATATTTGTGGATAATCATATCCATCAGTTTTCATTCCAAATTCAGCATTTTCAATAACGAAAGTTTAATTCGCTGTTGGAAGAACAGAGACTGCCGACTTCAAATTGATGGTAGGAAAATTTTGAAATTAGAAAAAGAATGTCTGAGGCCGGGCACAGTTAGCAACAGAATAGATATTATTACTTATCACTTTCCTTAACATTTAAAAAAGGCAAAAAAGTGTTCGTATTTAGATGACCAGGGACGGCGGATTTCAATTTGTTGGAAGGAAAACTCCCTTGATATTTTGACTAGCCAGAAAAAAGCTCATACACAGGAGACCAGGGACGGCAGACTCCATTTCAGAGGAAAGAAAATTTCAAATTTATGTCAAGACCCGAGTACCACTAACTTCCCGGCGGGATAACTGAGATGTCCTAATCCAGCTTTCATGCGAACGCCTATTGTAATTTCCCAAAGTGGTCACAAATACAACACATGATTTGGGAATTCGCAATGCGAGTTCCCAAATTTATCTCCGACTTAACCAGAACTGGATATTCACATTGCGAGTTCCTAAAATCATCCCAAATGTAACCGTATTGAGAAATTCACAATTCATCTTCCTGAAGCCATCGCAGATGTAACCAGAATACGAAATTCGCAATACGCATTCCTAAAGTCAACACAGACGTAGCCCGAATAGGAAATTCGCAATCCCGCATGTCACATCAATTGAAAATTCTCAAATCTTCCCTGAAGTTATCACGGACATGAGGGAGAATTTTAGGATATCCTTCATGCGTAGTTTGAACAGAGACAAATTGCAGATAATTTAATTTCGTTATACACTGTTTATGGATAGGCGTAATATGTGTTTGATTCATAAGAACGAAATAAATAACTTCTAAGAGGTTTCCTAGATACCTATAGGATAATCGACAAAATTACAAAATACGAATCAGTTAAAACAAAATTCACGTTGACTTATATCCGTAACTGGACTCTATGATTTTCTCTCTACGATTTTCCGGAAGCTCATAATGAGAATATTGTGGTCCAAAATCACGGCGTTTTTATGTATTCGGTGCACGAGATAATGCAAGTTAGTCTGAAACCTAAATTAACAGGTAAAAAGTGTCTAGCAAATGTATAGTTCTGTTATTGTATGAACTACTTTATACAAGGGTCATATAGTAAAAACTATATAGTAAAAACAACAGTACACTAGTTCTAAAAAAAGCTCTCCTTTTCTATCATATTTCTGGACCGAAATTCACTACCAGTATCGGTTAGACAACGGTAAACTTGTAATAACGCGAGTGGAAGTTACGTTCTTGAATATGTTGAATTTCCAGAATTTTTGGAGAGAACAGAAAATCTGAAATTCAATCAAAACTGCTTCAAAATTTTCTGAAAAGATTCTTCAAAATGTTGACAAATGAGCGATCCGACGTTTTTCCTCAAGAAACCATACATTCCTCATTCAAGTACAACCTTGGATTATGAATCAACTTTTTTTTTTCCATATACCCTTCAAAGTAAGATAACTATATTTTTCCAAGAACCGATAATTCGTCTCCACTAATTTCCAAAATACAAATGAGTATTCAATTCCGACCGCGCTAAACCCAACTAGCAATTTCATATTTTATAACTGTTGCAGAAACGTTTTCAGCCAAATGTTTATATAATATTTGTCTTCTCGGAAGTGTTTCTAATGCGTTAAAAAAATAACTATAAATACAAAATTGGCACATTTTATAAAACAATTTTGCGACCCTCGAGATTTTATAAAGCATCTCGTGAAAGTTACAAGAAAAATATAAAGCAGCTTTAAAACTGTTCTATAGGAACTTCATAAGGTTTTTCACATGCCTGTTCTGAAATAAAAGAGTAATCTGGAATGTTATTTAAAAAATCGAAATACTTCTTAATCATTTCTTTCAGTTGGAAGAAACAATTCGGAATATGACAGTCGATGGGAAAATATTGAACGTCGCCTATCTTTACTCTTTAGCAGAAACAATTCTATTTATTCGTTGATTCACTAAGAGTCATAGTTCCCGAAATGGAGAACGAAAATATTGATGCGAATTAAATTTCATTGTGAAATAAAGCATAATATTAGTATATCATAAACGCGCTTCCAATTTTCGAACGTTTTCCATAAATAAATGAACAAAACATGAAAATGCTTCCTGGGTCTTATAATTTTTTTTTCATCGAAATATGAACCAATGTTTGCGAAACATCAGTATCAAGTCAATTTTTTTCTTAGGTGATTCAAATATCAACACGGATGCAAATTTCTGTACTTTCAGAATTCGTCATTTTTTATCATCATAAATACTGCCATCTTTAATGGCGTCATCTTATAAAATAGTTTTGTATCTTTATAAAGCTCTCTGTAATAATTTAGCTACTATACAACTGCTATGAAACATATTTAACACTATCGCCTTGGTGACTAATGGAAACATACAGCTACAGCTGATTTGATATAGAAAAAGTGTGGTTAGAATCAGAAGCACGCTCTGACTTCTCATTTTCATATATTTCCCAAACTCCAGTGAATGGATATGTCTCACAAAATCAAGATTGAGTTCCAATTCCATTAATAGATTTTCACGAAAACTTCAAACATGTTGATTCTTTGGTCGTAACCTCACTCAAAATTCGATACAGATAGTATTTTATTATCGTCACGGCATTAATATAAATTAATGATGACGAACCCAACTATTGAAGGAAACGTGTGGTTAGATTGATTAGAAGTACCACCCCTCATATTTTCTTTTCAACACTAGTGAGTGGGCATGCTCGACGAAATCAAATACCTATAACTTTCAATTTCAGATATAGATTTTCATGAAATCTTTCAAGATGTTCATTATTTCGATATAACCTTACTCAAAATGCGATTCATATAATATTTCATTATCGTCATGGAAAACAGAATAATGATAACAAACGCAGCTGTTACAGGAAAAGTGGGGTTAGAATTGTTTTTTCTCCATTAAGTGAGTGGACATGTCTAACGAAATCGGGAATAATTTTCAATTTTATTTAAAGATTTTAAGGATATCGAATATTAAATCAAAATGCATTCCATATTCGATTATCGTCATGGAGTACAATACTATAATAAAATGTGCGATCACGAAAAAATAAATTTTCTTATAAGAGCATACTGTTGGTGAAAGTTATTTTATAAAACGGTAATGAAATTTCATACAAAGTAAATTTTAAACATTTTTTTAATGAATTTATACTGAAGGCAGGAATATCGTAGGAAAATGTTATAAACCCACTAAAAAACAATTCAATTGTATAAATATTTATGTTTTATAAGTTAGTTATAGATCCCTTAAGATATAGTATAGAAACAGTTTTATAAGATATTTTATAATTCGGTCATATAAACGTTTTCGTGATAAATTTATAAAATACTTGAGATGTCCACAACAGATTGAAATTTATTTAGCATCAATATAATGAATTGACATTCTAGAGAGTTCAATATAATACTTATGAAATGAAAAAGTCGAGAATAATCAGAATTATACGACAACTTTGCTGGTTGGGAACAATACTCAAAGTCTCTGACCACCAAACATAAGAACCGATAATCAAAGCGCTCATACGATTACGATTTCGTCTGGTATGTTTCGTCCACGGATCTCGCCATTTTGCGGATCTCAGGTCAAGTAGATCTGTGATTCCCTGCCTTGAGTTTATTGCTTGAGGCTATTCGTATTGGTTCACGATGTAAGTCTGCAGAGGACCTGTCTGCTATTTTCATAAAGGAAGTCCACATAGGAGATCACCAAAATCTCAACAGGAAATATTCCAGAAATATCATTTACATGTTTTTATATCTGTACTTCCGGAAATTTTCGCTTGGGGCACCTTAATATATCGCATGGCGTGCTCCCAGAAATCTCATGCAATCAAATCATCAAGCAATGAGCAGTGTTTGAAAATTTATTAAACTCTTCGCCATGAGGCTATGCGAGCGAATTTCCCACGAAACCTCCTATTGTAGGAAGTTTGAGAATGCGATACCTCCAGGATCACTATGAGAATATCACTTTGGCGGACATTTGGAGGAAATGTAGCACTCTATGTTCCTCCTTAGAGAAGAAGCAAAAGTACTCTCAATGAAAAGATATCGTCTGGATATCTTACAATTCCTCTGTGTTGCCTAGGGACGTATCCGAGTGAAGTCAGGAAAAGAGACTGATTTGATATAATTCTTCGAATATCCAAAAAAGTTCTCGTACAAAGGATACCAGTAACGACGGATTTCATTTCGAGGAAAGGAACATTTCAAATTTTCGTGAAAAATTATCCGAGTACTGACATACTTCGGCTCAGATCTGTTCTTATTCCTTATCACTTCATTCATCATTTTCAATTTCTTGAATTTAGTAAGGAGAGCAGGTATGACGAGCAGGTATGACGTACTTCAAATTGAAATCCTCAATTTCGAGTAGGTTGTCCTAGTTCCTGCTACCGCGAGAACCCAACCTTAAATATTGAAAATGCTGAATGTAAAATAATTTTATTTTTGTTGACAAAAGTGTATTTTTTCGGGAATTATACATCAGGTTTCAATGAAATGTTGCACAGACCTTGAAATTGATACTCCTGAACAATATATCACATTCGGTATTAAACTATCAGATTTGAGTTTATCCGATTTTGATTTATTGAGATATTGGAAGAAATATCGAACCAAGAAAGAACTTTTATGTCTAGGTACTCAAACTTTAGTGGAATGAAAATAACTACACACTAAAGGTTGAATACACGGTCAATGTCCAAAGGTAAAAAGATATAAATTTCAATTTCAAACGAAAACTTACTCAAACAGAGTGGTGAAACAAGCAACCAGGGGGCCAATTCTTGAATTTCCATCAATAATTGAAGGGTTTGACAATTGCCATATGTCTGGGTCGATTTTATAAGTTAAATATAAACAACAAGTAGACATGACCTGAGCATTGAACCGTATGTCACAATCGACAATCGAATATTATATCTCCTATACTCCTTACCACTCGTTGCTGAGTCGAAGAAAACGGTGATAAGGTTATGTTTATATTCGGATTTGAAATTTCTCGATATCTTGCATTCAGTTTATTTCTCAAAGATTTGCTTGAAAACATGGTCGAAATGATGAACAGAATTCACACAAATTTTGCAGATGCTCGAAAAAAAACGACATAAACCTATGATGAATATCATACTCTTCAATTCTTGATCAAGATTCAAGAATCGACTCGCAGTTTTGGAACTTTGAAAGCACGGCACAAGTCAAACAAGAAGAAAGAAAAACAACACATGTGGAAAAGCGAACAGATCTGTAGAAACCGCTCATTGATAAACATGCAACTAGTTTTCTGTAACATTCTCATCCAACTAGAAATGACAATGAAATTTTGTGAAAAGAAATACAGATGAAGTCACTACGGGTGGAAGTTTGAGTAAATTCAGCAAGATAAGCAATTCGGAAAATCCTGTAAAATCCTGTTCAAAGCATGTACAATTTCTTGGGAGACTTGCTTCAAGCCTTCGTTATATGAGCCTTTTCCACACTTGTTTTCACACTTCTAAAAGATCTGCCGATGCAAAAACACCGAATGAACGATTGAATTGATACACTTCTATCTTATCTTCTAGACTAGCTTGATCTTCATGCTAAGGAAGAAAATATTTTAGGATTATTTACTACAACACAAATTTTTATGTTTAATTGTCTCAGATATTTTTGAATTTTCTAGGATATTTTGGAAATGTATGGGATACTCCGAAATAAAATGTAGCGTTTCTCAATGATAGGAGATTGTTGGGATTGCTGTCTTATGGTGACTTTATGGGACATTTTATGGAAAACATTCTGGATAAAATCTATGAAGGGAGTGAGCGGCCTCCTTCCACTCCTTTTTACGAGCTTATTCTGGGGAACAGCGAGTTAACTTTTCGTCACAATTTCTTAAATTTTCAATATTGGTTTCAAACGACTACGTCAGACTCACTGATGAAGGATCCATGGTCAAATTTGATTTGTCCGTTCCAAAAAAGATCTAGAGTCTCTAAATTATCAGGTAAGGTTGAGATCCTGAATATCTCGGTAAAGTTCGTTAGTGGACTAAGTCGGCCCAACAGCTTCATAGTTTTACCTTCATATGAAATTTAAGGTTAATTTCTCGATATCTCATGAAGGACTTGGGCAATCGAATTGAAAATTGTTAACTAGATTTTGAATACCAACCCGCAACTCAATACAAAATCTTATGTGAACCCAGTTGTCAGAAAATTAAAATAAAGAAGATTTCGAAAATTTCGAAGTTTCTGTTGAAAATGTTTTTTCTCGGAAAGTATCGATCAGATATTCACGAAATTTGACACATACCTCAGGAACAGTATCCAACAACAATATTCAATTTTCAATTCGGCACGATATTTACATTCGGAGATATATGGGGAAATAGCTGAAATTTCGTTGTTGTTTGAAATTTTACGGTTCCTCAATATCTCAAGAAGTACCAATGCGATCAGATCGATTACTGATATTGCTGCCGATTTACCCAGATTTCTCTAGGAGACTCCTTAGAAGCTGAAGGCACACAAATTTCGAATTGAATCATCTGAAAAAAATTGTTAGGGGTTGAACAGAGCTCGACTTGAAGGAAGAAGTTTTCCGTAAATTATGTGATAAATTCATTATGTTGTATCTTATGCGCCACTAAATGGATATAGTTGCCTTCAATCGATTATTTCCGGAAATATGGACACTAATGATAATAAATGAATTTTACATACTTTGTATCTTGAAAACCAACCAGTTGGAATATATGTTTATATGAACTTTTCTTCTTGATATATTCCAAAGAATCACCTCTCGAAGTTTCGTCAACGTAGGTACCCAATTTACACCCTCCGTACTGGGAACCATCACCCTCGAATTGTTTTTATTACCAAATCAGATATGGCCGTCAGAGAAATATACAGGGGGAGTTGTGGGTCAGTTTTAACTGTTGATTCTTCTCATCAACTGGAACACTTTTCATTCACCACTATCCAGATTCTGCTCTGGTAAAAAGATACACGCTGTAGAAATTCAAAAAAAAAATAGTCCTTCTTTTGAAGCTTGGAAATGGTTGCTTGGAATCGGATGAAGTCTGCCGTGAAGTTTTCTATAACCATGACGCATATTCTCCAGTAGTCAATTTCATCCTACTTCAAACTGTTTTAAAGTTACAGATTCGCCGATTCATGAAACTATGCAGATAATGTTTATCCTATATAATTACAAAAATCTTCAATCAATTTAGACTACTCGATTGTTCCTTATAATTTTGCCTTGAATCCGCCGTTTTGAAGTAATCGAAAAAATCATTTTGTAGGTTTTTTTCTGGGTTTTCACTCCCAATATCTGGAAAAGAACTATAAAAAATTAAATAAAATTGTTTTTATGGAGAACGCCCTTGCGATTTGCAGGACTGAACTATTTGAGAAATAGTTCAATCCTGCAAACGCAAGGGCGCATTTCATAAAAAATGCATTCATTTGATTTTAATGATTCTGTTTCTCATATTGGGAGTGAAAATCCAGAAAAATCTCATACAATGATTTATTCGATGCATTTAAAGAATATAGAGTCCTCATCAGTGGAGAAACGTGAGTTTAAGATACTGTTGTGCTGGTGACCCGGTACCCGATATAAAAGAGTGTGCAGAGTAAGAATAAAGTTTCAGGAGGACCACATCCTTTATTTTGAAATAATCAAATAAATCTCAAAAGGTTTTTTAGCATTGGCACGGATTAAGATCAATGAATTATATCTGAATAAAATTACCCACTGATAAATTTACTTGCTCCTGCTACAAATTTGTATGCAAGAACATGTCACTTCTTTTTCTTAAACTAGATCAATTCTTCGGAATTTCTTCTATGCAAACTTACTAATAAATATTTTATTGAAATTTAATGTATCTCACCTTTTGATTTTTCACCATTTACTAGTAGAAACAATATAACGCTTAGTTAAATACGGTATACAGGATGTTTGATTGGTATATGAACATACCGTAACCTGAGGTAGAGCTACCCCAGACGAGTCCAAAAATCCTATATATGGTAGATCTTATCAATTCTATAAACAAGATACAGGGTGTTTCTTCTATTCACCAATATTTTAAATTGCTCATATCTTTTGAACCAACCAACATAATTCGTTGATGGGAATTGGTTCACGGAGAAAATAGAGCTTCAGTAATAATAAACTAAAATAACCACAAGCATGAATATCTGTCGATAAGTCCGCAAATATTCCACCTTGATCAGAGTTAATCATCCAATCAATCGAAACATCTACACCGAAGAAGCGGACCCAAGGAGAATGACTACAGTTTTTTCAAAGTTATTCCTGATCGTCAGGTCATCTCACCTTAAAAACCGTTATCGTCTTGTGGGAAATCCACATGAACCGAGTGTTTCCAAAGTCGTGACGGACGTTGTGAAACTGCAAAATCGCATATGCAGCGACCTGTTACTACAAAACAATGAACGTCATGCAGCACATCGATCAAAGTATTCTGCACTCGAAGGTAGAATTTGCAAGGTGCTCCTGGAAGATGGTGGGCGCGCTGTATGTAGGTATACTGCAGTTGTCCATCTGATAGGTGACAAGTATCTAGATTCCCTCTCAGCGGTTTTTGAGGTGAGATAACCTGACGTTCAAGAATAACGACAGATATTCGTCCTTGTTATTATGTTAGTCTATAATTCGTTGATATTTAGAATTTATGATGAACTCGTACAGGTCAATCGATTCATGGTTGAATAATTGAAAAATTTAAGATCCGTATTATTAAAATATGGGACTTCTGTCAAGTTGAGGTTCAACACCCTGTATATTTTCCTAGCTAGACATGAATACACTTAACACTTTGAATATTTCCAAATTAAAAATTATCGACTTGGTTTAAATCTAGTGATCCACCGGTCGAGGTATGCGGTTCACCTCTGCATATCCACATATTTGGACAAATTTCCAGACTACAACTCTCAAATGAGGTGGACCATTACCATGCTGAAAACACATTTCTGCACAAGATCACCGATTCATGCAGAAAGATGCTGCTCCTGAGGGGAATACGTGGCCCAATCCATTGATTTTCATGGAGTAGATACCATACGTTTATAGGAAATCTGCGTACTAGATTTCCGTCTACCCGACTTCATGCGTATTTTCTTCAACCTCTGCATAGTCAGGAACTTTTTGGATAAGCAATTTCGAAACATGTTAGTTGGCAGAGGTAGATTGCATTGCTAGACCTCCAGATCAACAGATTTAAATACTGACAATTATTTTATTTGGGAACATTCAAATGTTTACTTTTATTCGTTTGAGATCGGAGGTAAGGAAATAGCAAGTAAGGTTATCGAAGTCTCCTTCTATACGTACGCACGTAATAATCCAGACGTGATCAAAACAACTATCAGTAATATTTTGGGACGGTCGAGAATTGAAATTTAACGAAACGCTGTTACTTTGAAACTCTTTATGTGATTCATTATTCGGATTTGTATTTCTCAATACATTCAAATTTTCATTGTTGTTAATTTCGGATTCATTTTACAAAAGTATTGTTTTTTGAACATTTTTAAAAAATAACTATCGAAATAACATAAAATACTAATTTCCAATCAAAATGACAAGGAATTATTTCAACTCCCTCACGAACTTCGAATTTTCTGAGAATTGTCTATTGAATCAAATCTTTCCGTAAAATTTTGGGTAACCAATTCAACGAGCAGAATAAAAATATCAACTGATTCCAAGTGAATATTTCCTACTCTTTTCAAATACTCAAATCCAATTTTTAAATTTTAATATACAGGGTGTTGAATCGCAGCTTGACAAAGGTCCCATATTTCTCTAATACGGATCTGGAATTTTTCAATCATTTGACTCTGAATCGATTGACCTGTATAAGTTAATCATAAATTCTAAAAATCAACGAATTATTTTGGGTGGTTCAAAGGTTATAAGCAATTGAAAATACTGGTGAATATAAGAAACACCCTATATCTCGGTTATGGAATCGATAAAATCTACCATATATAGGTTGTTTGGACTCGTCTAGGGTAGCTCCACCTCAGGTTACCGTATGTTCATTTACCAATGAAACACTAGCTGTTTAGTAGGAACTACCTGTCAGGTTTTGCCGAAATTTCGCCGTCACTTTTCGATGAGATAATAGATTTATTTCAATTCGATACGATCGGTTGTTTCGAAAATACCGAGAGAACTGTATTTTGAATATTATGTATATCCGAGAAATCGTTGGGTAAATTTTAATCATCCACGAACTCAACTTCGTAACTCCATATCTCCTTGACGAATATCGAGTCTCTGAGTAAGCTCCATAGGATCTAATTGTGAAGTGGTTTCCAATAAGAAGTGTTATTTTGAATAGCCCGCTATTTAGGCAGATGTCACTTTTGAAGCTGTAATTTCTTGACATTTGACAAGTAGAAACTACGCCATTAATGAAAATGGAACGATACACGATTCAACAACGTATTGGGATTATTAAAATTCACCATAAAATTGTTGAAAATTTGGCAGAGACGGTTCGTAAAACTCGAACATTTTTGGGTCGTCGTGAAGCACCTTGTCGGACCGCAATAAAGAAATTGGTGGAAAAATTCGAGCTGTTGGGACGAGTTAGTGAAGAATTAAACCCGTGCACGTCGCTCAAGAACAGCCGAGAATATTGCTGCTGTTGCCGAAAGTGTTGAAGAAAACCCAGGTTTGTCCATTCCTCGCCGTTCTTTGGAATAAGGTATTCCACAAACGTCATTACACCGTATTTTGCATAAAGATTTGGGTCTTAAGGCTTATAAAGTTCAGTTAACACAAGAACTCAAGCCGGCCGATCATCAACAACTTCGTGTCTTTGCTGATTGGGTCGTTGAAATGCATGAAAATGATCCGGAATTCCATCGAACAATCATCTTGAGCCCATTTCCACCTCGGAGGCTTCGTCAACAAGTAAAATTGTCGCATCTGGGGCTCGGAAATCCCGAGAGTTATTGTTGGGAAGCCTCTCTACCCTCAACGTGTGACTGTTTGGTGCGGTTTATGGTCCGGCGGAGTCATTGGACCTTAATTTTTCGGAAATGGGGCTCGAGCAACAGTTACGGTGAATGGATTGCGCTATCGAGAGATGATTTATGATTTTTATGGCCGGAATTGGATGGTATTGATCTGGACAACGTTTACTTTCAACAAGACGGCGCTACGTGCCACACAAGCAACGAAACCATTGATCTTTTGCGGGAAAAGTTTCCGGACCGTGTTATCTCTCGAAGAGGTGATCACAATTGGCCACCGAGATCTTGTGATTTAACACCTTGCGACTTCTTCCTTTGGGGCCACGTGAAGGAGAAGGGCTACGCTAATAGCCCAGCGTCGATTAAAGACCTCAAAGATGGAATTCGTGAGGATATCGAGGACATAGGGCAGCCATACTTTGCAATTTGGTTATGGAAAATTTCATTAAAAGGATATGGTCCTGTAAGCGTGATCGTGGTGGTCATTTGCCTGATGTTATTTTTCACCATTAACGGCATAGCTTCTTCTTTATAAGGAAATAAACATCCGATCATTTATATTGAAAAATGACATTTTTCTTTGAATATCAAAATAACACCTCTTATTGGAAAACCCTGTATTAACGATCGGTCGTTCTTTCCGAAAGCATTTTTTTGAAGGCTCGATATTCGTAGTGTAGGCTCAATAGCGAAGATCGCATCCGTGAATGATATGCCCACTCAAAATATAAATTTTCCATTACTTTCGAGAATACTACGGATCGAATTCAGATCTGGTACATGGTATGAAAAAAACGACTTGAAGCTCCATTTAGAATTTGGTGAGGACGGTATGATTAAAGGATCGCGACATCGTTTAATGAGGAAGTAAAGCTTCGTTGGGCGGGTTTGATACGTGGCCACTATGGCTTTGAATTCGAACGAGCGGGTTAGAGCTCATTATTTCACCTGAAGGATTTCCCAGAATTCTTTATTTCTAATTACGAGTATCTGACATAATTATATGAATCACGCTGGATGTGCAAATTGGACTAGCTGCTCTCGTGAAATATGCCATAAGGAGGTATATTTATATCTGAAATCGCCGATTTCAATTAAACCCTTTGAGTTCATGTGTATATCGCAACCGTATTTCATCGTGATAGTTCTCTTTGACAGACTCGAAAACAGCGCTAGAAAATGGGTGTTCACAGAGGCACTACATAATTAATATTCTCTCAGGCCCATGTTAATCCTATCGATCCGTGTAAATTGTGGCAGGTTCGCTTCTGTTTAATATAGTTTCGATAGAAAATCTCTTCACCATAGATTTGTGAATTCGCTACTTCTGCCAAATTTTCACAGTTGAATTAATTTCCAATTCCATATCAGGAGAGTTGTTTTGAATGATTATATTTATTGAAACAGTAAGCTGGACGAAACTAATTTATTAATCAATAATAATAATATTTGTCATTTTTGTGACTAGGATGAGCTTAATTGGGATTAGTCTGTTATTATTTTATCTGGGGACAGTATTTGATGTATATTTTATATTTAAAAGTTTCAGAAATTATTGAAAAAATGAAATTATCTACATGAATGTTCTTATGGAATCTTTCGATCGGTTAATATTTTTTGAGTTATGCCGGAATATCAATGATTCGTAGGAAATCAGCACGAAATCGGACATTTTTTTCCAATATCTTCCAGGACGAATATCTGATCAAGCTGAAATTTGAAACACTGTTGTTAAGTACTGACCTGAAGGTCTGCGCCAGTCTTCAGTATCATTTCTTAAGTAAGAATGGTTGTATCGTCTAGCATCAGCATCATAGAAGATTCCGATACACTGCTTAGGCGCCAAGAGGAAGTAGCGAGTGAAAGCCAACGTTCGTTTATCGGCAACAGCCCAGCCCACGACACACCGGAATTTTATTCTTTCTATAGTATCAAATGGCACAGCTCGCACTTGACCGCTTAGGAACTCGGCAAATTAGTAGGAAAATAAGTTTCCGTTTTGCCGTGGTCCGGGCTCTTGCCGATAAGTGAGCGTTGGCTTGAAACTTCCAGGGAATCACCTCATGAAGTATAGAGTGTGAACAGACGCCTCTAATACGTCGATTAAAGTTCTATTGACGCCGCTATACTGCATAAAGTTACTGTAGGATACAGTAAATGCTTCGACTCTTCACCAATAGATGTCATGAAGGGTTGATACAAACAAATATTCTAAACTCTGTCAAACAATTCTCGATCTTATATGTAGGATATTTCAAAGAAGACATATCTGATTGAACTGAAATAGAGTCTCAAGGACTTCGGTGTCGATTAGAGAAAAATTTCAATCATCAGAATCAGAGATATATTTTCTGAAATATCCTCAGGAAAACCAGGAAATTTTAATGGGCTGAAATGATGTGATCGGCCATGAAATGGCGACTTCGGGATATCAGTGAAATTTATATGAAATATGAAAATAAAAAAAATATTTATTTTTTCTGTAACGGGAAATAAAATTGACGATTTATCTGTGTTGACAGGTAACAAAATATAACTTATCACGAAATTACTTTTTCCCTGGGAAAAAAGTGAGTACTTTTTTCCCGGATTTATATACATATAGATAAAGGAAGATATTTGATATGTTGATGGCTTTCGTTGTTGTGCCAGTTCCGAAAAATAAGCCAATAACACTGTCTCCGAGAAAGAACTGTATTTCTTTTTCATTTTCCATTTCTTCAATCTTGAATTCCGCGATTTAGCTGGCAATAATTTTCGTGACGCTACTTGCGCTGCTTCTATCAACTCCAGTGGAGTCAGAGAAAACTCGGAATCAGATATTTTTTAACTTTATATTATTCAAAATAACTACTAAACAATTACCGAGTTCACAATTTTTGAATCAAATCACAAAATTAAATTGACAGATGTTTGATTACTTTGAAGTTTTCCTTAGCAACGCAAGTCTATTTGTCGCTATAACTACAACAGCTCACTCACTATTTTCCAAATCTTTATAAGGATAATTCTTTTTATTGGAACTGTTCATCTACCAACCAAATTTCATTTCGATCAGATAAATATGTTTCGAGTTATTGGGAAATAAAAATTTCAAATGGCTATAACACAAAAACCATTCGGTGGATTTGGCACATTAACGACCTCATTCGAGATATTGAGGATCAAAACCTAGGCTGAGAATTTCAACACTCTAGGTACTTCCTTTAGAAAGTTGGAGAACACTCCGGCCCGTTGGCCGGACAGAATCGAATTTGACCACGTATTCTTCATCAGTGATTCTTACCTAGTCGTAAGAGAACAATTTACGATCAAATTTCGTTGTTGTGACGAAACGAAAATTTGAGAACGGCATTCACGTGAAGTCATGAGCTTTCGCATGTCTGTTCATTTGTCTAATGACGCCTAACAATACCGTGAAACATAGATCTTTAGAAAAAATCGAAGCCCTGGTAAGTAATTAACCTTCAGGCAATAACAGTTCTAGTGAAATTTTGCATGAACTTTCGCTCAAAACTGTATTTCTTCAAATTTCAGGAACAACTGTCCCTGGTCAAAAGTGTATAACTTGTTACGCAGGAGTCATCCCTACAAAAAATAATTTTATCTTGATAACTTTGGTTTCCTATATTAGGAAAGAAAATCTATAACTGTGCTTGAGACATTTCAAAAACAATATACGAAAGGAACAACTTGAGACTTCCTTCTGGAACAGTAGGCTTGTCAGGAATGTCGAATTCTTGAGTTGGACAAAAGTGAACTCAGTGATTCCGTAGATGTACCAATTATCCCGTATGGGTGTATATCGATTAGTCATTTCGAGGAGAATAAAAGCGCACTCATAATCTGATGAAGGAGGCAGCTCGTTAGTATTGTGTCAATATTGTTCATTAGGCAACATTATGTCCAGGATGCATTCATCCTTCCTTATCGCTCAAGATATTCCGCGGTTCAGAATTCGAAAATGTAGACATATTGGCCGAATGATAACGCTCACGTTCCATAGACCAATCGCTGAAAATATCAGGTTTGATAAGTGTAGATTTTGAGACCTTTTTTCTACGGTGATATTGATGGTTGACAGGATGAAGGTCAGGTTGTCAGAACTGAACCACTCCTTAAAACAAGACGACTAGTTTCGATTTTATTCAAAAACCATCTCGGGGCTCTACAATGAAAATACCAAAAATGTTAACAATAATATACAGTTGAAATCAGAAGGGGGACGACATTAACGGTACCTATTACATAATCTGTAATTGTCACAAACAAAAAACAAGGGAAACTACAACTGGTGATGTTGCTTTCTCATTACAAATTTCAAATATCAGGTTTTATCGTTGATTTTATTGATTAAATAATAATAAGCGATGTGCAAAATTTCGATATCTGTCCTTTTATTGATTGATTTTTGCGCGCATGTTCTAGGGGAACAGCGTGCTATTGTTTTGTTCAAATGTCTAATTTTCGTTGATTGAGCCGAAAATGGTCTCAAACGACTAGGTTGGACTCATTGACGACGAATCCGGTGTCAAAATCGATTCTGTCCGGCCAGCCGGCCGTCCGTAGACATGATTACGGTCGTACGAAGAACCTTATCGACCTGAAACTGTCAGGGTAGGTTGCATTTCCAAACGGGACTGTTGAGTTCGTTAATGGGCAAAATCAGCCGAACGGTTTCGGAGTTAGAGCCCTTTGAAGTTTTGACTTTATTTTGGCGATAATTCGAAAACCAATGTTACGATTGAATCGAAACTTGGCAGTAAGTCGGAGTATAGCAACGCGCAACTTCTGGCGAAATTTTGTTAAGATCATACTATCCGTGAATTTAGAAAAATATTGTTTTCTGAATTTTCTTTGAAAAATTTTTTTTTCGGGAACTGTTCATCACATTGAAAAAAAAAATTAGCGCGAACTCTCAGCACCATATTTCACAGCAGTGTGTCGAATTTCAATTATTGGGAAAAAATATATGAATATATTCTTCCCGATATCGTTTTTTTTTCGGTTTGGCTCAAGAAATACTGATTCAATCACGATGAACCTTAGCACCTAGTTTGAAGATGCTGAAACACAACTTTGTACAGAATTTCGTGATGATAGTGTTTATTGAACAATGGGAGTTTTTCCTTTAAACGAAAATGCAGTAATTTTCATGAAAAACCTTTAGAACATCACATTTCAAACATATAATTTCGTCTTGAGTGCACGATATGGCAACGTCGAATTCAGCTTTCTCGGAAAGAAAAGGACGTCAAATGTGTTACTTCGCTTAGGAAAAAAAAGATAGCTATACTTCGATCTGGTAAGAGTAGAAGACAACGACCAATGAATAGAAAAAGAAGAGCACAGACTGTCATACTGTCATATTACTGACAAATCGCAAACGGAAATTTTTCGGTTATATTAACAACGAACACGTGTGTACCACAGAATAGAAATGAATATTTAAGAATGGCAGAAAAAACCATTCTACTAAACACCGTTGTCACTTCGTGCATGCCTAGCAAATCTCAAACCCCAATTTTGAAACCTGATTTTGAATATTTTCTGAAGGTAATTTGGGAAAATGATGAATCAAACCCCTGATGATTATGTTCGAAGTTGCATTTGCATGAATAACCCAAATTCAGGAAAAACCCCCATATGAAAAAAAATTTCATCTCATTTTTTTATCTCAAATACATATTCAATATTCTGTGATCTTCTTGTCATATTATACTCATTAAATTCTGTATGAACCTTCGAACTGTTTTTTCGATAAAGTACTGGATTTCAATTCTATCTTATCTGTATTTTTGGAAATATTGGTAGAATAAAACTTTGAATGGGTATATATGCGGAATTATTGGGTGTATTTTACCCATTCACGAATTCAGCCTTCGTTATTAAGGTCCAAACCTTTTCTACAAATATCCAGTTTCTAAGTTGTTTCTTTCGGAAGTTATATTGTTTACGGTTCGGTTGTTTACGGCCCGACCGCAAACACAATAACTTCCGGAAGAAATGACTTAGAAACTCGATATTCGTAGAAAAGGTGATTCCGTGGATATACTCTTTCAAAATTTTATTTTCCCAATTTTTCCAAAAAAACAGATTAGATCGAATTGAAATCCAGTACTTTATCGAAAAATAACAGTTCGTAGATTCATACAGAATATAATGAGGATAACTTATCGGAAAAAAAATCTAGAAAAGCACTGCCGTGATGGCAGTAGCTTTTAGGCGCATGTTATTCGTTGTCGAGGCGGTTATCTACCTTGAACATGCGCGCAAAAGCTGCTGCCTTCACGGCAGTGATTCTCTAGATTTTTGATCTTGTTTCATGGAAATCATTTCGTGAAGTGAGCGTTTTCTCAAGATATTCCTGTCAACCAATATCAACATGAGGTTAAATGTTTATCAACTCATTCTCTACTCATTCCAAAAAACTTATTTCATGTCAATTCATGTAACTCAAAATAACTACATTGAAAAATACTCTTCCTTTCGAGAGAATCTCGGGAAGTCAATCTCCTTTCCGTTTTATCCTCTGGATATTTCCCCTACAAGAGAACTGGAATATTTCCTCAAACCTCAAGGGGAAACTGGAGTAGGCGAAATTATCGTGATGGTGTATCCTCAAAAGACGAATCAGAAACTAAGCTTCGACTTCTCTCTAAGCCTGAGATTTCACCGTCACATGAGAAATTTAGGTTGTTATATTCAAAGAATCAGCTTTCGCGATTCAGAGTAGTCGGTATACCATACCTTTGAATTCTGAGAATCACCTAATTATTTCGTCTCTTCATATACTCGTATACTAGTTGAGGAAAAAGTATGTGGCAAATCTGGCCTTCGCAATCAAACTCCGAATCTTTTCTACAAATATCGTGTTTCCAATTTGATTATTTCTTAAACCTTTTCGATTTATATAAGAATTCCTAGAAGGAGTTAAATTTCAAGTTTTCCATCTAAAATTTCATTCTTTCAGTATGCTACGGATTTAATCGTGTTCGGTCAAACAACCAGAACAAATGTTTCTGGAACTAGGTGATGAGAGGGAGGAGTACGTAAATGGGAGTAAACGCTCTAAAATGAAGATTCAACGAAGGAAAATACCCAAACGGATTCGATTCAATGAAAAGACAACTTGATAATAGATCAAAAAATTTTAGAACAGCAGTGGCGTGAAGGCAGCAGCTTTCGCACGTATGGTCAAATTCGTTGCCTAAGTGGTCATCTTTTCACGCATTGACCCCGCCAAACGCACCATTACGTCCTGATGGAAAAATTGGGTGACCTTCTAATCTTGAAATGTTGATGAGGACTTTTGCGCCACATTTTGAGATGATCGCTTTATTAGAACCATTCGAAAAAAAATCCAATTTTTTTCAGATCTTCCGATCATACAATCCCTACGAAATTCAGCATGAATATTCGAGCTGTCATTTTCAATCAAGTACCGGAAAATAAAATTTTGGATGCGTATATCTACGGAATCGTTAGGCGGATTTTACCCATCCACGAATTCAGCCTTCGTTATCAAGTTCCAAACCTACTCTTCAAATAACGAGTTTCTTAGTTTTTGCTTTCGGAAGTTATTGTGTTCAACCTTGAGCATTTCTACATGTGAATCTTCAAAAAAAACATCTAAGTTCCATTCTGGAGGAAATGGTACCATGCCGTGGACGTGTATGAGGAGTTTTCAAGGTCATTCCGATTTCGGTTGGAACTGTCAGCTCAGCTTTCTGAAGCTGATGTGGAGCTGCCTGGAGCTGCTTTGAAGCCACCTGGACCTGCTTTAAAGCTATCTGAAGCTGTTTTGAAGCTGCCTGGAGCTGCTTTGAAGCTGCCTGGAGCTGCTATGAAGCTATCTGGAGCTGCTTTGAAGCTATCTGGAGCTGCTTTGAAGCTGTCTGGAGCTACGTTGAAGCTGTCTGGAGCTGCTTCGGAGCTGTCTGGAGATGTGTTTGAGCTGTCTGGAGCGGTTCGCTACAACATTGTTCAAGACAGCTCCAAACCAGCTCTAGACAGCTCCAAAGATTCTTCAACACAGCTCCCAAGCATCTCCAGACAGCTTCAAAGCAGCTCCAGAAAGCTTTAAAGAAGCTCTAGGTAGCTTCAAAGCATCTGCAGGCAGCTCCGAATCAGCTCCAGAAAGCTAAGCTTACAGTTCCAACCGCGATCTGAATGATTCCGAAAACCCCTAATACACGTCTACGGCTTGGTACTATTTTCTCAAAAATGGACCTAATTTCCTTATGGAGATTTACATGTAAAAATACTCAAGGTTGCACTCGAACTGTCCTAGCATATCTACGTCTCAGCAATAAAGAATATTGTCATAAGGATGAAACAAATATAATTGCAATGAATAATGAACAACTATCCCAAAAAATTAGTAACATGACCATACACTCTTCAAGGATAAGCTGATGAGCACAATAGTAGAGAATAATGAGCATCTGAAAAAACGATACATCACATATTTTAAACTTCCGTACCTTGAAAAACTATCAGAAAAAGATGAAACCTTGATACGAATCACACCAGTAACATCAAACTTGCCTTCTATCCTCAAAAAAAAAATGAACACCACAGTTAATGTAAGAACAGGTATACAGAAATCAAGTAGAATTTATAATATTCTTTTGAGAATAATGAAACAAACTTGAATAATCAAGAAATTCCATTCAAACATGTTTATAAATTCAAGGGATATTCAAGAGCAAATCACTAGCAGTCAGTACTATATCTATCGAAGCTGGGAAATAATCGTACCCAAATTTATATAAACTAAAAATAATGTTCAATTGAAAAATGCTGTCACAGAGAAAAAAAATCAACAAAAAATTAACAGAAGAAAAGTCGAGCCACAAATTGATGGAAAATAACATAAAGAAAATGAACACACCTTCACAGTTCCACAGCACTCCGCGACGCCCACAAGTCAAATTATTTTCTGAAACTGTTCACACTAGGCGCACAAACTATCTCATTCGGCAATCTATTCCAAACCTCGAATACTCTGCTGGACATGAAGTACTCCTTGTAGTGGTAAAGAATCTCTCTCGTGAAAGATTGAACGCGTGTCCTGTTAGGTTATTCTGGTTGAGCACAAAAAGATGCCTGAGGTAATAACCGAAGAGACCACGTAGCGATCTAAAAGTGATTATGAGATCGCCTCTGAACCTTCTCAACGAGTACCTGGTGATATCCATGAGAGCTCTACTTTCATAGTCTGGACGCACAAAGCCATATGTTATACGGATGGCCCTCCGCTGAAATGATTCCAAGAGATTTGCATCTCTGATGAGCCAAGGACAACAGACAGGACCGGCGAACTCCAGAACTGGGCGAATGTGGGTCTTAAAAAATAATTGTGCTGCAGTCAAAGGATCGCAACCAGCGAAAGACTTCTCGAAAAGATAGAGGAGCTTTCTTGCTTTGCTCGTGCAGTGTGCTATATGCTGAGTCCACGAGAGATCTTCCGTCATTATCACGCTCAAATCGTAATGAGCTGAAATTTTTCAATCCGTTGACCCTCAATTAAGTAGGAAAGATATGGATTCCTCCTTCCCAAATGTATTGAATTGTATATCGTAACGTTTTTTTCCAATGAAATTCAACATTTGCCATTTCATCTCAGGATTCTGACAAAATTGTTAGGAACCAATTTGAAAGAAACCTGAGAATTTGAAACACTCAATAACCACATAAGTAACAAAAAAATCAATTCAAATGATCTAAAATCAATTCCACTTGAGTGTAAGTCATTTCCAGTTTCATTGTCGCTGTTTGGCGTATATTTCAAGCTGATTAATATGGTAGAGCGTCGAAATTTGTGTATATTATGAGATTATACATTTTTCCAGAACTGAAAATAAATATTTTTGCAGTCCTGAAAAAGTTCTCAACAAAGGATTAAAACTTCGAAAATTTGAAAATCAATGAAAAATTCACCCGTTAGTCCCGACTCCAATACCCCTTTTCCGACTGTTTTCAATTCCTTTCATCACTCGAAACTCGAAAAAATTTATTTCTATACAGAGGTGGATTAATTTTTTTTTAATTGTTAAAAAGATTTTGGAAACATACCTAGTAAGTTATCAATAAATCAACGAGATTTGGATCCAACGAAAACATTAGGAGGCAAGTTAGAATGAGGTATTTGTAAAATTTCGTGTTCGTCTTTTGTGTCTTATATTCAAACAGAATTATTTCATTAGGCTAACCTTCCTACACAAAATTCTTTAAACAATATAATCTCCTGACCGCATTTGTCTGAGAACTTTTATTCAACCTTGAATATCAATCTCAAAGAATTCATTTTACTGCCTGTATAATATCCAGTCATTGACGAATAACGATTATTTTATTACAATCATCATTGAAGTGTATGCGTCTTTGAAACTGCGATGGAAATGTAGTCCAAGTAAGTTGTTGTACGGAATATACCATTTTACACGGAAGAATATACCAATGGTGTATCCTTTTTCAAATACGACTGCATAAATCTTTCGAGAAGGATCGAACACATACTTATATGAAGAAGGCCATCTGCAAACGTACCAATATCTTGTGATTGTCGCAAGTTTTCGTTTTTTCCCGAGATTTGACTGCTACGACTGAGTTGGACTGATGACGAATCCTATGTCGAGTTCAGTTGTGGCCGTTCGTTGCAACTATAATTTGAGAACATAACAGAAGCGAAATTAAAACTTTCGATCGAAATCGAAATCTGTTTTTCGGAGTTATATCTACTCATTTGAATTTTTGAGGTAATTTCCCCAAATAAGAACTTGGTAATCGATTGCAAAATATCAACATTCAACGAAGTTTGGTGGTCAGATTTCAAGAAACATCAGATCTGAATTCGCATTCAATAGTTAACAGGAAAAATCTGAATTTGATCCGATTACTATTTCCAGAAATATCAATGAAAATATGAAAAATTTTG
Source organism: Myrrha octodecimguttata (assembly GCA_958510865.1). Classification (NCBI taxonomy): domain Eukaryota; kingdom Metazoa; phylum Arthropoda; class Insecta; order Coleoptera; family Coccinellidae; genus Myrrha; species Myrrha octodecimguttata. The sequence continues at coordinate 9,373,370 of OY294060.1, read as the reverse complement.
TGTTTTTCCCCAGCATCTTTGTCACTTCTGGAATAACTCAAAAATTGGTGCTCTAATCATGATGAAACTCGACATATAGTTGGCAGATGCTATTGTTTGAACTCCTGTGAATTTCTTGATGATTGTTTCATCAGAACCTGAAAATACAATTGGAATAAATTTTACAAATAGCCTTCTAATTATTTGGTTCTACTGAAATTCTGCATGAATCTTCAAGCTTGAATTTTCAATCGAGTACTAGATTTCAATTCGATCCGACATGTAATTCTGTGAATATGTATCGAGAAAATAAAATGAACAACCTGCTAATTTCAAGTCAGAGCTTTTCTAGACTTTTATATTCATCGAGAGTGAATGATGTTGATATGTTTCCACAAGGAATTGAAAATTAGAATAGAATATAATCATATATCGACAAAGAGAAAACAATTTCAATCAACAATCTTGAAAGTCCTATCATTAATTACTGACGGCAAATATCTTAGAAGCATATTGAACAATTTTATTGGCGTGAAGAGACAGCCTTTTTTCACTGAACTTAGATGGTGAGGTGGATAAAAATAAGGAAATTTTTTCCTTTTATTATTAGAATTTATTTAATTCGTAAGTAAGTTCTGCGATTTTTAAGTAATTAAACTTCAAATATTGAACTGTTTTAGCCGTTACTATTTGGTAGTTGATTTTAATCATAATTAAAACAAGTTTTGTAATTATGTTTTTACTACCGAATGGATATTACAATTTAAGGATTACATTGAGTAACCGCGCCGTTTCGAATTTATTTCAAGTTCATCTTTCACTTGGATCAGCACTCTTTGTTTCCTATCTTATGCAAAACCTATCCAATTGTGCACCTTCTGTACCTGTACACAATCGAACATCTTGGATGAATCCAAGAACAATCCGGTTGGGATTTCACCCTGGTCCAAAGCTGTAATTACTGCCAGTGTAAGCTCAAAAATTGCCGTTCCCGTGCTCTTGCCTGTTATGAAACCGTGATGATTAGTGATTCAGAGTTGGAATTCATTGGGGTAGTTAACGAGCTGATTTGCCAAAATTCTCTTGAAAATTTTTGAGAAAGTAGTTAGTGAACTTAAAGGTCTATAGTTATGGATATCCTGAAGATCACCATTTTTATGTAGAAGGTTAACGATGGCAATTTTCAGCTCATCTGGAAAAACTCATGTCGTAAATTCGTTAGTAAGTAAAATTGGACGAACCAATTTGAAGTTTTGGGGTTATTTCATTGATATCTCAAGAAATACTTATAAAACCAGTTTAAAACTCAGTTTTAAATCTAATTATGCCAATGCGCAACTTAATTCAGAGTTCGGTGAGGATTAAGTACTCAGAAAATCCTTGAAAGTAAATATTCAACAGAAGTGTTCCAAATTTGATATTTTGAGGTTATTTTCCCAATATCTCAAAAAATACTGACAAGATCAGATTAAAATTCTGTAACTAGTTGTAGAATACAGCCATGTAACATTTTGTGTAAAATCTTGAGGATTGTAATGGTGAAAAATCTAGAAAATATTTAGGGTTTTTTTTCCTCAGATAAATTATTCTTTCGGAAACTGTTTTTCAACTTTTGTTTCCAAATCACTAAGGATACGATACTATCCGATCGCCAGAAAATGTCGTATAGGCTTGAGCCTGTTCAACAATTGAATACCTTGTTTTATTCCTTAAATGGGTGTTCGTTTCAAATCATCAGGTGGCTGGTAAGGTTTATGTAGAGAATTGAGTTTTAAAATGAATTTTAAATACAATAAGAAAATCGCACCATATAAAAAGCAAGAAAGGCACTAACGTGAAGTCAGCAGCTTTCGCGCACATGTTCAAACCACTTTGGAAACGAATTTGAACTTCCGCGCACAAGGTGTTGAAGGTTTTTCGAGTTTACGAAAGAAAAAAAAAATATAAATTTGACATATTTTTCTCAATTTCGCCGGAAGTTATGATGGTATCAATCTGGAATTTGGTACACTGATGTGAAATATAGAGCTTAAGGTTAAAGCAGATTTTTTCCCGAATATATTCAACATTCCAAAAAAAGTTGTTTTCAAAAAATTTTGTTTTTTTCTCACTGAAAAATTCGAAAATTGACAAAACGACAGCTCGCTGTTTCCCTAGAACATGCGCGCGAAAATGAAAACTTTTGTTCTGGCGCATTTTCCGGGGAATATCGTGTTTTCGTTCTCTTAAAATTTCTGTGATTTTCGAATTTTTTCCGAAAATTGGTCTCAAACGACTAGGTTGGAATCAATCATGACGAATCCAGTGTCGAAATAGATTTATTCGGTCGGAAGTCTGGCCGGACGTCCAGCCGGCTAGAATTAATTTACTTCTAGCCGCCTCATTGCAAATTACGACGGAGCGCCACTGCATTGCAAAGTAGGATTCTGTCGTACTCCTAGCCATTCAACTCAAAGATCTCGATTCTTCAGTCAAATTACCAACTGCTTCCGAATTGAACGCCGTGTTCAAAATGTTACATCATTAGTTCTCTAGATTAGAGTTATTGTATCCAGTCAGTAAACACAAAACCTCGTTGTGCGTCCAGATCCTTTTGTATTCCCAGTACAGTGTTTATTTTAGGAAATCTACGTATAGATACCCGTGTTGTGTGATATTGTGGTATATTGAAAAAACGACTGGTGCTTTATCTGTGAGTGGATAAGTTAGAAAGATATGGAATTCGGTATTATCAGTATGGCCCGTATCGGAAAATATCTTCGAGTTTACCATAAAAGAAGGCCACTAAATCGTGGTTTCAGTCATAACTAATGAAACAATCAGATGAATGCAAAAAGTGTATTTTTGTCGTATAGGATTTGTTAAAATAGCTTCTCCAACTCAACGATACAATGTCCTATTCTTTGATCGATTTTGTCCATTAACGAATTCAACCGTCGCATTTTAAAATGCGACGTACCGTAGAATTTTCAATTCGATAGGATTATAAGTACCTACGACCGTAGTCGGGCCTACAGCTGGCCGACCAGACAAAATTGATTGTGACACCGGATTCGTCATCAGTGAGTACAACCTAGTCGTTTGGAACCATTTTGGGGAGAATACCTGAAAATAACGAACATTTGGACGAAACAATAGCACGCAGTTCTCCAGAACATTCGCGCAAAAACTCTGTCTCCCCATATAATTGAATTGTAAAACTGGAATTTGTTTTACCCGGAGCAATAATGCATTAGATTTCAATGACCTCGATGTAAGTATTTAACAAAATAAAATCATTTTTGTAAGATATATTTTTTTGAAAATATTCAGAAAAAAAGGGCAGATTTCATTCCTTTTAAGAATGTTAAGGTTATTCCTTTATATTTTTTTAAATTTTTTATGGGTTTTCACTCCCTATATTTGAAACAGAACTATTAAAATTTAAAAAAATTGTTTATTTTCATAAGAAATGCTCTTGCGGATTGCAGTATGAAACTATTTGTCAAGGGCAGTTTCTTGCAAAACAGATTGCCGTTTTCATAGAAAAAAACAATTTTATTTAATTTTAATAGTTCTATTCCAGATATTAGGAGTGAAAACCCATAAAAAACCTAAAAAAATTATAAGAAATCCTCCCAAAATAAGCTTCAATCGATATTCCCTTCCATCATTAGAAGAACCAACGCGATCAGATTTAAACTTCGTAGTAAGTTCTAGAACAACGACGCTCAATTTCACGCGAAATTTCGTAGGTATCTTAACTGAAGACAATTTCAAAACAATTTTTGTCGAACATCTACCAAATTTTCGTTGAAAAGATATCATTCTTAGAAACTATGAATCAAATTTTCCATACACCTTGAAGCCAATATTCTGAAAAAGTATTTTAAAGTTGAGTTCGATCCGATATTTCCAGAAATATTTGGCAAAACTATATCAAATTTCCTGGTTATTATCTTGGTATCATTGTTAATTCTGGTATAACACAAAAATACTCATCCGATAATGAAAATCAGGATTTTGCATGAACCTTTGAGCTGTTGTTTTAAGTCGAGAGAAGAATTCGATTCGATCTGTATTTTCATACGCTTGCAGAATGAAACCTTCTCTACAAATAACGACTCAATTCTTTCTTTCGGAAATTATTATGTTCACCGATCGGATCGATATGAGAATCCTTGATTGGAATATGATAGCACTAATATTCCAACAAAATTATACTGGTTAACTCATTAAACTGTGAAAAGAGCAGTTAAGCTATGAGTTCCACGCCTTATTTTTTCTCTGATGAATGAAATGCAGTTAAAAACACTTTTACAATCTTCATAACTTCAAAATGACAGTTAATACTGAACCTATAAAACTGTTGTTTAATTTCGAATATTAAATTCAAACGAGTCTAGTTGATGAAAGCTTTCAAAACAATCATTAAAAATACAGATTTTTCTGGAATACCTTTGCATAATATCTTGCGATATCAGTTACCTACTACATACTCTAGACTTTTGTCTTCTACGTAGGTACCCAGTCTTGAGTTACAAATTCAGAGAAAGAAGAAGATATGGAACTTGTAAAAATTGTATTATGCACAAAATAACAAGCTTCCCTTCAAGTCTATTTATAGCAGCTTAGTTCTTTCGTAATTGAGTTTTCGACATAATATCGTATCAAATAAATGCTACTGATGATTCTAAAACGAAAGAAATAAGCTGTTACACTGTGTCCAGTATTTTCTTATATTTAATTTTCTTAAGTTACCGTTTTCTCGAGATATTTATTTCAATCATTATATGCTAGTTTATATAATAATTGAATTTGCCATTCAAAACGTGATACTTTGAATGCAGTGAGATGTCTACATCGAAAGATTTCATATGGAGGTATCAAAAAAAATCTGCATTTTTCATCATATATTGAGAGTCTCTATCAAATAGACTTGTTCGAATTTAATATTGCTTGATTGTTTTAATAGCTGGGCATACACGGACGTTATTTTCAAGAGGATTCTTAAGATGACACGCCTTACGGCATGATAGAACGTGTGTGTATGACTGGCAGCGCGCTCCCTGATTGGGAACTTCTGCGAAGATGCCAGCACCCTAACGGTTGAATTTGGAGCCTGTCCAAGCTAGTTGTTTTATGCGAACAAAACGTAGAAATGTGGTGGAAAACGAATATTCCTGAAGCAGAGCTAGAATATTCGAAGACATTATTATAACTTTCAATAAGATTTCTTGAGCAAGGACTTTTCTTTTGGATCACGATATAAAATCGTGCTTCAAATAGTTCCTGAGGCTAATTTCGATGTTACTTTAGTGTCTGTTATTTGGTTCATGAAAATAAATCAATGTTAACTTGAGTTTCTGGGAAAAATAGGCACTTCAGTAGATAGATAGGTGCATTCTTTATTTCGAATCAGCATTTACAAAGAGAACACGAAATGAAGTCATAAAGTTATTCGGATCTACATCAAATGATCCCTCAAACTGTACGGTTCAAGGTTTATTGAGAACTGTTTGGTTTTAACTTTGAAAAGTCAATAATTTTGTACCATTTTCATGTTATGTGGCAAATTATTGAATATTTTGATGCACATTTAAGATGGACTTTTTTCTGTTAGAGACAACCTATGCTGTGGAAAATTGATATTGGCCGTTATTGTATTGTATTTGAAATTGTTGATATTATCGAGAAATTCTGTTTCGTTTCTATGTAAGTACAGAAGGCACTCATGCAGATGGAGGCCATAGACTGTTAGCAGTCCTAATGACTTAAATTTGCCTCTACAAGAATCTCGGTTCCCAATATTCAAAAGAATTCTGAGTATTCTTTTCTGGCTAATGAATACCGACTGTGTTGATATACTTACACCGCAAAATATTATCCCGTATATCATTAAAGGATCATAGTTAGCATAATACAAGACCTTTTTCACATTTTCATTCATGTACTTGTTAACTACTCTGAAAGCAAATATCACCTTATTCAATTTTTTCAACAATTCGTCAATATGTGGAGTCCAATTGAGAAACTGATCAATTACTATTCCTAAAAACTTAGTTCTCTCTACTCTTTTAGTAATCTGATTGTTAAGGCTTATTTCTGAAGGTTTTTCTCTTGAATTACTTGCTCTGAATACAATGACATTCGTTCAGCTTGTGTTTATAATCAGATCATTTCTCGAAAACCAATTTTCCACTGAACTATATAATGAACTACACCTGTCCTTTAAGCTGTCAGTGTTTTTTCCGGCAACAAGAGCATTAGTATCATCTGCAAAATTTATAATCTCAGAATCTTCTTCTTCATCTGTTACATCGCTCAGGTCATTTATGTATACTAAAAAAAGTGTCACTCCTAAGATACTACCCTGTAGTACACCCATATTCATTTTCATTCTAGCCATTCAGAGAAGTGAGTTTCATCATCTTTCGTGATTTTGACACACTGCCATCTGTCGAACAGATAGGAGGCAAGCCAGCTCAAAGTACTTTCCTCTATTCCATATTGTTTCAATTTATCTATAATATATCCTCTATTCGGACAGTCAAATGCCTTTGACAAATCTATGAATAGAGCAGCAACAAGTTTATTTTCTTCCAATAACTTGAAGATATCTGTTGTGAATCTATAGATTTCAGTTTGTGCAGACCTACCTCTCAACTATCCATGCTGAGTGGCACCGAAGAGGTGACAGTTATTAAAGTGTATGTTAAAATACGCGTGGTTATGGCTAGTTCGCAGATTTTGGAAAATTTGTTGCAGAGGCTAATTGGTCTATAATTTTCAATATTTTTCGGTTCTCCAGATTTGAAAATTGGGATGATCGTCGATAGCTTCAATTGATCAGGAAACACACCAAATTTAAAAGAAATATTAATAATGTAACATAAGATATCTTTGACGCAATCTATTCTGATCTTCACGATGTTGAAAGGAATTTCATCAATGTCACTACAACATTTGATGGGAGAAAAGATCTTAAATACATTGATGTATCTGTTTCAATACTGCAAGAAAAGTTTGAAACACAATTTCGCAAAATATTTGGAACTATACTTTCTAAAAATTCATTATATGTATTTGAAATAAACTACAATACAATTTTTTATTCGAAACACTCATATCTCAAGTAATTCACAATATCAAAAGATCACAATATACGAACTGAGAGTCCAGTCGTCGTAAATTCCTCTGAAAATTACTAGATGACTACATGCCATTCCAAACGACACTTTTTATAACCTTTTTCGTCCATACACATACGCTCTTTCTGTTCAAACGGTTCACTACGAACTATCATGTGTAAAATCATCTGAATTAATTTATAACGTGAGCGACGACAGTTTTCTGGATACGTCGTACTTTTTGGCATGATAATCGCCCAAGTCCCCACGAGCCTCTATTCCCCTAAGGAAAGAATGTCCGTGTGGGGCCAGCTAACGATATTTTTAATACTGCACAAGTTTGCATATCAGCATTTGCCAACTAATCACAAAGCTCAAGATCGGATCAGAATTACTCTGGTTATAACTACAGGGAAAAAACCAGAATGTTTCATATTTTTGTCAATATCATTCAATTAAAAATCAGATCACACTTTAATTTGAAGCTGACTGTCCATTAGGTCGGTGGCGAATAGCGGAAACGCTCTACTGCAAGTTCAAGCCAAAATTGATTGAAGTAGGTCCGTCCATAGGGTCGGTTGCACCATTGTATACATTGTACAAAGGTTGCATGGCGGTAGGCCATACAGTCGATGCTCGGAAACTCCGCAGACTTCTGGAGCGCGGCACGGTGCACCGCGGTCTTTCTGAAACCGCGTCACCGTCCTAGTGGATAGGAGTCAGAGCAGGAATCAGGTGACCTCGGCCATTAACGATATTGTCGGCTGAATTCTTTATGCTTTCTGTAGGCTTGTCGCCTTGTTTCTGGAATCGAAAGTAATTGAAATTTGTATTCTGGAGATATGATTCTTACTCAATTACGAATGAGTTTTCACTTAGGTATTTTACAACTCGAAGCCCAGTTTCAATTCGATCGGATCGGTATTTTTTGAGTTATTGGAAAGAAATCATATTTGAATACCTGTATATGCAGTACCATTAGGCAGGTATTTGTATTTGTATTTTCCGACTATCCTAGGCTTCAACGAAACCCCTCGGAAGCTGGAAGCTTGTGCGAGTTAGGATACCGGGTGTGTTCTGTGTAGGCTTTGTTACTAATTCCTTGCGCTACGTTAGGAACAGCACTGTTGATTGTTTACCAAACAGCGAATGGTTGGACGGTCCCCTGAAAATCAGAAAAGTTATTTCCTGGCCAAGGGCTTGAACCCCAGACCTTACGATCATGAGGCATGAGTTCTAACCACTGAGCTACCGCCGCTTAAGGTGAGTTCAAAATTAACTCAGTCCAGCCGTCCGTCCGTATGTGCTCGAACTTTCGAAGGAATGAACTTCGTTCTTAAATTTTTCGAATAGGTTTGTAGCCTCATTATATCGGTCGAGTTCGTAAATTATCAAAATCAGCCGAATAGTGTGGGATTTATGTCCCTCTCAAATTTTAAGGTTAGTTCCTTGATATCTCAAACATTACTGATGCGATCAATTTGAAGATTCGACAATGCCTAAAGAACACTAACTTGCAACTTCAGACAGAAATTTGATAGGGTTCTACTTGTTCCTGAATGTTGTCGAAGAAAAAGTTTTCCAGAGACTTTTTATCAGATAACAATAAAATTCGGCACAGACCTTGCAGTTAATATTTAAAAACAGTGTCTCAGATTTCAGTTCCGCCTGATATTTATTCTCGGAGATATTGAGGAAAAATTAAGCTAAATTTTGTTGTTAATTCGAAATTGTGAGATAATGCCCTAAATCTGAAACTCATGATAAAGGTGTCGGTAAAAAACCTATAAAAGCACTGACGTGAAGTCCAATATTTCCGAAAATACAGTGTACTATCCCACCCTTTTTAACCCCATCTACCTACTCGCAAACCCACCCATGGCCAATACGCTGTGATCGTCTAGTAAACTGAATAGGACTCTACGTTGTGTTCGCAACCCAAAATACTTTGATACTCAGAGAATGAGAGAGAAAATTGATGGGAAGTTCACGTTAGAATGAATAAAACAACAATTTGGCTATTCGGTGCGGTTCTCTTGCAGGAGGAAAAAGAATGCCTTAGAAAACTCCCAACCGATATTTATTACAATGTAACATCAGGAACAATTAGCAGTAAATGCAGAAGTCAATTAGGCTCAGGCAATCAGTGATAGCAAATCTCTAATGAATGAAGCAAAGAACCACGAAAGTTGTCCAACAGATAAGTTCCTCTCACAAGCCTCATTCATAGGAATACCTCCGCCATTTAGGCGCCAATAAATGACAAAGGTAGATGTATAACAGGTTCATGAGAAGCCACTCAGCTGTCAGTACTTTTAGGTTCTTATGTATGATACATAGAGTCAAATATACCTTTGTATAAATAACCTCGATGAATAGGATGTCTTAAACAGATACATAGTGGAAACAGTTACATTTCGGAATACCACCATCAGTGGAATAACAATATGCAGATTGACGGAGTTCAAAGGGGTTCTAGAGCTAAGGATTATCGGTCACCATTCCACATTCGGTTCATCACAATAAAAATACTCTACTTGTTGGTGAGGGGTGAGTTTTATTTTTTTGTGGAGCCGAGCCATACGGCTAACTTAAATGGTCTCTCGCCCTCACCCCTTTAGAATTTAGCTACAAGAGTCTTGACCCCGCCCTACGGCGCTGACCCAAGACAGGAAAGTAGTTGGTGTCAACTCAAAGCCTACACATTGTAGTAATTGATTATTTGAATATTTAGCAAAGAAACACGATGAAAAGGGGATGATTAACAGCTAAGTCGTAAATAATATTAGGGTAAATAAATGGTAGTCGATAGGTGAAAACGGAGCACCTCAAAGATTGCCCGCTCCTAGAGACTAACCAGACCTTGGATCGACACCGGGATGTTCAGTATTCTAGACAAAAAGCACTGACCATTCACACATAATGAAAACCGATGAATCCCTAACGATCGTAGAAACACCTTGAACAGGATGATCCATATCAATTCAGATTATAACTTCGAAATGTACTGGTGCCACTACATAATATTTGAGATTCAATAATGGCAATCAGAATGAACAAGCTTCTAGTAATTGTAATAATGTAACAAAGACTTACGTGGCTAAAAACGGATATTGAACAAGTACACTATGCCAAGATGGCTGTGTTTAAATCCATCCTGTGTTCGTCGTAATTTCGAAGAGGGACTCTTTCGACTTACTTCTTCCGTTGTGAATTTTATATAGAGACCTCTTAGCGTCTCTGGTTCTCTCTAGGTTAGTTTTTTCGAACCATTGAAAAATCAACGTTCCCTTCTATGATTGGGGAATGAAAGAACCGTGAATCGAATGAATGAATGAATCACAGTTTAGCACATAGGCGTAGTATTTAAATATAGGGAAATATTATGATTTAAAACCGGGTACAGTACAACAGATTAGATCAAATTGAAATCCAGTACTGGATTTGAACTAATCTGTATTTTCGGAAATATTGGAAAAATAAAATTTTGAATGGGTATATCTACGAAATCATTTTGCTGATTGTACCCATCAACGAATATGACCTTCGTGATTGATAATTTATGATTAATATTAGACATATCGAGATTCAAAGTTGTTCCTTCAAGAAGTTATTGTGTTTACGGTCGGCCGTCTGGCCGAATCCTTAAATGGGTAAAATCCACCTAATGATTCAGCAGATAAACCCATTCAAAATTTTATTTTTCAATATTTCAAAAATTGCAGATCAGATCGAATTGAAATTTAGTACTTCATCGAAAAATGACAGTTTGAATGGTTAAATAAACAATCATAAACATATTATTACCAGAAGATCACAAAATAATGAAAATTCGAAAAAAAAATCAATTTTTTCAAGTTGTGCATCAACATTTCCAAACTAGCTGCCCAGTTTCATCATGATTCAAATAGTATTTTCGGGAAAAAATAGCGATATTTCGAAAAAGACCACGAAATTTGACGAATTTTCTATATCTAATATTTGGTACACTGCTGTGAAAAATAAAGCTTGAAGTGAGACCAGAATTTTTTTTGAATGTAAAAAAAACGAAAAAAATCTGAAAAAAAATATTTCATAATATACTGCAAAAGTTGCAAGTCTTCATGCTTCACCTAACTGCGGAGCTTCGATTCAATTGCTTCAGTAGTTCTCAAAACTTCAAATGGCTCTGAAATTGTTCGAAGGATTTTGCCCGTTAACGAACTCGACCTTCGCATTCTGAAATGCAACCAACCCTAAAATGTTGGTCGTTTGAGACCATTTTGGGCTCCAAAATCGAAAATTACAGACATTTGGACAAAATGACAAGGACTAACAAGGAGATGGTTCTTCAAATGATTTCAATATGGAAATTTAAAATCAAAATTTAAAAAATATACCTAATAAGAAGAGAAAATTAATAATGCCTCCAACAAAAACGCAAAAATAAATGATAAATATGCCAATACCGCATATCCCTCATACACGAAAAATGCAGCTCACGGTACTGAGCTTTAATTATTTTCGCCTCGTTTTCCACAGCAATAAATCATAAATCAAAGGGTTGGATAATTCAATTCGATCACAATGTCATATTATTGAAATATAATGAACCTGTGACGTGCCACCTATTGATGTAAATAAGAGTTTGATGGAGATGTCGATACAATATTTTAGCAGGCGGTTGAAATTCTGGAGAGCCTGGAGGTATTTTCGTTTGATGATTGTGCATCAACAGAGCTGTCAGAGATGCGTTGAAAAAGGATCTAGATACTAGATAAGTTACTTTTTGATAGAGTATCCGAAGTTACTTTGGGTATCTAGATACTCTTCAAAAAAGGGCAATTAGATTCGTATCTCAAAGTTTCTTTTAAAAAAACCTAGAAAAGCACTGCCGTGAAGGCAGCAGCTTTTGAGCGCATGTTCAATGGAGATGACCGCTTTGGTAACGAATTTGAACAAGCACGCAACCACTGCTGCCTTCACGGCAGTGCTTTTCTAGGTTTTTTCAATAAAGTACTAGTTTTCAACTCCATCTAATCTGTATTCTCGAAAATATAGCAAGCATAAATTTTTAATGGGTATGTCTAAGAAATCATTGGGCGGATTTTACCCATTCACGAATTCGACCTTCGGAATTAAGGTCCAAACCTAGTATTCAAATATCGAGATTCAAAGTTGGTTTTTCCAAAAGTTATTGTGTTTACGGTTGGCCGTCAGGCCGAATTCGTGAATGGGTGGAATCCACCCAATGATTCCGCAGATATACCCACTCAAAATTTTATTTTCTCATTATTACCAAAAACGCAGATCAGATCGAATCGAAATACAGATAAATCTAGAAAAGCACTGACATGAAGTCAGCAGCTTTTACGCGCTCGTTGACATTGCGAAATGGTGAAATTTCTATGAAATATAAAAATTTTCAAAAAAAATTACTTTTTTTCGAATTTTTCCAGGGATAATTCTTCTTATTGACACACTATTCATCCTCCAACCAAGTTTCATTCCGATCAGATGGATATTTTTCGAGTTATGGAAAATCAAAATTTCAAATGACTGTAGCACAAAAACCATTCGGCAGATTTGGCCCATTAACGAACTTAACCGAGATATTCAGGATCTCAATCTAACCTGAAAATTTCAAGACTCTAGGTTTTTTCTTTCGAAAGTTACAGCGCACACGGCCCGACGGACAGAATCAATTTTGACCACGGATTCTTCATCAGTCGTCCAACCTAGTCGTTTGAGACCAATTTCGGCTCAAAATTCGAGAATTACAGACATCGTGACGGAATGAAAACGCGCTGTTTCCCAGAACAAGCCCGTAAAAATGACAGTTCGAAGGTTCATACAGAATTTATTGAGGATAATATGATAAGAAGATCATAGAATATTGAATATTTAAAAAAAAAAATTTTTTATTGTTCTAATGACACGATCATCACAAAATTGTGCACTAGGCTGTCTTTCAGCATCTCCAAACTAGCTGCGAAGTTTCATTATGATTGAATCAGTATTTCTTGAGTTATGACGAAAAAAACAACGGAATTTTACATATTTCTTCCAATATCTCCAAAACTAATAACCGTATCGAATTGAAATTTGGTACACTGAATATGATTAATAGTTTCCGAAAAAAAATGTTATTAGAAGAAAATTGTCAAAAAAAATCCTTTTTGAATTAAGTGACAATACGATCCCAACGTAAGTATGTTTGAAGTTGCGCGTTGTTATGCTGTAAGTGCCAAGTTTCAATCCAATCACTTCAGTAGTTCCTGAAATGTCAGGAAAAGAACCTCAAAATTTCAAATGGCTTTAACTCCAAAATAATTTGGCTGCTTTTGTCCAGTAACGAACTTAACCGCGACATTCTGATGCGCGAACTACCCTGAAAGTTTCAAGTTGCTAGCCTGCTCTGTTCGACAGTCATCGTGTCCACGGCCGGCCGGCCAGCGGAACAGAATCGATTTTGGCAACAAATTCGTCATTTTAAGTTTTCCAGATGAAGTATTTATTTCTTGTTTTTTGACCTAATAAGTTCAGAGAATATGAGAATTTGTATGCTCAAATTTCATTGACACCAAAATTAGAAATTGGAATATTTGCGTAGGACAGCCTAAAAGCAACAATAACAACTTCAAACAAACAATGAATAATTTATAGAGTAATAGATATAAGTTTATTCACTTATTAAAAACAAAACTGTTTTTTTATTTTCATTCTGAGTAATATATCAATTTTGCTTGATTAAACTGTCTCAGTCATTTATAGGCATCTCAAACCTTTTCTAATGTCGAATGGAACTGGAGAAATATTTCCAGTTATTTTCTCGGTATTGGGTGAAAATAGGTGTTTGGGTAATTCTATAAGATAAAAAAATAGTTATTATTATTATTATTATTAATAAACATAAAGAGTAGGGGTTTTCACCCATAAACTCAAATTTACAAAATTAATTGGAATTCATAAACTACAAAAGAAACAATAGAGAAAACGCACATATTCACAGTCACTCAATAATTGGTCTGGTCTCGAATGAACTTGTCGAGTCGGTTCTTGAAGGAATTCACCGAATTTGCACCAACAACACAATGCGGCAACCCATTCAATCCCTCGAAAACTCTATTGGATAGAAACGTTTATCTGTTTTTTCGGTAATTTTGGTCAATTCCTTTCACGGGAAAATTAATTCTCAATATTTAAGATTCCACAATCTCCCCATGTATCCTGCGGGTGCGCTTCACCGGCGTATCATGATATTATTCAGAATTATAACCAACATTTCCTCAGTCGCCAAAAATTGTGGTACTCGGAATTATATGAATAATTGAAAACTTTCGAAATGTCCACATGAAGTTGTTCCATCGTTTCTTAGTTTCTTAAACATTGCTTATCAATATCTGATATTGCTGCTGGTATTGGCATGTCGGAAAAAAGCAAGTTATTGGTACTGCTTCTTTATATAACATTGCGTTCTTGCAATGGCATCAAAAAAACATGAATGGCATTGAAAAAATGTTGCTAGAGATGAAATCTAACGCGCCTATAAAAACATTGGCGTTCGTACTATACGGTCCTGTGTACACATCCGGGTTTTCCAGCACCGGGGCTATTACTACAATTGCTCCGACATTTAAAAAAGTCGTCATACATCACCATAATTATATGTTAATTGTTTTTTTATCGAAATAAGTGTGTGTGAGAAACCAGTTGTGGATTATGTATAACATAATTCATAGATTTTGACACCATAATAATTTTGCCTGGATGAGAAAAAGAAAACCTCTAGATGTTCTTGAAATCTTTGAAACATCATCCGCACATAAACAAGAACTTTCAATTGTAAATGATCAGTTGGAGTTCCACCTATCTGCGGTTTCAACATCTGTTATGTGGTGTATATTTGTGTGGTCCCGTGTATTTTCATTCAATTTTGTGGGTTGAATACGAAACATTCAAGTGACCAACAGATTTTTCATTCAAATTGAAAATTGTGAAGATAGTCAAGTGTTTCATTTGATTTTTGTGTTAATCGCGGTTTTTCACCAAGTGTTGAGCTAGAAATCAATTTCAAGCTATATCAGGATATCGATTGAAGTTCATTTTGGAAGGATATTGCATCAGTCTGAAACAGAACTATTGAGAATGTTTTCTAGGTTTTCTAGTTATTTCATAACAGTTCGGTTTTTGATATTGGGAGTGAAAACACAGAAAAAAACTGAAAAATCGTATTTCAAGATACTCAGAAATGTTATCTCTTTTATAGATAGGTTCAGGTTCGAGGATATTTATGACGTGCACATGAATATGATATTTGAATAAAAAATTTATGTTCATCATGAATATTGTGAATCGTTTTCTTACAGCAACCTGCTCTAATTCAATTTTCGTCCATGAAAAAACCTCTTTCGGTGAGCAATCAAAATATAACGAAATTTTCGAAATGAACTACAGGAAGTGGCAACTCTCCGTTTCGTCCAACGTTATTTCTAATAAAATGACATCTCATATGTAATTTGCCGTTTTACTTCCTTTTTGCAAATGGAAATCAAACTTCTCCGCTGTATTTACAACATTTAAATGGAAACATTTTCTAAGACGATCGAATCCTTATGTCCCTGTAATTGTTGTATATTCCTTTTCCATAAATAAGGATGAAATATAATGCTACTATCTAAGTTTACATAACTTCGCGAAGAATTTTGAATAATTTCAACTTTCGTATCCAGAATTTCATGAATAAATATAATGGAGTTCGCAGAACCCAGCCACTTCATGAATAATCAATCGTCTTGTTCGAGAATCTTCATTATATTTGACAGAAATCCTTCACTTTGTTCCACCGGCATATGTTAATATCACAGCCTACTTATTTCGACTGAATCTGTGAAGTGTACATTTCACGTCCAGTTAATTTCAGATTCCCGTCGTGCACTTCCGGAGCCAAGCTGCATGCCAGACTACACACACACAGACACACTCACAAACCAATTCAATGCGCCAACGTAGTGTTTTGCATGTTTCTTGAAGACTGGTGAAAACACATTGAGACAACACGAAGCAACTATCTTGTTCTATATATTAATATTCAATTCGATTTTTCACCTATTGTATCGGTACGGTGCGAGACTCACCTTTTCACGAACAGTTTTGGATCAATTCCTCGTGGCAAGAGTTTAGGCACAGACCAACCAGATGAACCACTCGCGTCATTTACCTAGGAGATCAATGTCATAGCGTATATGACCGTGAATCGAGCTAATCAGAATTTTAGCAGGCTTTAGGTGTGCTTTGGGGTGTCAATCAGAATGCAGATATAGGATTGCGTCACTCGCGCCGCTTTTGGACTCGCTTGAAGAGGTTAGAAACATGTAAATAAACTGAAATTAAGTTTTATCTAATTAATATATTCGTATCTGTTCCATTTTAGAATATAATTCAAACAGTTTTACAACAAAATCAATTGTTTAGTCTTCGCTGAGGAACTATTTTATGATAGTGCTCATTATATGATGTTTTAATTGCACAGCAATAAGAATTGGAATGGAATTAAGGTGGACTCATTGATAATGTTCATTCGATATAATATAAAGGAATCGCAACTGAAGTGAAAGAATTACTACCTCCATTATTCAATCAAAACGATAGGATGTCTAATAAAATTATATATGATTGCACAACCACAAGGATTGGAATCGAACAAAGTTGGTTCATTGATAGTTTGATTTTATATTGAAATGAATCTCATTTGATATGAAAGTATCACAACCTATACATTATCCAGGTGAAACCATAGTATGTCTATGTTTGAATGTTAAATTGAATTCGAAGAACAAGTTTCTGCCAAAAAATACCTCTTCTTTTAATGAATTTCTGTTATATATCTTCTTTATTCATGAAATAGTAAAGCAAATATAGATTATACTCATGTATAATGTCAAAAACAGTGTCTGAAACAGTTTGGCAGACTTTACGTAAACATGGTTTATTAACCAAAATATAGGTACTGGAAAGATACGATTAACATATTTATATGAGTTATAAATGATAGTGTTATAAAGGAATTATATTTCTTGTTTATAAATTTTTGAAGTTTCCTCATTCCTTATACATCAGTTTGTATTATTAGATTGTACCACACATATTACAAAAAGGCTTGCAATGAAATAGAACACACCCAAACCCCGACAAGATTTTGAGGGAGTCCTATGAGTATCAGTCACTAGAAAAGTTATCTGATTGAGGAAAACGGGTTTTTCATAATATTTTTTTCATATTTATTTTGACAGGAGTTCAAGACGTGACAGAACACTCGCTTTGCTATTAGAAATTTGCTTTTCAAATGGTCTCCGGTTTCATCGAAAGTCTTAGTCTGATTTTAATCTTGTGATTCCTGAATCCCGACAAAAGAGAGAAAAGAAAGTGTGGTTAGGTCTGTTATTTTTTTCAAGGTCGGAAAGACGCGATTCCTATATACGATGAAGTGATTTGTCTTGTTGGTCTGTGGTTTAGGTCCTTTGGTAAGTCTTGCACCGCATGCGCACCAGGCGCGTATCTGCACTTCATGGTTAGATTTGGAATGTAGGTAGAACTGAAGGATCAGATCGGGACTCATGAAAATATGTGCGTGAAGGTCCCACTTTAGTCTATGTCCTTGTTATATATATCGAGAAAGATTCAAACTAGTGATACCAATATCCAACCAATATAGTGGATACTTGTGTGGATACTTGTTATGGGTTAGCTCCTACCGAAAATATAATTAATCGACTATAATCCAATGATAACTTGACGAATGTTCGAAGCTAGTGCGCGTTCAGTGATTATGACAGTATACCAGTGACGCCCGGCAACCTGGCTTCGCATCTGGACAGCGATTCGAGCACCTCCCCACCCCCGTCACCCCTTTCCGCACTCCTCTCACAAAGGGGATCCTTATCCAGAGCTTCCATCGGAAACTGTTCCAGTCCGTCTCTGCTGATGGCTTCTCCTCAACCGGTGGAGCACCCTACCCTGCCAAGGACACTCTCCACTTCTGCGCTACGGATTAAGAGTCGCACTTCTTTCTGGGATAAATTCTGGCACGAGAGAAGAAAACGGGACTTGTGAGTATGAAGAACATTTATGCAGACATTGCGTTGAAATTCTTGACCTCATAAGAGACGATTCATAGGCATTTTCAGAATAGGATTTCAGCAGTAGATTATGAAAAGCACTGCAAAGTGCATATCACTCAAATTGTTTTCCTGTTTCTACTATTATTATTGCACATAATTCGATCGGTATAGTTTTTCACAATTCTGAAATGAGTTTTCGCTGTTTCATACGAAAAAATAAAAGATTTGAACAGGGCCGTATCTAGGTACTATGGCACCTGTGTAAAAATATTAGACAGCGCCCCCATTATTTCTTCATAATTTTCATATGTTTTTGTTAACGTTTTGAAATAATACACAATATTATATTAATAGATATTCACTTATATTTATTGAAACCATTGAAATACAGATTTCATACCTGAAATACTACCATCTTTTTTTTATGGAAGTAAAAATATATATGAAACAATAAATTAAATTTATGGCTAGAAACTCAGAAACACACTAAGCAGTCAACGTAGTTAAATATACTTTTTTCGCCAAAATAAAAATGTGGGAATATTCATGATGTCTCCTATTTATATATTTCTCCCTCTTCTTGTAGTTGAAAATTCCGATTTGTTTTGCTGACCTAGTGATTATTTTAGTCTTTGTACGCAAATTCTAGGAATGGCCAGCAATATTTATGTTTCAAAATTTCACGGTATCCCTTGTTGCGAGGCGTACACATGAAAACCAAATTACGAATTATTTCGTCTGGCGCTCTTATTTCTTTATCTTTCGATATTTTTAGGCGCCCCTGCGGAGCTTGCGCCTGTGGCAAGTGCCACCTTTGCCACGCACTAGATAAGTAGATACGACCCTGGATTTGAACTCAATAAAATTGATGAAGTAGTATGTCTGGTTGTTGGGGGACCTATTTTCATTTAGACATATAATATTCAATTTTAAAAGTGGACCGATTTGAATGAAAGGCTCAGAAATCTATTGGACGATCGTATTCATTCAACGATATATTACCGAAAAGAAGTAGACGTGAGGAATAAAATATGATATTTAACCCCATATGTATGGCAAAACGTGTTGAATTTTCTTAACGCTTTTGATAGAACGTTATCATTTCGAAAAAATTTCTGTACTATTTAATTTTCTACACTGAATGGTCTCAAATTACTAAGCTAGGCTCACAGATATGGAATCCGGGGTCAAATGTGAGTTGTTCCAGACGCCTGGCCGTTCCCAAGAAATCTTTCAGACGGAATGAGCTACAGACATGACATTTTATAAAATTTTTTCACTGAAATTTCATTTTCAAGGTTTCGCATACAAAAACGAATTGCAATTCGCGAATGTAAAAAATCCATCTAACTTTCAGGAGTTGAACTCATTTTAAAATGCTGGAGCTACTTCTTCAATTTCTCGAGAAATACAGATGCGATCGGGTTTAAACCTAGTAATGAGTTTGAAAAACCAAACCATTTTAATTGAATGCTTTTTCTTTGTGCTGTAGTTTTTCCCAATTTTTCAATGTCTGAATTTTTTCCCGAAAATTTTTCGAACGACTAGGTTGGACTCACTGATGATGAATCCGGTGTAAAACTCATTCTGTCCGGCTGGCCTTAGGCGCGCTTATACGGGAAAACGATATTTTTCATCGACTTGAAACTTTCAGGGTAGGTTGCATTTTTAAAGGCCACGGTTATGTACGCTAACGGGCCAAATCGAAGAAACTATTTCAGAGAAATAGCCATTTTAAATTTTGAGGTTATTTTCCTGATATTTCAGAAACCTCGAACTTTATATTATGCAGTAGTGTACTAGATTACACTTCGAAAGGATTAAAATTTTTGGAGATATATTGGGAAAAAATATTTTTTTCTCGGTATCGTTGTTTTTTTCCGGAAAAACACAAAAATTTCTGATGAAATTATGGTTAACCTAAGTAGCTAGTTTGAAAATCTTGCTGATGAAATTTGTGCTGAATTTCGTGATGATTTTTTGTAATATTAGATATTCTGCGATTTTCTGATCATATGCTTCTCACGATCTGTATGTCATTCAAACTGTACTTAATTAAAACTTGGTCTCCTCTGTTTTTTTAGGAATATTTGGAACATGAAATTTCGAATGACTATATCTAAAAAAAATCAGTGGTTTGTTTTATGTGTATGGAGTTGGCCTAGCACTCTTCACTACTTTCGAAAAAAATTTTCTTCGTCTTGTATTGTACTGGGTTCGCATCTCTATACCGTAAATATTTTTTTTCATTCCGTACTGTTCTCAAGGTATGGCACGAAATGTATAAAATAGGCCAGTCCAGCACTTTACGAAAAAGTGAATTGTATGGTTGAAATAGATTGTGCTACACATTACTGAGTTGTGCTGTTCGAATTTTTCCTCTATTGTCCCAAAAAAAAGACAACTGAGAAAACCGTCTCACATGCAAGCTTATTTTGTCGTTCATATTCTCATGAGAATCTTGTTAATTTTCCGAAAAAAAATATTTTTTAAGCAGTCTTGGGTTTTTTTTCATTTTCAATTTTTTCTTCTTGGATTGAATTGTGCAAGGTCTGTACTTTTTTGTCCCGTTGGAATTTTTCCCGTTGATTTGATGGTTCTCAAAATATTTCAGGAAATGCATAAAATGGACTTTACCCAGATCTGTGTGAAGTTTGGCCAACTATCTATCTTCGAGAATTGTTTTTTTTTTGCTGAATTGAGCTAGGTTTATGCTGCTTTGTGCCGTTGAGATTTTTTTTTCTCTATACGGGTCTAGAGATATTCCACAAAATGTATTGACTAGGACAGCAAAATGTTCTCGAAGAAGTGAGTGTCAACGGCTGAAATAGATTGTGCTATTGACATACCGAGTTGTGTCCTTCGGAAGTCCCTCTAATTTCCCAGAACTAAGAATAAGGAAAAAAGTGAGCTCAGCAATTTCATCTCTCTTCAATGAGATTATATAGAAAAAACGGTGATATTATTTGTTTTGAAATTTTCACAGAAATCTTGCTGATTCACCAAAAGGGAAAGATTTTGGATGAAAGTTGGCCCAGAACTTTCTACTTTATCTTTAGAAAGTTGCTTCATACGATAGCGCTACATATGTGGTGACTTGTACCGGTCGAATTAAAAAAAAAATCTCATTTTTTCCTTCCAATTAATTAAAAACAATCAGCAACAGGCTTGAGCCTCAGACCGTTGAAATATGAAAAAGCCGTCACGAAATCTTCATACGCGAGCTGAGCGAGTTAAGAGGCAGTTTAATTAACACTCAAAAGTGTAGACGGTGTTTTGATCGGGAGCAGAGCGGTGCGCGAGCCACTAAACTTGATCCATCCGATGTCGGTTTGACAACACTCCCCTTCGCGCGACACCTTCAATAAAAGTTGAAGTTCTACTGAACTACTTTTTTCCAATATCTATCTATACTTAGTGGAAGAATATAATAGTTGGATTATGTGACAGTATATAGCAACAATCACTGAAAGTTACTCAAATACAAGTGAATCTGGGTGCTGAGGAGATAATTACCTTTTGGAGAGTACCTCAATTACTTGGGAAAATCAATCCAGAGAGTGAAGCAAATAAATATTTTCCATTTCTTCTATTTCAATTTGCTGGTGCAGAATGTTCTGAAGGACTGAGAAGTGGAGGCGACATCTCTCGAAAAACCAAAGCCTAATTCTATAGAAATATTTGTTCCATACTGAAAATTTATAATATAATAATAATTTATTGATCCAAAGAGACACGGTTGTGTCCATCAAAAATACATCAGGTTTTTATGTGATAACATAATGAGTTAAGTCATCATCAAAGAATTCCTTAGGACAATAATTTGCCTCCTTCGAGTGAAGAGATCTCACACGTTTAATGAAATCACGTACTGATTTCGTTTTCATTTTAGATGGTAGATGGATGAACTATTTTATACTTTGATAAGAGTGTGAATTCTAATTTTGATAATCTATGTTTGGACAATGACACCATTGAACTGTTCCTCGTTTTATAGTCATGATAACTTGAGAATTTCACAAATATAAATGAGAACGAATGAGAGTAAATCTGACATTCTGTTATTTGTTCCAAACTGATCGCCTTCTGGTTTCAGTTTCAATGGCCTGGAACTCATGCCTGTTATAATGTTGAGAGTTGTTTTGAGAATCTGACCTGTACAAGTCAGCCATGTGTGATACAACTATAAAAACCTAGAAAAGCACTGCCAGGAAGGCAGCAGCTTTTGCGCGCATGTTCAATGGAGATGACCGCTTTGGTAACGAATTTGAACATGCGCGCAAAAGCTGCTTCCTTCATGGCAGTGCTTTTCCAGGTTTTTACAATGAAGCACTGGATTTCGATTCGATCCATATCGAAATATTGAAAAAATTCAATTCTGATTGGCTATATCTATGGAATGATTGGGCGGATTTTACCCATTCACGAATTTGACCTTCGTAATTGAGCTTCAAACCTTTTCTACAAATATCGAGTTTCTTAGTTGTTTCTTCCGAAAGTTTTGTGTTTACGGTCGGCCGTTGGGCCGACGGACGGACAGAATTGATTTTGACACTGGATTCGTCATCTAGGAGTCCAATTCAGTCGGTTGAAACCAATTTCGGGAAAAAATCGAGAATTACAGATATTTGGACATAACGATAGCACGCTGTTCCCCGAGAACATGCGCGCAAAAAGCAACATTCGACAGAGAAAAAAGAAAGTATTGCGCTGACACCATTTCAAGATATTTTCTTCCTGGAAAATCAACAGGATTTCTTTGGAAATTTTACAAAACGAATAGTATCACGAGTAACAGAATTTTCCTTCTATGTTATCATTATGTCCAAACGAATTGGCGGAGCCATTTTTCTTCTCAGTTTTCTAGCTAATTAGGGGGAGTTTCGAAAAGAATTGAGTGTTAAAACTCGGTATGTGGGTAGCACAATCTATTTCAGCCGTTGAAATCAACCATTTCCAAAACTTTAATCTGCCCTATTCAATACGTTTTGTGGAATATCTCTAAAACCGTATGGAATAAGGGAACGGCACAAGGTCTCATAAACCTAGCTCAATTCAGCAACTTCACACACATTTGGGTATTTTTCATTTGATGCATTTCGTGGAATATCTGGGCAACCGTCAATAATGAGAATAAAGACCTAGCACAAATCATTCCAAGAAAAAAAAAATGAAAATCTAAAAATACAGGACTACTTTTCCTAAAAATCTTTTTTTTTTTGGAAATCAGCTGGAGTTCCTTTGAAATTCCAACGACACAAGCTAGCTTGCATATTGGATAATTTTCTGCATATGTTTCCATCACAACCGAACGAAAGTGCTTGGCTTACTATTTTCCAATTGCGTAATTTCATGGAAAATTCGATGAAATTTCGTGAAAATATTTACGATACAAGTGAGAACAAATGTAGCACAATGCAGTATTTGCATAGCACAATCCTTCAGAGCCATTAAAATCCACTTTTTCGAAGCGTCATAAGTGGGCCTATTTTATACAGGGTGATTCATTAAGGGTGGCCACCGGCCGTATCTCGGAAACCGTTTATCCTATAACTTCCGGAAAAAAATTCTAATGACAAAATCGGCCCGTAGAAAATGATTAAAAATATTTTCAAGTTCGTAGTCCCGCACAAGAGGGCGCAATCTATCACTTGTAAAATATAATCTAATTTTTTACGAAATATTCTCTAGCTAACAGTGGTAAAGAATTATAAAATAAGAAAATACTCTTCCTATCCAACAACTTTTGTTTCAGTAATTTTTCTATATTTCCTTTTTTTTAGTGATGGGATGGAAAAACTTTTCTTCACAAAAAAACACTCTGACTTCTGTATGCGTGAACCGATTTTTTCGTAATTTGATTTCATTCGAAGGCCATTAAAAGCATATCAAAGAAAAATATGACAACAACATACCGGTTGATCCAGTTAAAAACTACACGCTGTTTTATGTTACTTCACCCTATTTGCGCGTTTTACTGGAGAATTTCAAATGCATTGCTATGACAGACAGATATCTCCGGTCATTCAGAAGATATTAACATTTTTGCAGATCTCGATAAGTGTTCATCAACCCTGTGAAATTCAGGAGGAATTGAGTTATTTCATCATCTAAACAATCAAATGAAAGAAAAAACTTAGCAAAAATGTATGTCACTCACAAAACAAGCTGATCTAGATCCAGTAAGCTTTGGCGTTACTGTTTATTCTCGGTTTCTATAGCTGTAAAATTTATTTAGGTCGATTGCAAACCACTAGTATGAGGCCTCATTATTCAAACGGAGAAGCATATGATATGCTTAATGTTTATGCTGAATGTTTAGAAAATGCAGTACCTGAAAGGGAATACCCGATACGATATCCTGAAAGACATCGTCATTCCAGAAAAGTATTCAAAAGATTGACACGAAGACTGCGACAAACTTGGAAGGTTCAATTTGTTGGAAGAACAAATGGAAAACGTAGAAGCCGTAATGAGGATAATATCATAAAAGTTTTGGCTTATGTTCATGCTGAATTACATTCAAGCATCCGAAAAATTGCAAGTGGTTTGAGATCGAATTATTCGCTAGTTCAAAAGATACTAAAGGACCATAAACTGCATCCGTATCATGTTGTCTTGCACCAAGAATTGAAAGAGACGACAGGACATTTGCAATTGGTTGAAACGAATGCTTAACGGCGAACCTAACTTACTTCATAGAATATTATGGACTGACGAGGCTACTTTTTCTAGCAATGGTAAAGTGAATTTACACAACAGCCACTACTGATCATCTAACAATCCATATTGGCAAAGATAAGTCAATAATCAGAATCGCTGGAGTGTTTACGTGTGGTGCAGAATTTTTGATGGAACAGTTTTCGGACCATTTTTCTTCGATAGTATCTTAACGGGACAAAGGTGCTTGAAATTTTAACAGAAAATTTTCGAAATCTTTAGAAGATATTGTTATTCAAATCAGGTTAGATATGTGGTATCAACAAGATGGTTGCCCGGCGCATTATGCTGCTAATGTTAGGGAATAAGATACCGTCTTCTCAAAGAGGTGGATTGGACGAGGGAGTATTTTTCCAGCAAGATCACTCGACCTCACAGTATTAGATCTTATTTTTGGGGGAGAATGAAGACTTAGTTTTCCGAACACCCCCAACTACAAGTGAGGATATGAAAAAAAGATTTCGACAGGCAGCTGAAACTGTGACCAGTATAAACTGAAGAAAGACTTAATTTATGTATAGAAAATAATGGTAGACGCTTGATTGTATCAGCTTTACTTGTCGGAAATTCATCTTGATGATTAAGAAGTAAAACAACTTATTTCTACTTTATATATCTATTTTCACAACAATTTACCTATTTATCTCCATTGCTTCCAGGAAGTTCAATTTTAGGGTCTTATTTTCCACGTGCAAAATTTCGAAATTGCTGTCGAAATCATGACCAGTCTCCAACGAATGTTTTGCATATGTTGAATTATGAGCTTCGCTTACGTATGCTTTCTGATGTTCTCATATCCTAGTTCCAAATGATCTTTCCGTTTGACCAACGTATACATATGGGCAAGTACCGCAGTTCAACTTATAGACTCCAGACTTTCTATCTTGGGCGACTTTATCTCTATTGTTTTTTATTGAATTTCCCAATGAGTTTCTAGTCTTAAATGAAATATGGTAATTATTATTTTTCTTCAGATATCTTGCTATTTTTTCAGATTTATGTCCAATGTATGAAAGGGAAATATATTTATTATCTTTTGAAATTGTTGGATATACAAGTGAAATAGATTTTTTCAGTTGCATTCGATTAAGTAATTTGTTAAAGACAGATGGATTGAAACCATTGTTAAGTGCAATCTGCTTTATTGTATTAAGTTCTATATCAAAGTTCTCATGTGTCATGGGTATGTTGATCAATCTAAAAATCATGCTATTATAAGCTGCCAGTATTTGAGCATATGGGTGGTTAAAGGAGGAATGAATTGTGAGATCTGTGTATGTTGGTTTTCGAAAAATTAAAAAATCATGTTTATTATTGAAGCTTTTAAAGGTTTGCGAGGTAGCTTCAACCTCTTTGGGGAAGTCGGGAAGTGTCACGATTCGTCCCGGCTTAGTTTGGGAGAACTCGTCAGGGCATGCACCAAACTAAGCCGTTTACATGCCTACGTGAGTGGACACCCCTTGTGAGGAACACCAGGGAGTGTACCAGACCGTTGGGGATGAGCGTATATCCGAGATCTTGAGAGGATCCAACCGGGACAGCGTGCGCGCTAGCGCCCCCTGTACGTTGACCGATGATGTTGGCCAAGCGTTACAGGTGGTAACGTAGGATACTTAAGACGCAAGATGGTACTGCGAGCGCGACTTAAGTAAGAGCTGAGAGAGGGCGCTCGCCACAGGACTCCCCTTCCAGTGAAAGCGATACCAGAAAGATGTATCTGGAGGAGTGTGACCGAGACCGAAAAGGTGTTCTCCTCTAAAACGTGGCTGTGAGCGAGCCGTTGTGCCATTGCTGCGCTGTTTAGCACGAGTCTACGGCGTTTGATGCACGGTTGACCAAACCGTTTTGTGATGAGCCGTGTAGACTGTGTGCTAGAGCGCTCTGCCTCGTCGTTCGAGGAGTGTGACCGATTTAGAGGAGGTCAGCTTTTGACGGAATGTAGTCGTGGCCGTATTGACCAGAAGATTTCCCACAAGTGCGGCCGTGATGCGGAGCAGTTGTGTGCCTTTGAAATGTGAGAAACCCAGATTGAGAAACGCTGCGCCACTTGTGAGTTCCTATACCACTCGATGTCGTGCAGTGAGCTGGGTGCATTAGTGAGCACATCTTTGATCAGCGAGTTGCAGCACGAGAGCGGAGTGGCGGTGTGGAACCTCCTCGGGATGGTTGCCGAACCATCGCCGAGGGAGGAACGGATAGAATCACACAGTGACAAGCGAGGTTCTCACTGGAAGCGAAGATGATCGCGGAGAGACGGAAACTGTGACACCGTCTTTGAAATGAATCACGTCGGAAAGTCACCACTGAAGCTTTTAAAGGTTTGCGAGGTAGCTTCAACCTTTTTGGGGAAGTGTCACGTTTCGTCCCGGCTTAGTTTGGGGGAACTCGTCAGGGCATGCACCAAACTAAGCCGTTTACATGCCTACGTGAGTGGACACCCCTTGTGAGGAACACCAGGGAGTGTACCAGACCGTTGCGGATGAGCGTATATCCGAGATCTTGAGAGGATCCAACCGGGACAGCGTGCGCGCTAGCGCCCCCTGTACTTTGACCGATGATGTTGGCCAAGCGTTACAGGTGGTAACGTAGGATACTTAAGACGCAAGATGGTACTGCGCGCGCGACTTAAGTAAGAGCTGAGAGAGGGCGCTCGCTACATTATTAATTTTCGCGATTTTTAAGTCAAGAAAATTAATACTATTATTTTTTTCCTCCTCATATGTGAATTTTGTTGTGGGTAATAATGAATTTATGAATTCTAACAACATCGCGAGTTGTCTCTACGTAACGATACCAATAAATGAACCATTTGTAAAAGGGGCTTTCTCGGATTTTAGTTTCTAGGAAGTCCATAAATATTTCGGCTAACATCGGGCTAAGTGGATTTCCCATGGTTAAACTTTCATCGTCCTCATACAATATGTAATTAAACAAAAAATGGTTTTGGCTCAGACAAACTTTCAAGATTTCCATAATCTCTTGTTTTATAACTGGGTTTGACCTCTTTTTCGACAATAACATATCTACAAGTTTTATGGTTTGTTTAACAGGTACACTAGGAAACAAGTTTTGCACGTCGAAAGAAATGAATTTGGCATTGTTCGGGATATGTATATTTTTTATGTTATCTATGAGGTGGTATGAATTTTTCACGGCTAACTCAGCTTGGAAATTTGTTTCTATTTGAATGATTTTAATTAGTTCTTTTGACAATTTATATAAAGGTGCTGTAACAAATGAAACTACTGGTCTAATAGGTCGGTTTTCTTTATGTAACTTTATGAGAGAATACATAATTGGGGGTTGTGGATTCATAATAGTTAATTGATAGATTGGCGTATTTTCAAAAAGGGCTGTTGAGTTTTTTATGACTGTTTTCATCTGTTCTTGATATTTTGTAGTAGGATCTTTTTTAATAATTTTGTATTTGTTCGGGTCTAAAAATGTGGTAGTTTTGTTGATATATTCATCTCTTTGGATTGCAATTACTGTGTTTCCTTTGTCCGCGCGTGTGAGAACTAAATTATTATTTGGTATTTTCGTTCTTATTGTTTTAACCGTACTATTAATTTTACTGTTATTAAAGGTTGGTTTATTTTCTTGTATGTATTTGATCAAAGCATACTTATCTACAATTGAACTTTGGTGGTTTTTTAATGCAATTTCTGAATCTATAGCAAGGTATTCTAGATCCCTCTGATTGTGACTATTCAGGTTGAATTTGTAACCTGTTTCAAGTAATTCTATTTCATTTTGACTAAATTCTACTCCTGAAAGATTAACGAATTTAGGGTAAAAAATGTGGTTTGAAAATTTTTGCTCGGTTTGTGCTTGTGAAATTGGATTATTATTCTTTTTTGATATTAAATTCTTAAATTTTTTGTTTGTACTAAATATTTTTTATAAATGTATTTGTTGATATCATTTCTAATATTACTGTCTAAATCGTCGAATAAAATGTCATGGAGTCTACGAGTCAATTCTGAATGTATTACCTCAAGATATATACAGGTTATTTCTCTCTTTCGGTGTTCTTGTTTGATGTCCATTTTCAACCATGTCTTCATTCCAGAAATTCTTCCTATCTCTGCTGGTGGACTTGTGTTCTTAGTTTTGAGTTGAATGTAATTAGGGATGACTGCAAGTTGTACACATTTAGTTAAAAACCAAATGTTCTGTGTGGATATTCTGCGCCGTAGTAGTAGTTTTGAGTACCATAAGACTAAAAAACTGGTATCAGTTTGAATCAAACTATCGATTGTTTCAGTCTTTACTTGTCGGAAATTCATCTTGATGATTAAGAAGTAAAATAACTTATTTCCGCTTTATATATTTATTTTCACAACAATTGTTTCGTCATGATAACATGACTTCATCAGGTGAGTATGGTAACAGACTACATATTTGGGATACAGTTCTTTAAATAGGTGAAAAAAATGAAAAAATATGGTGCGAAATACAAGAAATTATTGGAATTCCTGGGTTTCAAAAAAGGTTGAGTAAGGGAGATTTATTCAGGTCCGTTTGGTCGTTGAGGAGAATCTGTTTTTTATTGTACCTATTTATCTCCATTGCTTCCAGGAAGTTCAATTTTAGGGTCTTATTTTCCACGTGCAAAATTTCGAAATTGCTGTCGAAATCATGACCAGTCTCCAACAAATGTTTTGAATATGTTGAATTATGAGCATCGCTTACGTATGCTTTCTGATGTTCTCCTATCCTAGTTCCAACTGATCTTTCCGTTTGACCAACGTATACATATGGGCAAGTACCGCAGTTCAACTTATAGACTCCAGACTTTCTATCTTTAGCGACTTTATCTTTATTGTTTTTTATTAAATTTCCCAATGAGTTTCTAGTCTTAAATGAAATATGGTAATTATTATTTTTCTTTAGATATCTTGCTATTTTTTCAGATTTATGTCCAATGTATGAAAGGAAAATATATTTATTATCTTTTGAAATTGTTGGATATACAAGTGAAATAGATTTTTTCAGTTGCATTAGATTAAGTAATTTGTTAATGACAGATGGATTGAAACCATTGTTAAGTGCAATCTGCTTTATTGTATTAAGTTCTATATCAAAGTTCTCATGTGTCATGGGTATGTTGCTCAATCTAAAAATCATGCTATTATAAGCTGCCAGTTTTTGAGCATATGGGTGGTTAGAGGAGGAATGAATTGTGAGATCTGTGTATGTTGGTTTTCGAAAAATTAAAAAATCATGTTTATTATTAATTTTCGTGATTTTTAAGTCAAGAAAATTAATACTATTAGTTTTTTCCTCCTCATATGTGAATTTTATTGTGGGGAATAATGAATTTATGAATTCTAAAAACATCGCGAGTTGTCTCTACGTAACGATACCAATAAATGAACCATTTATAAAAGGGCTTTCTCGGATTTTAGTTTCTAGGAAGTCCATAAATATTTCGGCTAAAATCGGGCTAAGTGGATTTCCCATGGTTAAACTTTCATCGTCCTCATACAATATGTCATTAAACAAAAAATAGTTTTGGCTCAGACAAACTTTCAAGATTTCCATAATCTCTTGTTTTATAACTGGGTTTGACCTCTTTTTCGACAATAACATATCTACAAGTTTTATGGTTTGTTTAACAGGTACACTAGAAAACAAGTTTTGCACGTCGAAAGAAATGAGTTTGGCATTGTTCGGGATATGTATATTTTTTATGTTATCTATGAGGTGGTATGAATTTTTCACGGCTAACTCAGCTTGAAAATTTGTTTCTACTTGAATGATTTTAATTAGTTCTTTTGACAATTTATATGAAGGTGCTGTAACAAATGAAACTACTGGTCTAATAGGTCGGTTTTCTTTATGTAACTTTATGAGAGAATACATAATTGGGGGTTGTGGATTCATAATAGTTAATTTATAGATTGGCGTATTTTCAAAAAGGGCTGTTGAGTTTTTTATGACTGTTTTCATCTGTTTTTGATATTTGGTAGTAGGATCTTTTTTGATAATTTTGTATTTATTCGGGTCTAAAAAATGTGGTAGTTTTGTTGATATATTCATTTCTTTGGATTGCAATTAGTGTATTTCCTTTGTCCGCGCGTGTGAAAACTAAATTATTATCTGATATTTTCGTTCGTATTGTTTTAACCGTACTATTAATTTTACTGTTATTAAAGGTTGGTTTATTTTCTTGTATGTATTTGATCAAAGCATACTTATCTACAATTGAACTCTGGTGGTTTTTTAATGCAATTTCTGAATCTATAGCAAGGTATTCTAGATCCCTCTGATTGTGACTACTCAGGTTGAATTTGTAACCTTTTTCAAATAATTCTATTTCATTTTTACTAAATTCTACTCCTGAAAGATTAACGAATTTAGGGTAAAAAATGTGGTTTGAAAATTTTTGCTCGGTTTGTGCTTGTGAAATTGGATTATTATTCTTTTTTGATATTGAATTCTTAAATTTTTTGTTTGTACTTAATATTTTTTATGAATGTATTTGTTGATATCATTTCTAATATTACTGTCTAAATCGTCGAATAAAATGTCATGGAGTCTACGAGTCAATTCTGAATGTATTACCTCAAGATATATACAGGTTATTTCTCTCTTTCGGTGTTCTTGTTTGATGTCCATTTTCAACCATGTCTTCATTCCAGAAATTCTTCCTATCTCTGCTGATGGACTTGTGTTCTTAGTTTTGAGTTGAATGTAATTAGGGATGACTGCAAGTTGTACACATTTAGTTAAAAACCAAATGTTATGTGTGGATATTCTGCGCCGTAGTAGTAGTTTTGGGTACCATAAGACTAAAAAACTGGTATCAGTTTGAACCAAATGCTTGATTGTTTCAGTCTTTACTTGTCGGAAATTCATCTTGATGATTAAGAAGTAAAATAACTTATTTCTGATTTATATATTTATTTTCACAACAATTGTTTCGTCATGATAACATGACTTCATCAGGTGAGTATGGTAACTGACTACATATTTGGGATACAGTTCTTTAAATAGGTGAAAAAAATGAAAAAATATGGCGCGAAATACAAGAAATTATTGGAATTCCTAGGTTTCAAAAAAGGTTGAGTAAGGGAGATTTATTCAGGTCCGTTTGGTCGTTGAGGAGAATCTGTTTTTTATTGTACCTATTTATCTCCATTGCTTGCAGGAAGTTCAATTTTAGGGTCTTATTTTCCACGTGCAAAATTTCGAAGTTGCTGTTGAAATCATGACCAGTCTCCAACAAATGTTTTGCATATGTTGAATTATGAGCATCGCTTATGTATGCTTTCTGATGTTCTCCTATCCTAGTTCCAAATGATCTTCCCGTTTGACCAACGTATACATATGGGCAAGTACCGCAATTCAACTTATAGACTCCAGACTTTCTATCTTTAGCGACTTTATCTTTATTGTTTTTTATTAAATTTCCCAATGAGTTTCTAGTCTTAAATGAAATATGGTAATTATTATTTTTCTTTAGATATCTTGCTATTTTTTTCAGATTTATGTCCAATGTATGAAAGGGAAATATATTTATTATCTTTTGAAATTGTTGGATATACAAGTGAAATAGATTTTTTCAGTTGTATTCGATTAAGTAATTTGTTAATGACAGATGGATTGAAACCATTGTTAAGTGCAATCTGCTTTATTGTATTAACTTCTATATCAAACTTCTCATGCGTCATGGGTATGTTGCTCAATCTAAAAATCATGCTTTTATAAGCTGCCAGTTTTTGAGCATATGGGTGGTTAGAGGAGGAATGAATTGTGAGATCTGTGTATGTTGGTTTTCGAAAAATTAAAAAATCATGTTTATTATTAATTTTCGTGATTTTTAAGTCAAGAAAATTAATACTATTATTTTGTTCCTCCTCATATGTGAATTTTATTGTGGGGGATAATGAATTTATGAATTCTAAAAACATCGCGAGTTGTCTCTTGGTACCGATAAATAGGGCTAAAATGTCATCTACGTAACGATACCAATAAATGGACCATTTGTAAAAGGGGCTTTCTCGGATTTTAGTTTCCAGGAAGTCCATAAATATTTCGGCTAAAATCGGGCTTAGTGGATTTTCCATGGTTAAACTTTCATCGTATTCATACAATATGTCATTAAACAAAAAATAGTTTTGGCTCAGACAAACTTTCAAGATTTCCATAATCTCTTGTTTTACAACTTGTTTTATAACATTTAAGACTAGAAACTCATTAGGAAATTTAATAAAAAACAATGAAGATAAAGTCGCTAAAGATAGAAAGTCTGGAGTCTATAAGTTGAACTGCGGTACTTGCCCATATGTATACATTGGTCAAACGGGAAGATCATTTGGAACTTGGATAGGAGAACATCAGAAAGCATACGTTAGCGAAGCTCATAATTCAACATATGCAAAACATTTGTTGGAGACTGGTCATGATTTCGACAGCAATTTCGTAATTTTGCACGTGGAAAATAACACCCTAAAATTGAACTTCCTGGAAGCAATGGAGATAAATAGGTACAATGAAAAACAGATTCTCCTGAACGACCAAACGGACCTGAATAAATCTCCCTCACTCAACGTTTTTTGAAACACACGAATTCCAACAATTTCTTGTATTTCGCACCATATTTTTTCATTTTTTCACCTATTTAAAGAACTGTATCCCAAATATGTAGTCAGTTACCATACTCACCTGATGAAGTCATGTTATCATGACGAAACAATTGTTGTGAAAATAAATATATAAAGCGGAAATAAGTTATTTTACTTCTTAATCATCAAAATGGTAGACATTTTGAATATTTGAAATGATTATGTATAAGGGTGGTTTTTTGTTGAAATATTTTCGTTGTTGCTGATTTTTGTTTCATTTCATCGTATTATTGTTATTTTATGTGTTTAGTGTTTTGCTGTGTTATCATGACGACTAAAGTCACTTTAAGCTCACAGGGTTGATCAACACTTATCAAAATTTACAAAAATGTTAATATCTTCGGAATGACTGGAGGTATCTGTCTGCGGTTTCAACAAGTCAATAGGTGATAATGCTCAGCTTATTCGCAGTTGGTTTGAATCATAGCATTGTATTTGAAATTCTTCAGTAAAACGCGCAAATAGGAAGAAGTGATATAAAACAGCCTGTAGTTTTTAATTGGATAACCCGGTATATACTTGTCATATTTTTCTGTGATCTGCTTTTAATGGCCTTCGAATGAAATCAAATTAAGTGAAAATCGGTTCACGCATACAGAAGTAAGAGTGTTTTTTTTGTGAAGAAAAGTTTTTCCATCCCATCACTAAAAAAAAGGAAATATAGAAAAATTACTCAAACAAAAGTTGTTGAATAGGAAGAGTTTTTTCTTATTTTATTATTCTTTACCACTGTTACCTGGAGAATATTTCGTAAAAAATGATATTATATTTTACAAGTGAAAGATTGCGCCCTCTAGTGGGGGACTACGAACTTGAAAATATTTTTAATCATTTTCTACGGGCCGATTTTTTCATTAGAATTTTTTTCCGAAAGTTATAGGATGAACGGTTTCCGAGATACGGCCGGTGGCCACACTTAATCGTGCAATATTTTGAGAACCGTACGGAACAAAAAAAAAATATCACCAACCAAACCAACGTAGCACAAACTCAGCATAATACAGGACAAAAAAAAATGGTTTCTAGAATGAAAAAGTGCTGCGCTAACTTGACACATGTAAATTTCACCCATTTCATGCCTTCATCATTGAGACCCGACTATAAAAATAATTCTTTTTTTAATTTTTTCCTTTTGAAGTTTTTGTGTTTACAAGCGGCCATTAGGCTGACCGTTAACACAATAACGTTCTCCTATAAACTGTACAACAGTGGCGCAGCGTTCTAGTTAGGAAACAGATGGGAATCTGCTTTTCTATGGTAACCTTATTGAACGAACTCGACAAATTAAAAATGTTTTCGCATATCTTTATCCCAAATATACAGGGTCTTTCACGAGGAACCTCACCCATATTTATACGAGAAACTACTGAACGTATTTTCATGAAATTCAGCACTTATAAGTATTTCACGATGCTGATGAAATCTAAAATATTTTCAAGGCATGAGCACCTCCGGTTTTTCCGGAAATGACGTCAACTTCCGTTTTTCAAATTAGAACACCATTTTTTTATTGCAGAAATAGATTCCTTAAAAAATTTCAATTTATTTTGATGTAACATTTTTCAGTTTTGGTTGGAAAATTCTCTCTGAGCGGGAAAATTCGAAAAAAAAATCGAAAATAGAGCTCCGCTGAAACAAGAATAACTTCGAGGTTTTTGGATGGAAAATTTTCATTTTTGGGATTTTTCAAGATGTAAGATTGATGTATCCACTTTAAAAATCGAAATCGCGATTCATGATACAGGGGGTGAAAAAATCGCTTTCAAAGTTAGGGATGACAAAATCGTGAAAAATCAATTTTTTCAAATTAGAACCCCATTTTTTTATGGCAGATATTGAATCTACGTTAAAAAATAATGTGAGTGTATGCATCACACCCTTGCCCTAAAATGGATATTTTCTGAGTTATTCACAAAAAACTGTTTTTCGTCTTGAATTTTCAGCTATTTCTTTTCCCTTCACGCCAAAAAGATGACATTTTCAGGAACTGTTATTTGAACCATGCTGTAGATTTTTCACCCCTTCTTGAAACCGACTTCAAGTTACTATTAGGAGAACCATGGCAAACTCTCGCAGTTATAACTAGAGAAGATGCTCAAAGTTTTGACCGTTAATTTCTAGACATTTATTTATACGTCTCAGGAATGCTTCGTGCGTTGCTCTTCTTATTTCATCGGGAGGAAGAGATCTGCAAAAGTGTTTAAAAACCAAATTGAGTTTCAAAACTATGAATCTAAAAATCTAAGCAAACCTGAACGCATTTCTGACACGTTCTGTGCAGTCCTCTTTATCAGTCAGGGGAGTTGAGTAGACAATATTTTTTATCC
Source organism: Myrrha octodecimguttata (assembly GCA_958510865.1). Lineage (NCBI taxonomy): Eukaryota > Metazoa > Arthropoda > Insecta > Coleoptera > Coccinellidae > Myrrha > Myrrha octodecimguttata. The sequence continues at coordinate 9,337,503 of OY294060.1, read as the reverse complement.
TACCCCAAACATAATAGTCTAAAGGAGTTAAATCGGGAGAACGTGGTGGCCAAAGATGTGGACCATTGTTCGCCAACCATCGATCTTCAAATAGCCTGTAGAGGATATTTGACACATTGAGTGAATTGTGTGGAGGCGCGCCATCTTGTTGATACCATAAGTCATTATGGTTCTGTACTAGCGGCTCAATTATTTGAGTCAATATGTCAGAATATCTATCTCCTAAGGGAGAACATTCTTTAAATAATGCAAACATGTGTAGTGTTCTATCTTACCAGTTAAAGTCCCATCATAAATGTGAACATCGAGAATTGCATTATTTTTGATGGCGCAAAAAACATTGAAACTCCAGGTCTCTTGAAAGTTCCATTGTCTGAAGTGGTGGTTGTTCTCTTCATCCCAATAATGACTGTTATGCCTATTGAAAGAACCATTCTTTGTGAATTTAGATTCATCTGTCCAAATTATACAGTCCAAAAAGTTTTCATTCTCTTGAAATCGAATCATCATAGCTTCGCAAAACTCTGTTCTCCTGACGAAATCAGTTTCCTTCAAATGCTGTACCCTATTGAATTTATATTGGTGCATTTTATGTTTTTTTAATATTCTCCAAACACTCGATTGAGATAATCCCAGATCAATCTCGGCATCTTTGAGAGAATTTTGAGGATTCACACGAAAATATGCAAGAACTGTAATTTCGTTGTTCTCATCTTCTACTACACTTTTTTCTCTGTGTGTAATTTTCTTAACGAAAGATCCGACATTTCTCAAGTTTGTCATGGTTCTGTTAATGGTATCTCTCGTTGGTCTGGGTCGGTCAGGAAACGTCTCAATGAACAGTCGAATCGTTCTATCTACAACTTTATTACATTCTCCATGAAGTAGAATGAGATTTAAATAATCTTCATTGGTAAAATTAGGCATAGTGATCGATTTTATAACTTAATACGAATTATCACCAAATTAATAGTAAACACAAAATGCTACTGAATAAAGAGGAATTTGGCAGATGTAATTAATGATATCTATCATTAAAAAAAAATAATGTAAAACATGGTAAGTTTTTGCATATGGTTCATAAGGAATTATTTATTTATCACTGGAGAGAAAACCGATGGCCGATTAGTTGAAATAAAGAGGTTTCCGATACAAATTCGAATCCAAATTCGCCATCTATTTAGGAACAACCTGTAACTTTTTTCTCTTGCATATTAGGGTAGTAAAATCTACAGCATGGTTCAAATAACAGTTCCTGAAAATGTCATCTTTTTGGCGTGAAGGGAAAAGAAATAGCTGAAAATTCAAGACGAAAAACAGTTTTTTGTGAATTACTCAGAAAATATCCACTTTAGGGCAAGGGTGTGATGCATACACTCACATTATTTTTTAACGTAGATTCAATATCTGCCATAAAAAAATGGGGTTCTAATTTGAAAAAATTGATTTTTCACGATTTTGTCATCCCTAACTTTGAAAGCGATTTTTTCACCCCCTGTATCATGAATCGCGATTTCGATTTTTAAAGTGGATACATCAATCTTACATCTTGAAAAATCCCAAAAATGAAAATTTTCCATCCAAAAACCTCGAAGTTATTCTTGTTTCAGCGGAGCTCTATTTTCGATTTTTTTTTCGAATTTTCCCGCTCAGAGAGAATTTTCCAACCAAAACTGAAAAATGTTACATCAAAATAAATTGAAATTTTCTAAGGAATCTATTTCTGCAATAAAAAAATGGTGTTCTAATTTGAAAAACGGAAGTTGACATTTCCGGAAAAACCGGAGGTGCTCATGCCTTGAAAATATTTTAGATTTCATCAGCATCGTGAAATACTTATAAGTGCTGAATTTCATGAAAATACGTTCAGTAGTTTCCCGTATAAATATGGGTGAGGTTCCTCGTGAAAGACCCTGTATAGGCCAAGTACATTCGGAAATTTTAATATATTTTTTGAACAACTAAAAAGGATTTTAATAAATGTACCATTGATGATGGTAGGAGATTTCAATATCAATTTATTGCATAGGGAAGATAATCGACCTGTAAAGGAATTCCTCTCGATAATGAAATTTTTCAACTTAGAGCCTACTATAATGAAATCCATCAGAATAAAGCCCCACCACCAAAGCTGTATTGACAATATTTCCACAAATGTACAAAATTTCAGAGCAGAAGTTATTAATACCACCATATCTGATCATGCTATACAGAAACTGACGTTTAGAACTACTGGGATTAAAGAAGTTAAACAATCATATCAATGGATTTTTTTTTTGGAAATGAATCAGTTGAAAACCTTCGAAGACAACTTCACAGTGAAGAATGGAAAGATATAAATGACTTAAACAGGAGTAACATTGATGAACAATGGGATAGGTTTATGGAAGGGTTCAGCCTAGTTTTCAATGAATATTTTCCACCCAAATTAGTACGTCCAAACAAGAGGTGTAGATCTTTTCACTATGACCAAGAATTGGAAAGTTGCAAACGACGACTGTATGCCTTGTAGACACTTAAGCAAAACCACCACCAATTCAATGGACAATACGCTGAAGAAAAACGAAGATACGACAAACTACTTTTGAAAGAAAAATCAAAGTTTTATGAAAGGAAATCAACGAACTCAGATAATAAACAGAAAACAATGTGGTCAATATGTTATGAGATACGGGGCTCAATTGGAAATAAAGGAGATTTTCCTAAGGAGGGAGATCCGAATGAAATGACAAATGAGTACAACCAGTATATGTTAGCCTTTATTCCCAAACTTTCGGAGAATACTCAGGATTTGAACTTTGAATGTGATATACCAAACAATGATAGATCATTATTCCTTCAGTCAACTACAGAAGAGGAAATTTCAAATATCATTCAAATGTTAAAAAAAAGCATTCATGTGGAGAAGCTGGAATACCAATGAGTATTATTGAAGCCTTTAGGGAGGAACTAAAAGGGCTACTGTCTCATGTTGTAAACAACTCACTCAAGTATGGTGTATTTTCTAAACAACTGAAAGTAGCTGTAGTCCATTCAATCCATCAAAGAGGAAATCAGAAAGAGTTTCAAAATGATCGCCCAATTAGTATTTTATCTAATTTCTCAAAAATTTTTGAACATGCATGTAGGAGGCTGATAAATTTTATGAATGATAACAACATATTTTCGAATTCTCAGCATGGATATCTTAGAGGAGGTCTACACAAACTGCCATTTTTGAATTCACCAAAATAATAATAGAACTCATTGAACAGGACAACCTAGCACTGGCTCTTTTTGTGGATCTTAATGAGGCCTATGACTGTTCATCGAGACTATACATATTGAAAAAACTCAAGAAGATGGGAGTAAGGAGAAATGCCCTGTTATGGTTTGAAGCATACCTGACAGAGAGGAAGCAGAGAGTAGTTATCAAGAAAGATGGCGTAAAAGCCAAATCATCAGTAGAGCAATCTGAGCACGGAGTGCCGCAGGGAAGTGTATTGGGCCCAATTTTGTTCATCTTATTTATAAATGATTTTTACAATATTCTTGAACACGATTCAGCATCAATTATAGGTTTTGTTGACGATACAAATGTATTAGTTGGGGGCAAAACAGCTCAATCCTTTAGAAACAAAGTCACAAAAATCTATAGACTAATAAAAGAGTGCACAATAGACCTTGAGGTTGCAGTGGAATGTAACCCCCTATACTACTACTATATAAATAAAAGAGTAGTTAGAAAAAATAAAATCATTATTAATGAAAGCGAAACAACCGCAATATTGTCCTCCACTGTAAGGAGCAGAAAAGAAAAAATCAACCAACTAGACATTGACAGTAGAATTATTGATTCAGACCAGTTTACTAAATTCCTAGGTGTATTAATTTTTAAAATGGTCGGATCATATAGAATGGCTTGGTAGAAAATTGAATACAGTTTGTTTTGGTATGAGAACTTTAATTAATTATGTTGGAGAAAGTTGCATCAATAGTGAATATTTTGCAAATTGGGAGTAATTAGCTCGGTACGGTATTATATTTTGGGAAGCTGGGACTGATTCTACTGAAATATTTCTAATTCAAAAAAGGATATTGAGAATTATGTTTAAAATGAAATATCGTGACTCATGTCGTGGTATTCTCGGGAAAATGGCATTTTGACTGTATACGCAGTTTACATCTTGAAATGCTTAAAATTTTTATTTAGGAATAGATCTAGATTCGGTATAGTGGTAACAGATACCCTGTGAGATCCGGAGATCTTCAGTATTCTGTACACCATCTCACTATGACAGAGAAACATCCACAATATATGTGCATAAGGCTTTTCAATCATCTGCCTCAAAGAATCAAAATATCAAATAGTTTTCGTTGAGGTTGGAACTATATTCTTTGAATGATTATTTCAACAGATTCATAAATGATTAAGTAACTTTGTTTGACGTTTCTCTTTTGCAGTTTTATGTATTTGTATGTAGAATGCAATAAAAAATAAAGAAATTATTATTATTATTATTACTATTATCATTATTATTATTATTATTATTACTAATATATAATACATATATGGTTTTCGAGAATTTCTGCCTGACATTTCTTTTTCTTCCAATATTCGTCACTCAGAGTTTTTGAAATTATTAAGCTGTGCCAAGTCCCATTGGAATTTATTTGTGGTCAAATATTGTGCATTCGTTACTATCTCGAAGGGTTAATCTGAAATCGAACTGGGATACATAGGGTATGAACATCAGCCTGCGCCACATATTGGAAATAAAATTGGCAAAACCTTCCCGATTTCAAATTGCCCTATATTTTATCGATCCATAATCACTAATTTCGTACAATAGTCTGTATGGTTTAGTTCAGTAGTTTTACTTTAAACAGCTCATTTTATGAAAAATAAATATTATTCACATTTCTTCGCTATAATATCGTTCAACGACATGATATTGATTTGATAGTTTCAACAGTGGTGACCCGCTAGATCATAGCCCGCTAGATCACCAGATTTAACAAATCTAATTTTTACTTATGGAAATGCATAAAATATGGTTCAGATCGAACCACCTACTTCTTCCGCAAATATCCGGCATAGAATAACAGATACTCTTCGCAGATTACACCATGATTCAAGAAAATGGAACACATGTTGAACATATTTTTCTATATCAACCTTCATTGAACTTATGTAACCATTTTGGACTGATAATTTGGGATGCGGGTGCAAAAAAACTAGTACAAGAGATTTCGGAGTTGCAAAAAGGTGCATGAGCCGGGATCGACCGCTTGCTTAGTCTGTTTCGAAAAATTTTTCAAAATACTCGGCGAAGTAAAATTTTCACTTTTTTGAGTTAACTGTTTGGCTACTTATCGCAAATTTCTCACAAATAAGTCGAAATCTCGTCCGAATTGTTCTTTTTCGAGTTTAAGGTCTCCACAATTTACATCTCATTTGAATGCTATGGAATAGAAATATTATCCACCTAAAAAAGATGTTTTAAGGGAAACTGATTGACCATAACGACTACCAGTCGAAATTTTCAGAGTTTTTTTGGAATTTCTACTGGATCGATGAAATATAGGGTCTTCCATTTGAAATAGGAAAGGTTCTGCTAAGTTTTATTTTCAATACGTGGCACTCTGTTTTTCTGACCAGAAATAAGTTTCAATGGGACTTTGCACAACTTAATCTCAAATACTCTGAATGACAAATATTAAAAAGAAATACATGTCAGACAGAATATCTCGAACACCGTTGATATTTTTGTGGTAAAGATATGCATGAAGTGTATTTAGTTTTCATGTAGAAACCGAAAAATTAATGAAAAATACAGGTTGCCATTCAAAAAAACGGAGTTGGTACCCGCCCAAAAAAAACGAAATACCGTGTAGGATCGAGAACATCTTTAATTTGTCTAGCTCGAGCAATAATCAAACATTATAGAAAACCAGTCTGTTTCCTCATTGGAGATATGGAACACCGAGCCACTGTTGCGGGGCCCTGTATGTATATCAGAGTTCAAATGAATTTTGCACAGACTTTGAAACTCACATTTTGCAATAATATATCAAATCTGAGTTCAGACCGAGTAGGAAAAATATTTCAAATTTGATTATGATAATGTCATGGGGTGACGATAATATCATGGGGTGACGATAATGTCATGGGGTGACGATCCCGTAGAAATTGCTTGCGTATCGGCTAAAATTTTTAGCAGTTTCGCAACGAAGTAAAGCTATTCTATTTTTTCGATCGAGAGCTTTGCGTCGGACGGAGTTGAATCAGCTAATCAAATTTGTTCAGAAATTAATACAAATCTCAAGTATTATTTTTTTTGGGAAAAATTAATATCGTGCCATTTCTTCTTCAAAATATTCGATGCGAAACTCATACAGACGCCACTGATGAGAATAGCAAATGGTACATGAAAAACTGTATTTGGGTGCAGTGAAAACGTATACCAAATTGCATGTAAATATCTGCAAAAGCACCATGGTGGTGTAAAAAATTCTTGAAACTTTACCATCTTGTATCTCAAAAGCTACCATATTTACGACATACGTGCATATGAAGTTTTTTTCGAAATGACTCCCAGAATCGCTCCCTTAAATATGAGCATATCATGAGGGAACACCGTATGATAATATTCTCAAGGAAAAAAACTTTGTTTTAAAAAATTCACTCTATTAAACTGAAGGGAGTCTTAACACTCTATGTTATGCCTTAAGTTACTGTATATGCTTACTATCTCCTTGATATTTACTAGATCCCCGTATACAATACAGGATATACTAATCATGTTCAATACTTTAGTTTATCTGCATAAGCAGACGTACATGGAAGTAATAAAAAGTGCAACTATGAAAGTTTAACGTTCTCATTGAAAATTTTTATGTGAAAATAAATACCAGGAATGTAGGGTTTGGATAGGGCTGGGACTTCTTCGTATTCGAATATTCATTCAAAAATGTATTCGATTATTCGAATAATTTATTCAAACCCATGAATTACTGAATTAATAATTTTTGCATATTCACCCAAAATAAATATTCCTCATCCCACCTGTATACAACAAATTATTCCCCAAAACTGTTCCATACAAATTTTTGTTAATTGCATACATGAAATATATGAAATACTTCAAATTATACTCGATCATAATAGATTTGTCATACAGTATTTTCGAGTTCCTACATAGAGTTAATCTGGAAATAATGAATGAACAAACTGAACTGTTCACTACTATAGCGAAATCACCCTGTATCATGTGTTGAGTCTTTAGTGTTCAGATGTCTTAAGATCGAAGCGGCAGTAACGAAATATACATTACACAATATGAATATCAAAGAATTTGTTCAGGGGAGATCACATAAACTTGTATGAATTATCCCTGAATAGTCAGTTGAATGATCTTTCAATCGTAATTGTACGAATGATGAATTGCTCCTGAATAAATTAATAACTATGAAGAGTAACGAATATTCATGGATACATGAACATCTAACTATTCACTGAATATTCATCTATTCAACTATCCAGTGAATATTCTACTATTCATGAATGAAAACAATTCAGTAAATAGTCAATTATTCACTGAATAGTACCCTATTCATTGAATGGTCAACTATTCACTGAATAGTCAACTATTCATTGAATAGTCAAATTATTCATAAATAAAAATTATTCATTGAGTATTCATGAATAAAAACTATTCATTGATTATTCAACTATTCAGTGAATATTCATGAGTAGATGAATGATGCAAACTCAAATTATTCGAATAATTATTCAATGAATACTAGAATATTTAAATTGTTCATTCATGATTCCCTGCCCTAGTTGGGATAATCTAACTCATTTCCATTTTGGTTGAATATATCACCCTTTGGCTTTTTTTATTTAAATTAACGTGTCTCACAAACTAGGTCATTGACACATGGTACAATGTTTCATTATTCTATGAGCTACAGAATGAGATACTTATGGTCATAGAGGATGATAAACTTCTGAGAAGGCAATATTTTATAGATGCATTGGTCATATAAGAACTATATAGTTGAGGTTGTGCTTCAAATTTTCTCTCAGTCCCATTCGCTGACGCAGTTCATCATAATGTGAACATCGAGATAGAAAGTGTTCTACTGTTAAACGAGTTCCTCGGCAGTAATTGCATATGGGATGTTCTTCTGATGACAGCCTGGTGTGACCTATTCTCAATCTCCTCATTACTATTTTGTCCTTTCTATTGAGACTGATTTTTATCGGGGATTGCATGTAGCTTGTTATTGCTGCTATTCCATTTTGTTTGCCACTCTTGAAGGGATTTCAGCTTTATTGTCGACTTTAGGTCTGAGTGAAACTGAAAGTACGTGATGGGAAGATCGGATGATAGTGCCAATTTCGCGGATTGATCTGCAGCTTCATTCCCTTCTTTACCTACATGGGATGGTGTCCAAATTATGGTGGTAGAGATGTCTTTGTTGGTTTTAAGTGTGTGACATCGTTCCTGAATTTTTTGAACTAGTGGGTTATTTGAGTAGATGTTGGATATCGCCTGTATTGAGGATAATGAGTCTGTGAATATTGCAAATGTTGACATGGCGTCATGGTGCTGAAAGGGACTTATATATTGTGAATAGTTCGCCAGTAAAAATGCTGCAAGACGATGGTAGTTTGAATGAAATTGGAGTATTGAGATTGTCGACGAGCGAGCAACTCAGTGTTTATTTTTAGATGCGTCGGTGTATAATTCCTTATCGAATTTCCAATTAGTTTTCAATTCAAAAAAATGCTGTTTCAGAATTGCACCAGGGGTTTCCTGCTTATTGTATTTATGTAGAGCTGTATTAAGTGTCGGTTGGTATCTGGACCAGAGGGCATGTTTTGTGTAGATCATGGGAATCGGAGAAATAGGATCCATAGATTCTGAGTATTGCTTGACAAGTTGTGGAATTGTGAAAAGCGTCTAGGTTTTGTATTGGTGGGGTTTGTTGTTGTTCTCATTAGACCATGTGCTGGATTATTTGACATAACAGAGACGTTTGAGGCATATGAGAGGATAATTTGCTGTTGACGAAGGTTGAGGGGCATTTCTTGTGCTTCTACATGTAGGCTTTCAGATGGGCTAGATCGAACTGCTCCAAGAATGATTCGTATTACTGTATTGGGTACGGTATTCAGTAAATTCAGATTTGTTCTGCATGACGTAGAATAAGGAATGCTACCATATTCAAGCTTCGATCGAATTATTGATCTGTAGATTCTCAGTAAGATTTCTTCATCGCATCCCCAGTGATGGTGAGATAGGGTTCGAAGGATGTTCGTTGTTTTCATGCATTCGCCTTTGACGTTTTTGATATGTTGAGTCCAGGTAAGCCTCTGATCTAGGGTCATTCCTAGAAATTTTAGGTGGTCAACTACTTCTAAGGGTTGGCGGTTAGTTCTGAGGTAGGGTTGGACAGTTTGGTGTCTTCTAGTGAAACGAATGAGTTTTGATTTTGAGGGGGAAAAGTTGAAACCGATATTTTCAGCCCAAGCAGTGGTATTTTCAAGAGTGGTTTGTATCCGTTTGCACGTACTCTTTGTGTTTTTACCGGAGCAGAACAGGAGCAGGTCATCTGCATAGAGAACTAGTTTTATTGGGACTTTGATAACATTACATATGTCGTTGATGGCTAACAGGAACAGGGTGGCGCTAAGTACGGGGCCTTGGGGAATGCCATTTTGAGTGATGTAGGAAGCGGACATTTCACCATTTACTTTCACGTTGAAATGTCTATCAGTCTGGAAGTTCTCCAAAAAAAGATATATATCACCATTGAGACTCATATTTTTCAATTTAGTCAGGATAGCTTAATATTTTTCACAAGGTACCACATAAGTCGTTGGTTAACCATTTTTTCTAATATCTTACACAAGGTACATGTTAATGAGATTGGCCTAAACGAATTAGGTGAGCGTCCTGACTTGTTGGTTTTCTGATGGGTATAATATGAGATTGTTTCCATTGGGTGGGAAACTGATATGTCATTATATATCTCTAGGAGTTTGGATCAAGTTTCTGCATGGAGTTGTTTTATAAATATTATAGGGATGTTGTCTGGATCTGCTGCTGTATTCTTCATGTAAAACAATGCCAAGTTGAGTTCTTGCAAGGTTAAGGAATCATTATTAGGGTTTTCGGGTTCACTTATTGTATTTGGTTCTTCATCTCCAAGACATGTTGATGTTTTTGAGGTCATTATTTTATCGTAGTAGTGTTTAGCTAGTATATTCGTTATGTCTTGGCTATTGGTAATGGCTTCATTATTTTCTCATAGAATAGAAGGTTTTTCACAGTTTGTGTTGTTTCCTTTCATTTGTTTTAGCTTCTTCCAAATTTGATTCGACGGTGGGCTCGAGGAGATTGTGCTGACGTATTGTATTCAGAATTCACGTTTACTCTCCTTCAAAATTCTCCTGGAGACTGCTCGGCATTTTTTAAAATTTATCAGATCCTCTTGGTTTCGGGTTCTTCGGTATCGGTTTAAAGCAATTTTGCATTCCCTGACCGCTCTTTTGCAGGATTCATTCCACCATGGCACTTTTTTCTTACCCGGAGTTAACGTATACTTCCCAACATGTTTTTCGGCAGCTGAGGTCAGAATGTTTGTGAGTTGGTTAATGGCAAGATAGATGTCTGTAGAAAAATCAGTCATTCTTGATTGGATGTTTTCTTCTTCTGAAAATAGCTCCCAGTTAGCGTTTTATATATTCCACTTCGTAACACTTTCTGTTGGGTGGGCGTTTTGGTCGTTAATAGATATGGGGAAGTGGTCTCTATCGTAAAGGCTGACCAGGGTATGCCAGTTTAGGTAGGTTGTTGTGACAGGATCACACAGGCTGAGATCTATAGCTGAAAATTTACCAGTGGATTTATCGAAGTGAGTGTTTTTCCCAGTATTAAGTAAATTGAGATCATGGTATGTAATCATATCTTCAACCACCTTGCCTCTGCCAAATGTTTTTCTGAACCCCATATGGTGTTGTGCGCATTGAAATCACCCACCAAAATGAATGGTGTAGGTAACTGGTTGACAAGATTAGAAAGTTCAAAGTATGTGAAATTGTAGTTCGGTGGAATTTAGACGTTTCAGTCTAGTCTGTGGGGATACCAGGTAGTTACGGCAACAGCCTCCGGAGAGGTTTTGAGAGAAAGTTCCTTGAAGTACAGGTCTGATGAGATGAATATGGACGCCCCACCGCTGGCTCTGGTGTTGGTATTTCTAATGGTGACCTGCATAGTTTTTAAGTTGTGGTTTGTGGACAGGTTTGAAGTTAGTTTCCCGTAGGCAAAGAAATCTGGTATGGTGTCAGATAATAATTGCTGGATACGTTCTAGACAAGAGTAGTACCCTTTACAATTCCACTGAACTAGCGTGAATGTGTTTTTGCGCGCATGTTCTAGAAGAACAGCGTGCTATCGTTTTGTCCAAATGTCTGTAATTTTGGATGATTAAGCCGAAAATGGTCTCAATCGACTAGGTTGGACTCACTGATGACGAATCCGGTGTCAAAATCGATTCTGTCCGGCCGGCCGTAGACACGCTAACTGTCGACAGAAGCAAGCTAGCAACTTGAAACTTTCAGGATAGGTTGCGCATCAGAATGCCGCGGTTAAGTTCGTTAATGGGCCAAATCGGTCGAATAGTTTCGAAGTTATAGGCAGTTGAAGTTTTGAAGTTATTTATTTTTTATTTCAGAAACTACTCGAGAAATTAGATTCAAACTTGGCAGTTGGGAGGAGTATAACGACGCGCAACTTTGAGCCAAATTTCGTCAGGATCAGATTTTCAGTGAATTTAAAAAAAAATTTTTTTTTTGGAAACCATTCATCATATTCGAAAAAAAAGTCCACTCACACTTTGAACTTCATATTTCACAGCAGTGTACCAATTTTCAGTTCGATACGATCATAAGTTTCGGAGATATCCGGAAAAAATGTGTCAAATTTCGAGGTTTTCTTCTCGATATCGTTTATTTTTTCGGTATAACTCGAGAAATACTGATTCAGTCCTGATGAAATTTCACAGCTAGTTTTGAGATGCTGAAAGACAACTTCATGCGAAATTTCGTGATAATCGTGTCATCAGAACAATTTGAAAAAAAAAATTTCTATGATTTTTCTCATCATATCATCCTCATCAAATTCTGTATGAAACTTCGAACTGTTATTTTTCGATGAAGTACTGGATTTCAATTCGATCTGATTTGTAATTTTGGAAATATTGAAAAAATAAAATTTTGATTGGGTATATCTACGGAATCATTGGGTGGATTTTACCCATTCACGAATTCGGCCTTCGTAATTTAGGTCCAAACCTTCTCTACAAATATCGAGTTCCTAAGTTGTTTCTTTCGGAAGTTATTGTGTTGACGCAGTCGGCCGTTAGGCTGACCGTAAACACAATAACTTCCGGAAGAAACGACTAAGAAACTCGATATTTGTAGAGAAGGTTTGGGGCTTAATTACGAAGGTCGAATTCGGGAATGGGTAAAGTCCGCCCAATGATTCCGCAGATATACCCATTCAAAATTTTATTTTTCCAATATTTCCAAAAATACAGATTTGATCGAATTGAAATCCAGTAATTTATCAGTAAAAATTTCAAAAAGTACTGCCGTGAAGGCAGCAGCTTTTGCGTGCATGTTCAAATTCGTTGCTGAAGCGGTCATCTACAGTGAACATGCGCGCAAAAGTTGCTGCCTTCACGGCAGTGCTTTTTGAAATTTTTTGTACCTAATTTTGGAATCGTAGTGAGGAGTTATCAGATAGGTCGTCATCATCAGTAATGCTATCTAGGCTATTTAGGCTACCAATCTTCGTCGAGTCATCTAGAAGTTTGGCTTATATTTTTTTGTCGAAATTCGAATGATTCTGTTTCTGGTGGATCTTTCCACGTGTGAGTAAATATTATGGTGGTCTTGTAGAAGTAGTTTAACATCTGTGTGAACTTTTCTGCTTCAGTATAGGGAGAGGGAATACCATATGAGTTTTCCAAAAATGCAACAAGGTTGTCATAGGGAAGATGAAAACTTTCTGTACCTTCTTGATATGCTCTCGATATTGCAACTTTGGTGGAGTCGTTTAAAGCGTAATATTCAGGTAAATCTACCTTTCGTTTCTTCTGAGATCTTTTGCTACTTGAACTTTTTGCCGTTATGTGTGGGGGAGGCATGGAGGTATTTTCTATAGGGTCAGTTACGATGTGTCTTTCTGGTTGACTAGACTGATCGCTAGATGATAATATCTCTGATAAGTTGTTTCACTTGTTTGAGGAATCAATGAAGGTGGAATGTGATCTTGTTTTTCATTTGCCGAGGTTTGCACTATTGGGTGGGTGTTAATTGGTTGTTCTGTTTGTGAGTTTGGGCAGTTTGATGCTATGTGACCAGTCTGACGACAGATGAAGCATTCCATCTTGTCGGTAGATAAGAATATCCTGTTGTCATTGCCGTCGTATTGGATCAGTGTTGGAGTTTGCAATTCATAGTTTTCACTTGGGGGAAGATGTAAACATGTCTTCGAAAGCTGAGGATATGCGAATACTCTTCTCCAGGAATTCCGGCTTCAAGAAATCAAACAGGAGACGCAAGTTGTAACCCAAGATTTTGAATAACTTCGGTGACTTTTTCATGAGGAATACACGGCGAAATATTCGAGATCACTATTTTACTGGTTGGAGATACTAGTCTTCTCATATTCAGGTTTGTATCTCCAAGAGAAACAGTTGGATTGGTTTAAATAAGCTGATCAACAAGAACTACGGAAGCCAAATATACACATATTCTGTGGTTTGAAATTCTTGATGCGAAGTGAATGTTTCTAGGATGTATAATTTCGCCAATTGCTTGAACATAATCGTGTAGTTTCAGATCATATTCGGCGTGGATAACGATGGCTTGCTCTTTTTGAGGGACGTTAATTTTTGGCACTGATTTGGCTGCGGCTGCATAGGATGTTCTCTGGCAGATTGAAGTTTGTTCAATATTTATTGACATTGTAATTGTAGAACTATTAGGTAACATAATTCACGCCCTTGAACTCAAGAGCTTTTGAAGTGGCTATTTGTTGAGATCAGGAGGAGAGCACAACAGAATACAACATAATGTATTGTTGGTTGCCTGCACGACGACAGACGAAACGTCTGGTTGTGTTATCAATTTTCTGCTTCGCTTATGAGATAAGGAAAAGAAGTTTGTTTACCAATATATCGGGTATCGAATTTATCGATTACTGGTAGAATTGAAAGTCACGTAGTGACTATCACTATCCACTGGTGAAGTACTTCAGTTATTTCATAGTTATGCACTCCTTCGAACTTTTTATTTTCCAATACAAGATAATAAACTTTGATGAATTGAAGAGCGATGTAAACACCGTATGTGTCAACTCGCAAATCAGGGGCAGCTTTAAACTGGAAAGTCTTGAATAAATCACAATTATTGATACTATTGAAAGACCCCATTTGTTCAATTATTACAGTTTGATATATGTGTTCTTCTTCCATCAATTCTTCTTTCGTGAAGCCCTGGAAAAAACTTGTGAATTTTGGTGAAATGATGAATTAATTTCACTTGAAGCAGCCTAAACTTTTTCTAGTGTTATTAATTGTACATTCAATTCATAAAATAGCTATTTCTCGTGAGGAAAAAAAACTTCTTCGGTTGAGGGCATTTCCTCTGATTTTTTAATTTTTAACTTAAAGAACACTATCAGGTTCCAATGATTCAAAATGTTGTAGTGAATGTTTCTTATTTTTGGTCAATCTTTGGTGTGATATTTGAGGATGTTTATTACATATTTTGGTCTTTCTTCTGAAGAATCTCGATCATATAGATTCTCTACTAGATGGCAATGATTGGTGGACCATTTCAACTCCTATTCTTGTGAGGGCAAATAATGATTGGTGTGAGGAAGGGATTCATGATTTTGTGAGACTTGAAATAACTTCTTTGAATTTCATTGTTCATCATAAAACAATGAAATGATATCACAAATAATTAAGCTTGGATCTTGAGAATCACTTTCGTATGACACAATTGGTACTAATTTGTCAGATGATGAACTGTTATGATTTTCTCGTACTTTATAAATTCTGAGTGTTTGAAATATGGTTGAAATGACTCATGTAACAAGTTTATCCTTGCAAAACTTACAGCTGTCTGTATTTCACTTAAAACATTTTTAGTTCTTTCAATTCGAACATATGAAGAAGGTGCATTCGTTGTAAATTTGTGCTCTGATTGCAGCACAATTGGAAACAATTCAAGAAATTCGTATATCTTATGAAATTTTATGATGAATCAATTTTGAAGGTTTTTAACAATCATAACCGTCAGTCGTTTCTTATTAATTCTTATTTGTTATTTTTGACACTTTCAAATAGCTTTGATATAAGGCTTCATACTCAGAGTCTGATATGTTCTGTGAAGAAAGTTTGAAATTGTCCTTCTAGATTTACTAATTCTGTTCTGTTGAATCTACCGTTCTGATTCAAGAGTTTTACACAAGTGTAAATATTCATTGCGCTGAAATGAGCCAGGTATCTATAATGTCCATAAGAATTATGAAAAAAATTTCAAAATGCACTGCCGTGAAGGCAGCAGCTTTTTGCGCGCATGTTCAATGTAGATGACCGCCTCAGCAACTAATTTGAACATGCACGCAAAAGCTGCTGCCTTCACGGCAGTGCTTTTTGAAATTTTTTTTTGATAAATTACTGGATTTCAATTCGATCTAGTCTGTATTTTTGGAAATATTGGAAAAATTAAATTTTGAATGGGTATATCTACGGAACCATTGGGCGGATTTTACCCATTCACGAATTCGACCTTCGTAATTAAGCCCCAAACCTACTCTACAAATATCTAAGTCGTTTCTTCCGGAAGTTATTGTGTTTACGGTCAGCCTAACGGACGACTGCGTAAACACAATAACTTCCGAAAGAAACAACTCAGAAACTCGATATTTGTAGAGAAGGTTTGGACCTTAATTACGAAAGCCGAATTCGTGAATGGGTAAAATCCACTCGATGATTCCGCAGATATACCCATTCAAAATTTATTTTTCCAATATTTCCAAAAAAACAGATCAAATCGAATTGAAATCCAGTACTTCATCGAAAAATTACAGTTCGAAGGTTCATACAGAATTCAATGAGGATGATATGATAAGAAAATCACAGACATTTTTTTTTCAATTTGTTCTAATGACACGATTATCACGAAATTTCGCATAAAGTTGTTTTTCAGCATCTTCAAACTAGCTGCGAAGTTTTATCAGGACTAAATCAGTATTTCCCGAGTTATACCGAAAAAAACAACGATATCGAGAAGAAAACCTCGAAATTTGACATATTAACTTATGATCGTATCGAACTGAAAATTGGTACACTGCTGTGAAATATGAAGCTCAAAGTGTGAGTGGAATTTTCTTTGGAAATGGTGAATGATTTCCGAAAAAAAAAATTTTTTGGAAAAAAGTTTCGAAAAAATTTTTTTTCAATTTACTGACTATATGATCCTGACGAAATCTAGTTCAAAGTTGCGCGTCATTATACTCCACCTAACTGCCAAGTTTGAATCCAATCGCTCAAGTAGTTTCTGAAATAAAAATAAATAACTTCAAAACTTCAAGTGCCTATAACTTCGAAAGTATTCGACCGATTAGGCCCATTAACGAACTCAACCGTGGCATTCTGATGCACGACCCACCCTGAAGGTTTCAAGTTGCTAGCTTGCTTCTGTCGACAGTTATCTTGTCCTCGGCCGGCCGGACAGAATCGATTTGGACACCGGATTCGTCATCAGTGAGTCCAACCTAGTCGATTGAGACCATTTTCGGCACAATCATCCAAAATTACAGACATTTGGACAAAACGATAGCACACTGTTCGCCTAGAACATGCGCGCAAAAATTCGATCGCCAACGAAAAAATTCAATTTTAAACGACGGAAATATATTTTAAATTTTGCTACACATATGGGCTGTTTAAACGTTTCGCGCCTGCCGTGACTTACCGGGCTATGTGCACTCTCTCCCTTTCTGTCTACCAAGCGGATTGACAGCGTCGGCTATATCGATCAGAGAACCCACTTTGATCTTGCGTCCCGATTCGACCCTTTTCAATACCGAATTTTTCATTTTGCGGATTGTTAAATTGTGTGATAGCATACGCTTTGATTTTGCATCGAAATAGAATGGGAAAGACATGAAAATATGATAATTGGTGATTTATTAGCTGTTTGAGCTATGTTCACTTTTGAATATCTGTAGTTGTCTATCTTTTTTTGATAACTGAAATGATTTGCTCTATTTTGATCTGATGTGACAGATAAGTGGCAAATTCTTATGACTCAAATAAGCTTTCACTAATGAAATGGGTAACAAGTTATTTTGGATTCAGATCAATTCAAGGGATATGTGAAAGGTGCTGATTTTAAGTAGTTTCAGAGGTAAAATATACCAATCCATTTTCGAATCTGTAGCGAAATGTTGGAAATAGTTTTTTCTGTTTCAAATTTTTTTGAGGTGGATGTGCTTTTTCTTCTTATCTCGAACTTTTCTGTCTAATTCGTCATGAATGTTTTGAAATATTTTTCAGGTTTTCAACGTAATTTTTCACATAATGTTGTGATTTTTGCGCGCATGTTCTAGGGAAACAGCGTGCTATCGTTTTGTCCAAATGTCTGTAATTTTGGATGATTGAGTTGGACTCACTGATGACGAATCCGGTGTCAAAATTGATTCTGTCCGGCCGGCCGTCCGTAGACACGATAACTGTCGACAGAAGCAAGCTAGCTACTTGAAACTTTCAGGATAGGTTGCGCATCAGAATGCCGCGGTTGAGTTCGTTAATGGGCCAAATCGGTCGAATAGTTTCGGAGTTATAGGCACTTGAAATTTTGAAGTTATTTATTTTTTATTTCAGAAACTACCGAAGCGATTGGATTCAAACTTGGCAGTTTGGTGGAGTATAACGACGCGCAACTGTGAGCCAAATTTCGTCAAGATCATATTGTCAGTAAATTTAAAAAAAAAATTTTTTCGAAATTTTTTTACAAAAAAATTTTTTTCTCGAAAATCGTTAATCATATCCAAAAAAAATTATATTCACACTTTGACCTTCTAATTTCACAGCAGTATACTAAATTTCAGTTCGATACGATCATAAGTTTTGGAGATATCGGGAAAAAATATGTCAAATTTCGAGGTTTTCTTCTCGATATCGTTGATTTTTTCGGTATAACTCGAGAAATACTGATTCAGTCCTGATTAAACTTCACAGATAGTTTCAAGATGCTAAAAGACAACTTTATGCAAAATTTCGCTATAATCGTGTTATTAGAACAATTTGAAAAAAAAAATTTCTATGATTTTCTCATCATATCATCCTCATTAAATTCTGTATGAAACTTCGAACTGTTATTTTCGATGAAGTACTGGATTTTAATTCGATCTGATCTGTATTTTTGGAAATATTGGAAAAATAAAATTTTGATTGGGTATATCTACGGAATCATTGGGTGGATTTTACCCATTCACGAATTCGGCCTTCGTAATTAAGGTCCAAACCTTCTCTACAAATATCGAGTTTCTAAGTTGTTTCTTTCGGAAGTTATTGTGTTTACGCAGTCGGCCGTTAGGCTGACCGTAAACACAATAACTTCCGGAAGAAACGACTTAGAAACTCGATATTTGTAGAGTAGGTTTGGGGCTTAATTACGAAGGTCGAATTCGTGAATGGGTAAAATCCACCCAATGATTCTGTAGATATACCCAATCAAAATTATATTTTTCCAATATTTCCAAAAATACAGATCAGATCGAATTGAAATCCAGTAATTTATCAGAAAAAAAATTCAAAAAGCACTGCCGTGAAGGCCGCAGCTTTTGCGCGCACGTTCAAATTCGTTGCTGAAGCGGTCATCTACATTGAACATGCGCGCAAAAGTTGCTGCCTCCACGGCAGTGCTTTTTGAAATTTTTTATTGTGGGATCATCCAATTGGGAAATTTTTGAGAAATTCAACAACTAATCAAATTCAGTAGTTTGTGCCATATGGAACAATTTCACTCAAACATGTCAAAATGACACTGATAATTGCATTCAGTGCAAAAAAAAATCGGCCGAATATCCGTTGGACATTGATAATGCCCATAATCTTGGGACAATTCTCAAGCTCGTTGCTTGGTTACAGCCCTCAGCCTACGGCTGTTTCCAAGAAGCGAGCTTTCGATTGCCATGAAATTATCTCATCTATTATCAATGTCCTACGGATTTTACCACAGATAATAAATAATTCAAATCTGCTTTGAATATCAGCATGTATGTCATTTATAAACTTGAACGATTCGAGTTATTGTTACTCAGTAAGTCTCGGAAAGTGTGCTTTGAAAAGTTGAATTTTTGCCTGCAATCGTTCATAACTTTTTATCGATGTTGAATGAACTCGTTTCACTATGGCACTGCAATTTGGGTTAAAGTTCGTTAAATAATGAATCAATCTTATGCGCCTCACAAAAATCTCGAATAACATTGTTTAATTCTATTACGTTGTCCGAAGTAATTTTGTTGGAGATAATTATTATAATTGGGGTGCGTTCATATTTGCTTGTTAGACATAATTCATGTTTTATATGAATTTCAAACATCTTTATTCATATTTGGCCAATAACACTGACTTTTCAAACTGATCCAGTTTTTGTAATCCGTAATGAATAGTTCTTGTTTCGTGAAACTGTTGAATGCGTAGAAGTTTTTCCTATTTGTCTCATACGTCTCTAGGAAAATTTCCAAAATTTTCAAATCAAATTTGTAGTGTTTGGGAATTGAAACTTCTTTCGGTGAACGATAGTTCTAAAATGAGATTTTCTATTTTATTGTGCAACGTAATATTTCCTGATTCGAAATCGATATTTGTTTTTTTTATTTTAACAGGGTCTCCGATTGGTTTATTCAAATTTAATAAATTGAAACAATCATCTCCTTCTCATATTGTAACTTAAGTAGTAATGAAAAGCTAATCGTCTCCTTAATCATTAATCTCAGAGCTTTTTCCCTAATTTTATTCTTAATTTTTTTAATTTTCAGCTGAAAATGGTCTTAAACGTTTGGTTGAACTCCCCGTGGTCAAATTCAATTATGTCCGTCCGTCCATCTGTATGTGCTTTAACTTTCGGAGAACCAGACTTAGCGGCTCGAAATTGTCAAATTAAGTTAAGAGTCCAAATATCTCGGCGGAATTCGTTAATGGGTGGAATCGGTTGGATAGTTTCGGAGTTTGGCCCATTTGAAATTTTCAAGTAAATTCTTCGATATCTCATGAAGTATGGACTAGATGGAATTAAAACTTCGTGGGCACTTTTGGAATACTAACGCACAACTCAGAAAAACTCGTGTGTATCCAGTTGTTAAAAAAGCTTCAAAAAAAAAATTATTCGAAATTTTTTTGAATTTTTGATGAAATAGTTTTCTCTCCGAAAATATTGATTATAATTCAATGGAATCTGGCACAAACCTTGGAGTCAGTATTTAACAACAATTTCAATTCGGTCGGATTCTTACTTTCGGAGATTCCGTTGTTATTTGGAAATTTAACGTTATTTCCGCAATATCTCAAGACGTATAAATGCAATCAGATTGAAAATCAGGTGGAAATTACCAACAGGCAACTAGGTGCAAAATTTCGTGTTGATCTGATAGTTAGAATTAGAACATAGATGTCGTAAAAAAAATGGGTCTTGTTTAATGTACCATCACATTAATCGTTTCTTTATAGAGAATAAAAAACATAACGGTTTGTGAGCGGAGGTAATAGCGGAATTTCTTCAAAATAAATGGGGTATTGAAATTACTAAATGATAGCAAATAATTCTTTCCCTATCGTGCTGTCGTATCTGGATTCTGCGTCTTTTAGAGTCCTACTCTCAAATGCGATTGGTAGATCACAAGGAGGATTACCTTGAGATAACACTGAACCTATCCTGCAACCTTTGGTGGGAATAAAACGTTAATTGCAGTCGAGATAAATTAATATAGGGTCATTTAATGAATTGTTGTTGAATATTGTTCTGTTTTACCGAGCCCCCCCACCCTAGAAGGTCAAGACTGAGCTGGGAGTTTCAATTTTTTTAATTTTCCACTAGTCACATTTATGTTCGGTGCTATTTGTTAAAATTCTGTGAGGATTGTGATCATAAATTGTGTTTGATCCAACTGAGTTTTGCAGTATCCAAGACCTACAGGCTGCGCTGGTCATCTTGAACCTGTCTAAATGGTCATAGTAACCGAAGAAATAACCTAAAAAAATACCAACCAACCAAGATCACGACTTTTTCAACTAGGCATAATTCACCCTCTCAGGTCTCCATCTGAAACGACATGCGAAACTCAAGTACACGGCCCACTTCAACCTGTACAGGGTCGAGGTCAATCGAATGCCCTAACACAACACAAAGAATCGAATATTTTTATTGTTCTGCATCGATCCAATCACCAAAAGCATACAGATTCAATATAATTTGGAGGTCAGATGTTGATTTTTGCATCTTTTGAAGACACGAAGTCAAAGGTTTCGTTAGTTCTGAAAAATTCAAAATAAATTGAAGTATTCTTTTGAGCTCACTTTTCGAGTTTTTGGAATTGTAATATCAATAATGACTCTTAATTTTTTTGGATCCGTTTTAATTTCATCTTATGTGATTATGTGTCCTAAAAATTATATTTCGGTTTCAAAGAATGTCGCTTGTCTTGATGTATTTTTAAATTATCAATTGTGATTGCTTCTGAAATATTATGCATACCTACTAGATTATGACAACATAATTCCTCAGAATTTTTAGAGGCATTGTAAGAAAATCATAGAGACCATTTTCAACAGTGGAAGATGCTATTCTATTGATTCTTCATTGAGTTCAATTTTGTTAAATCCGGACGCTAAGTCGATTCTGGTGAAATATTTTTCGTTTTCTAATTTACCGATTATGCTGTCGATTTGGGTTGAAGGATACCTATTTATTTATATAGTTAAGCCATTCGCCATTCCGTTGTTCTCGATATGCCTCTTTCTTATGATGACACAGAAATAACATGGAAAATCCAGGGTTGGATGATTTTTTTCTCTAACAGGTCTTCGATGTGATTTTCAACCTCTTTCTTCCCTTTTAAAACGAAAAAGAAAATCGTCAGTTATTCGAATTTTGTATTTTATCGTACTTGAATATTTGAAGTTTGGTCCTAACAGTTGTTAAACATCGTTACTTTGTTGAACTATTTTCATTAATTGGCTTTTATTTTTTGGTTCTAGATGGGATGAATCTATGAGGTATTTGAAGGCTTTTGACGAACTTTTGGTACTTGAAAGACTTGGAAAATTACTATGAGCAAAATCAGAGTCTGCTTGTTATGTTTTACATCCGATATCTATAAGAAGTTCACATCCTGGATTTTTGATAGAGGATTAATGATTTCTGTTGGCAAATGCAGATTTGAGGTCAGGTTCTGAACTGGTTCTTGAAAATTGTCTTCATGATAATAATTATCTGGAATCATTTCTGAATTCTCATGTTCTTCCACTGAATAATTTTGTGGTTAATTTTAATCGGTTTATGTTGGTTCTGAAGTTGGTTCAATTTAGACTTGACGTCTATGATTTTTAATATTTTACTTCTGTGAAATTTTGTTTGTGCGCTCATGTTCTGGAAAAAGGATCATTTTGTTCGAATGTCTGTAATTCTAGATTTTTTCCCGAGAATGATCTCAAACGGCTTAGTTGAAATTTTGAGGATATTTCCTTGATATTTCTGAAATAAGTCAGGCGATTGAATTGAAGCTGGGAAGTAAGTTGAACCACAATGACAAGCAACTTTTTGCAAAGTTTGCAAAGTTTTGATGAGTTCTTACTGTAGGTAAATCAACCTTCCACCATATTCAGAAGCTCTATATATCACAGCAGTGTACTGAATTTCAGTTCGATGCGGTTATGATTTTTGGAGACAGTGGGGAATAATATTTCAAATATTGTGATTTTTTTCCGGTTTCGTTGTTTTTTCAGAATATCTCAAGAAACACCCACTCAATCATGATGATACTTGGTTTCTAGTTTGAAAATGCTGACGAATTACTTTGTGCAAAATTTGGTAATGATCATATCATTAGAACTGTTTGACAGAAATTTGTTCTCCAAATATTGGATATTTTGCATTCTTCTGATCATATTCTTATCACGAAAATCTGTATGAACATTCAAGCTTTCGAGTTCTGTATTTCAATTCTAACTCATCTGTATTTTTGGAAATATTGGAAAAATCATATTCTTCGGGGGGTCCAACTTAAACGCTTAAGACCTTTTTTGAATCGGCATTCACGTTTACAAAACGGTAACTGATTTTTTTACACAACAAGCTCATTGGAAGAAGAACATAAATTTCTTCAGTTCTGGAAAGTGATAAAATCATCATATTGAGTTATGCCACAATTCTTTGGAAAATACATTTCTGTCTGATGAAAACCATTCAGTGTACAATTTTTTGACTAAGGAATGAAATCAGAGGTGAAGTAAAGTCTCACATATAAAGTCCAGTTCTTCCCCTCATTCAAGAATCAATGGCGTAACCATGACGATTTGCTCTCATTGATGGAAAAGAGCTTCCGCCTAACGAACAGAAATTTATAAGAAATCCGTTCTTTGGAGTGGAGAAGATGAAAATCATAAGAACCAGTGGTTCCGATGGACAGGGTTGGATATGCCCTAGAAGCATCCATGTATATCCTGTAAATATATGTAACATTATCGAATAATGTTCAATCAATAATTGTGGTTTTAATTGTCAAACTACGTAGTAAAGAAATGTTTAAATAACAATTGGATGAAAATGAATACATCATACAATAAAATAATTTCAATTTATAATATAGAGGATTCAGGATGAAAAAAAAAATATGTCTGATGAACTACGAAGTTTTATATAGTCTTTCAACGTATACTCCGTGAGTTATACCCTGGCCAGTTTCGCTCATTATCTTCAAAATTACATCACAGTCGTACCCTCCTCTGTTCATTTTCGGGTCTATGTTCTAGGGGACAGCTTCCCAAAATGTTGTCCAAGTTTCTGTTATTTTCAAACTTTCAACTGAAAATGCTCTCAAATGATTTGATATGGGTCGCCAATGAAGAATTCGAGATTGAAGATAATTTCAGAATGGGAATAAATAGCGGTTTGGAGGTAGGTTATGCATTCGAGTGTGGCGGTTTTAATCGTTAATGGACAGAATCAATCATACAGCTTTGACCGAAATGTCAAAAAATACTGATCATATCGAACTAAAGCTTTGCGGTTAAGCACGTATAATGAAAAAAACGAAAACATATTCAAAAATTTCGTCAAGTATTTCAATTCACTTGGAGAAATATCCGTTGTTGCTCGTTATACCTAAAAACCTCCATTTTGCGAGTAAGAATCAAAATTCATGTATTTTTGGAACTATTAGGGGAATGAATAAATTTTTTCACACATGCTTCGAGAGATAGCTCTTTCGGATGAAAGAAGTTTTCCAAATTTGTTCACAGAAAGTGGGGCTGATTTTGATTTCAAGAGATAGAAGAGATATAGGTGACAACCGATCTGCATATTTCCTTCAGTTGAGCTCTCCAATTCTTTCACAAACCACTTTGCAAAAAGGTTGGATGAGGTTTCATTTGCAACAGCAATAGATTAACAAACCAAACCAAATGTTGCGTTCGGGAACAATAAAATCATAAAAATGATATATTTTTTTTTAAAGCTCAGCACTTAATGGCGGTATTTCATATTACCGCTAAGTAAATTGTCAGCAACAGTTCCACTATTCTCGTGTTCAATCCCAAACTTATGAGATATATCATTAGATTGAATTTCGTAGTGGAGTCGATCCTCTCAAGCCTTCAATATGTCACGCAACTACTGGTTTTCTATAATGAATTAATCAAAGGAGCTATTGTTTTGGCGGATATTTTATTATATTGCTTAGAAAACAAAGTATGTGAAGAATAGTTGAAAGTTAGTGGTCAAAAAAAATAGTCATTATTATTATTATTATCCAAAAAAGTTGTGTATAAATTCGTATTGCGACAACATTTTTTGGTCCTTCGAGCCCTTATAGATAACGTAATTGTGTCGTGATCTTTTTCTGGCCGTCAAAGAAAAAACTCCTCCCTCGATATATCAGATCGCGAGGAGACTGTTCACAAGGAAAAATACAGTCCAAGTGTGTTAACTAAGGACTCTCAACAAAGTAAGAAATCTTCAAGTAGTATTCAATTGAAACAAATCGAATTAAAAAGATTAGAGGCTTCGAAATAGCAGAAGCAAGAGTAGCAGAAATAGGAAAATAACTCATAAATATTCAAGCCACAATTGAAATCGATACAGACTCATAATCGTCATCCGCTTATTTCACGGTGCGTGTTCGAGTTTGATCATGATTTTTACGCGCTTGTTCTGGGAAACAGCGCATTATCATGTCGTCACGATGTCTGTAATTTTTGAATTTTGAGCCGAAATTGGTCTCAAATGACTAGGTTGGACTCACTGATAAAGAATCCGTGGACAAAATTGATTCTGTCCGTCCGGCCGTTCGAACTTTCGAAAGATTGAACCTAGACTCTTCAAATTCTCAGGTAAGGTTAAGATCCTGAATATCTCGGTTGAGTTCGTTAATTGCCCAAATATGCCGAATGGTTTTGTGCCACAGCCATTTGGAATTTGGAGTTTTCAATAACTCGAAAAATATTTATCTGATCGAAATTAAACTTGGTAAGTAGATGTACAATATGACGAATTCTCCAGAGAAAAATTTGAAAAAAATTTTTGTTTAAATTTTCATAATTCATTTTAACTTCACTGAAATCTCCAAACCACCACTTCATAACCAGGTACTTTATTTCAGCACAATCAGATTCCCTGATTTTTGTCAGGAACAAATCGCGGGAAAAAAAATTCATAGTATTCATTTTAGAAATTTAAATATTTCAAAAAGCATATCTCCGATTCCGTTTAAATTTTAAACTTATCGATACCGAAAACTCGAAGAATCTGTTTCAGTCCAATCAAATATGAATTCTTCAAATTTTCCTAGCAATAATTTCAAAATATTTGTTCCCATCGACCTTTCACGGCCTCTACTGGTGAATAGTAGAAGCATTTACTGGACCCTACAGTGACAACAATGAATAGGTAATAATTATTAATTTATTGAATCCATCCAGACAAAACACCGTGTATAGGACATGTCAGTATAAAACTTATGCAGGACAGCAGCGTCAGTAGATTCGTTTACACTCTTCACTTCATGACAGCGTAAACACATTTTTTCAAAGAATCTACTTGCAAAATACCCAAAATCTACCGAAAATCGACTAAATGAAATACGGAATGGAATAACATCAAACGTATTGAAGGTAATCAAACAGAATTCAGCATAGCATCTCTGGAAAGTGAAGAAGGAAATATTATAACATGTCCTAATTCAATAGCAGAACAACTAACTGATACTATGGACAAACAGTTTAGCGATCAAAGTCTCAATGATGAATATCGTGAAAGAGAAAAAAATCTTGAAAGTATTCCTCTTATCATTGAAAAAAGCAACAAACACAGTATTAATGACGCCTTCTCTAGAGAAGAACTGATAACAGCTATACATAATTCGAAAAACTCAGCAGCTGGACCAGATGATGTTCCCATGATTTTTTATTAACACCTCCCTGAAAAACTACTGATGCACCTTCTAGAAATATATAATAAAATTTACACTGAGCATGTTTTTCCAAAAAATGTCAACAAGCAACAATTCTACCACTGTTAAAAAATGAAAAACCAAATCTGAAAGCGGAATCATATCGTCCAATCGCACTCACATGTACAGGGTGTAAGATCCTGGAGAAAATGGTGAATGAGAGACTGGCTTGGTACCTGAATTCTGAAGATAAACTAAGCAGAACCCAAGCAGGATTTAAAAAGAATCATTCTACAATCGACAACCTCATCCTCTCTTAAACGGGGATAACTAATGCCTTCGTAAATAATGAAATGGTTGTCGTTGTGTTTGGTGATGTGGAGAAGGCATATGACCGATGCATGTCATATAGAAGCTTCAACGTAAGAGTGAACGGGGTGGTATCGACTTCCAGGGATCAGCTGAAAGGAGTACCGCAAGGATCGGTTGGGAGTCCTTCTTTATTCAAAGTAGGATTTGACAAAGTAGACGGCAAAGGAATGATAAGTAAACTGGTCAAATGTATGAAGTTTGCGGATGATGTTTGCTACAGGTGTAGGGGAAACAATCTGAAAACCATTCGACTCCAGCTACAGAATACGTTGGACCATTTGGTAGAATGGTCAAGGAATACAGGATTCATTCTCTCTGCGGAAAAAAGTGAGGTAATGATATTCACGAGACAGCACACGCTAGTCGAAACAATGAATATTCAAATATATGGGAACACATTAGATACTTTGAACCAACAGAAGTTCTTGGGGCTAATATGGGACAACAAACTAACGAGGCGTCCATACATAGAATATCTAAAGACAGAAAGTACACAGAGCATGGGTGCAGATGAGGATACTTTGTTGAAAATATACAGAGCAATTATTAGGTCGAAAGTAGAATATGGCGCAATGGTCTACTCTTCGGCAAATAAAACTGATTTAAGTAGGTTGGATACGGTACACAATGTAGGCCTCAGAATTTGCTTGGGAGCATTCCCCACCAGCCCCATAAAGAGTATGCAAAAAGAGGCAAACGAGCTAACACTAGACCTAAGAAGACAGAACAATATATTGCAGTATGCAGCTAAGATATCATCAGAGCGCAATCACATAGTGTGCATAGTGTACAACGAACTATTTAGCCGAGTGAGTATATGTCGAGAAATATAACTCGAAGAAACGTATCCCAAAACCGCCATCATAGATACTCGAAAATTCAGACATAGAACAATTACAGAATACAACACAAATTGTGCCTCTGAAAATTCCTCCTTGGAGACTGATCACACCTATAGTCGACTTATCATTGACGACCCTCAGCGAAAACAACTCAGCAGGTCCGGTAGTGAAGCAGAGATTAATGGAAAAAATTCATAGTTATGCCTCTCATTTGACCATATACACAGGCAGCGATCACAACATTGGATGTGCAGTGTATTCAGAAAATATGGAACGGAAATATGAAATGTCACCAATGTGCTCCATAAATACTGCAGATCTATTCGCAATCTGGAAAGCCCTTGAAGAGTTGGAGACCACAGGCACAGACAATCGACGCATATTAATTTGTTCCGACTCCTTGGCAGCATTGAAATCATTGAAAACACGCAACTGTTACTCCCATCTAGTGATCCAAATACTGAGCATTATACATCGATTGCATAGGTCACACAGCCATCACTCATAGACTAGATCTGAACCTCCAATGTGTAAAACATGCAACCTCAACCTTACAGTGGAACATATTGTTAAAGATTGCCCAAAATTTGAAGAAGAAAGAAGGGAGGCAGCATTGAGTGATAACATGAAGGATGTTCTGGATGTACACCCAACAAACACAAGGCGATTGTTCCATTACCTGAATACTATAAATATTGTTAATGATATTTAGAACTGATAATTGTTAATTCTGTTATATTATTATATTTTATTATATTATTGTATGAGATGTAAATGATCTAGAAGTCGAAACACCTCAAATGCATAGCCTTGTTTTCACAAATAAAAAAAAAATACGGAATATACCTTAATATCTACCGAGTTGTTTATATAGCTGAGATTGACAAAAATTCAAGAAAATTTGCACTGATAATGAATATTTGGCGAAACAGAGTTCAATGTATCCTCTATATTTGCAATCATTCCACTTAAGAGTTCTCTATACTCAATTTACCAACCTAATAGAGAACTGGAAAATGGTTAGGTGTGGTTCCGATAGTTGACAGCAGCAGCATTTTCCACGGCGCAGAATCGGCAAAGCAGAACATAGAACATAATAAGTGTTGGAGCCACAGTTTCTCCTTGTTCACTGCTGCCAAACGTAACAATTACTCATGAACATCATGAACTTTGGTCGGAAGCTGAAATCTAGTGAAAATCTACCGCGAAAAATTGACTACTGAATCCTGGACTCGATACTGAATGTGGTAACGCTGCGTCATGAGGTGATTGCTTGGAAGTGTTATCGGTACTTCCCCGTAGCGCATGAGCAGTGTATCGGAAACGTCTATATGCTAGAATTATCACTGTACTGGATCATATTTCATTTGTTCTTGTTATATTATGTAAGGTGAAGGTGATGTGAACATTCATCGAAAATCATATTATTTCCATATAGTTTTTTTTTACGCGCTTGATCTGGGAAACAGCGTGTTATCATTTCGTCACAATGTCTGGAATTTTCGAATTTTGAGTCGAAAATTGTCTCAAACGACTGGGTTGAACTTCCTGAAGAAAAATCCGTGGTCAAATTCAATTCCGGAGAAAAAGACTACTCTGGTGCTTGGTATCACTTCGTGGTGCTAGGGAGCACTATAGTACTCCGAAGCACTCTGTAGTTCTCGCAAGTCTTCTTTCAGATTACTAAGCACTCAGCCTTCTTAAAAATTCTTGGAACCACTACATATTCTTTTGAGAATGAGCAGTACATTCTTTATTCAGAACTGAGCTCTGACCAATGTGCCGATGTTATCCTCGAGAGCACAGTACTTAGGAGCCCAAGAGTGCTCAGACTTTTTAACGATGACTCAGCATAGAACTAGAAAACTAAGTAAGCACTGACGTTAGGTCAGGAGCTTTTAGGCACTTGCTCAAATTCTAACGATTAGATCAACACGAAATTTTGCACCTTGTTGCGTGTTGGTAATATCCACCTGACTACGAAGTTTTAATCTGATTGCATTTGTACTTCTTGAGATATGGTGGAAATAACGTTAAAATTCCTAATAACAACGGATTTTTGTTCCTTACATCTCCGAAAGTAAATATCGGATCGAATGGAAATTTGGAACATTGTTGTTAAATGCTGACTCCAAGGTTCGTGCCAAATTCCATTGAAATCAGATCAATATTTTCAGAGAAAAAAAATTCTCAGAATCGTGATTGATTTTTGTACAGGATATATTTTAATATTCACAGGTAGTAAACACTGCCTTTAGCGTCGAAAACGACTACGTTGGATACAGAATTGAATTCGTGCAATAACCTCTGGAGAATTTGAACTTTACAGGGTAGACGTATCATTTAATTACTAGGTTAAGAGGTGTAGGAAGTTGTCCAAAATTTTCTTTATTGATCTCTCATCATTATTTCTTACAGGTCAACGTTTCGGTCCCGTTTGAAACCTTCTTCAGGACTCTAAAAATTACGCAAATTGTCTACAAGAACATACACAACACTATTGAAACCAAAAAACATACCGAAATACTGAGGTGAAACAAGGTGTTACATTTATGAAATTTTTCAATAACTTTTATGTGGCAGACCATGAAATGAGCTCTGAAATGCACGTCTGAATCGCTGATGGCAATTTTATTGAACAACTCTACTATTTCGTTTATTTAAGTTCATTCAAGTTATTTCGGATATAACAATGATACGTGGAAATGAGCACGCAATTTGACATATTTTTTCCAATATCTTCGAAAATAAATTACCGATCAAACTGAAATTTGAAATGCTGTTGTTGAACAGTGACCTCAAAATCTGTGCCAAACTTTATTGCTGTCTAACAATTTCTTTCAACAAGAATCTGGTAAATTCCCGAAAAACAAATTTCTACCTGTGAAATACTAACAATATCCTGCTCAAAGTTATGTGTCCTCATTTCAATAACTTGGAGTGAAGTTAGGGATATCAAGGAAATAATCTCAAAATTAAAGGTAGCCACGGAATTTGATTTTTTTTTCAAATATTTCTGAGTATAAATATAGGGTCGAACTGAAAATTGAAATATTTCTTTTAAATTTAAGCTTCAATTCCGTTGCTAAATTTCATCGAATTTTGATGAATAGATATTCTAGAATATTTTGAAGTTTACGATAAATTTTTTTTTCAATTTTTCACCGAAATCATCCTCACAAAATTTTTCTTCATTCTGCGAGTCGGTATTCTTGAAGTAGTTATTAAGTTTCAATCCGATGGATCAATCATTTCTTGAGATATTATAAGGAAATAATCTCGAAATTTCTAATTAACAACAAAATTTCAAAAAATTTTCTTTCAATATCGCCGAACATAGGAATCGGATCGGATTCGAACTTGAAATACTGCTGCTGAATATGAACTTCAAGGTATTTGCCGAATTTAATCGTAATCTCATGAATAGTCTCCGAAATAAACGAACGTTTTCAACACAATTCAGAAAATTTTCGAGACAATTTTTTTTCTAACGAGCGCATCCCTTTGGAAAGCTGCAGAAAATTGCGTGCTGGTATCTTTCAACTAATTTCGAAGTTCCAAATTGATCGTTTCTCTACTTTTTGAGATGTAGAAGAAATAACATTTCCAAAACTATCCGGCCGATTTCACCCATTAACGAACTTAACCAGATATTGGGATTTCAAACGTTATCTCACAATTCCAAGTCGCTAGGTATTTTCCTCCGAAAGTTAAAGCTCACCTACGGACGGATGAGCGGACAGGATTGAATTTGACTGGATTCATCAATGAGTTCAACCTAGTCGTTCAAGACCAATTTCGGCTCAAAATTCGAACATGGTGACGAAATAATAAAGCGCTGTTTCCTAGAACAAGCCCTTAAAAAGATAATCATTCAGTTATAATTTTTGTTGAGTATATTATCGATTTCTCCTACGAAAACTAATCATGCTATTTTATTGAGTAATCACATTTTTTTCTTAGGAATACTTTTGAAAAGAGCTGAATATTTATTTACTTTCAATTTAAGATTCTGGATTTTCGATATTCTTATTTTTAGTTCAAAAACGTGTGAAGGCATATGAAATGAACACAAAAAGTATAGAACAGCAGTCATGTGACGTCAAGAGCTTTTACCTGCTTCTTCAAATTCGTTACCAAATCATTCATCTATTCGCGTGATGACCACGCCAAACGCACCTTTCTATATATATATATATATATATTTGGCAATATCTTTTTCCTATATTCCTCACGAAATTCTGCATGAACCTCAATTTATCATTTTTATGATCTTGATCTAGATGTCATTTCGATCTGTGTCTGTACTTTTGGAAATATTGGATTAATCGAAATTGGGTGCTTTTCTCAACTGAATCTTCGGTCCAATTTAATCCATTTAAGAACTCGACTTGAAAATTGATTGGAAAGGACGAATTCACGAATGATATTTCAAGTTTCGCTTCGACAACAAATTTTAACAAGCGCATGAAAGCTTCATGCTCCTGGCCTTCCGCCAGTGCTTCTCTACATTTTTCATTTCACAGCATTTACACTTCCCTTTTAAGCAAGATATTCACAGCACACGACACTTTTGAAAGAAAACTCCTCTGATTGATCGAAACTCTTTAAAAAAATTCACGAAATCAATGACATTAGGTCAGGAACCTTTTAACCGCTTGTTCAAATCGTTTCCTAAGCGGTCACATCTTCAATTACTCTACAAATATCAAGCCTGAAGATATTATATTATATATATTATATTTACGGCCGGCCTAACTGCTGAACGCAAAGAGAATCACATCTGAAATAATAGCAAGTCTCACAAAAATGATACTTCACCATCGCATATGAGTTTAGTTTCACTTGGAGAAAAATTTACTCGAAACTATAGTATATCCTAGACAACAAAATATTATTATTTCAAATCCAAGGCCGATACTTTTTTGACGAATAAATATCCTTGAACTGTTTGGTTTTCCCATTGCCTAGTTTCCACATTACGATATAAATTAATTAATTAATTGAATATGGAAAAAATACGATTAACCAAATCTCAAAACATACTGTAGTAGAGGAAATCTGAAAAGTAAAAGTTGAAATTGACCATTCCTCAGGTATTTTATTGAATAACAAAGGATAATAATATAGGAAATGATTCTGGAAAAATTGGCGCTGCTACGCTGTTGGCTACGCAGGGCGATTCATTTGTGATGGAATGATAAACAGAACGTTCTATACTATCGCAGTCAATAATAGCGACCCAGTAGTCTAAATGTGTGTTATAAGTTGCATGGATTAATGAAGAAATGAACTTACCTGGAGATTCTGAATTGGCTTCCTGACTGAAACTTTCCCAATCGCATGCATATAAAACGGATTTGAGATCTTAAATTCGTTAAATTCAATTTTTACTTTGGCACATGATGTGAAAAACATGGTGTCTTTAATATTAGTTGAGTTCCGATATTCCTGGCCAGTACTGGTCAGTAAATTTTGACAGTCGATTTTACTGGCACTACTTTGGTAACTGTTCGTGTCAGTACGAAGCGTTTCGAAATTACTGATACTGGCTAGTACTGATTGGAAATATCGGAACTCAACTATTATAAGTTGAGTTCCGATATTCCTGGCCAGTACTTGTCAGTAAATTTTGACAGTCGATTTTACTGGCACTGCTTTTGTAATTCTTCGTATCAGTTTCGAAATTACTGATACTGGCCAGTACTGATTGGGAATATCGGAACGCAACATATATGAAAAAAAAGTGACGTCGGCAAGATTGAAATACAAGGAAGTATATATTCTGTGCTTTGAATTTGATCGAAAAATGTGAGATCATCATTGATAATTACGATCACAGATAAGCAGATGAGCACACCATAATCGATTTCAAGCGATGGACGAAAATCTTCGGTTATAGTTACGGTTATCCACATTGACAGATAATCCTTTGCCTATATGTCAGTTTGGATAACCGCAACTATAACCGGAGCTTTTGGTCCATCGCTCGAAATCGATTCATGTTTTGCTTACATCATGACTTCGAAAGTAATTCACGCGAACAGCATGATTTTGAACCTGTCATAAGTGTTGAGACTCTGTGTTCGAAAGCTATCAAATATTCAGTCATTTCGAAAGACAGAAATATTTGACACAGTATCAAGTGTAACAAAGTTATCGAATACCTACCTACCTTTTTGCAAAAAACAATGATAACTTTTAAATTACCAATCATAATGTTTTCACAATAGACACAACTTTCGTATGAGTTGGTTTGTATTTGATGTTGATGAATTGGCTGAAATTGCTTATCCTCAAAATAATCACTGTATTTTCTATTTCAGCCATGGGGAGGATCTTATCGTCACGCCTTTCGCACAAATTCTTGCCAGTTTACGTAGCGTACGCAACAATTTTCTGTGTCTCACCAATGTGCCCCCAAACAAGTGAGTATACATTTTTATTTGTGAATGTTCTATACATACTGATGGTATCTGCAGAATTTGTTTTCTTCTAGTTGAAATAATGCCACATATGTTCGTCTCATTATTCACGATTATATTATTGTTTAAGTCACATATAATAATGGGACAACAGCAACTGGCTTCCATTAATTAATTATAATTCAAGTGACCCAAATTCTTATTAGGCCTCAAAATGAACGAAATTTAATATAATTTAATGTAAAAAAGCAGTTCTCACTAATCTGAAGAAATATAAGATAATTCCAAGAAAATTCCGAAGAAGCAATTCTGAACACCTACAAACAGGAAACGCTTATTTTGGTATTCGAATCATTGAACAGACTGATCCAAATCTAGATTATTCATGCAGTGAGATATTGTTAGAATAATATCTCTTACAGTTTCATTTCTGTGTGTAGAAACCGCTGGAATATTTCCCATTTCAAGGTTCAAATCATGTACATTTGCTCTGAACTTAATCTTATCATAGATGGAAGGAGATGTCCTCAACTTAAGTATTTCGCAAAAAAAGTGAACTAAGTAATGCGTACCTATCCAACATGTAAAGCAAAAATATTTTCCTTAGAACTGATTAGGTCTGTTCTCTTCTCCCTACAGCGTTCAATGATTTCAACCAACAACTCTAAACTTTGTGATGTCGATAGCGATCGGACGCATCTAAACATTATTATTACTACATCGCCAAATACATAAATCCCTCAAAACATAAAATAAAAATTAAAACTGCGCAGCCGAACATTGACTGCACCTTGAGTCATATCTCGATTCGGAGGTATTTACTGATGGGGCTCCAAAAACACTAACCGGTAGACTATTCCATCTGTAAAACCCACGATTGGGCAGAAATCGTTTTTTTGCTGTTCTTCAAAAGATCTGCTTGTAGCTTGTATTAGTGCCCACGAAGGTGGTTACGGTTCCGCAAGGATGTGTTCGAGGTATCCAAGCCTTAGCATATCTGGAGATCACCCTTTAAGCGCCACTCAGCAAATTATTGGATTCCAAGCTGCCGGAAGCCCATCTCCGCACTCTTTCGGAAGCTTCTGAATCTCGCACCAGATAGGGTGCGCACAAACCTTCAAAGAATAAAATGTGATAGTACTAGAGTTCTCGAAAGTTGAAAATGTGAGATAATGATTATAGATGTATACACAGATAGGGTCCCACAACAGAGACGCGATGGTTCTTAATTATATTTGGGATACAAATTGGACTCTAGATTCCTATAGTGATATCCTGTTGCTTGAACTCGACAAAATTAAAATGTTTTGAGTCTTATAGGATGTTCCTTTTTTCTAGGCTGCTCCTAACTTTGTTTTTCTAAATGGCAGCCTCTTTTTTCCATTTCTCTTTCAGTTTATAATGAAAAATAAGATATACTTCAATCTTTTTTCCACCTCAAAAATATTAATGTCTTTTACTCCAATATTCGTCAGTCGAATATATTCGTATATCTAAAAACTAATTGTAAAACACAAGGTATGAAAAATAGCCTATAACATATTGAAACTACATAAAAACTATAAAAATACATCATAAAAAGCACCTACATAGGCTTTACAAATTTTGTCTGCTATTCTTCACGGTTAAGTCCACTCGTTTTCTTGAAAAAGCTGTTTTTTCTGAAGTATATTTCTATACCAGACTACTCCATAGGAACTCCAGTGATAAGGAGTCAGCCCCACGATCTTAAGACCTGTGGTCCAAGCCTTTGGCCGTGAAATAATGTTTCCGCTTTTCAAGTGACCATCCAACCGTTTGCTATTGTGTTAACAATTGGCAGTGCAGTTCCTAACGTGGCGCAAGGAATGAGTAGCAAAGCGTACAAAGAATACACCCATATACATATACCACAATAATTGAATATGATGTGGAATGCGCCGAGTTTTAACTCGAAATGAAAAATTTTGACGACATTTCGACTTCTTCGGGAAAAATTTGCGAGAAAGAGCTGACAAGTAAACTCAGTAAGAACTTGGACTTTCGGCTTGGTTGAGTATTTTTCAAAAATTCTCGAAAAAGACACAGCAAGCGATCGATCCCGGCTCATCCTCCATTTTGTGAACCCAGAAAATATCTATTACTAGTTTTTTTGCACTGACATGTCCGTTGATCGGTCCAAAGAGGGTCATCTATCGCTGAAACTACAGAAAGTTGAATGTAAATTGATACTGAACATTTAGAAAATATGTTCAAAATACTGTTCTACCCTGCGCGAGATAGCTGGTGAGGTGCACTGAAGAGCATTCGTTATTCTATGCCACATATTTTCGGAATGAGTTGGTGGCTCGACGTGAACCATATTTTATGTATCCTCATGAAAAAAATTTAGTTTTGTTAAAGCAAGTGATCTGGCAGGCCTCCAAAGTTGAGAATTTCAAAACGATATCGAGTGGTTAAACGAATTTAAGGCAAAAAGATATGAATACTAGCCATTCTCCGTGAAAATTATCTGATGAACATAGCTATAAGGACTACCAAACGAAATTTGTAGGACTGTTTTTGGCGTTTCTTATGCATCGATAAATTACAGGGTGTCCCATTTGGAATAAGGAAGATTCTGCTAATTTTTTATTTGTAATATGTGGCATGGTGTTTTTCAGACTCTGAGTATCACAGTTCGATTTGAGTTACAACCTAGCCAATGTACAATATTCGACCAAGAATAAATTCTCATGGGACCGGGCACAACAATATGGACATATGAGGCGGCAAACCCCAAAAACCGTTGATAATTTGATGTTGAAGTATTCATAATTTTTTTTATTTTTATGTGGAAAACAAAAGTTTGAGAAAAAATACAGATTGCCATTAAAAACACAATGGTGAGACCCGCTGAAAAATAATGGAAAACCCTGTGAGACCAAAAACATTTTCATTTAGTCAAGTTTGAGCAATAAGGTAACCCATAGAGAACTAGATTCCCATCTGTTTCCTAAATGGGGATGAGGAACATATCGCCTCTGTTGCATAACCCTGTATAATCTTCAAGTTACTATTGGCAATTCTCAGCTCATCTCTGAAATGATGCTTGAACGGCAGACCAGTGTCCACAATAAATATCATGATACTACCAGAATCCGGGTACGACAGAGAAAAACCATCCATTTTCAGAACGATATTGCTCGTGCTATGATTTACTTCAGGTTTTTTCCTCAGAAAAAGATCGGCTACAAAAAAAAATAAATTGACCCAACCACAGTCAATAACCTCCTTCGCACATCATCTTTCAAAAAGGTGTTGTATATCTGTGCTTCATCAGCAAAACAGTGGCGAAATCGATGCTTTGAAGATTTAATGAACCTGCAAGTATGGATGATATACAATATAATTCCCAATTTACTGCCCTGAGGAACACCAGTAAAAATATTTTCCGTTATGAAATACCAGCTCTAATTCTGGGTGACAATATATCCAACGATTGAAGATATTCATAGATTTGCGTTGACATTATTTTACCAGAATCTTAAAAAGTGTTGGTTGAATACACTTACAGTGTATTCGATTAAATTTAGTAGGATTACTCTCGGGATTACTTTCTTTCACTGTACAGGGTGGGTCAATGTCGACTGTACCCTGGACTTCCACGTAGAACGGAACGTATGATGTTATTGAAAATTTGGATTCACTGATCTATCGATCTAGAATATTTTGAATACTGCGGAATTGCCGTTTATATCGAAAAAAATACTAAACCTTTAATTTTTCAAATGAAATACCGTGTATATTATTTCTCATTTTGAATCGACTCAGTCTGCTGATTATTTCATTTATCATCCTTCTGAAGGAAGCATTTTTATATTCAGTGTCAATTGCAGATTGGCCCTCAAATTCGATGAAGATAATGGGGATATCTGCAGATGACACTACAATTCTTGCCATCCACGAAGATTCCAAAGAGGCATCTGATTTGTAGAGCCGCTCGAATTACAAAATGTCGAATTTGCAAATTGGTGAAAACCACTCAATGATTCCACAGATCAATCCATTCGAAATTTCATTGTGACAACATTTGAGCAATTAAAAATAAAAGTAATACTTCTCTCATATATGACATGAAAACTTGCTTTTAATTCGAAAACATTTGATTCCGCAGATATTGTCATTCAAAATTTTATTTTTCCAAAAACAGAATATTGAAAATTTAAAAAAAACATTAAAATTTTTTTTTCAAATTGTTCACGTTTTTCCGCGAAAAGTTATCCATCAGCATTTTCAAACTAGATACCAAGTTTTATTATAATTGAATAAGCATTTTTGAGTAATTGCTAAAAAACAACGATATTGAGAAAAAAAAAACACGGAATTTTACATATATTTTCTCCAATATCTCCAAGAATAATAACCGTTTCGAGTTGTAATTTGGTACACTACTCAGAAATATAGAGCTGAAATTTTACTAAATGTAAGGAATAGTTTAACAAAAAAAATTATTCTGGAAAAATTTTTTTTTTCGATTTCGCGATAAGTTGAGAGTCCTCATGTTCAATCCAACTGCCACGTTTCAATCCAATCGCTCCAATTGTTCTCGAAATATCAAACCTCAAAACTACAAATAGCTATAACTCCGAAATCATTTGACCGATTGCGCCCATTAACAAGCCATAACTTCGCATTTCGAAATGCAATCAACTCTGAAATTTTCAAATCGATAAAAATCTCTCTGCGTCCGTTATCGTGCCTTCGGACGGACGGCCGGACAGAATCGATTTTGACACCGGATTCGTCATCAATGAGTCCAACCTAGTAGTTTGAGACCATTTTCGGCTCAAAATTCGAAAATTATAGACATTTAGACAAAACGATAGCACGCTGTTCCGCAGAACATGCGCGCAAAATGCATTATTTAAGACAAACATCTACATATAGAGTTCAACGAGTTGGAACAATTTCAGCTTTCATATGGAATGAGGAAGTATTCACGATTATCACAAAAGGTGCATATATATTCTACAAAAATGTATTATAGAAGTAATCTTCAGAAAAAGAATAACATTTCCGAGTGATAAAATATACGAGTATGTCCAATGTACTTTATGTCAGACAAATATGCTCAAAAAATTATCTTGAATTTCCGGTCATTCATTTTGAAAGAACACAACTATACGATAAGAATGAAACAGAAAAGCTAGGAGAGGACCAGAGCGGAAAAAAGAATTGGCCAAAGATGTTGCACGTATAAAGCATCAAGAATATACTCTATTGTACCGAAGAAGATGGGAGAAATGAGGAATGAAAATGTGGTCGATGAAGAAATAAAAATTGGCCTTTTTGAAAAATCGATTTAATTAGTCAGAATCAGAATCAAACTATTCAAATATACAGGGTGTAAATTAATAGATGATTCCTTGATTTCTTGTCAAAGAATTGGGTGGTCTATCATATGAGATTTTTTTCGATCAGCCTCTGCCTAGCTACAGCACCCTGAAATTATTGCCGGATAATCAATTTCCAAATATTTTCTCAAAAAACAAATTTCTCGCAAGAATGAGATTGAGTAGTCATTTTAGCCATATAAAAAATGCTTAGGTGTTGCTCTATGATTTCAAGGGTTATCAAACCCTAAAATTCAGCATACATTCGCTCACTAGTTCAAAACGCTGCAAATTTTACCCAAGGGCTTATTATTTTCTCAGTTAAATAACCCAATATCATTGATATCTTAAATAAAACTTATATATTATTCGAATCCCATTGGTTTTTCACAACACAATTTGCAGCCTTTTTCTTTATTACGACAATAACAAACTTTCCGACTTTCCAGGCTATATTAATCAATTCCTGTTGATCGGAAATTAACAAATATGTGCATATTGAAGAATGTACTCACCGGTGTTGATTCTTATCAATGGGTGTTCTTTGTAGTTGTTATTCGTTTGAAGAAATCGCAAAATTTAAAATAATATTCTTTAGTTGATCACGGATAGAATAACTCGCTCTGAACACAATTGTAACCCAAATGGACACCAGGAAACTCGAAAAGGGGCCTCCAAAAACACCGTAAATATTCAGAATAAACAAGAGAGAACCAAAATACGTGTTAGCAGCTGTTGCACGTTTTCTCGAATGTCCGAAATAAGCATTTCTGAGAATGTTTGATGAGACACAGTTCGCCAGATTCCTGAGGAGAAAGATGTTTGTTCTTAAAACTCCACAGACTGACGTAGTCAGATCACCCCAGAGTAGGGTCTACAAGAATTCCCAGGAATCGCACCAATTCCTGTGTCCTAACTTACGGCATATCCTTTGTTGAAAAGTATATCCTTTCGTCTTCTCGGGGTTCAATAGAAAACCTTCCGCCAAAAAACAGGATATGACCCTTGACAGCACCACTCCACTTCGCCCCATGGCCTCCTCCGATGATTTGGTTCTCAGAGTCGAAGTGACATTGTCGACAAACAAATTTTTATTTGTGTCCACATCCTGTAAATCCAGATCATTGTTATCAATCAGAAACAGGAGGGTCCCACCACAGAACCTTGTGAAACCTCACCATCGTCCGACAGCGAATCACCAACCCTGACCACCTGAGTTCTGCCACTGAGGAAAGATTTTATGAGTTTCATACTTGATGGATGGAAGTTGTACGATCTTACTTTTCCCAGTAGAACATCATGGCACACGTAATCTACAGTCTCACCCAATTCACAGAAGATCGCTGAGGCTATCTCTTGGTTCCTCAAGACCCCCGTTATATTCGAGATGAAATCAAGTATAGCTGTTCCTGTACCTCTGCCAAACCTGAATCTACATGGAATGTTCGTAAACAGATTAATATTCCCGCAGCAATCCATGTTGACATACATTTTTCGTTCACTTTTGAGAAGTCAAAAAAGGAATCGGTCCCAAACTCTACAGGTCATCCTCACTTCCCTCCTTAAAGACTGGACAGACTACAGCACGCTTCAAATCTTCCGGAAAGCTTCCTTCCTAGAATCGTTTGTTTATAATATCACTAAGGACGCTGACCATAAGATCTTAATATACTTTAATGAAACAACATCAAGGCCATATATATCTTGCATTTCTCATTCTTCAACCCAACAATTATGTCTCTCACTTCATTTAAGGTAATCACTTTTGCCCCGAAGGTTGCCGACCGTATTCAGGAAAAAATTATCGGGGTGATAAGGGCTAATGTGGCTTGATGACTCAACAGGTTTTGGGATGGCCGTGAATTAGTTTATGATTTCTCTTATGGCCCTGCTTGATTTCGATGAATTCCTAATGAACATTTCGCTTGCTCGTTATTTGCGGGTCCTGGTCGGCTTCTTGTATTTCTGTCGATACTTATTTCTTCGGTCTCTGGTATAATTACTAGGGGAAAATGAGTGCATTTCACTCAAGAGATGCAGACTTTCACTCATCATCTTTGAATCATCATTGATCCAGTGCAACCTCGGCTTGAGAGGTACTCTCGATATTCTTTCTGAAATGGTCTGCTAGAGAGGACTGCTTGAAAGCAGAAATAATCAACTCCAAAAATTTGAGAAATTTTTCATCCGCATTTGTCTAATCGATATCTTGGACTTTTTCATTAAAAATGCTCCTACCCTTCTTGGTAAATGGTCGGCAAGATCTCATGATCGGTTAGGCAGTTCCAGGAATCCACATTGAAACTTGCACAAGCTGACCAATGTGATTAGTACAATCGTTTTCCACAATCGATACATGGCATGAGTTGATATCTCGTCTAACAAATACAATCATTTTCCACAATTGATACCTGACTGTGTTGATGTCTCATTTCAAATACACCATCAAGACAATTTTGCCGTCTTGTGGACCAGTCCTCATTCCCTTTCATCCATATGAGCTAAGAATATAACATAACATAACAGTTTTGAAATGAACATGGATGTTCCCAATTAGGATGATATTCCCTCCACTCTCGATATAGTTCAATGAGTTCTCCTGTCCAGCCACAAACGCATCAAAGCAACCAGAAGGGTTCCTATACACAGACAGGACATACATCTTGAGGTCCTTCAAATATACTCCTGTATCTCATTGCATTTGTCTTCTATTGATTGAATGTTTGAAGTTCTAGGGCATGATTAATTATTACACTCTCAGCTCCCTAGGCCATAAACTAGGTGACAATAACTCTCGTTGAATTTTCTCGAAAGAATATTGTGTATTTTTCGCTTCATTATTTGGCATGAAAAGTTGTCTTTGCAGGTACGTTTCCTCAAGAATTCCGGGACATGTGCAGCCGTAGTTTATGTATGTAATCCAGAGATGAAAACAGAAGCCGTTTTATCAGCTACCTTTAACGGGCCCTTGTCATTATTAGTTCCTCTCTTTGGTTCCTGGCGTGTACTTTCTCGTTGTGCAGTTCCTTACGACGCCACTGCGTCCAAATAGCTCAGCGAACTCTGAAAGGGCACGCATGCACGCCACATCCACTTGGGTGAAGCTGCGTTATTCCCTATATCCCAGGAGAGGGATAACATTACTTATTCAGTCACACAAGCATACACATGTATGTATTTGTAAATCATCAATTTTGAACATTTTCTTGTTCCATCACTAAACCAAACTAAAAGTAATCAGTACATCAATCAACCATTCATGCAGTCCATTTAACAAACCAGCGAAACAAGTGCAAAATCTGTAGGTACGTGAAGGAAAGCATCTTTTCACCCCGCAGACCGACACACTCTTAATTGCCTCTTCTTCGGTCCAACCATTGTCCATGGATATTTCTCAACTCCACCTTCTTGTTCTTTTAGGCGCTTGTTTAAGGAAACAGCACTTTATCGTTTGGTCACAATTCGATTCTGTCCGTCTGACCGCCTTTCGAAAGAAAGGACTTAGAGTCTTGAAATTCTCCGGTTAAGTTAGGATCTGAATATATCGGTTAAGTTCGTTACTAAGCTGAATCCGACTGATTTCAGTGTTATAGCAATCTGAAATTTTATTTTCAGATAGCTCGATAACTATTTATCTGATCGAATTATAGCTTGAATCCTAGTTGCACAGTATCAACATAAAGATTTTCGCCAAAGTTTCGTATCAAATTCAAATTCGAAAATATCAACGTAACTCAATTTCTTCTTATTACGCATGGATGATCAGCTTTTCACCATGGGCACAGTGGATAGATCTGTTACACC
Source organism: Myrrha octodecimguttata (assembly GCA_958510865.1). Classification (NCBI taxonomy): domain Eukaryota; kingdom Metazoa; phylum Arthropoda; class Insecta; order Coleoptera; family Coccinellidae; genus Myrrha; species Myrrha octodecimguttata. The sequence goes on along the minus strand of OY294060.1, from coordinate 9,293,962 downwards.
GTGGACTTTTAATGCTAGCTGATGGCGGCTGTGAGTTCAGATTTTTTTATCTGATTGAATCTATTTCATTTTCAGGGGCTTGTTCTGGGGAACAGCGCGTTTTCGTTTCGTCACAATGTCTGAAATTTTTGAATTTTTAGCGGAAATTTGTCCAAAACTACTAGGTTGGACTCACTGATGAAGAATCCGTGATCGAATTTGATTCTGTCCGGCCAGTCGTGTGTGCTCTAACTTTCGAAAGAAAGGACCTAGAGTCTTGAAACTCTCAGGTTAGATTAAGATCCTGAACATCTCGGTTGAGTTCGTTAATGAGCCAAATCTGCCAAATGGTTTTGGTATTATAACCATTTCAGATTAAGATTTTTAATAATTCGAAAAATATTCACCTGATCGGAATGAAACTTGGTTGATAGATGAATAGTATCAATGAGGAGAATTATTCATAGAAAATTTTCATATTTCATTTAAATTTCACTAAAATCCCAAGCCCACTTTTCATAACTCAGTACTTAATTTCAGCCCAATCGGATTTCCTGATTTTGCTGGCGAACAAAGGAATAGAAAATTTAGGAAATTCATTCCAGAAATTCATATATTTCACAAAGCATATTCCCGATTCTGTTGCAATTCTACTTCAATCGACATCGAAAACTCAAAGAGTATTTCAGTCCAATTAGGTTAGTATATATGTATTCTTTGAATTTTCCTATGCATAGGGTCTAGAGATCAGAATATTCGTTAGCGTCAAACCTTCACGACATGTACTGGTGAATAGTCGAAGCATTTACTGGACCCTATAGTGCACTTACGCAGGACAGCTGCGTCAAAAGATCGTCAATCGACGTTTCACACTCGTCTGTTCGAACTCTATGTTTCATGAGGTGATTCGCTGGAAGTTTTATCGGTACGTCCCTGTAGCGCTTAAGAAGTGTATCGGGATCGTCCTATGCTGATGCTAGACGAGTATACCATCCTTACTCAGACAATGTTACTACAGACTGGCGAAGACCTTTGGTGTTTCAAATTTCAGCTTGATCCGATATTCGTCTTTGGAGATATTGGAAAAAAATATGTCTTATTTCGTGCTAATTTCCTGAAAATCATTCATTTCCGGAAAAACTCGAAAAATATTGATCCGAGCATGACGAAACTTCGATCTTGATGCTCTAATTCGTGCAAAATTTCTCCATCATTTCATTGGAACAATTCAAAATTCAAAGATTTAGTTTATATTTCTCTTATATCTTCTCATCATATGGTTCATTCATAAAGGAATTCAATTCTGTTCGGCTGACCGTTGTGAGCTCTAAAATTCTAAGTAAAAGACCTAGAGTCTTGAAATCTTCGGTTTATGTTCGGAGCCTAAAAATCTCAATTGAGTTCGTTAATGGGCGAAAATGGCCGAAAGGTTTCGGAGTTCTGACAATTTGAAATTTTGAGGTTTGTTCAAAAATTATTTGATACGATCAGATTGGAACTTCGTAATGAGTTGGAGAATGCTGACGCGCAACCTGTTCACAATTTTGAGATGATCTAACAGTAAAAAAATTTGAAACAAAGTTTTTCGAAAACATTTCTTTCGAGAGACTACTAATCTGATCCGGACGAAATTCGCCACATACCTTGAACTCAATATTTGATAACATTTCAACTCGATCAGATATTCATTTTGTTTCATAAAACATTTCGACCAAAAAGACAGTTTTTTTTCATTACGCGTTATCGTTCTGCCCAATGTCTGTGATTTTCAAGTTTTGAGCCAAAAATTGTCTTTATCGATTAAAAAAACGATTTTTTTCTGAAAAATATTCATCAGAATTCAATGAAAATTGTCACAGTCTTTGAAGTCAGAATATAGCTCCATATTTCAGTTTTAACGAATATTCATCTGCAGAGAAATTGGAAAAAAATATGTCAAATTTCTTGGCAATTTCAAATTTTGAGAAGATTTCCTCAATTCCTCGAAAAGAAGTGAGGTTGTCAGAATTGTTGGAAGAATTGTTTTTGCGCGCATATTTTAGGAAATCAGCTTGCTTTCGTTTTGTCCAAATGTCTGTAATTTTCGAAGTTTGGGCTGAAAATGGCACCAAACGACTAGGTTGAATTCACTGATGACGAGTCCGGTATCAAAATCGATTCTGCCCGACCGTCCGTACGAACGATTATGGGCGTACGGAGAAATCTATCCACTTGAAAATTTAGAAGTTAGTTGCATTTCAAAATGCGAAGATTATTATATTATATTATTATATTAATTTTTATTTTTTCATTGAAAAACGGCACAAAAAATTTTTTTTAGTCGAATCGCCGAGAAGGTAATCAAATTACCTTTCATTTGATGCGTCTCAACTCATATATTCCAATTTGAAAAAATAAAGTAGTAGGATGCGGGGTGTTGGGGGAAATATCAATTTCAAAGAAACACTGGATGAATTGCTTTCGAAATTCTAAATCGACAGGCAATAATTCTCCGTTCAAAAATTATTGACGAGTTACCTTACTTTTTTAGCACGCTGTATATTATTCATAATCCATTCGTTTTTCACACCAAAATTTGCAGCGTTTTTTTTGAACCTCAGGAACCACTGGTCCGAAATCACCCATCAGGTAAAAATTTTTAGGTTGAGTTATGCAACAGTAATAAATATTGAAAGTTTCATGAAAATTCGGTAGTTTCCGAAAAATATTTTTTTCCTCCAACCCCCAATTTTGAACCTTCAGGGTACACCGATCCTACTGAAAAGCTTGGAGGATCAAGGCCGAGTGACCCACGGTTTTTCTACCAAGGTTCACGGATGTCGGTTCAGTTCTTTCAGAAAAAAGCCCTGGACAACGGACGGCTGACGGGCGGATTTTTCTTATTAGTTCATTCAAATCTACATACTCCAAAATGCAAACTGTGAAATGTTCAGGGGGGGTAATTTTTTTTTTTTTTTGGTCGATCACTGAAGTTTATTATTTGATTTTATCAAATGAAAAACCGAAACAATCTAAGGAATAGAGACATGAAAAGATCCTAAATAGCGAACCAAGTAGGTTCGACCATTGGAAGTCACATGAAAGATTGAGTTAAAACAAAAATACTGATATCGGAACCAGATGATCGGGAAAGAAAAATTAATGAGTCCTTCTGTATTTTGCTGAATGAAGAATTTGATTTTGCCCATTGTTCTATAGAAATGGACCATATTTGGCTGACTTTACCGAAAAAGTGCATAGAATTGAAAAACTTCCATGCAAAGTGAATCTGTGTTTTTTAAACGTCAATTTCGACAATTTTTTTTCTTTGTCTGTTGAATAAGTCAGATTCAGGCTCTGAAACGTTACAGTTTACTTTGTTAACGTTTCCACTACTCCAATATTATTCATTGGGCAAATTTTTTTCGAAGAAACTGCCTTTAACAAATCGTTTAGTTCTGCAATTCGCAAGGTCGTTTTCTTACACTTTTTTTTCAATTTTTGACAGTTACGTTTCAGATATTGGGATTTAAAACCCAGAAAACACCTGAAAAATAATTCAAAATCCTCGCAAAATGAGCTTTGAACAACATAAGAGCATCTCATCCGTTATAAATATTGATTTGTGTTTTGTATTTTTCTGCAACTTTGATCTTTTGCCAAACATTCTGGTATTTTGATTATTCAATTCACAAGTTATTTATTTCTGATCGTTTCACTACTCACACAATGTTGAATTCTCCTGACACTGCACTCCTGTTTTGAAACTACCTTTTAGGGTTGTATACAGGGTGAGTCTTTGACCTTGCAGAATATTTTAACAGAAGATTCTTGAAGCTGAAAGAAACACATTTGTCCTCTACCATTTTTTCCGATTCGGCCTAGATAAAAAGATATAGGCATTATAAATTTTCATAATAGGCTAGCCGCCCCTGGAAATCTGAACACTGAACTTTTCCAAGCCTAAGATATACCATTCAAATCTTCGAAATAAGCAACTCTGTTATGAAAACAAGCGTCAACTTACTTTTTACATTCCAGCTGGTGAAAAAAGTTGTATTTATAGTACAATAAACAAGTAAGGTATTCCAAATTTCGTGGGCGATAAGAATTGAATATTCTTCTCTTGGTTTCATTTTCGATAATGAGGAATTCATCTAGCTGTCACTCATATTAGCTTTGAGATTCATCTTCAATTTGTAATTATTAATTTTCTTTGTTTATTTCATTTTCTCCAAGAATTATCAGATTCAGACATACAACTTTCATTTTCATAAATAAATGAAACAGATGTACCTAATTTATCTATGAACGTACAAACGTTGCCAAATTGACGAACAGAAAGAATTCTATGTATACACTTGTGTAGTCTATGATTCTGAACTGAACTCTAAATCTGTGGCTCCGTAGTTTTAAGGTTATGTCATGGTGGTTTTGTTCCACCATAGGTTGTTATGTTATGAAAGCGCATTGCGCATTTGAAGAATACCTCAAAATAAATACTAATACTAATACAAAGTTCTGTACATAATTTCAAGAAATTTGGGTCAGCAGAAAGATTTCATTCAAACCAGTAAGAATCCCCATTATCATGGAAAAGTGAGAAGTTAATAAATTATACTACACAAATTAGCTCGAAATTGAAAAGCAAGCTTCATGAATGGATTTAGGACCGAATCACCACTGTATAACACAGATATAGTTTTAGGATGGAAGCCTATTTTGGGGAAAGTTCTTATTTCGTCTTGGTAATAATAATCGCAGTATGGAAAACCTGATGAAAACATCACTGGAATTGTCCATTGTGAATTGGACAAAGTCGACTACTCCGCTTACAAATCCTTCTAAATAAAAAATGCTAGGATTGCATTCTCAACTTTTAGACGGGGCATTGCGGAAAAATTTAATTCGGTGAATTTTTTGAACAGAGTTACATTCAGCCAAAGTACCCAATTCTCGGAATTTCACAGTTATTTTTTATTTTTGAATTTCAGATTACTCTAAAACGGCGCATCATACGAAAAAACATAAAGAATACTTTTACTTTCCAAAATGGTCAAAAATTCGTTGAATAGCATTCAAATTATTTTCAACAGTTGGATTCTTTGAATTTCTGGTATTTTTATGAAATGTTATGGTCATATTAATGAAACTGGAGGATGTGGATGAAATTTTGTGATCCAGGAACATTCATCGTATCAATAAAAAACTATATTCCAAAAATATTCTCATTCGATGTGATCGTTCGCGAGATATAATCGAAAATTAAATTTTTTTATGGATTTTCAACAGTCTGTATCTTACGAACCAAGACGAATCGGAAAAAATGGTAAGGGAAAAAAGTGTTTCTTTTGGCTTCAGGAATCTTCTGTTGAAATATTCTGCAAGGTCAAAGACTCACCCTGTATACAGTGCGCGTCAAAATTATGGAACAAATTCATTTTCTCAGAAGAAAAATATTTGGCAACAAAATCCTGAAATAGTTCAATTTTTGTTTCACTTCTACCAAATTTTTATGCATTTTGAATGATTTTGTGTCATCCTGTGTCATCCTCATCAACCCTCTAAATTTTCTGAATAGGGAAAGTGGGTCATGTAGTACTTTTTTGGCAAGGTCTTTATATCTTATTTACAGGCATGCAGAAATTTTCAAGAAAAAAATTATTTCTTTTGAAAAATTAGTTAGTTCAAAGGGGTTTTCAGTATGTGCACTTTGTCATGGCTGATTTACTTTGAGACGATGGTATGTGATGAAATTTGTCACCGAATGAAAGTCGACCATTACAGTTTGGTTCATGCACAACTTTCAACCCCTACGAACCCTTTAATGGAGAAAAAAAAGGGAGGTTTAAAGGGGTTGAAAGTTGTGCATGAACAAAACTGTAATCGTCGACTCTCATTCAGTGACAAATTTCATCAGGTACCATCGTCCCAAAGTGAATGAGCCATGACAAAGTGCACATACTGAAAACCTCTTTGAACCACAAAATTTTTCAAAAAAAATATTTTTTTCTTGAAAATTTCTGCACGCCTGTAAAGAAGATACAAAGACCTTGCCAAAAAAGTACCACATGACCTACTTTGCGTATTCAAAAATTTAGAGGGTTGATGGGGATGGCACAGTTAAAGTGAAACAAAAATTGACCTGTTTCAGGATTTCGTTGCCAAGTATTTTTTCCCTGAGAAAATGAATTCGTTTCATAATTATGACGCGCACTGTATACTTGTTAATTTTTTTTTATAAAGGAATAATACCTCCAACCGACCGAAGCCCAGTTACAGGGGTATACAATCATTATTTTTACCCAAACACAATAGATCATTAATTATAAAACAAAACAAACATTTTCAAACAATCAGAAACGAATTCTGCAGAGCACTCCATACTCAGTGCATAAACGGTGGTGAAGACAAAAAAATTATATCTACATTATTGAGACCATTATAAATCTCACACATTAAAGTAAACGGACAAAAAAAGTAGTGCACCAATGTGAAAAGTAACAGGCGATCTTGATGCGAAACGGAGAACATGTAATAGAACTGAGGCGCAGTAGCAGTAGAAGCGATGAATCAATCCGAATATCGAACAACTTGTTGATGAATACCGAATCATTCAGTTTGCGTATCTTCCTGGGTGAAATGAATCTGAACTCATCTGAAAGTGAATTATAATCACAATTTCGGGCCGAATTTTTCAGGAAAGCGAATTTGAGATTTTTCTCTGTACTCTCTCAGTACAAGCTTTAATTTCGCCTGACAAGGATTCCAAACCGAACTACAATAGTTCAACTTCTAGAAGCAAATTTTTCCATCATTTCGAATTTTTCAGAAAAATGCTAAGGAAATGAATTTTACGTTCAAGTAAGTGACCACATAATTCGTCACAGTTGAACATTGAAGTTTCTGGGACATTCAAAACACTTATTTCAAAACATTTATTATCAAAACAATAATGCTTGCGGATGCAATGCGCGCTAAGAAAGACATATTTACCGGGAGTGATTTCCTGATAGAGTACTGCCTGCAACATCCAGTGAACCTCAGAATTGAAGAAAGCTTTTTTTGGACGCTCTCAAGGAGAATCCAGAAACAATTGCTGGAGCTCTCAATTTTGCCCTGTCCACAGTTTGGAGAATTATCCACGATCAACAATATTATCCATACCACATTCAAAGGGTACAAGCTCTTTTTCCCCAATGCATTACTATGTGTCGGTGGTTTTTGGAGAAATTGGCTTAAAATCCTCAATTATTAAGTTAACTTGAAGTTAGTGAAAGACATTTTCAGTATCAATTTTCTGTGAGTGTATGGAGGTCAATAATTGGTTATTATTTGATCGGTGTTGTTTTTCCTGTCCGACTGAATGGCCAAATTTACAAAAACATTTTAGGAAAGGAAATTCCGGGACTACTGTAATATATACCATCAGAAATTCGTAGCCGCATTTGGGTTATGCATGACGGGGCTTCGGCTTATTTCAGTGTTGTAGCCAGAGAATTCCGTAACACTGTTTATCCAAAGGCTCATACATTTCTTCCACATATCGACTAGAACTTATTTTGGGAGGATTTCGCATCATTTTTTAGGCTTTTATGCCCTTGATAAATAGTTAAATCGTGCAATCCGCAAGGGCGATTTTCATGAAAAAAATAATTTCATTCAATTTTCAATAACTTTATTCCAGATACTAAAAGTGAAACCCCAGAAAAAACCTAAAAAATGCTGCGAAATCCTTCCAAAATAAGCTTATGTCGATACTTGAAGGGAACGTTTGAGACTTTTTCGATAGTTTATTTCAGAAAATTGGGAAAATTATATCAGAAACTATCAAACACAGAAAACAGCCTCACTTTCTAAAAATCTTTTCCTTTGCCTGATGAAAGAGTCAGATTTGTACTCACAGTTCGCTTTGTTTATCGTTTGTATTGTTCGTGTATTGTTTATTGGGAAATCTTTTTCCCAAGAAACAGACAGATAATGTAATCCTGCAATCCGTAAGGACGTTTTTCATGAAAAAAACAAATTTTATTTAATTTTTAATAGTTTTGTTTCAGATATTCGAGTTGGAAACTCAGAAAAAAAGCTAAAAATGATGCGAAATCCACCTTAATTATACTCTAGTCGATAAGTAATAGTATAGGTGCCCGCCCTACAAAAAACCCAGAAGTACTCATTTAAACGTCAAACTCATTCCCTAAGCATTCCTGCGAACACGCATCATTTATCCAACTTGCAATTTTCAGGGCCAAATACCTAAAAAAACGGTTGCTTATAGTGACTGGTTATAAGGGTAGCTTTTTCATATAGATATCCGAATTCGACATCTCGAAAAACCTTTCAATACCAATTTCCGTTTACTTAAGGTCAGTATTTCGAAAGTAATTTGAAAAACCAAAATAAAACTATAACACCTTGGAAATGGAGCTGGACGATATATGGAAAATGTCTATGCATTTTCGGCTATTGTTCAATTCTTTAGTGGCAACAAATGGGAATAAAATATCCCATTTCTGGACATTCTCATGGCCAGAAACGAATATTATCACCAAAATATGGTCTCGTTTGTAGCTACCATTATTTCAAAACAAAACCAGTAATCAACCCAAAAAATTTTAACTAACTGTTTGAGTTCACTGTGGATAGAATACCGATAACTGTTAGTGGACTAGAGAGTAGTTACACACTGTTCTGCCGAAAGACAATAGTTCCCCATTAACAAATGAAATAGCTCAATTCACTCAACACACTTCCTTAAAGTTTCAGCTTAAGAAACTGGTGATTCACCACCAAGCGCACATTTCATTCCAGCCACAACTGGTACAACTACTTCAGTTAATTCCTATTGGTCGTAATTGAAACGTATTTTTTGAAATTTTGAATAAGACAAGCAGAATTCCCCTACGATTGGTAGGAATTTTATTACGGCGGGGAACAACACCAGTTGTGGCCAAAACCGGTGTCTCTACCCTACTTTATTACAGTTGTAATGACCCCGGATTTACGTATTTCGGTAAACGGAAAATGACTATAATGAATTCCATGAGTCCAGTTAACTATTTTATTACAGCTCATAAAATTTATACGATAGATTAAAATGCTCCTATCGGGATCCTTCAGAGGGTTTTTTTCTGTAAGTATATACTGAAGAAAAATCATGGGAGCTTTTCAGCCTCATCAACCCTCCTTTCGGATTCAAAATATTCGATTGAATTTATTTTTCAAAAATAATAGGTTAATAAGTTTCGAATAACTTGTACATCATGCTTTGAGAATGAGAAACCTTCGTGTAAAATTTTCAGTCATTAGGATATAATTTTATCAGTGTCCCTTCAGGTTGATCTTTCATTGATCCGTATCTTTTTTTAGGTCTCGACGTTCCTCTGGAGCAACCATGTCGGCACAAGCAAAAGTTCCGAATCTTGCCCCTGGAGGTGAGTGTCCATATTATTGTGTCAATATTCGTAGTTCGAAATTGATACGGTACTTCAGGCCGTGAAGATGTTTATGAAACATATGCGGATACCACAAGCGTCTGAATGCAGGAAAATTGACTTTGATGTCGTGGAGATGAACCATTTAGTTCTCAGCATAAAACATTAAATTATAACTAAAACAAATTTTTATTACTATGTTTTACTACCAAAAATTATAAGATGTTTTTACAATATGTGGGGTATACATTTTTGCTACTAGTTTCGAACTTTCGTTCATCTTCAGGCGAGTGACCTCTGAGCACATGGTACAGGGTACAGTTAAGGAATTTTTGTCTACAACAGATGTTAGAAAAAAACATTTTTGTGGAATTATCAGGGTGAAGGTATTATTTAAAAGTATTGAAAATTTGGGAATGTCACAAATCCGTTTGGTCGTTCATTATTTCAAGAATATTTCTCTGCACTTATTTATAAATTTCAATGGACTCCAAAAAGTTAAGTTCCATTCCTTTTGATTGTACATGTAATATTTTCAGATTATCTATTGATGGAAATGAGTGGCCATTCTCTATGCACTGAGTTGCGACGATGGACTTGCTTTTATTTTTGGTGAAATCCGTTCGATGTACCTGTTATCTCGTCTTGATTGAGCGTTCTGTCTGACGTATATATTTCTTGTTGCAAGTTGAACATGTTAACTCATAAACTCCTGATTTGAGTAATTTTGGGGTTGAATCTTTGGCATTAAATAACAGAGACGATAACGTGTTTTGTGGTTTGGAAGCTACATGGACATTAAGTTTCGATAAACTATCGGCTATTTTTTCACTAATATCACCGGAGCATGAAAGAGAAATGAACTTTTTGGATTTTTCCGTTTTCATGGAAGGTTAAATTTGGTTCATGGCTAGTTGGGAACTTTCGTGTTCGATTATTTCATCTATTGTTTTGTTATTGAAACCTCTGTTTGCAGCTGTTGTATTAAAGGTATTTATTTCAATCTTACGGTTGTTTTTGGACAAGGGTCAGGTGGTTGGAGTCAATGGGGGTACATATATCAGTGGATGAAGGTTTTTCAAACACGTTGAATTCAATTTTTCTGTTTGAGTGGGATATTGACAGATCTAAAAATTGTAATATGGTTATCATGTTCTTTTTCAAATTTGAATTTTGTATCTGAATGAATGTTGAATTCAGAAATTGCTCAAGTTGTAGAAGAAAAATATGATAATCATATAACCATCCACTAATATATGTATTCCCATTGACTTCAACCACACATACTCACACAACATCTCAGCCTACCGATCAATGATCAAAAGAGCCTTTTCCTTACCCATGTCCAAAAACAACCGTAAAATTAAAATTAATACTAAAAAAACAATAGCTGCAATCAACGGTTTCAATCACAAAGCAATATATAAAATAATCGAACACAAAAATTCCCAACTAGCCATGAACCAAATATACCCTCCCATAAAAACAGAAAAAACCAAAAAGTTCATTTCTCTCTCATGCCTTGGTGATATTAGTAAAAAAATAGCCAATAGTTTATCAAAACTCAATGTCAATATAGCTTTCAAACCAAAAAATAAATTATCGTCTCTGTTATTTAATGCCAAAGATTCAACACCAAAATTTCTTTGAAACACCTAGAAAAGCACTGACATGAGGTCGGGAGCTTTTACGCGCTTGTTCCATTGCCAAAGCGGTCATCTATACAAGTATTGACCCTGCCAAAAGCAGATTTTTTCTTCATATGGTCCTCACAAAATTCTCCATGAACCTCAAGCTATAATTTTCGATCATGTACTAGATTACAATTCGATCCAAAATTTTGAATGGGTATCTAAAAAATAACTTCTAATAAGAATATACTCAGTAACTTGATAATTGTAAAGTAAGTTTGGAGTTTAATTACGAAGGCCGAATCGGCGAGTAAGTAAAAACTATCGAATGAATCCGCAGATATACCGTTTAAAAATTTCAGTTTCCTGATACTTCCAAAACATAGATCGAATCGCCCTTCAATGAAAAATACCAACTTAAAGTTAGTATAGATGTATAAATTCATAGATGTATAGATGGCAACGGAACAAGCGCGTAAAAGCTTCCGACCTCACGTCAGGGCTTTTCTAGGTTTTCTTAACTACGATGTTCTCTAGAGACATACTTGCCTGCCGGTTCGAAGTACTTTCGCTCGGTCTGCGAAGTGTTTGCATCACTAATCTTCGTATATATGTTGGTGTCTTACTTGATTTTATAAATTAAATCCCAGTGGTTATCCAAAAAAAATCAAAATTTTCAATTGAAGGGATTTTGGTATATATTTTTCTAGGTTCAAAACCACTCTTAGGGTGATTTAGCTCAGTAGGAATTGACTATTCGCGAAATTTTTTCGCGCCGAGGACCAAAAATCTCAGTTGCAAATTTAGAATCCATATGCGAAATCCGAAAAATATAAGTCAACCCAAAATGTCCCTTGATCGACTATCCAAATAAGTTTGCATGTATTTGTATATTTATTCGAAATTTAACAGAAATCGAATATATACTTGAATAAACTCAAATACATGTTGAAGAAATTCTCGAAAAATTAATTTCATTCACTAAACTGATTTGGCAACTTATGCAAATAACTATATTTGTCAACAAGTTAACAGAAACTCAATTAAATATTCATTAACATATTCAAACACGTATAAAAAATTAATTATTCAAATAATGACATCTGAAAAATGGGCGAACAACGTGCATGCTACCTGAATGATCCTTAAACTGAACCTTATGAACGCCACGGTCCAAAACCTGTTCACACGCGTGAGTGCGGTTTACTCGCATCTTCACGTTCAATCTCGGCGAAGGGGATTCAACAACACATTTTCTTATTTTTCGAGCAAACTATTGGTCCTATTGAAATTTTGAAAAATTTATCTAAATCTAGTGTTATCTGTTAACACCTTCGATAAAAAATATTTTTTCGATATTCCTAACAGTTTTCGAGCAAAATTGAAAAAATACATAATTGTAAACATACATTTTCAGGGCAGGCGATTAAATCGAAAGAAATTTGTTTGAATGAAGAACACTCAACGTAGATGGAGACGAACGGAAAAAATTTTTTGCCAGATCTTGGAAAAATGCCCCCACCACTTCCTGCACATGACGATTTTTTGACGATATGTTGATTTTGCATTGTGAGGATGTATTGAATTATACTTAGTGCTTCATACACTTCAGCAGTAAATTTCACACGAAAATCTGTTTTTAAATGAAATATGGAAATTTTGAAAAAAATTTTTTTCTTTGAATTTCTCTATGGAAAATTCTTCATATTGCTACTGTTCATCTGCTAACCAAGTTTTATCTCGATCAGATGAATATTTTTCGAGTTTTCGAAAAAACAAAATTTCAAATGGCTGTAGCACAAAAACCATTCGCAGATTTGACCCATTAACGAACTTAACCGAGATATTCAGGATCTTAACCTAACCTGAGAATTTGGAAACTCTTGGTTTTTTCTTTCGAAAGTTATAGTGCACACTGCCGACCGGCCAGACGGACAGAATCATTTTTTACCTTGGATTCTTCATCAGTGAGTCCAACCTAGTCGTTTGAGACCAGTTTCAGCTCAAAATTCGAAAATTACAGCTATCGTGACGAAATGATAACGCGCTGTTCCCCAGAACAAGTGCGTAAAAAGAGTTACTTAAATCAGGAGTTTATGAGTTAACATGTCCAACTTGCAACTAGAAATATATAGTTCAGACAGAACTCTCATTCAAGACGAGATACCATGAACATAGAACGGATTTCATCAAAAATAAGAGCAAGTCCACCGTCGCAACTCAGTGCATAGAGAATGGCCACTCATTTCCATCAATAGATAATCTGAAAATATTACATGTACAGGGTGGGCAAAATTCGTTGTCTACTGAAGGGATCTCGAGAACTATAGCAGCTAGAAGAAAACTGATAACACAATCTGTAGCTCTTTTTTCCTGACTAATCCGAAACTGAAAACAGATCCAGCTTATCGTTCATAGAACTTGAGTTATGAGCGAAAATTGAGAAATTGTCATTTTCAATAATGCTGAATATCTCGCTTGTCTCGATACATTCTACAGGCACTTTTTTAGAAGTAATTCAAATATAATATGAATGAATTTTTTAATCCAGCCATTTTCGAGAAATGAAAAGATTTTGGATTTTTCAAATGTAAACTATAGTCGAAAGATCTCCCATCTTGCTACAAAATTTCTACTGATTCCAGAAATGTATCATATGTCACTATTTACATGAATATTACATGAGAAAATTGTCAATACTTTTTTGCTGCTTTTCTTTTCACTGTTAAATTATGAGTAGGCTGACGTTGCCATACAACGATTGAATATGCATTATCTTTGTGTGAACTTGCGCCTCTATGATTGGAATCAGCGATTGCTGAATAAATATTTCTATTGTAACACATGTGGGGCTTATTATACAGGAAGAACAGTGAGGACTTTTGAACAGAGAATAAGAGAACATTTGAGAATTTTAAGGTTAGGAAATAACTATGACAGCTCGCATTTTGGAAACCACTTATATGAGTATCAACATGAATTTAAAAAAGAGGATAATTTTGATATCTTGCATGCTAATGTTAGTGGTTGGATCATTGATGGTTTAGAAAAATTGGAAATTTTAAAACACAAAAAATTTAATGATAGTTTGATGTTGAATGCTCAGATGGATTTTGGTAATGATTGTCTGATGAAATGTTTATTATAGAATAATATGTCAAAGAAAAATCTGTATTGTTTCTGTGATTCCAGTTTTTGTTTTCTATGTTAGTTGTAGCCATTTTAAGAGAATAAGAAATTGTAGATGAGATTATGTTGATATGTTGTACTGAGAATAATACCTGTACCTTTTTAGTAATTATTGACGAATCTGGTTGAGAGTTCAGGTGAGGCAATATTGGTGTGTAATATGTAATGTCGAAACTCTTGTATTTTGTGATTTTTAGTGGGACTGGTCTGATGATGATCAGATGTTCTTGAGTGAAACTAGTCACCAATAAACGAACTAGGAAGTAACAGATCTTTTTATTCAATAAATAACTTCCTACTTGGACATTGTTATTTGTATATTGTTAATTTGTCATAGTTCTTAAGAGTAGCAATACAAAATTTGTTTATTATCCCTAATGACCCGAAATATTGCTGATCTTAAGAACTATGACCAATTAACCATAGAAATATTTATTCAGCAATTGCTGATTCCAATCATAGAGGTGCAAGTTTACACAAAGATAATACATATTCAATCGTCGCTATGGCAACGTCAGCCTACTGATAATTCAACAGTGAAAAGTAAGTAATGTCATATTGATGTAAAAAGTGACATATGATACATTTCTGAAATCAGCAAAAATTTTGTAGCAAGATAAGAGATCTTTCGACTATAGTTCACATTTGAAAAATCCAAAATCTTTCTCATTTCTCGAAAATGGCTGGGTTAAAAAATTCAGTCATATTATATTTGAATTACTTCTAAAAAAGTGCCTGTAGAATATATCAACAGATTTCGATTGCGAGTTCAAACAAGCGAGATATTCAGCATTATTGAAAATGACAATTTCTCAATTTTCGCTCATAACTCAAGTTCTATGAACGATAAGCTGGATCTGTTTTCAGTTTCGGATTAGTCAGGAAAAAAGAGCTCCAGATTGTGTTATCAGTTTTCTTCTAGCTGCTATAGTTCTCGAGATCCCGTCAGTAGACAACGAATTTTGCCCACCCTGTACAATCAAAAAAAATGAAACTTAACTCTCTGGAGGCCATCAAAATTTAAAAATTAGTACAGAAAAATATTCTTGGAATAATGAACGACTAAACGGATTCGTGTAATTCCAAAATTCTCAATACTGTCTACTGATAACAATAATTCCCCAATAAATATATTTTTTCTAGCATCTGTTGCAGACGAAATTCCTTAAGTATCACTTTTATTATTACGTTGTTTTACCTGAATTTGCATTAATACCCTGTACAATGTACTCAGAGGTCAGTTGCCTGAAGATAAACGAAAATTCGAAACTATTCCCAAAAATGTAAACCCCAAATATTGTGAACACATCTTAAGATGAATTGACATTTCTTTCGTACCTTCCTTATTCTAATAGTGACGAAATAGTTAGTGGTTTGTAGGGCTGGGTGATAAGAAATATAACAATCCTTTTCGCATATCCGATGTTTCGCGTAAATTTTACTCTTTCTCAATTTCAGTTACACAATATTACACATATTATTTCAATAATGGTTGACAAACAAGAAAACAAGAAACGTTGAGGGCGAACACATCAAAATAAAAACAAACCGAATTGAAGAGATTGTAATACACCCTTCACAGGGAGGTTGGTGTGTCATGAAAATTCTTTTTTTCTATATTCATCATTTTCGAATTTACAAGAGAATCTTTCTGCAAATAGTTGTCTTGTCATCGTAACACATGAGAAGACCTGATTAATTCCAATGAATCTCCGTCCATCACGCATCTGGAGTACCCGATGTTGAAATATTTATTTTTCTTTAACTATTTTTAACTCGTTCCAATAAATCATGATAAATCACGCTGAGACATTGAGTGTTTGTCCTCAAATTAACGGTATTATCAACTTTGATTTTTATCACCTCACTTATAGTTCTTCTTATATAATTATTTTCTCTGTCTAATATTCTGAATTTGGGAAAATCTAAATTATGGCAGGTATCAAAATGATGTTGAGCTAAGGCTGTTTTTTTGTTTCATTTACTGGTCTGCAGTCATTCGACTGTTGATTAATTCTAGAGCCTATATATATTGTTTCGTCATCCCAATATAGCTTTTTTCGCAACCTTCACACTTACCCCGTATACCACGTTGGACGTTTCTTATTTCTCAGTCTCATCTTTTAATTTGGTGTAAATTCGGCCCATTTTTGTTAACCATTATTCTAATTGATGTGTAATATTGTGTTACTGAGATTTGGATTTCAGCCTTAAAAAAGAGTAAATGTTACTCGAAACGTCGGCCAATCCAAAAGGATTGTTGTTTTTCTTATCACCCAGCCCTACAAACCACGAACTTTTTCGTCACTTATAATTAATTGTTGGTCGTAAAACATAGTAATAAAACATAGTAATAAAATTTGGTTAATGATTACTACCGAATAGTAACGACTAAAACAGTTTAATAATCAAATGATAAATTGAGTCATTCGAAAATTTGAAAGATAATACTTTAGTTTCCATCGAAATATTCTGTGAATTTCATTATTTGAGCTCATCTATTGCAGCTACTACATACAGAATGACCAATGTACTGTAGCCCAATATCTTTGAAAATAAATATATTATAGAAATATTTTCAGATAACAATTCATGATTCAGTTAATTTAATTTCTTGAAATCTCAACTCGGGTGATGTACCTAATCTATTTCAGATCGAAAATTGTTGTAAGTACCAAATTGACCAATTGTAGTTGTCAGAGTACCTACTATATAGAGGGTGAGTCTCTAAATGTACATTAATTTTAACGACAGATTCCTCTCATCAAATGAAACAATTTTTTCATTTGCCATTTTTCCAGATTCGGCTCAGGTTAAAAGTTATAAGCATTTAAATATTTCTCAATGTGCTAATACACACCTGCGCTTTGTCAGCAAGTTCACCACAGATATCTCTTACGGTGATTCCTCTTGGAGAATAACGAATCCAAGGCTTGAAATTCAAAGAAACAAGATTGAGAAAACTCATTTACTCACTTAATTCCTATGATTTGGTGATTTTTGCTATATTATCGAAAGGAAAATATTTCACCACACTGGACTTTAAACACTGATCTTCAATTCGATGTTCATGCAATATACAATTTCATTACACTATAAGATTATACACAACTCCATCCTCGCCCATTCTCATATTGAAAACTCCCTAATTATACTTTTTTCACGAAATTTAATAATGATTTTATATGGAATCAATCAATTAACCTCAAAAAACATTCCATAGAATGTTATGGAAAGTCTAGTCCATAGACAGGGACTATGTCTGTGGTCTGGTCATGAAACCGCATATACCCAATAATAGTTCTATGCGAAATCGATGAATATTTCTATGTATTCTATGGTCCGGATACACGTGAACTCAGCTTAGTTTACTTTCATTCGGATCCCTGAATATATTTTATGATATTCAACGTTGAATATCTGCAAAACGGTGCGTTTAAGGAGAAATTATAAAGAATAATCGAATATTTTAAAATGATTGAAGATTCTTATAATGACCTAAGATGGACTCTATCTGCATTCTTCATGGTTATATCGTATAGTTTCATGAATCGGCGAGTCTATAACTTATCACTAACTATTTTGAGGAATCAAATGTAATTAAATTATTACTCAAGGTAGGCCAACTGCTAGATATTCAAACGGTCTAAATCAGGGCGCCACGTGATTTTAATACGTCCAAACCTACCTTATCTTGAATGAAAGAGATTAAATATATATATATATATATATATAAATCGGTGTTAGAACGTTCTCCGACGTCTTCCGATGCCTACTCTCCAAGCTTCTCTATCCATCCACAGATCTTCACCCAATTCTCTTTCCCTCATCTCCCTGTCAATTCCTTCTCTCCAGCTCTTTCTTGGGCGTCCTCTTCTTCTTCTTCCCTGTGGTGTCCAATCAAGGATTTGTTTTGGTAGTCGCTGGTCCTCCATTCTTTGTACATGTCCATACCATCTGAGCTGATTGATCTTGATGTCCTGCGTTATTGTATGAGTTACCCCCATAATTTCCCTTATTCTGTTATTTGTAAATCTGTCCAACCTTGATCTTCCTGATGCACGCCTCCAGAAATCCATTTCTGTTGCTTCGAGGGTTCTTTCTACTGACGCTTTCAGTGGCCATACCTCACTTCCATACGTTATGATACTCTTTATTATAGTATTGTATATCCTGTGCTTGTTCGACTTGGATATATGTTGGTCCCATACTATGCTATTGAGTCTCGTGATGGCTCTTCTTCCCAGTGTATTCCTCTTCCTGATAGCTTGGTCTAATTTACCATCATCTGAAATTTCTAATCCTAAATACTTATAATTGTCACAGTATTTTATTTGTTGTCCATTATTCAATATCAGATCTTGCCGGGAACCACCGATGTTCATGTATCGTGTTTTCTCTATGTTGACTTCCAAACCCCATCTCTCATATTCTTCGATCAATTTGCGAGCCATGTACTCCAAGTCCTCATAATCTTGAGCTATGACTATCTGGTCGTCAGCAAAGCACAATGTAAATAAGCTGTTATTTTCTAATGGAATACCCATCTCTCTGCATTTTCGTTTCCACATTTTCAACGTTTGCTCTAAATATATTTTGAATAGGGTGGGTGAAAGGCAGCATCCTTGTTTTAGTCCTTTAGTTATCAGGAAGCCTTTAGATGTTGATCCTTTCATTTTCACTTTAGAGTAAGAGAACTGATACAATTTTTTTACGGCTGATATGAGATTAGAATTTATGTTGGTTTCATGACGAGCATTCCATAGTAATTTTTGGGGAATGCTATCATAGGCTTTTTTTAAGTCTACATATAAAATGTGTAGCTCCTGGCCTACTGCTACTTTTTTTTCTATTATCTGAGTTAAACAGAAGAGGTGATCTGCAGGCATCTCCCGGCTCTAAAACCTGCCTGTTCTTCGGCTTCCAAATCACTGTATTCTCTTTCAATTCTATTTTTCAGTATCCTTCCATATATTCTACTAATCGTACTCATGACCGCGATTCCCCTATAGTTATCACAGTCATTTTTATTTCCTGATTTATAAATTGTAGAAATGGAGAAAGTTCCAAATTCCTTTGGGATATCTTGTGCGCTAATACAGTGTTGAAATAATTTCCTTAGCTCTTCGAATAGCTTTTCCGTGCCGTGTTTTATTAGTTCTGCTGGGATACCACCTGGTCCTGGTGCCTTACCATTTTTTAACGAGAGACAGATATCTTTCACTTCTTTTGTTGATATTCTTATGGGGGAGGCTTCGACTCGTACATTTAGGGATGGGTCGTCGATTTCAAATTGAGCTCGCTTCTCATTCAGGAGTTCGCTGAAATATATATCCCAATTGTCTAATGTAATTGGTGATATTAGATCTTTTTTCCTATCTGCTCTTATTGATTTTATTATTCTCCAGCTTTCAGTTGTCCGTTTTCCTCCTATACAGGGTCTTTCACGAGGAACCTCACCCATATTTATACGGTAAACTTCTGAACGTATTTTCATGAAATTCAGCACTTATAAGTATTTCACGATGCTGATGAAATCTAAAATATTTTCAAGGCATGAGCACCTCCGGTTTTTCCGGAAATGACGTCAACTTTCGTTTTTCAAATTAGAACACCATTTTTTTATTGCAGAAATAGATTTCTTAGAAAATTTCAATTTATTTTGATGTAACATTTTTCAGTTTTGGTTGGAAAATTCTCTCTGAGCGGGAAAATTCGAGAAAAAAATCGAAAATAGAGCTCCGCTGAAACA
This sequence comes from Myrrha octodecimguttata, assembly GCA_958510865.1. NCBI lineage: Eukaryota > Metazoa > Arthropoda > Insecta > Coleoptera > Coccinellidae > Myrrha > Myrrha octodecimguttata. Next base: position 9,273,998 of record OY294060.1, on the reverse strand, counting down.
AGAATAACTTCGAGGTTTTTGGATGGAAAATTTTCATTTTTGGGATTTTTCAAGATATAAGATTGATGTATCCACTTTAAAAATCGAAATCGCGATTCATGATACAGGGGGTGAAAAAATCGCTTTCAAAGTTAGGAATGACAAAATCGTGAAAAATCAATTTTTTCGAATTAGAACCCCATTTTTTTATGGCAGATATGGTATCTACGTTAAAAAATAATGTTAGTGTATGCATCACACCCTTGCCCTAAAATGAATATTTTCTGAGTTATTCACAAAAAACTGTTTTTCGTCTTGAATTTTCAGCTATTTCTTTTCCCTTCACGCCAAAAAGATGAAATTTTCAGGAACTGTTATTTGAACCATGCTGTAGATTTTTCACCCCTTCTTGAAACCGACTTCAAGTTACTATTAGGAGAACCATGGCAAACTCTCGCAGAGAAGATGCTCAAAGTTTTGACCGTTAATTTCTAGACATTTATTTATACGTCTCAGGAATGCTTCGTGCGTTGCTCTTCTTATTTAATCGGGAGGAAGAGATCTGCGAAAATGTTTAAAAACCAAATTGAGTTTCAAAACTATGAATCTAAAAATCTAAACAAACCTGAACGCATTTCTGACTCGTTCTATGCAGTCCTCTTTATCAGTCAGGGGAGTTGAGTAGACAATATTTTTTATCCTACCCCAAACATAATAGTCTAAAGGAGTTAAATCGGGAGAACGTGGTGGCCAAAGATGTGGACCATTGTTCGCCAACCATCGATCTTCAAATAGCCTGTAGAGGATATTTGACACATTGAGTGAATTGTGTGGAGGCGCGCCATCTTGTTGATACCATAAGTCATTATGGTTCTGTACTAGCGGCTCAATTATTTGAGTCAATATGTCAGAATATCTATCTCCTAAGGGAGAACATTCTTTAAATAATGCAAACATGTGTAGTGTTCTATCTTACCAGTTAAAGTCCCATCATAAATGTGAACATCGAGAATTGCATTATTTTTGATGGCGCAAAAAACATTGAAACTCCAGGTCTCTTGAAAGTTCCATTGTCTGAAGTGGTGGTTGTTCTCTTCATCCCAATAATGACTGTTATGCGTACTGAAAGAACCATTCTTTGTGAATTTAGATTCATCGGTCCAAATTATACAGTCCAAAAAGTTTTCATTCTCTTGAAATCGAATCATCATAGCTTCGCAAAACTCTGTTCTCCTGACGAAATCAGTTTCCTTCAAATGCTGTACCCTATTGAATTTATATGGGTGCATTTTATGTTTTTTTAATATTCTCCAAACACTCGATTGAGATAATCCCAGATCAATCTCGGCATCTTTGAGAGAATTTTGAGGATTCACACGAAAATATGCAAGAACTGTAATTTCGTTGTTCTCATCTTCTACTACACTTTTTTCTCTGTGTGTAGTTTTCTTAACGAAAGATCCGACATTTCTCAAGTTTGTCATGGTTCTGTTAATGGTATCTCTCGTTGGTCTGGGTCGGTCAGGAAACCTCTCAATGAACAGTCGAATCGTTCTATCTACAACTTTATTACATTCTCCATGAAGTAGAATGAGATTTAAATAATCTTCATTGGTAAAATTAGGCATAGTGATCGATTTTATAACTTAATACGAATTATCACCAAATTAATAGTAAACACAAAATGCTACTGAATAAAGAGGAATTTGGCAGATGTAATTAATGATATCTATCATTAAAAAAAATAATGTAAAACATGGTAAGTTTTTGCATATGGTTCATAAGGAATTATTTATTTATCACTGGAGAGAAAACCGATGGCCGATTAGTTGAAATAAAGAGGTTTCCGATACAAATTCGAATCCAAATTCGCCATCTATTTAGGAACAACCTGTAACTTTTTTCTCTTGTATATTAGGGTAGTAAAATCTAAAACATGGTTTAAGTAACAGTTCCTGAAAATGTCATCTTTTTGGCGTGAAGGGAAAAGAAATAGCTGAAAATTCAAGACGAAAAACAGTTTTTTGTGAATAACTCAGAAAATATCCATTTTAGGGCAAGGGTGTGATGCATACACTAACATTATTTTTTAACGTAGATACAATATCTGCCATAAAAAAATGGGGTTCTAATTTGAAAAAATTGATTTTTCACGATTTTGTCATCCCTAAATTTGAAAGCGATTTTTTCACCCCCTGTATCATGAATCGCGATTTCGATTTTTGAAGTGGATACATCAATCTTATATCTTGAAAAATCCCAAAAATGAAAATTTTCCATCCAAAAACCTTGAAGTTATTCTTGTTTCAGCGGAGCTCTGTTTTCGATTTTTTTTTCGAATTTTCCCGCTCAGAGAGAATTTTCCAACCAAAACTGAAAATTGTTACATCAAAATAAATTGAAATTTTCTAAGGAATCTATTTCTGCAATAAAAAAATGGTGTTCTAATTTGAAAAACGGAAGTTGACGTCATTTCCGGAAAAACCGGAGGTGCTGATGCCTTGAAAATATTTTAGATTTCATCAGCATCGTGAAATACTTATAAGTGCTGAATTTCATGAAAATACGTTCAGTAGTTTTCCGTATAAATATGGGTCAGGTTCCTCGTGAAAGACCCTGTATAGCTATTGATTCTTAGACATGTTTGTTCCCAAGATTCGTTTTTCTTATTTGTAATCATTTTTCTAACTCTTGCTTGCTGATTTCTGTAACTTGCCCAATTACTCTCTGTTTTTGTGCTCAAGTACTGTTTATATTTTTCCCTCTTTACTTTTATTTCGTCCTCTATTTCTTCGTCCCACCAGTAAGGAGTTGGTTTAACATTCTCTTCCAAAAAACCTAGAGCTTCTCTTGCTGCAGCATGAACGCTTTCTTTGATGTGGTTATAAAGATCCTGGGAGGTGCTGTAGTGGACATGTCCCAACTTCCCATCAAGTCTCTGTTTATAAAGCAGATTCACACTCTCCTGTTCCAGACTCATCAAGTTGTATCGTTCTTCTTCTGATGTTCTTATACTTTCATCCTGATGTTCAATGCCATGTCGTTTTCTAATTCTAATTTTTACTCTCAACAGATGATGGTCGCTCCCACAGGTTGCACCCCTATACACTCTAACGTCTTGGATATCCAAGCTGGATTTTTGCCTAATGATTGCATAGTCTATTATAGATTTGAGGTTTCTTGTTTTTTGCGTCCATGTATATTTATGTATTTCTCTATGCTGAAAGAACCCGTTGGTAATTTTCAGCTTATTTTGGTCGCAGAGCGTAATCAATCTGCTTCCGTTATCGTTCGTGATGTCTTCCCCATAAGGTCCTACTATATCATCATTCCGTCTCTTTCCTGTCCGGCTGTTGAGATCCCCGAGTATAATGATATGCCTGGTATTACCAACTTTGGATATTTCATAGTTCACTTTTTCGAAGAATTCCTCTTTTTTTGCACTGGGGCATCATCGTTTAAGGCATATACTGCTATGAGTGTGATCTTTCGGCTATTCAGTGTGATGTTTATTTTCATCAATCGCTCGTTAATGACTTCCCAAGAGGTGACAAACTTTCTCAGCTTCTTTTTAATTAATACCGCTACCCCCTGTTGGGCTCTTTTCTCCTTAGGAACACCACTATAGAAAAGGTCATATAGTCCTAAATTTTCCGATCCCACGCCCTTCTTTTTCGTCTCCGTCAGAACAACTAAATCCATATCTAATTTCTCCACCTCAAACAAAACCTCATTTAGCTTTGTTGATATTCCTTGTACATTCCATGTTCCCAATTTTCGAATCCATTTTCGTAGCTTATGTCGTCGTGAGTTAATCAATCCGGCCTGTCTTTGTGTAGGCTTTTTAACAATAGTTTGTTTTCTGAGTAACGGGGAGTCAACCCGATGCCTCAACCCCCAACCTGGAGGACCAGGGTTTATTTTCAGAGTTCCTTCTCTTAGATGGATTGCTTTCTCTACAGCTGAGGAGTTCCATCTACCCCACCTGTTGGTCCACGAGTGGTATTTTATTTCCCACTTACCCGCCGGTTTAACCGGTTAGGGCTTCCCCCTATCCGCCACCTTGGGGACGCGCCCTCTAGAGGGTACAGGTTCCCCCGAGGGATCACGAAAATTACTAATATTAATTAGTGTTGCCTTTTATTGAGTCACGAAAATTACTAATATTAATTAGTGTTGCATTTTATTGAGTAAAAGTTACATTCAATATCCTGGCAATATTTGATTCAATGATACTTTCCAACAAAAATTCAAAACTCAACTAACAACTGCGATTACCCTAAATTCACGTACGTACGCAAATATAGTTCACAAGAATTTCCCAACAGCAATTCCAACAGTAAAGTTATACATATACAGTGAGATAGTTATCAATTAATAATGAACTGATGACAACTACTGATTTGTCTTATAATTTTCGTAAAAGAGTTAGTGGTGGCAATGTTGATGAATAATTACGCTTATCAGGAGTATATACAAAAGGAATAATGATCTGACCTTATGTTTCCATCATAAAAAGAAAACTTTGATATTGTTCAAGAATAATTGTTCCAATTGTTCTGGTTCTACTAATCCAAATTCAGTACTTTCCCCAACAAAAGTTCTTCCTGTGGGCTGATAGTGGATGTGATGTGTAAATTACGTGAAGGTGAACGAAATCAAGAAGTGAGATGTTGTGCAGGCTTTTTGATAAGAAGATTTTCTTTGCCTGCTCAAATCCAATCAAATTGAAAGATAATCACTTCATTTAGGTACAAGTGAAATAACTTTATTTAGCAGTTTTTTTTTCTTCCTGAGAAATATAAATCCGGAATTCGAATAATTCAACAATAAAGGCAAGGTAAATCAAAATGGACTATTTCTCAGAGGAATATCTTCAGAATGAAATCAATGTGTGAAAAACAGATGCCTGCAACACGAACAATTTATTCGAAAGAATCACATCACATACACCATCTAACATTTATTTATTGAAGCAGTAGAAAACCAATTTTGAAATAGAAATGGAAACTTCAAACGAAATTACAGCGAACAAGAGGAATCTATGAAAGTGTTAATTTTCGAATGGAAATTCAAAAACAAGACAACACTGATTTCGACACGTAATAAACTCGGAAACTGTTTGAAGTAGGATGAAAGTGATTACTGAAGAATATGTCATAGTTAACTTCCCATCAGAATTCATCTCATTCGGAGTTACCATATCAAAGCTTCGAAAGAAAAACTGATTTTTTGTGGAAATTTAAAATGCCTATATGTTTTTACTGGAGCTAAATCTGAAAAAAACATAAATGAAAGAAGTGTTTCATTTGATGAGAAGAATCTATGGTTGAAATTAATGCACAACTTAAAGACTCACCCTGTATACATCAAGACATCAACTCATTTCCTAATCATTGAGAAATTTCAATACGGTTTCGGTCCCATTTGAACAATTCAATTTCGAATTGAAAGTAATCAATTTCATATTGGCATAATATTCGTTGCTTGTCGATGGTATGAAATTTTGATCGTATCTTCAAGTTATCATTTTTCAATTAAATACTAGATTTCAATTCAATCCAATCTGTTTTTGTTTTCACGTCCGATGGTAAGCACAATAACCAATTTGGGAACCAATTCCTAGAGAAGGTTTCGACCTCACTCAAGAAGCTGAACTGATTAGTTGGTAAAATACATCCAATGATATACTCAATAAAAATTTCCCCAACATTTCCAAAAACACAGAATGAAAAATGATAGCTCAAAGATCCATTCAGAATTTCATGAGGAAAATTAGAAAGAAAGATTGCCAAATTTTCCTGTCTTCCACCGGGAGTTAAACTCGCGTCTGGCGACATCAATACGTGAAAAGATGACAGCTTTGGCAACGAATTTGCACTGCATTCATCAGCAAATTCTGCACAAAGTTGTACATCAGCATTTTTCAACTATTCACAAAAAATTTTCACGAAATTCTGTATGATCTTTCAAGGCAAACTGTCATTTTTCAATCAAGTACTGAATTCGAATTCGATCTTATCTGTATTTTAGAAAATATTGGGAAAAAAGATTTTTGAATGGTTATTTCTACGGAATCATTAGTAGGATTTTATCCATTTACGAATTGCCCCCTAATAACTAAGGCCGAATTCCAGAATGAGTAAAATCTACGCAATGATTTCGCAGATATACCCATTCAAAATTATATTTTCCCACTATTTCCAGAAACACAGATAAGATCGATTCAGTACTTGATTGAAAAATGACGTACGGACGTACGGAAAATCCTATCGACGTCAAACATTAAGGGTAGGCTGCATTTTGAAATGCGTCGGTTAAATTTGTTAATGCGCGTAATCGACCAAACGGTTAAGAAGTTGTAGTTCTTTGAAGTTTTGAGGTTATTTTCCTGATATTACGAAAACTACTGGAGCGGTTCCATTCAAACCTGGCAAATGGTTGCGGCAGAGTTACGCGCAAGTTTTTACGAAATATTGTTGAGGTCGTTTTGTCAGCAAATCGAAAGAAAATTTTCGAATTTTTTTTTTGAACTATTTATCGAATTCAAATAAAAAATTTCCTCAGACATAGACCTCATTTCACAGCCGCATACCAAATTTCAGTTGGATGCGATAACAAGTTTTGGAGATATTGGAAAAATTTGTCAAATTCTGTGGCTTTATTCTTGGTGTTGATTTTTTCGGAATAACTCAAAAATTACTGATGCGATCAAGATGGAACTTAGTGAGTAGTTTCAGAATGCTGATTAACAACTCGGTACAAAATTTCGTTATGAGCGTATCATTGAAATGATAAAAAAAATTGTTTTGTTTTCAACTATTCAATGCTCGGTGTTCTTTTGATCACATTATCCTCATAAAATTCTGTTTGAACCTCCAAGCTATCATTTTCCTATCATGTACTGAATTACAATTCGATCTAATCCATATTTTTGGGAATATTTGGAAAAATAAAATTTCGAATGATAGAAACGACTTAGAAACTCGATATTTGTACAGTAGGTTTAGGGCATGATTATGAAGTTCGAATTCGTGAATGAGTGAAATCCGCCAAATGATTTCATAGATATATACCCATGCAACATTTCATTTTACCACTATTTCCGAAAATACAAATCAGATCGAATGGAAATTCAGTACTTGATTGAAAAAAATGGAGCTTGAACGTCCGTACAGAATTTCGTGAGGACTATATGATTAGAAGATCATCAGATCTTTCCAATCAAAATTGATTTGATTTCCGAAAAAAAAATCAGAAAAAAACACAGAAAAAAGTTTTCTTTCAATTCATTGACACTACGATCCTAACCAAATTTCTTTGAAGTCTAGTCTTAATTCAATACCTTCGGTAGTTTCTGAAATATCAGAGGAATAACCGTGAAGTTTCAAATGGTCATAACTCTGAAACATTATGGTCGATTTTGCCCATTTACGAACCTAACCGTCTTATTTCAAAATGCAACATACCCTGAAGAATTCGAGTCGATAGGTACCCCCGTATATGCCTGCATTTGAGCATACTACCAAAAGGACAGACAGAATCGATTTTGACACCGGATTCGTCATCAGTGATTCCAACCTAGTCGTTTGAAACCATTTTCGGGGAAGAAATCAAAAATTTCAGGAATGTGGACAAAACGATAACACGCTGTTTCAAAGAACATGGCCGCAAAAAGAAATTAAAATTCTTTGTCACCATTTCTGATGAGAGATAAATATCGTCTTCAAATATAACTTCTAACTTAACCATTTATAACTGATAATTTCTATTTCATCAATCATCATCATTGACAACATCCTACGCAAACTGTCCGAAAGAAATAACTGTAGAAGAGTCTTTCGTTAAACATAATTTTTTGAGGAACAGGTTATTGGGAAACTAAGACCGAAATTAAAATATATGCATAGGTACTCGGGCTTTTTCTACATCAAAATCATATAATCATATCAATTAAAATCGTTCATTTACTCGAGGAGCTCATGATAATGAATGCGGAAAATATTTCTACACATTCATCACAATAAACTTCTCAAATCAATTATTCAACGTCATTCTAACGATATAATACAATGATCGACCGAAGAGTACATCACTCAGTTCACAATAACATTACGCAAATTTCACAAACATAAATACTTCAAATCAATTTGAGGTCGTGAGCTGTCAGCGATATCCAGAAATATCCAGAAATCCAGAAATATTCTACAAAAATCCTAGCTTTACTCTTCCCGAAACGAACCTTCTTTTTGTCGCCCTCTCACCAGGAATGTGGGCTCTTTCGTGCCACTCTAGAACCTACTTTCTACATTCAAGAATGTCTCCTATTCGTTTCTAAAAATAAAAAAGATTTTGAACAAAAAACCACCAGTAAATATAACACAAGAACAATGGAACTGAAATACCCTAGACATAGACTGACCCTAACCGAGCGCAATTCTGAGTACTGCTGCATAAAGTTTTTCAACAAACTGCCACCCAAAATGAGAGAAGAAACTACCCTGATCGGTTTTAAGAGACAGATCTTTCAACTGCTTCTGAGGCTAGAGCCATATTCGGTGAATGAATTTTTGCTGTAAATTTTGACCCTATTTCACTTCGAGTATGTGTATGTACATTTTCTCTATTTGAAATAAAGACATATTATTATTATTATTATTATTACTTTGAACAAAAATATCGTTAGGTACTTCTCCACCAAGAGCAATCAAAGCTCGGACCCCAAAACCGAACCTATCCGTACCTATCACTCTTTTTGGCTTCTCAAAGAGACCACGAGCTGGTATCCATCTAGCCAGCAATACCATCTACATTTACCGTGTCCCTCAAACATGGGGAATTTCCCCCTCCAAAACTTTTTACTAAGTTAACACTTTTTTCTTGCGCCTCGCATTCAATGGCTCAAAATGACTCATGTCTTAGTTAGCTCTTCGCATCCCATATTTTCTCATGGTTTTAGGCCTGAGAAATCAACGTGTCGTATTCTCTCGCAATTTTGAAATTAGAAACTATATTTCGGAAGAAACGAAAGGGAATCGATGCTTCTCCTTTCGATAGGTAGTGTCATAATAAAGGGTCTTTCCATAGGAACGCTCCATTTTTAAATGGTCATTTCTCCTCCACGGCAGCCTTTTTTTATTTGCGACATTGACAGTTGTATTTATCTATAACTTAATTATACAAAGGTACACGCTTCAACACCGTTTACAAGTAATTCAAATTTATTATGAAAAATCGCGATCTGTTTCTCTAACTTTACGTGCTTTAACTCCAAGATTTGGTCTCTATAATCGACCGAATGAAAAAACAATTGAACGTTTAGTGAGGCAGTTTGAAACAAATTTTACACTTTATGATGTTGCAACGCCAGTGAAAATTTAAGAAATGAAGACAACATTGCTGCCCTAAGTGAAAATGTTCGTAAAGATGAAAATTTAACGATTTCTCGTAGTTCACAAGAAGAATTGCTTCGAAAAAATCAGAAATGATACAGAATTTCATAAGAAAATCATTCTCAGCGATGAGGCGCATTTCTGGTTAAACATGTTAACAAGCAGAATTGCCGTATCTGGAGTGGTGGTCAACCTGAAGAATATCAAGAACCGCCATTACATCCCTGATAAACTGACTGTATGGTGCGGATTTTATGCTGGAGGGGTTACTGGACCTAATCTTTTTTCAACGAAACTCATAAGGCGGTAACTGTCCATGGAAATCGTTATCGTTCAATGTTGATTGATTTTTACGCGCTTGTTCTGGGAAACAGCGCGTTATCATTTCGTCACGATGTCTGTAATTTTCGGATTTTGAGCCGAAATTGGTCTCAAACGACTAGGTTGGACTCACTGATGAACAATCCGTGGTCAAAATTGATTCTGTCCGTACGGCCGTGTGCGCTGTAACTCTCGAAAGGAAAGACCTAGAGTCCTGAAATTTTCAGGTTAGATTAAGATCCTGAATATCTCGGTTAAGTTCGTTAATGGGCCAAATCTGCCGAATAGTTTTTGTGCTACAGTTATTTGAAATTTGGATTTTTCAATAACTCGAAAAATATTTATCTGATCAAAATGAAACTTGATTGGAAGATGTACAGTGTCAATGAGAAGAATTATTCATGGAAAATTTTGAGAAAAAATTATTTTTTTTTTTGAAAATTTTCATATTTCATTAAAATTTCACCATTTCGCAATGTGACCAAGCGCGTAAAAGCTGTTGACTTCACTTCAGTGCTTTTCTAAATTTTTATGGTCTGAATTAGTTCATCCTGGTTTGCAGAAAAAGTGGTCTCAACAGGATAGTGCCACTCGTGATACTGCCAATGACACAATGAATTTATTGAAAATGAAATTCGGTGATTCAATTATTTAAAAAAATGGACCGATTAATTATTCACCTCGTTTCTGTGATTTCACACCATTGGACTTTTTTATTTGGCATTACATAAAGTCATTGGTTCAATGCAATCATCCAGCAAATTTGGACGATTTACAGATCAATATTTAACAAGTAATTTCTAACATACGACCTGATTTGTGTGGAAGAGTCATGGAAAATTGGGTTCAACGTTTTCGTTGTGGACATTTGAATGAGATTTTATACCATAACTAATGGTATTCATTGTTCTTAGTAATGAAATAAATTTTCGATAATTTTATATGTTTTATTTACAAAACCAAATGGGACGCTCTTAATGAAAGCCCCCCTATACAGGGTGTTTCATCATAAACTGGTCAAACATATATAGCCGTACAGATGACATTGGGAAAGTCATATTTGCCTTACGACATACACCCCGTTTTCGAAGCATAAGCCAGATACAGGGTGTTTAATTACAACTTTGAGCAATATTCCGATAACGGTGGTTATGCGTGACCTATCAAATGACGGTTTTTGGTCACATCTTAGTATTTTTGGTGGTCAATTCAATTGTTGTGTAGAATTCAGGAAAAAATATTTCAAAATGGCGGAAAACCTATAAAGTTGGAATTTTTTGTTTTCGATTGCCAAATTGGATAGCATTATTTCAATGTACTCAACTTTCTAAGATTTTCCGTGAAAAAATTTTCCCAAAATTCAAACTCAACTTTTTTTTACATATCTACAGTGAAAAAAAATATTCACCCAAAATTGTTGAAATCTTTTGAGGTTGAACTCCGTTATGCTCCGAAAACGGGCTATATGTCATAAGGCAAAAATGACTTTCTCAATGTCATTCATACGGCTATATGTTTGACCAGTTTATGATAAAACACCCTGTATAGGCAGCGAATCATGTATAAAGCATATTTTGAACTATATTTTCATCCTGTCCGAAATATCCGCGAAAAACCCTTAGGAAACAACCTTGTTTATGATTGCCATGATGTAAAAACTTGGTGTGCTCATCTGGAAAAAAGAGTGACGTCAGCAGGATTAAAAAACAAGAAAATATATATTCTGTGCTTCGAATTTGAATGAAAAAAGGACGTCATCATTGGTAAATACGATCACAGATGAGCAGATGAGCACACCATGTTTTGTTCACCTCATGTATGATTTCATGTATGCCCGGATGTGAACACAAAATTGCATCAGCACGTGTCAATAGACATATCGAAGTTTTTGAATATATTTTTCAAGAAATTCTGCACAAATTTCATTGTGTTACTGTACAACTTGGTTATTAGGAAACTTTCCGATGATTATAGCTCTGAAATTCAAACGCAGATTTTGCGAGTTTGTCAGAGATGATAAGACTTCAAAGCTTCCATGAAAATGTCAACTCTCTAGATCTTTTTCTTCGGAAGAGAGCATATAAGGACGACCTGATGATTGAAAAGAATTTGAGCAGGTTACTCCTTCTGTGAGAGTTCAACCATATCGTTCGAGTGCACTTTCGGTTCGAAATTCGAAAATGACAAATATGTGACAGAGTTATGAGGCTCGTATCCTTTAGAGCAAGCGCAAAAAATTGATATGCTAGTGATGAAAATCTCAAAGCGTACTTCCATTCCCAAATTTCAGCTGCAAATCTTGCAAACCACATATGCCATATAAGGGAAGGATTAAAAAAATATATATAATTTTGATAATCTATAACTAGAAAATGAATCGATTGCGAAAATGTCTATGAGACTTCCATTCTTTATATTATCCAAGTAATCTTGGTTAGATCCCCCAATTCCGAACCTAATTACGTTTTTTTTTTTATTTAGTGACAGTGTGAACAGATAGTTCACTCAAATATTAATATTTCAGAAGATGCATACATGAAAATGGCGATGGAAACGATGGAGGAACTGGATTGGTGCCTGGATCAACTTGAGACCATCCAAACGCACAGGTCTGTCTCCGATATGGCGTCTTTAAAGGTAAGTGTACAATAAAGCGAAATCTCGAACGGATTATCATTAGTATTTAATATCCTTAGGGCATTGACAATATAGACGAGATAATTCTATAACTTTCGAAGGTTCGTGTCTTGGTAACAGTTACGAAGAAACGAGCTTGAGAAACTTGTCATGAAATTATGAGGCATTTTCAGTGTCCAATGGAGGAATATTCGTCGGAAATTTTTTTTACTGCTGTCAAACTCGAAAGTGTTGTCAAAGTAGTTGATAATTGCACTGAATGTAATAATCGGTGTGATCATTTTTTAGTTTTTTTTATGGGTTTTCACCCTCAGTATCTGAAACAGAAGTATTAAAAATTAAATCAAAATTGTGTAATGTTGACACGATTGGGTGAAATCGTTTCACAAAATGACAGAATTTGAATGGCTGTTTCCTTGAAAGTCGTCGAAAGTGTCGCTCATATTTTATGTCAAATAAATGAAAAATATGAAAAACAATCTACAGGTACTAGTTTCCCTTCCAAAAACTAGCATGAACTGATTTTCAAATGAATATCATGCAGTTTCAGAAAGTTTTTAACTGGCTTATATGGAAAATGTATAATGCATCACCTATTGCATCTCATTTCACTTTGTTTTGTATGAAAAACTGTTTCATTCAATCGAAATCTTCAGCAATGAATGGTTAAAATGAATCATTTGAATTTCTACAAATTCATTTCGCGTATACGTAAAGCAGTTGCTTCCCAACTGCAGTTGCGTTTTCAGACAGTATACACTTCATTTTTTGGATGAGATGGTGAATCTTTCTGAGAAAATGCTTTTTCGTCATATCTCACCAAAAATTTCATTTTCCTGGAATCTGTGATTCGATTCTCAAAGGTCTTTTTTCCTGTTAAGCGTACTGAAAGTAGATCGAAGCAGCGAAAAATTCTCTAATTCCCAACTCCAAGTGCCTCACAAATTAATAAATTTAGCATGAATACGAAAAATACAGGTAGGTATAAATGACCAAATTGCGTTCTTTCAACATTTCTCATCACCGGTATTGCAGATAATGACCAGAAATTCAGTAATCAATTGAATTCAGGATTTAACATTCGTTCTGTTTATGGAGTTTTGATGGAAAGAAAAGGTCACAACCTGGAAAAGAACTTGACTTCAATAAATGCCGTCGTTTCGACTCGGCCTTTCATTAAATAATATATACAATTTTGGTTCCGAATTTATCACCCTTTCACATCAAAAACAAAATTAATCCATGAAGAAAAATGTTGTACCTACATCGTTTCTTCCCAATAATGTTTTGAACAGATTACGAAAGTATTTTTTTCATTGTATTTGACATACCTCGATAATTAGTTTGCCGAAGCGTTCCGAAATTTCTATCATCGTTTTCACTATAGATAGCTTGCGATATTCTATGAAACTTCAATTCTGCTCATCCATCGCTATTCAGTGTTCCCAAATTGAGACCGAAATTAAGCTTCGATAGCTAATGAAATTAACATCGGCTATTTCAGAGCCTGGCTCTGCAATACACACTCTCTCCTACCGAGCGAGGCTATAAATTTACTGTTGGCTACTGCCAGCCAGCGCACGAACGTCATAAATGGTAAAATTACGTAAATATTTTGACTTCCTGTTCCTGGAAAGGATCAAAGGAAAATCCATTATTACTTATGTTGTATGATGTATTATGTCATGTCATACGTTGGGAATATTTCGGGTATCTTTAGGGGGAATAAAAAGTACTACCCGCAGAACAGCGATAATACTCACTTTAATTTGTTATTCACTCTTTTTACTTGTGAGTTATGCGAAATCGGAATAAATGAATGCTGAAAAAAGTAGATTTCAACGCATGGTCTGCTAGCCCCCCGGCCGGTCGAAGAAACGAAAAGGCTCGTACTCATGGACGCGTTGAAAAATATAAATCGCCCGATTTTTTTGCCTAATGTCAATAATTTGAGGCTGACAACTAATAACAACATGCTGATGCAAAATTTGGTGCAAAAACTTCGTGATGATCGTGTCATTCAGATTCGTTGCCGCTACGGTAATCTTTTCACGTATGGACCCCGCCAAACGCACCTACACCTCCTGATGGAAGGATTTGGCGATCTTCTTTTCATATGTGACTCATGAAATTCTGCATGAACCTTCAAGCTCTTATTTTCAATCAAGAAATATGAGGGAAAAAAATTGAATGGGTTTATCTGCTGAATCATTTGGTAGATTTTACTTATTCGCGAATTTGTTTCTCGTTATCAAATTTGAAGTCCTTGAGTTATTTCTTTCGAAAGCTGTTATGTTCACGATCGACCGTTTATTCGTTCTTGATTATGAAGATAGAATGCGTGAATGGCTAATATCTGCCCAATGCTTCCATAGATATACCTTTGGTACCCTACTATACCTTTTCAACTTCAAATTGAGACTAAACACATTCAAATTGGGAATTAACATGTTCAAATTGATACTTAACAAAATCAAATTGAGAATAAACACATTGAGATTGGAAATAATCAATTTCATATTGGTACAACATTCATTCCTGTGTGATTTGGAGTTTTATAAGCTTCTTCAGTGTGAACTATGCTGCTACTATCCCTTTGGCATTTTCGTTTTATTTGTTGCCCACCTTGGGACGGTTGATTTCTTGAAACTCGAAAATTCGCCAGTCCTTTCCAATCGCCGTTTTCTTCATGGACTGCAGTTCTCTGCTTCTCAATTGATTCCTACTCTTCCTGTATTCCTTCTCAATAAGGGATATAATTTCGAATTAAACTCTGTTTTACACTCATCGAATAGGTACTCTCCTTCGACATTAAATTGTTAACTTTAAAAAGTAATCGAAAAATTCAATTTAAAGAGCAATGAATGTTGTACCCATATGGAAATGATTATACCCAATTGAAAATATACATACTTCAAATTGGGAGTAATCATTTTCACATGTTTACCATTTTGAAGTATATATATTTCCAATTGGGAATAATCATTTCCATATGGGTACAATATTCGTTGCTCTTTGAATTGAATTTTTCGATTTTTCGAAGTTAACAATTTAATGTCGAAGAGGAATATTTAATGAGTGCAAACCAGAGTTTAATTCGAAATCATATCCCTTATTGAAAAGGAATAGTAGGAATCAATTGAGAATCAGAGAATTGCAGTGCATGAAGGACTCGGTGATTAGAAAGGACTTGCGAATGTTTGAGTTTCAAGAAATCAATCGTCCAAAGGTGGGCTACAAATGAAAGGAAAATGCCAAAGAGATAGCAGGAGCATAGTTCACACTGAAGAAGCCCATAAAACTCCAATTTACACAGGAAAGAATGTTATTCCAATATGAAATTGATTATTCTCAATTTGAATGTGTTTAGTCTCAATTCGATTTTGTTCAGTACCAATTTGAATGTGTGTATTCCTAATTAGATTTTTTAGGTCTCAATTTGAAGTTGAAGATATAACACATACTTCTAACTCATCACTCGATTCACGGCATACCACTGACAAACTATCTTCTCTCTAACCCGGCATGATAAATGTTCATGGACGCACAAACAGTAGTAACGCGATCTTCGAAAGAGTGGTAGCCGCTTGTCGCAAGAACACGAAATTCTGGAAATTTTGATCGATAATAATAGCAGCGTCACATGAATTCACGTCCACGAGCATACGGAAAGGTAAATACAGTGCTATCATAAAGTAAGGAATAAATTCATTATTGCTGAAACTGACAGGTTTTTGAAAAAACATTTCAGACACGCCTATTTTATTCCAAACGAAGGCATTTGTTGACATACGATCCTCATTTGGGACGTAGTTGTCATTTGAAAATATTGTCGATGGCGTCATATTTCGAATGACAACTACGTCCCAAATGAGGATAGTATGTCAAAAAATGCATTTGTTTGGAACAAAATAGGCGTGTTTGAAATGTGCCATCGACAATATTTTCAAATGGCAGTACCCACATTGACCATGCCAATAGACGACTTCGGTCCAAGTTGCCAACCCACAAATTTCTTCCCAATTTACTATCACTGCGAAAGGGGAATTTCAGAACGAATTTGGCATGATAAGGTTGTTGTTTATAAATATCCGTAAAATATGCCTCGGCTCCTCAAACAAGATAATTCCTTCCAAATATTGGTTTTTGTTAAGATCACCTCTGATTAGCTGAAATTAATGTTGGGATTACAGATTTCATGTTGATACTGTCAAGTTTATATAGGATATGTTCCGCAAATCAACTTGGTTATTTCGGGTGCCAGTTTTTCGTTCCGTAAATATGAAATATTTGGTTGGTTCCTGAAAAAGAGATTGATTACAAAAATTGATCAATGAAAAAACCATGATGTAAAAAACATGGTGTGAAAAAAGTGACGTCAGTAAGAATAAAATACAAGGACATATATATTCTGTGCTTCGCTTTTGAATTAAAAAAGTGACGTCATCATTGGTGAATACGATCACAGATAAGCAGATGAGCACACCATGTTTTACTGTCATCATGGAAAAAAGTTCTTCCTGTCACCAGAACAGAACATCCCATGTGCTCATCTGAAAAATGTGATGTCATCATTGGTAAAACGATCACAGATGAGCGGATGAGCCCACCATGTTTTGCTTACATAATGAGTAAAACCATGATGTAAAAAACAAGGTGTTCTCATCTGAAATTAAAGTGACGTCAGCAGATTAAAGTACAAGGAAATATATATTCTGTGCTTTGAATTTGAATGAAAAATGTGACTTCATCATTTGTAAAACGATCACAGATGAGCAGATGAGCCCACCATGTTTTGCTTACATAATGAGTAAAACCATGCTGTAAAAAACACTCCAAATTTTACACAAAGGTTTATTATTTTCTTAGTTAAATATCCCAATATACCATTGATAACTTAAACAACTTAGAACCGAATGCTATGATTCATTTTCGACATTATCGGAAATTTGCAACGTTTTTCTTAACTCAGGAACCACTTGTCAGAAATCATCCGGGTAGAAATTTTTAGGTTGAGTTATGCAACAGTAATCAACGTTCAAAATTTTTTTTCCCCCAAACCCTCAATTAGAGCCCTTAGGGTACACCGATACTGCTGAAAAGCTTGGAGGATCAATTCCAAGTGACACACGATTTTTTCACCAAGTTTCAAGGATTTCCGTTCTGTACTTCCAGAGAAAAACCCCGGACAACGGACGGCGCACGGCGGACGGGGTACGGCGGACGGCGGACGAACGGATTTTTTTTTAATCGTTTATTCAAATCTGCATACTCCAAAACGTAAACTGTGAAATTTTCAGGGGGCCTTGAAATTTTTTTTTTGGTTGGTCGATCACTAAGGTTTATTATTTGATTTTATCGAATAATAAACCAAAACAAGGTGTGCTCATCTGAAAAAAAAGTGACGTCAGCCAGATTAAAATACAAGGAAATGTATATTCTGTGCTTTGAATTTGAATGAAAAATGTGAAGTCGTCATTGGTAAAACGATCACAGATGAGCAGATGAGCACACCATGTTTTACTTACATCATGAGTAAAACATAATGGATTGTTCTTTACCATGGATATGTTACCATAGAACATTGACTGTCGTTCTGGTGACAGAAAGATTGTTTTTTCATCAATCAAATTCCGTAATTAACTTTTCCTTCAGGAACCATTCGAATATTTCATAATCAGAGAACGGAAAAACCGACAACCGAAATAACCAAGTTGACTTGCGGAACGTATCCTATATAAACTTGACAATATATACATGAAATCAGGAATCCCAACTTAAATTTCAGCCAATCAGATATGATCTTAACAGAAACCTATATTTGGAAGAAATTATCTTGTTTGAGGACCGGAGGCATCTTTTACTGATATTTATCAATGATGCGAACCTTATCATGTCGAATTTGTTCTGAAATTCCCCTTCCCCAGTAATAGTAAATTTGGAATAATTTGTGGGGTTGGCAACTTGAACCGAAGTCGTTTGTTTTAGGAGTGTGTTATTTTACGTACACATTGTCGAAATTTAATATTTTTAATACTGTCAGATAGGTATATATATAACTTGAAATCTTACTGGTCTCCGATTTTCTATATTCCCAATCTTTAACGTCACAAACATGGGTCGTATGTCAAGAAGTGCCTTCTTTAAGAACAAAGGCGATTTCTCAGAAGATTTTTTCAAAGAATTCCCAGGTTCAGAACTATTGAATTTATTCGTTACTTTTCCAAAGCACTGTATATAACTTTTCAACTACACATGTTGAGGGGGCTTGTGAAAAGTATATTTCACTTGACTAACATTATTGTGAGCCGTTAGGAATTAGCGAAGGTGGTAGGAAACACCCATTACATCATCGTTTTTGCTCAGCTGCAATATCACTTTTACAACTTGAAGAAAAAATGATTCGCCAATTAGTGAAAATCCAATGCGAATGCAACGTAAATATTGACAGTTACTGTTTGTGCTCGACTCACTATGTTTGACCTCATTAAGCTCCGTAAAAGTGAAGATGATCTCGAATGTCTCCGTTTTCGTGGAATTTCTCAACGTGATTTTCTCATCATTTCTTTCCGAAATAAGTTGCTTCGGCGAAAAATGTGAGTTTGAGTTTCCCAGATATCGCCATCTGGATAACATTGTTATATTCCTGAAATATATGTTGGAATAAATCACCTTCAGCGAATTCAATATTTTGGGATGAGGCCAAATGCTAATGGTGTTTCTGTGGAATTCATTTCTAACTGGACGATAATCCGGATTTGCGTGAAATACTCAGTGAAAAATTGTTCAGCGAAAGCAACAATGAATAATATGGTGCATTTGTTACCGATTCCGGGTACTTGAGAGTAGTTCGGGATTCTTCATTAGGCCCAGTCTACACATCCCGTTTTTTGATTTCCGGCGCCGTTGCAGCGCCGTACTTGCGTTCTGGAGTAGTAACATAGAGAATACACAGATCCTGTCTGGCTCACAAATGCAGTACCGTAATTGCTGTTCGAAATAAACAGTATAAGTTGGAGAATGCACACTTCCGACAAGCCCGTTGCGGCGTAAAGTGCTAGGAAAAAAACGGCCGTTGTGGTACCGCACCGGATGCTCGGATGTGTGCGTTCTCCCACTGACACCGAGTACCTGCACCCTAAAAACGGTACCGAAACAGTGCTGGAGCTAGGAAAATCAGATGTGTGCGTCGGTAATAAAAATTCTAGGCAAAGAGTAACCGATGCAGCACCGGAACTTTGAAACTAAGCGTCATATTTTTTCGCGGAGTCCAGTGATAATTAAAAACATAATTATATAAGGCTCACCGAATGAACTGAATTCAACACGTGTGTGCCATTGTATCTGGACACACCAGGGTGTAGCAGCTTGAGGTTGCTCTTCATGTACAGGGTTAATATACAATGTGTGGAAAATTCTGCACAGACGTGAGGTTAGGAGCTTTTTCGCGCTTGTTCAAAATTATTGCCGAAGCTTCATCCTATTCACGTATTGAACTCGCCAAGGACAACTTAACTTTTTGATGAAAAAATTTTGCCATCTTATTTTCCTATGGTTCTCACGAAATTCTGCGTGATTCGTGAAGCTATCATTTTCGACCAACTACTAGATTACAAACAGATACGATCTGCATTTTTGGAAATATTCGGAAAATCAAACTTTGAATGGGAGGATTTTACACATTCACGAATTTGATCTTCATGATTAGGCTCCAAAGCTACTTAGAACTCGGAAAGTTATTGTGTGCATGTTTGAAGTTTAATTATGAAGGCTAAATTTGCGAATTAGTAACAACCACTCAATGATTTCCCAATGTTTTTCAAAAATACAGATTGTACCGAATTGAAATCTAGTACTTGATTGAAAAACTCCAGCTTGCAGGTCCATGCAGCATTTTGTGAGGATTTGAGGTTTGTTCGTTGTACCTGCATGAACTACCCTAACAACACTAACTCCATTGGCTTCCAATTCTCAGTGCAGCTGAGTGAAGTTGAGTGAACTTGAGTGAAGTCACAGATAACAGAATGAGTGTAATAAGTGTAGTCTGTTCTATGTTTTCTACAGAATACAAAATATATATGATAGATGATTTAACGCCAATCCAAGATGACAAAATCTTCTTTTGTTTTCGCTATCATTTCGAGGTTATGTGCCCATGAACGAAGAAATAAAGTGGACAATTCGAAGCAAATGAATTCTACCTAGAAAAAAGATTAGGAGCAGAGACAAGAGCAGATGTCCACAATCATGATTCACATATAACTAACAAAATATATATCGAAGCCCTGTTGTTTAAAATTGATCTCAAGCTCAATGTAACATCTTGAAAACAAAGACATGATTATCAATGAATATGAATTCTTGAGGAACTATTTTGTTCCACTCAAAAAGGCAATACATACCTAGGTACCTGCCAACAAATAAGTCATACCTTCATTGCATTTAATCTTGAATTTATCAATGTTTTGAATTCATCTTTTGAAACAAGTTCTAGGTAACAACAATCATGCAAACGATCTGCCTGATAAGTTGATAGCAACTATATTGATACCTATAAGTAATACTGCTACAACTTATTGTTCAGGTATGAGTCTTTCGACGAAAGATTCCTCATATTCTGATCGCCTTCAACCAATATTTTCAATTGTTAATAGATTTCAGATTGAAAATCATTATTATCCTTTGAAATATGATTTTTAATGTTTCATGCAGAATGATGCATCATCTGAAAACGTTAGAGATGAATAGTTTCACTTCACGTTAGTCGGGCTGGTGGACTCTGAAATAGAAATTTTAAACCTGAAGTGAATCGAAATGGTCAATGTACAACGAATAATCACCTCCCAAATGAATATTATCTCTCTATAATCATTTCATTTTATTCCATCATTCTCATGGCTTGACATTCGTCACCGTCATCGGGTTTTAAGTCGATTCACTTCAAGTTGAAATGACAGTAGCACTCGAACGTTGTTTGGCTGAATGGAAATCTTCCGTTTCATTTTTTGGATGGCGGGACCTCTTTGTCTGATTCCAAGATTCTGAACAAAGCTTCACCCCCGTACTTCGATATATGCTTTATACCGAGCAACTCTCGAAAATATTTTTACGAGTACAAATCCCAATGTTCTGCTGGCCTTAGCACATATCTCCTCAATATGCGGAAGGAAGCTGAATGTGGATTCAAAGAATACTTCAAGATCATGAATTTGATCCGTCACGTTTGTGAGCTTGTCAGCTATATGATAGTTGAAAGCAAGCGGTTGTGATTTCCTCGTGAATGTGACCTTGAAATACTTTTCCATGTTCAGAAGCAGCATGTCACGCAAACACCAATCGCGAATATATTCTTTGCTTGTTTGAAGCAGAAATGAATCTTAGTTAGGTTAGGAGATCGTTTATATAGATTATGAATAAGAGTGGCCTCAAGTTGGAACCCTGAGGCATGCCACATGAGAGAATATACTCAAATGATCTAAACCATTGTAAAATATATAATTTACTCTTCCCTCCGAATATGACCTCAAGAGTCTAACATATGCAGGACTGAGTCCAAAGGTTCGCAGTTTTCTCAGAAGAATATCATGATCAACCGAATCAAAAGCTCGTAATAAATCAGTATACACCAGACTCGAGTGCCTAACCACACTACAATATCTCAAAGCAATTGACATCAAGATTTAAAAGCCATGTATTTCTGATAAATGTAAATGAAATGTAAATTGATTGACTGAATGAGATTATACTTGTAAAAACAACTGTACCAAAGCCGCTAATGACCTAGTTGTCGAAGCGGAAATATATAAATAAATAAATAAAAGTATACACCACATCAACTTGACCCCCATCATCCAAACACTCCGAAACATAGTGTGAAATAGTCGCCGAGATGGTAGAAGTAGATCTTCCCTTCGCAAATCCATGCTGCCGATCAGAAATATATGAGCTGATGTTGAAATAAATATGCCCATGAAATAATTTCTTTTAAACCTTAGCAGAATTAGACAAAATCGAAATTGGTCGGTTATTATTAACCTGCGATTTGTCTCCCTTCTTGAATACAGGTAGCACACTTGATCTCTTCCATCGTAATGTAGATGTTTTCAAACTCAGATTTATTATATGATGCAGTGTTACAGTAAACACCGCACCACATATATTCTTACTACGAATGACGAAAAAGCATAATCTCCATCTGTTGACTTGTGGGGAAACTTAGACATGATTGAGTCGATCTCCTCCCTAAAAATCGTAGTCCTAGGAACCGGTGGTAACTGAGTGAACTCGGCTAAATCTTGACCCTTCTCAATAGGCCCTTCAGGTACTGCGTCCGAAAATTGTTCCGCAAAGAAGTTGACGATATTTTGTGGAGCTTCATGGGAAGCTCCCGGTGGTTCCCTGTTTCTAATGAATTAACTTCCAGAGATTAGCCAGATTGGACCTAAGACCAGCCTTTATATTGGTTAGCTAGTCATTGTACGCAGTACAAGTGAGTTTCGAGTTAAGAGCCACCTCGAAAGATAGAAGCTTTTCAATTGGATATGACATTTAATATCTACAGTAAACCATGCAGGAAATCGACGGCCACCATAGGTGTGGCTCCTATGAGGCACATACTGCTCATCGACGATTTGGAATAGCTGGTTATGCAAATAGTACTGAGTAGTGTTCATTCAAGGTTTCTTGGAGGTATGCGTCAACTGTCGCTACAACCACCAAGTTCCCATCTTTGAAGCATCCGTGAATAGCTGGTGATAGTCTGCCAGGAAACTTCATCAATCACATAATAAAAGTTCAAACTGGGCATTAGTTGAATTTTCGGTATCTGATTGAGATGTCTGTTCAGGTATAAACCCAGGTATTTAATAACCTCTTGATTCTAGTATATCATGCCAACAAAATTGTTATGAGTTGGTATAACCGTGCACTTTGTAGTAAATGTACAGGCAACTTATTTTTCGACGGAGAAGTTGTAGCCACGTTGGAAAAAATTCTGACAATATAATCATAGTCCTCTCGTGAATTTTTCAGCATTTTTCAATATCCCCTTTCATTGAATATAATATACTTTTGCAACTCCAAATTGAAACTCAACCAAACCGATTTAAAAATAATCACATTCAAATTTGTACTGAACGAAACCAATTAGGGACTTAACACATTGAAGTTTCGAATAATAATCAATTTCATATTGGACCGTCATTCATTCCTAGGTATTTAATGTTGATTTATATGAGCTTTTTCGATTGAAACTCTCCTTCTGGTGTCTAGTTGGCATATTTCCTCGTGTTTTTCACTCATCTTCAACTATGCAGCGTTCACCTCTCTCGTTCATAATAAAAGTGACAAAAATTCTGTTTCACCAATCTGAATTTGATTATTCCCAGCTTGAATGTGTCTCGATTCGGCTTCGTTTAGTACCGATTTGCATGATCATTCTCAATTTGATTTTGCTTAGTTAGAATTTGAAGTTGAAAAGATATAGTATTAGATCGTCAACGTATTGTATGAAAGGAACCCAGGCAACACAGAGAGGTTTTAAAGATATCCCGGCGATATCTTCTCAGAACATTGAGAGTACTTTTTCTACTTCTCTAAGAAGTCACAGGGAGTGCTATATTTCCTCCAAATGTCCGCCACAGCGATATTCTCGAAGAGATCCTGAAGATATCGCATGCGGAAATTCTCAAACCTCCAACAATGGGAGGTCTATGGGAAATTCGCTCACACAGTCTCATTGCGAAGAGTTCAAGAAATTATCAAATACTTTCCATCGCGAGATTTCAGGGAGTACGACATGCGATATTTTCAGGAAATGCCCCTAACGAAAATATCTGGAAGTACAGATATTAACTTGTGAATAATATTTCTGGAAAGATTCCTGATGATAATTGTATAGATTTTGTGCCGACTTGCTTTGTGAAAATAGCAGCATTAACTACACAGATCATAAATCCTCACGAGTAGCGCCTCAGGTAATATGTATCCAAGACACAGAATAGAGAAGTAAAGTAATACTTCTCTATTCTGTGTCCAAGACAAGGATTAACAGATCTACTTTACCAGGGATCCGCGAGATGGCGAGCTCCTAGATCAAAACATCCAGGCGATATCGTAACATATGAGCGCTTGGATTGTCGGTTCTTACGTCTGGTGGTTAGATGACTTCGAGTATTGTTTAGCGTGGTCTAAATTTATATTCACTCTTCATTCGTATTTCGGATGTGAATGAGATCCGCGAGATGGCGAGATCCGTGAATAAGATATACCAGACGAAATCGTAATATGAGCGCTTAGATTGCCGGTTCTTAGATCTGAAGGTTAGATGGCTTTGATGAATATTGATTTGTATTTCAGAAATGAATGGAGATTAATTATCGGTTATCAGAAAAATATATCCATATTCCATAATACTATATGATGGGTATATGGAAAC
Organism: Myrrha octodecimguttata; assembly: GCA_958510865.1. Lineage (NCBI taxonomy): Eukaryota > Metazoa > Arthropoda > Insecta > Coleoptera > Coccinellidae > Myrrha > Myrrha octodecimguttata. The sequence goes on along the minus strand of OY294060.1, from coordinate 9,249,233 downwards.
AAAATATTGATTTGGAATCCCTGTCAGTATTTGAATGAGAAATGTGTTGATGATTTCTTGAGGAAAAACAACGGATCTCAGATTGGTCGATATTCTGACGAATCTGAGAAAAATATGAAGCAGTTTCGATTAAATTTTGGCTTTTCTGTTTTCTTCCGAGAATTCTCGAAATTCTTCAGATTTGAGAACGTAATATCCACTCGCATAATGTTTTACAAGTTTGCTGTTGTCCAACCGATACTGGTGGTGAGTTTCAATACCGAAATATGATAATGTGAAAAAGAGAGCATTCTTTGCGCTGAATGAAGTCATAAATGCCACTCAATTAGGTTCGTTTCGTTATCAACTAGTAAACTAGTCGATAACTATAGTTTTAGTATAAAACCATTGTATAGGGAAGGTCTTCATTCAATAACAGAACTATACATTTTCCAGACACCTCTTACTTGTTAATACAGGTTTCAACCTGGAATGCATTTACTCCTCCACCGAATGTATAAAAACGCCGTGATTTTGTACCACAAAATTTTTCATCATAACCTTCCGGAAAATCCGGCACCATAAAAGCCAGTAACAAAATATGATAAAGTCAATGTGAATTATTTTTTAACTTATTTGTTTTTGGTATGTTTGCTGATTATCCTATTGGTTTCAAGGAAACCTTTCCGAAGTTATTTATTTCGTTCTTATCAATCAAACACATATTTTGCCTATATGTATAAATAGTTGACAACGAAATGAAATTATCTGCAATTTCTCTTTGTTCGAACTACGCACGAGGGATATCGTAAAAAATTCTGCCTCATGTTCGGGATAACTTCAGGAACGTTAAGACAATTTTCCATTATTGTTACACTCGGGATGATCTTTGGAGCTCGCATCGGGAATTTCCTATTCTGGTTATGACTGTGATAACTTTAGGAACTTGCATTGCGAATTTTCCTTTCTTGTTCTGTCTGTGATGACCGTAGGAACTCGCATTGCGAATTTCCTATTCTGGTTCCATCTGAGATGACTTCAAGAACTCGCATTGCGAATTTCCCTTTCTTGTTATGTCTGTGATGAGTTTAGGAACTCGCATTGCGAATTTCCTATTCTGGTTACATCTGAGATGACTTCAGGAACTCGCATTGTGAATATCCAATTCTGGTTGCGTACGCGATAACTTTAGGAGCTCGCATTGCGAATTCCCAAATCATGTAGTGTTTGTGATCAATTTAGGAAATCACTTGAGGAGTTCGCGTGAAAGCCGGATTAGGACTTCTCAGATATCTCGCCGTGAAGTTTGTGTTACTTGGGAATTTTCAACTTCTCGATTCTATGGTAATAAATGATTTATAGAAGTAGCGGTAGCGCTCCATCGTTAAGAAAACCAATAGTAGTGAACCATGGGCCCTCCAAACCATCACCCACTCTCAGAAAAACTCTTGGGTTGATGCACCTGTTATAAATCAGATCAGCATGATGGCATGTACCTCTACAGAAGGGTTTTTCTGGGAATTGTTTCAATACGTTATAATTGATAATACGATGCCACTTGTGAATCTGTGCTCGGCTATGGTAGAGTTGTGGCACCAGAATGAGGTGTGAGATCCTCCGACTAAAGAACAATTTTTTTTATTTGAAGGTGAGGGCGAAGCGACAGCAAAATGGACATAGGAGGTGTGAGATGGAAATTGTAATGATTCTGTAACTGCATCATTTAATACCCACCTATAGCTTTTAATTGTCTAATTAAATGCACCGTGAATAGAATTAGGTAGAGCGGTCTTTGAGATACGGTATGTCAAGCATCCCCCACTCTCTGGTGCCATACTAGCTGAATCTAACCATTCGGGCTCTCATAAGGTCAGGTGCACACATCCGGTTTTTCCATCTCCGGCGCCGGACTTACGGTCTGAAGTACAAAGCATCAGTGGTAGAATGCACACATAAGTACGGCGCCAGAGCTTGAAAAACCGTATGTATTCACCGGATCTTAACATTGATTGCAATATTCTCAGTGTAACTCGTTTGTCATATTGACGCTATTTGAGTCTATTTGAGCTTTTTTTATTTATTTCAATAGAAATAATGTTTGTGCCGTTACTTTTGAATGCAATAACAGAGAGAAAAATGAAAAAATTGTACTGAGGTGAAAAAACTTTCCTCTTCGATTATATCTCCAATATCAGAAAAAATAAATGAAACCGCTCTAGAAGTAACCTCAGAACAACACGAAAATACTTAACAGAAGCTAGTTGAAACGATGAAGAACCTTGAAGCAGAGGATATTGAAATGGAATGTCGCTAATTTGAAAGTCATTGTTAAAAAATCACAGGAACAGAATTTCATCTCACCAAAAATGGTGATATACTGAAGAATATTTTGAATAATTCCTTCAGTCATATCAAAGGGGAATCTCAAAAAATTCATTCATCTCATTCCAAAACAGAACTGCTAACTATGAAACATCAGCAGAACATCATAGCATTATGCTCTACAATCATTTACCTGATTTGATGAAATCTTTGAATATTTCAAGTTTTTCGAAAAGTATTGAATTTTTCAAATGTTATATTAGTGTTGATGAAAATCTAAATGATAATGGTATTTAGTGATATGTTTGATTCATTTATGATTTATACTACACATTTCATCTGTGTCTAATTGGAAGATTAAATATTTACTGTCCTAGAATTGGGAAATTATATGATGATCGTTTACGGAATTTTGCACTACTTCACATTTTCTGAATATATCGCAGGATACCTACGTTGTTCGAGGCCTCAGGAAGAAGATCAAGTGTGAAGAATTTTATTTTAGACGAAGAAAATACCCCATAGGGATTGACAACGAATTTAATATACTTCAAAAACTGATGAGGATAGATACCTATAACCGTCTTCATATGTGATCTGGATTTGTGAAATCTGTGAAAGAATGTTCAAAGCTTCAGTTCGGAATAACAAATCCAATAGCCACATTTCCAATTGCGCTAATGATTTGCTTCCCGTATCTTCATTAAATCAAATTATTTATCAGTCAATGGAAACAGGGAAAGTTAATTTCACCAATAGAATTAAAAAATGAGAAATACATTCATGACCAGAGCAACAGATACTTAGAAAAACCTAGAAAAGAACTGCCGTGAACGCAGCAGCTTTTGCACGCATGTTCAATGGAGATGACCGCTTCGGCAACGAATTTGAACACTGCTGCTGCCTTCACGGCAGTGCTTTTCTAGGTTTTTTTTTGTATTCACGTAAATATTCAGAAAATTAAATTTTGAATAGATATATCTACGGAATCATTGGGCCAATTATACCCATTCACGAATTCGACCATCGTGATTAGGCCCCTAAACTACTTTACAAATATCGAGTATCTAAGTCGTTTCTTCCGGAATTTATAAATAACTAATAACTTATAACTTCTAAAAGAAACAACTTAGAAACTCAATATTTGTAGAGAAGGTTTGGACCTCTATTACTAAGGCCGAATTCGTGAATGGGAAAAATTCACGTAATGACTCCGCAGATATACTTATTCAAAATTTTATTTGCCCAATATTTCCAAAAATACAGACTATATCGAATTGAAATCCCAAAGACTCCGCAGATAGATCCATTCAAAATTTTATTCTCCCAGTATTTCCAAAAATACGGATTATATCAAATTGAAATCCAGTACTTTATCTAAAAATGACAGTTTGAATGTTTATACTGAATTTAAGGAGGATAATAAGATAAAAAAATCACAAAATATTGAATATTTGAAAATTTTTTTTATTTTTTTCCAATTGTTCTAATTACACGCTCTTCACGAAAATTCGCAAAAAGTTGTCCTTCAGCATTTTCAAACTATCTACGAAGTTTCATCATGATTGAATCAGTATTTCTTGTGTTATATCGAAAAAACAACGATATCGAGAAGAAAACCACGAAATTTAACATATTTTTTCCTAATATCTACAGAACTATTAGCCGTATCGAATAGAAACTTTGCACAGAGTTGTCAAACAGCACCTTCAAACTAGCTGCCAAGTTTCATCAGCATTTTTTAGTTATTCCGAAAAACTATATCGAGAAAAAAAACACGAAATTTTACATATTTTTCCGCAATATCTCCGAAATTAATCACCGTATATGATAGGTGATACCCGAAAAAAAAATGTTTTCGAAAGAATTTCGAAAAATTTTTTTTTTAATTGAGTGACCATACGATCTCAGCAAAATTTTGCTAGAAGTTGAGCGTCGTTGTGCTCCAACTAACAGCCAAGTTGCAATTCAATCATCCCAGTATTTCCTGAAATACCATGAAAATAACCTCAAAATTTCAAATGGTTATAACTCCGAAATCATTCGTTCCGTTGCTCTGTTCGACAGTTTTCATGTCCACTGCCGGGGGAACCGGACACCGACACCAGATTCGTCATCAGTGTCATCTAGTCGTTGAGACCATTTTTGGCTCAAAATTCGAAATTACAGACACTTGGACAGAACGTTAGCACGTTGCTTCCCTAGAATTAACGCGCAAAAAGACTGTAATTCTCTCGACATATAATATAAAATTAAGAGCGAATAAGGAAAGTGAAGCGAAATATACGAATAATACGAATGCCTAATGGCTGACCGTAAGCACAATTACTTCCTGAAGAAACGACTTAGAAACTCGATATTCGTGGAGTAGGTTTGGGGCTTAATTACGAAGGTCGAATTCGTGAATGGGTAAAATCCGCCCTATGATTCCTTAGATATACCGATTCAAAATTTTATTTTTCCAATTTTGCAAGAATACAGATAAGATCGAATTGAAATCAAGTACTTCATCGAGGAAATCCTAAAATAGCACTGCCCTGAAGGCAGCAGCTTTTGCGCGCATGTTCAAATTCGTTGCCAAAGTGATCATCTTCATCGAACATGCGCGCAAAAGTACTTCACGACAGTGCTTTTCTAGGTTTTTTTCAAATACAGATTGTTAACAGTTTTCCTGGGTGAATTCAATATTATAATGTAAGGACAAATACATGAAACTTCGAAATGTTTGAAGCTAAATGTTCCCCTGAATTCTATGTATACTATTTCTGATGTTCAAGTGACATAGGCCAATATATTACTTACATCAAATACTTCATACGTTTTCTCAGAGCCTTATTCAAATAAAAATAATTTCGTAAGGAATGACATTTGAATTCCGGTCTATTTAGTACCTTAGCGGTGACTTCGTGCCCGTTCACGACCTCTTCTTTATCTGTTCACTTGAGGAGCTTGGATATGTTGAAACTGATAAACTCTGACATGATAAGGTGATCGACCTGTAAAGGTTGAAGGTAAGTCTCCGAATTATAATTATTCATTTATTATTGGCGAATAAAGATAAGCGCTACTCCCTCTGGTGGCTATCAGAGTAACCCGAGGTACAGACATTATCATTGACGAGTTGAAAGAAATGTCGAGAAAATAGGAAAGTTTATGCATTTTCTTTGCGTTTGTGTGATTTTACAAGTGTTTCTACTGAGAAAAATCAAACTCAAATGTCCCTTCCAATAGCCCGGTGAAAAATTTCGAGTTGGGTGAAAGAAATTTCATTCAACAAATCTGGCCTGAAAGTGGAGAAGAATCGATTAAAGCCTTGGCAACTTGTAACTCAAAATTGGTAAATCTACAAACAAGATTTATGAGAGTCTGTTACCTGCAGTTTACCAATGATGATTTTATAGAGGTAAGCACGAATTGCTAACGAAATATTAGATCACATTCTTGAAGACAATTTCTTTCCAGGCCCCTAATCCAAGCAGACTAAGTTACTTAAGAGGAATGCTGTGCCTTCCAGAAATCTGCCTGTTGAACTGATCATTAAGGAACAACTTGAATGTTTGAGTTATAGAACTGACCGATTGAAACAAAAGATTCTCGACAAGGTACAAAAGTACAAGAAGATGCATGTTATTTGCAAATCTAATAAACTTTCAACCTTTTTACCTACCCAACTAATTGATCTAATACCCCCTCATATCTACTGCTCAAAAAGTTGAAAAACAGATAGTATTGTGGAACATACCTTCTGGAATAATGGACAAATAATCATAACTTCACTATTTATATAAGGAAGGACTGAATTCACACAATATATTGAACTGTAAGCTCTATTTATTATGGATTGACAAATAAATTCTTTCAACACTCATATTGCTTGCACAGCTTTGAGTTCATCGGCAGAAGCACTTTTAGCAAAGTTTTCATCACCAGATATTTCCTTGTTCAGACTCTTTTGTTTGAATCGGTCAGTTCTATCACTTAAACATTTACGTTGTTCCTAATGATCAGTTCAACAGTTTCTCTGCTTGGATTAGGAGCCTGGAAAACAATTGTCTTCGTGAATGTGATCTAATATTTCATGAGCAATTCGTGTGTACCTCTATAAAAATTATCATCGGTAAAATGCAGGTAACAGAATCTCGTAAATCTTGGTATGCTAATTTTGAGTTAGAAGTTACCAAGGTTTTTATCGATTTTTCAACGCTTCCAGGCCCGACTCGTTAAAGGAAGTTTCTTTCATCCAAAATCGAAATTTTTCATCGAGCTGTGGAAATCTAAGGAAAGGGACATTTAAGTTTGCTTTTTCTCGGTAGGAACACTTGCAAAATAGTAGAAACCCCAATGAAAATGCATAAACTTTCTCGTTTTCTCGACGTTTCTTTTAACTTGTCAATGATAATGTCTGTACCCCGGGTTACTCTGATAGCCACCAGGGGGGTAGCGCTTATCTTCATTCGCCAATAGGCCAGAACCAGAAAGTTCCTTAGCAGTTGTATCAATGTAAGATATAGGTTGCGGTTGCAATCAGTTCTTTCGAATTTGTTATCTTTCAATGGACATGGGAGTGAATGATGATTTCCATAACAATTTCTACAGCTGGTTGATTGACAATTTAAAATTCGATATTCGAGACCTAAACAATGTTGAAACTCAAAAAATTAAAAGGAAGTTTTCGTTTTTCAACGAATACCCTTTAATTTTCAGAAGTATCTATCAAATTCAAATTTGCTTCATTTATACAATGAAATAGTTTCTCGTTAGAGGTCATATGCTAATACCGGTTAGATATCTTCGAGAACCGATAAATGCATATTGATATTAGTTAATGGATCGTCATATCTTTTATATAATTTTTCAAGAACCAATCTGTAATTATCATTCTCTAATTGTTTGTCTTGTTATATTTAAAGGCTCATATTTCAAACTAGATAAAATTACTGTACATTGTATAACCAGGTATTATCTGCCAATGCTTTTAGGGCCACGTGCACCGCCACGAAATCTTCGTTCAATGACCTTAACTGACTGTTAAAATTAAGCCATGGAATTTTGGGGTTTAAAAGAAGGATTAATGGTAAGCTTCGAAATCTAATCCTTCTTTCGAGCGATTTTGTACAAGTTAGTTAGTTTCCGGGCGTAACGTCCAGTTTGTTTATATTTTTATTTTGTTTACATTGGTCATTGATTAAAAACTCGTACGAGTTAATGGATTTGGTAATCAAATGTTGATTAAATGTCATTGAATTTCTGATGATATTCATGAAAAATGATATAGAGGGAATATTGTATCAGTAGGCATTGATTCTTATCTCTCAAAGCATGAAGAATTAACATCAGTATTTCTTATAAGCCTTCAACTATTTGTAATGAAAATATTACAATGATATGCTCATTTATTTCCAAAGAAGAAAAGCATGATGAAATCAAATACATATTTGGAATGAAAAAAACTAGTTCAATGAAAATTGTTCAGTACTATTTTATTTGGTGACATTATGTGGCAAGCTATCATATACTACTTTATTCTTGTGCAGGTGCTGTGTCTCTGCTATTACAATCTTCGATTATATATAAACTAGACTCGAAATATAACTACAAACGAAATAATGAATAAATGCAATACTAAGTTTCTAGGTATTCACATTGATAGATACTTGAAATGGCATACGCATATTGATGCCGTTTGCAAAAAGCTCAATAATTCCTATTTTGCATTGAGTAGAGTTAGGAGTGCCCTTCCATTAACATCTATGATTAACATCTACTATAGCTTAGTGTACAGTCACTTGACATATAATATACTGCTTTGGGGTAACTCTTCCGAGGTGAATAGAGTTTTTGTTATTCAGAAACGAATACTCTGTTTGATCTTCAACAGTCATCCGCGTTCCTCTTGCAGGCCCATCTTCAAAGAAAATGGTATTTTTACTGTTGCCTCTTTGTTCATTTTCAGGTGTCTTATGTATGTGAAAGAAAATGAGGACAGTATTGTAAAACTCTCAAGTTTCCATTCTCATAATACGAGAAATAAGGATCAGTTATATTTCCCCATTCATAAAACTGCAAAATTTGAATTGTCTCCATTTTATCAAAGTATCAAACTTTTCAATCGTCTTCCTCGTTGCATAAAAGGTCTTCAAAAAAATGAATTCAAAATGTTAGTTAAAGATTTGTTATTAAAACAGTGTTTTTATAGTGTTCAGGAATATTACAGTTATATCTTCGAAAAATTTCGACTTAATGAATGAGCATGTATGTACAAATATTATATATGTATTATTTTTGACTTGTCCTATACATAAATGTTATGTCTCAAATAATTAATAAATATCTATCTATCTATCTATCTAATGCATCCTTGTGTTTGTCGATCTTCAAATGAACACCTTGAATCTATCCCTTCATAATAATACTGCGATATCAGTTTTCATTATAAGTATATAATCATCTTGAAGGAAAAAGTGAAATGGTTTGCTCATTCATTGAATTTATTCCCAAGAGCGAATAGCATAATTAAATGAAAGACATACTTGAAATGAAAAAAACAGTTTAATGAAGATTTTTCAGTACTATTTGATACAGTGATATATGTATTCTGGAGGTGCTATGTCAGTGCTATCGTAATCCTCAATTATATATTGACTGAAGTAAAAATATACAAGCAAAAAAATGTAAAAGAAATTGCATCCTTTAGTCAATCTTCGAGCGAACACCTTCAATCCATCAATATAAAATACTTCAATATTCATATAGAATACTATTTTATTCTACATATCCCGATTCAATCAAATATTAACTCAATTCATAATACTTTTTTCACAAACGAAATAATTCGAAAAAAGAATTCAATTTGAATAGAAGACAGGCTTACTTGAATAAAATATCCCTTATTTGACAGATCTCCTGTCATTCTTTCTAATTTTGTAATGACTGGAGGTTAGAGCTCATTCATTATCTCTTTAAAAACTTTGGATTCCGTTTAATGTTGTAGTATTTGATTAGATATTTGCGATAGTATAAAATTAATCCAAAAATTCCAGAAAAGCACTGACGTGAGGTCAGGAGCTTTTTCGCGCTCGTTTAAATTCGTTGCCGAAGCGATCATTCATTCATTTATTCAGAATAACAACGAATTTTCCTATATGAATTTTTTTCACTACATCTCTGAAAAAATGAATATCGGATCAAATTGAAATTTGGAACACTGTTGTCGAATATCGATTTCAGGGTCTGTGTCAAATTTCGTTGTAATCTGATGAATAGTCGCTCAGAAATACTAAATTTTCAACAAAATTTGTTGAATTTTTCTACAAAAAATTTCTCGATTTTCTGAAGAATAGATCCACGCGAAATTATGCATCAAGTTGGGGGTTGGCATTACAATGTTTGAATCTGATCGCATCAGTACGTACTGAGATATTGAGAAAATAACGTGAACATTTCCAATATCAACGAAATTCTCTTCAAATATCCGAAAATAAATATCGGATCGGATCGAAATTTAAACTATTATTTGCAAATGTTGACTTCAAGGTATGTGCCGAATTTCATTTTAGTCTGATGAATAGGTGATTTCCTCCAACGAGTAACAAAGCTTCCTTCAATAAACATATGCCATATTTTTTTGAATGAATTTTCACAGGTATCTAGGTCTAAGGTTTTCTTCACGAAACAAACTTTTTGGAAAAAAAGCCAACTAGTTTCAACTTTATTTTTAAGTCTTCATCAGGGCTCTGAAATGGAATAACATGAACTAAAATAAAATTGTCTTAAAACAATATTATTAAAATCTCAATTTAAAATTCACAAAAACACACCTAATTCACAAGTCAGGAAACAAGTTCGGATAAAATCATAAATAGCAATGTTCACTAACATTTCTTCTTTGTTTGGTCTCGTTGTCAATAGTTAAAATCTTTCTCGAAATGATAACAACTACTTGCATGGGGGATCATTAAGAAATGAGGTTACCATCATGACGGCAGTTAAACACCTGTGATTAAACAATATCCTCCTATTCATCTTTGATTTTTCCAATAAAATAATAATATGCTGTACGTAGATTTTCTATATCATTTCTCTTATTTATTGAATTTTCGTCCTGCCATATTCTCACATATAATACCTTTCCACAAAGAAAAATATCTATTATAGGTCTATGACAACAACCGCATAAGAAATGTCATCTTAAAGTTGAGGGGAAACCAGCAAACAAGTCCCTTCGATAGTCTATTGTCGAACCAACGATAAGGGATCTTTTATTACTCTCCATTGCCAAACTTTCCAGTTTTTGGGACTTAGTATGATTTTGAAACCTGAGATGTAAATAGTTATTGAAATATTCAACATTCAGCTCCGCAAAGAAACACTTTTTCTCTGAAGTGATGAAGATCTTGTGATAATTTTTGTAGGTTTTCTGGGTTTCTACTTCCAATATCTGAAACAGGATTATTAAAAATTAAACGAAACTTGTTTTTGTATGAAAAACGCCTTTGCAGATTGCAGGATTGAACTATTTGTCAAGGGCAGTTTCATGGAAAACAGGTTGCCTAATGAACAATACCGGAACAATACAAACGATGGACAAAGCGAACTGTGACGTTTTTCATTTCATCGTAATATTGTTCAAAAATCAGATACTATTTTTAAATATTCTCCACCCTCGTACCAATGAAATTCAAACTTCGTATCCGACAACTCTCGAAAATTTTTTTACATAAGAACTAATTCACCTGAGGGGTTGTTTCAAATAATGATATGATATATCGTTATGGTTCCAATCAACAAATACAACCATTGTATGGTTCTTATACCATGATAAAATAATGCTTATATAGGTAGGTACATATATACCTGACACTAAATCATCTGTATATTATGATATCAGTAGTTGATGACCCTAAATATTTGAATGGTCTTGAGGATTACTGGAGAGGTAAGAGAGGCAAAGAAATACCTTTAATTCGGCCGAAAGGTGTTTTTTGCCTCTCTGACCTCTCCAGTCATCCTCAGGACTATAGTATGATATGTTTGATTGAAACCATCAGCATCAAGGTTTCTCCTATTTATGGAATTTCCTGAATCATCGTCAATCTCATCTCAATAATCATTCAATCAACGCGTGGATGAAATTATTCCAGAAATTCTTAGGTTATGGAATACGAAACAAAATAAGAGTTAATTTTCAGTTTACTCCAAAATAAAATCGAAATTTTTTTTAAAATTTCACACTATAAACAATGAGTTAAATCGTCAACCCCTCAAATTTCCCGACATCAAAACCACATATTTAACACTGTCTTCGATCTTCTTGATGGCAGCTGATGAGATGTTCACAATCACTCATCCACAGGACCGTCGAAAATGGTGTGCGGGAGTACTCTAGAAGCACACCATTTTTCGACGGTCCTGTAGATGAATGATTGAGAACATCTCATCAGCTGCCATCGGGGAGATCGGGGACTATGTTATCTGTGGTTTCGATGTCGGGAAATTTAACGCGTTGGCGATTTAACTCATTGTTCATTGTATGTGTGAAATTTTAAAAAAAAAATTTCGTTTTGGAGTGACAGAAATAATTGACTTAAATTTTATAATAGACGGGCGTTGTTGTTCAGATACTTACTTGATCATGTTTTTTTTTGTATATTTTAACCCCAAATTTCAGTAGGTGAGTACGGCACATTCTTACATTGAAAAATTCATTCAGTTCCCTGAAGAAGAAACAGAAAGTTTCGAAAGCTTGACTGTGAATAAAGAGTTAACCAAAAAAATCGAAATGTCATCCGAATTTCTCTATTCCGAATCCAAGCTCGCCGCGATGCAAATCGTATTCAGTTAATAGAGTAGAGAATCGAGGTGACCCATATATTCGCACGCCAATCTGATTGCCTTCAAAACAACCATATCAAAAAATATGATAACTTATCTCACCACAAAGTCATAAATAACTGAAATCGGAATGAACATAACTACGAGCGTGGCTTATGTAAGAGTCTTTATAGACACATGTCAGAAATCCTCATTGACCCGAATAGATAAAAATCTGACATCTAATCTATGCCATTACGGCAAAAGGCAATGAAGCTGTTGATCTTGTGACTGGAGCAGATCATGTAGGTCATAGAGAAATTCCCTAATTCCACAGCCAATTCGAATCGCTTGTTGAGAAGATCCATCGTTGATTGACTGGCAGGTGCTTTCGAGAGGTAATCGATGGATTCATTATTGGTGAAACTTAGATGTTTTCGGAAAAATCCACAGACACCTCGATTTTGTTTCAAACAAAGGCACTATTCATCTATTAAAGCTTATTTTCTAAGGATTTTGCATCATTTTGTAGGTTTTCTGGGTTTCTACTTCCAATATCTGAAACAGGATTATTAAAAATTAAACGAAACTTGTTTTTGTATGAAAAACGCCTTTGCAGATTGCAGGATTGAACTATTTGTCAAGGGCAGTTTCATGGAAAACAGGTTGCCTAATGAACAATACCGGAACAATACAAACGATGGACAAAGCGAACTGTGACGTTTCGGGGTACAAATCTGAATCTTTCATCAAACGAGAAAATTTTCAGAATTATTTTCTTTCGATTTTTCGTTTCAGGAACTCATAATAACACAGATTCACTTAGTTTGAAAGTTTTTTAATTTTATCTCTTGAGTGAATCGAAAAATTTTGTGAACACTTGGTTCGAATTTTTTTCAATTCACTCAAGAGGTAGAATTGAAAGAATTTTAAAACCAAGTGAATCTGTGCTACCTGTTTTTTTCAAAAATATCAAATTGAAGGAAGTTCCTTTTTTTCGAAAAAAAATTTTTCCAGAAACTATCCATCATATTCGGAAAAAAATCCCGCTCATACCTTAAGCTTGAGCACCAAATTTAATTTCCATACTGTTAGTATTTTCGGAGATATTTTTTGAAATATTCAATATTATGTGTTCTTCTGATCATATTGTCCTCATGAAATTCTGTGTGAACCTTCGAACTGTCATTTTTTGTTGAAGTACTGAATTTCAATTCGAACTTCTTGGAATATTGACGAACTAGTCTCTAAGTTCCAAACAAAGCATCTCTCTGACAGCGTTTGGTCGATTTCGCCCATTAACGAACATAGCCAACATATTCGGACTCCAATCCTATTCTGAAATTTTCTAGTCCCTCATTCCTTTCTTTCGAAAGATAGAGCACATACGTTGGAATGACGGAATTCAATTTGACCACGAATTCTTCATCAGTGAGTCCCATAAAGATATTTGAGGCCATTTTCAGTAAGAAATTCGAAAATTACAGACATTGTGGCGAAACGACACGGCGTTTTTTTAGCAGGAGTAGCGCGTGAAAATGAAAATATTCCAGGTCGGCTTAGCGATATAGCATAATGAACATAAGAAACCATAAAAAATTATTCCCAAGAATATTTTCAAGGCGAGTCATAATGTTAGACAAAAACAGAGCTAATTGAATTGCACCATTCTCACGATATTTTGTATGAGCATTAACGCCGTCATTTTCGATCGAAAGTACCAGATTTCAATTCACCCCTATCTGTTTTCTTAGCAGATTTCAGGAAAACATAATTTCGATAGGCTTTATCGACCTTTGTAATTAAAATCAAACCCTGCTCTATGAATAACTAGTCCCTAAGTCGTTTCTTTCAGAACTGTCCACTATCGGCCAGAATAGCTACCAAAAGAAACAACTCAGAGATTTGATATTTGTGAAGTAGATTTGGACCTTAATTACGAAAGCCGAATTCGTGAAGCGGGGAAATCCACTCATTGATACCGTAGATATATCCATTCGAATTTGTATTCCGCCCAATATTTCTGAAAACACAGAATCGATCAAAATCAAATTCAGTTCTTGGTCGAAAAGTTACTTCGTTGAAGTTCATGTGGAATCAACAGATTAACTCGACCAATTCATGAATTCTACCTTCATGAATTCCACCTTCCAACCCCAAGTTACTTTACAATTCTATGCAGAGTCCGCGTTTGATTGTATATCGTTCGATGGTAAAAAGATGGTACCTTGTAAATCAAGAAAACAACAATTGAATATGTACCAAGGCTATTCGTTTAAGGTATTAATTGATTATGGCAGAACCTTCAGATGGCTATAACTCGTGAACAATTCAACGTATTCACTTCAAATTTGGCAGGTATTTTCATCCCAGGCCATCGAACTGCTCAGATGAACCATACCGGAATAATACAGACCAGGACTACAAAATTTTGTTTCTATTTCCAGGTCTCATAAAACACTCTGCACGGCACACTAGCCGTTAATTTTTTTTCATCGAAAATAATTGAGCGGTTATTATTTTTGAGAGCTCTTACGATATCTTAAGATATTCCTGATATTGAATTTATTAATTCAAATGCTTGTTTCACTTTTGGAAGTTCAAAGAAGTTGTAATATTCAGCCAACGATTGCAGAGTTATTTCTTTTATTTATGGAACATACGTCCGGAACGCAGTGACCACAGAAACATTTTATTTAACATTTGTATCAATTAAAATCTGAGATTTTCCGTTTAACTTATGCCTCATTTATGGAGCGTTCAGTATAACGATATAGTACTTGATTATGGTTTCTGCAATTCTAATAGATAAGCATTTGTTAGAGAATATTCTAGTTTTCTGATGAAGCAGTTCCAAACCACTGAACATTCTAGGATTATGGCATGTTCTCTGCTCTCAAAAATCATAATTGATATTCCTTGTACAGGATGTACCATTAGACCTGGAGGTAAAATTAGTCCCTGATGGTTTAAACTATTTCGGTATGATTCATATGAATAGTTCGGTGGCCTGAGATGAACGGTTCAGAATTTATAGCCATCCAAAACGTTCGTCAAAGTCAACTGATCTCGAAAATCATAAGCGTTTAATTATTTTTGTTTCAAATAAATGGAAGTTTGGTGTGTCGTTCAGGTGTAAAACGTGAATTTGTAAAAAAATCTATGCAGAATCAGATGATAATTACGACAAATTGATATTCCATGTGCAGAGTGTTTTATAAGACCTGGAAAATTATCTATTCCTAGTCTGTACTATTTCAGTATAGTTCATGTGAACAGTGCCATGGACTGTTGGTTGAATAGTTCACGAGTTATAGCCATCTAAGCGCCGTTTTTATAGTTGCTCCCTGAAGGCTTTCTCAAGGATACCTCACCGAAGGCTGTCTCGATTTTTTTATATAATCACTTTTTTTGCATTCGGAGAACACTGAAGGCAACCTTAGGTGACTATAAAACAGAAATCACGTATAAGAAAGACTCAAAAATGAAGGAATACTCAAAGGGAAACTTTGAATAAAACCCGAAAGGTTCTACCAAAATAAATAAATTAATTCATGGTTCCATCTAATCACCATCTAACGATGTACAGTTACTTGCAGACCACCCTGTATAATTCCTTCAAGTATGTATTGATACCGGTCAAACGAGCGGCTGATTGTGAACAAATTATTCCAGAAAAATTAACTTACAGACCCAAAATAGTAAAGCGCACAATTGAATCTTAATAGCCAAAGTTCGTGTTCATGAATTTTATAGATATTTCTGATAGTACAGATCTGATCGAGCCGAAATTTGGTTCTTTATTGTTGAATACCGTTGACGAATACTTTCCGGAACAAAAAAAGTCAACAGAAATTTGGAAAAGATATGAAGAAGTTGTATTCAATTTCACGTACGATCGGTTGGCAGGACATCTAGGTGGACAGACTTGAATTTGATCAGGAATTCTTCAACAGTTAGTCCAACCTAGTCCTTTCAGACCTCTCATGGCTCCAAATTCGAAAATAAAAGACAATGAGGCAAAATAATACCGCTGCTGTTCACTGGAATAGACGCGGGAACTGGTCAGTGGCTCTCTGTGGGTGATGAATCCAGACACATTTATTTCGGATGCGTTTCCTGAGAGTACAAACGAATGTATGCGAATCTTCAATAGGTTTCAAAGAGCCGAAACCCCCCCATTTGAGGTTATTTTCTCGATATTTCAGGAACTACTGAAGTGGATCAAAACTTTGCATTATTGGAGATATAACGAAACACAACCTTTTGCAAAATTTTGTTGAAATCATACTGTCAGTAAACCTTGAGTTTTACATTTCACAACAGTGAAACAAATTTCAGTTCTATATGATTTTTTCCTGAGATTGAAAAAATATATGTCAAATTTAGTGTTTTTTTACGGTATCGTTGTTTTTCTCAAAATAACTCAAAAAATACTGATTCAATCATGATGGAACTTGATAACTAGATTAAAAATGCTAAATAACAACTTGGTGCGATATTCGTTATGATCGACGAAAATATCCAACTCCTTTCATTCATTCATTTATTTATTGGCACAAGAACACAAATATAACATTAGATACCATAAGGAAATATACACATATTCAACCCGAAAAACTGAAAACGAAAGTCGGATATTCAATATTCTGCGATCTTCTGATCATTTATTTCTCAAGAAATTCTGTATGAACTTTCAGGATATCATTTTTCAATCAAGAACCGGATTTTTATTCGATAATCTGTATTTTTTGAAATATTTTGAAATTGAAAATTTGAATGGGTGCGGAATCATTGAGCGGATTTTACTCATTCGCGAATCTGGCCTTCGTAGCGGATTTCAATTCGATTATCTGTATTTCTGGAAATATTTTGAAGATAAAATTTTGAATGGATATATCTGCCGAACCATTGGGTAGATTTATCCCATTCAAGAATTTAGTCTTCGTATTGGGATCCAAACCTTCTCTACAAATATCGAGTTTTCGAGTTGCTCCTTTCGAAATTTATTGTATTTATGATCGAATCGAAATTTTATTTTCCCATATTTTCAAAAATACATATTGGATCAAATTGAAATCCAGTGCTCGACTGAAAAATGTCAGCTTGAAGGATTGTGCAGAATTTTGGGAGGATAATATGATTAGAAGGTCACCAAATCTTTTCATCTGGTAGTGAAGGTGCGTCTGGCGGGGTCAATTCGTGAAAAGATGATCTATTTGCCAACGAATTCGAATTTGCATGCAAAAGAAACTGACTTCACGCCTGTGCTTTGCTAAGTTTGTTTCTGAAATATGGTGCTCTGTAACTCTTGCAATAAAGTGCACTGTTGTTCTCTGAAAACGTCATCAACTCAGGAATTAGTTCCCTCAAATATTTTCTTCATTTCTTTTGATTGTTAGTTTTTGTTTTCATCGAACAACTTCACTCTCCTGAAAATCCCGCTCTACCAAATTCCATTGCTATCTACAAGTAATCGCAAAAAACAATATTATGGGTACAATGAAATTCCTGTGGTAGCATGTGAAGACTTTTGCTCATATGAAGGGATTCTCATATTTCAACCTCTATAATGAATTCCTGGAATAAATTAACGTTTAATCCAGACAAACTGTGAATGAATAAATATCAGAGATGAAGTAAGAAAAGGAGGTGATATTCTCGTTAATCTTATGTTGAGACATAAATATTTGATGAATTCTGAAATGCATACAAATAAACACGATAAGTGGTTCAAAAAATTTCGATTCCCTAATGAAAATGTGCAATGTTTCCATTACCAGCTCGAACAATGGTTGAATACTTTTCATATTCAACTAATATTTTTAATGTTTGTGAATGGTTTATCGTGCACACTATCACAGCTCAAAAATCTAGGACATATTTGCTGCATTTTTGAAATATAATTTCAAAGATACGTAATGTAGCATACCCATTATATTTGTTGACGTGTTAAACTTTCTTGATAGCTGATATATTCGATTTGAGAATCACATATCGAAGAATCAAATAATACCACCATATAACTTCGAAACGTGACAAGATATGTTATTAGATATTTTCATTGTGTGGTTGGTATAAGATTTCAAGATCACGATGGGACAGGAATTTGAAACCGATCTGTTATCGTGGTCTACATACACAGGGTATTTCACCATAAACTGGTCAGACATATACATAGCCGTATAGATGACATCGGGATAGTAATTTTTGCCTTATGACAAATAACCCGTTTTCCGTTTTCGATGTATAAGCGAGAAAAGCGAGATGTTAAATGTCAAATTTGAGCAATATTCTGATAACTGTGATGAGTTATGCGTTACCTTTGAAATAACGGTTTTTGGTAACATCATAGTATATTTTTGGTGGTCAATTCAATTGTGGTGTAGAATTCTGGAAAAAAAAAATTCCAAAATGTCGGAAATCCTACAAAGTTGGACTTTTTTGTTTTCGATTGCCAAATTGGATAGCATTATTTCAATGTACTCGATTCCCTGAGATTTTCCGTGAGAAATTTTTTTCAAAATTTAAACTCAACCTTTTTTTACATGTCAACAATGAAAAAAAATTTCGCCCAAATTTGTTGAGATCTTTTGAGGTTGAACGAACCTTTATTCTGAATATTGGTGTGAAACCAGAATGAAAAAATATCCATTGGTTTTCATTTTGTAGCCTTCCAAAGATTCCACTCGGAGTAATTATAAATAAAATATAATAATTTATATTTAAGAATCTTCTGACCCTACGTATGCCAAAATTATGCTAATAGGTATCCTGAATGACCTGGATAGAAATATGAATTCATCAACAAAAAAAATTTTTTCAAAAAAACTTTGTTGTGAATCGAACTCTCTCCACATTCGGACGTTAGGGTCAAGTTCGATGAATTACCGTTGCTTGGTAATGAACATTGATATGATCAAAATAAATCCAATTTATACTCAAGTATTGAAGTGAGACTATTGTCTGTAAGTGGATCGAGTTTGATTCTCATCAAAGCTTTCTGAAATTTTTTGTTGTTTTTGATAAATTCATATTTCTATAGACATGTAAAAAAATTGAGTTTGAATTTTGAAAAAATTTCCTCACACAAAATCTCAGATAATCGAGTACATTGAACAAATGCTATCCAATTTGGCAATCGAAAACAAAAAGTTCCAACTCTGTAGGTTTTCCGCCATTTTGAAATTTTTTTTCCAGAATTATACACCACAATTGAATTGACCACTAAAAAATACTAAGATGTGACTAAAAAAAGGGTTCGCATAACTCACCACAGTGATCAGAATATGGCTCAAAGTTGACATTGAACACCCCGTATCTTGCTTATGCAAAAATTACTTTCTCACTGTCATGTATGTATACTAATATGTTTGAACAGTTTATGATGAAACGCCCTGTACAAGGTAAAATAGCCTAATAAGAGGACCCCTCCTAATGAGAGACCCCCTGATATCTTGGTAGATTTGGAGAGTCTATACTGAATCATCAGGCACCAGTAACAGTAACTCATGACAGAACGTAAATGAGTCGATATGTGATGCTCTTTTCGAAGAAAAAAATATCTGAGCTTCTTGAGCTTCTTAAAGTTTTCCAAGTGCTCAGATATTATAGATTGTATTTCCAGATTTTCAAGTACAATATATACAGGGTGATTCCGGAGGAGACCGTAAGATTTTGGAATAAGTTTACACTAGTCAAGACAGTCTCAAAACAATGGTTTGTCGATTCTACCGAACAATGGTTTATCGATTCTACCGATTTTACTTTTATTGATAACTTTGGTATGGCTTATTCGATTTTAAATGAGTTTTCAGAGAAGTACAATATTGATGAGGACATTCATTAATTTCAAAGTTTTTTTTCAAAATAAGTGGTTGTTATTGTATGTATTGATAACTTGATCATTCCAGGTTAATTGAGCAGGTTGTAAAAACATCCTGTACATCGCATTTCCAAAACTACGGTATCTATTTACGATTCTACTATAATAAGTTTCTAATTTTTTTGGCACACTTCTAGTTTCCTGAGAAAATTCCATCAACAGAATACAATGTCGAAATTTCGCTCCAATCGATTCTACTTTCATTGATAATTTTGGTATGGATTCAATTTTGATGAAGTTTGCAGTATAGAACAATCTGAACAAGAACATTCAATAATCGCAAAAGTCTCTCAAAATACAGTGTTGTAATTGTGATAATTTTGGAATTTCAGATTAATTGTGCAGTTGAAAAAAAACACCCTTTACATTGCTTTTCCAAAAGTTTCTTATTCGTTTCAGATTCCACAATAATAAGTAATCATTCAGAGGTTTTTAATTTCTTTGGCATACCTCCGGTTTCCCTAGAAAACATTTTTGAAGAAGAGCATGATCGAAATTTGGCTCACAAGCAGTTAGAGTATTCCGCACTAGGTAGGAAAGCTGTATTGTCCAAGGATGCAAAGCGGTTTTTAAGTTCTAAAATATGCTTTTCAAATTCCAAATTCATATTTAATTGCTGATATTTTATATGAAATTCAATTCAGAATATATTTAGAATTTGAAAAGAATATTTTAGAAGTGACGAACAACTTTGTAGCCTTGGAATATACAGCGTTCCTACCTAGTGCGGAATACTCTCACTGCTTGTGAGCCAAATTTCGATAATGCTCTTCTTCAAAAATGTTTTCTAGGAAAACCGGAGGTGTGCCAAAGTAATCAAAAACCTCTGGGTGATGACATATCATTGTAGAATCTGCAACGATTAAGAAAGTTTCGGAAAAGCAATGTACAGGGCTGCACAATTAATCTGAAACTCTGAAAATATCACAATTACAACACTGTATTTTGAGAGATTGTTGCGATTATTTGATGAACTCATTAAGATTGTTCTACACTGCAAATTTCATCAAAATTGGATGAGCCATACCAAAGTTATCAATAAAAGTAGAATCGATTGGTGCGAAATTTCGACATTATCATTTTTTCGAAAAAATTTTCTCGGAAAACTAGAAGTGTGCCAAAAAAATTAGAAACTCTCAAATAATGACTTATTATAGTACATTTGTAAACAGATAGCGTAGTTTAGGAAACGCTATGTACAGGGTGTTTTTTCAACCTGAACAATTAATCTGGATTTATCACAATAACAACCGCTTATTTTGAAAAAATAATTGAAATCAATGAATGTGTTCAACACTATTGTACTACGCTGAAAATTCCATTGAAATCGAATAAGCCATACCAAAGTTATCAATAAAAGTAAAATCGGTCGTATCGAAAAAATCACCCTGAATATTCTCAACAGAGACCCCCAACCATAAACCAAACAGTGTTCCGAGACTGTCTTGACTAGTGTAAACTTATCCCAAAATCTGACGGTCTCCTCCGGAATCACCCTGTATATTTTTAGAATTCCTATAGATAGTTTCTGAAATGAGTATTCAACAAGGTTAGAATCCTATAGGGCAATTTAAAGTTGCTTAACCTTTAATCAATTTTTTTTTCTTATTAGGTTGATGTTCCCTTTTAAGAGGTGCTTGATGGTGGTGCTTTATGAAGTGGGTCTGTTATTACTGAATCGTATCTGAATTCTGTTAATATCGAGATGAAACTCGACCCCACAAAATGATGATAGGGTACAAAAAAAAATCTAGAAAAGCACTGCCGTGAAGGCAGGAGCTTTTGCGCGCATGTTCAATGTAGATGACCGCTTCCGCAAAGAATTTGAACATGCGCGCAAAAAAGCTGCTACCTTCTCGACAGTGCTTTTCGAGATTTTTTTCGATAAATTACTGGATTTCAATTCGATCTAATCTGTAGTTTTAGAAATATTGGAAAACTAAAATTTTGAATGGGTATATCTACCAAATCATTGGGCGGATTTTTCCCACTCACGAATTCGACCTTCGTAATTAAGCTCCAAACCTACTCTACAAAGTCTCCACGGCAGCTCCGTCCCCCTTTAAAGTTATTATGATTCCAAATCCAAAAAACGCTGCAAATTTTACACAAGGGTTTATTATTTTCTCAGTTTAATAACCCAATACCATTGATATCTCAAATAAATCGTATATATTAATTATAACTCATTGGGTTTCCACCAAACGAAAATCAATTCCATGAAGAAATTCATGTGAAATATTTAAATTCAATAGTAACTACAAAATTATCCACGTCGAAACCAAAAGTACCTACATAACTCCTAGAGTCGTTAGAAATCAATAGGTACAACACCCGCAAAATCTTATTGAATGAACAAACAGATGTGAATAGCTCTCCTCTACTGAATATTTTTCTGTAACCTAAAAACTCTGTGGCAAACCCCAATTTATACCTACTCTCACTTTTACGCTTTTGTATAATTATTTAGGCACGTTCCGGACCATATTTAAACCTTGTTGTACTACATACCATCAGTCAGTAAAATGTAGACACCTGAAGAAGCTATATTAAAGCGAAAGATTTTTAGCAACTTTCTTCGTGTTTTTTTGTGATTCCGGGGTATTACTATGAGATG
The DNA here is from genome assembly GCA_958510865.1 of Myrrha octodecimguttata. NCBI lineage: Eukaryota > Metazoa > Arthropoda > Insecta > Coleoptera > Coccinellidae > Myrrha > Myrrha octodecimguttata. The sequence goes on along the minus strand of OY294060.1, from coordinate 9,226,620 downwards.
GAGTTTTTATGTCCGACTGATCATCAGAATTATCAGTCCTGTCACCGATATAATCAATTACCGTATCCATGTTGTCTGTCTCATCTAAATATATTCCCGAAATATGGTAGATAAACCTATTCACTAAGGTATCAACATATAACGAAAATTTTGCTGGAAAGAATTGAAAGAATCACTTTATAATTAAGCCTAAAGGATGTTATTCATAAAAATCTTAAATATTTTTTATTCCAAATCACATTTCCTATGAAATATTGGAGTTGAAAAATAAGAAAATTATCTTGGTGTTGAGTTTTCTTAAAAAACTACTTTACAAAGGTCAAGTCACTATGTTGTTTCTTTCGTTAAAGTTAAGTTAAATATCCGAAAAATATTTTTTACTAATATTTTGCCAGTACGATCTTCACGATATTACCCATTAAATTGCGTGTCGGTATTACACAAATAGAAACGAAATTCAAATCAGAAAGCGTTTGCGCCTTTTGACATATAAGGGAAATAACCTCAAAATTTAAAATGTCCACAAAATTTTTCACCAATATCTCTGCAAATAAATATGGTTTCAAAATGTTGACTAAGACCTGTACCAAATTATATTGAACTTTAATGAACAGCTTCCGAAAAAAATGTTTAGAAAAACTTCAATTTTTTTCCAATACAATTCTCACGAGATCATGCATTAAATTGAGCGTCGATATTTCACAACTAGTTATGATGTTTCAATTTGATCGCGTTAGTATTTCTTGAGAAACTTTCGGGAAAATTAACTTAAACCCTCAAATTAACAACAAATACGTAAAACAAAATTCAGGATTTTCCGCTAATATTAAATGTGTGGATGTGATTCCTACTAGGATTCAACTTTGTTCTGAAAAATATCAATGAAATGAAAAAAAAACTCACCCGTCCTGAGCAACTCCTCTGAAAAAAATTTTTCCACAGTGCATATATCCGATAAGAGTTCACTTGATTCACAAAATATCCAATACACAAACTGAAGACCTAAAGTTATTTTCAATTACTTTTCTGTAAAAATCAAATATATCGTGAACCTCTCAAGGTTGAATTCGACTGAATAATTCTAAAAGAGAAATTTCGTTCCGTATAGTTGTCAGATACACTCGACTTAGAGGGTGTGAAATCCCAACGTCTGTTTAATGTAAAAACGTTCAATTCAAACAAGTAGTTTGCGGACCACCAGATGTTGAAACATCTCGGAATATTCTTGTCTGGGGTCCCCGATACACACTCTTCTGAACAGGTCAATTATCGGCTCCTGCCTTAGTCTAAGGCTCGTACCCTTAGTATTAGATTCTCGACAATTGATGAGATTTCCGGTTTGATAATTGATTTGTTTGCATATATCCTCCAATTTGTTTATCACATACATGCTCATTACCTTTTATATTCACCCCTATTTCAAAGTCTCAGTACGAAAAATATTGGATTTCGATTGAAACCAGTAGCGGATATCCACATGTTGACGATAATTGTACTACGCAATCCAAAATTGATGGAAACCTCCGATCGACCGAATATTTTGGAAATATTCATTATTTTAAATAACGCTTCTTAATTCGCGTTCTGCATGTGAAAGGGTTATTCAGTTACACAAGAGTATTTATTGAGATTTCAATGTTTCAAATGAATTTTTTCATGGAATTAGTTTTTGGGTTGTGAAAAACCAATGATTTATGAATAATATATAAGTTCTATTTAAGATATAATTGAGCTCCATGAAGAAATTTAATGTTTAATCCCGTAATTCGCAGGGTGATATCTGTAAATAATAATTGTTATCCGAGTTTTTGTAGTTATGTTTCAGATATTAGGAGAGAAACCCCAAAAATATTCAATTCGAACAACTAACGATTATGAAATTGTCGAGAACATCGATGGGGCATTTGCACATTGTGTTTATAAAATAATTAACGAATCCGTTCGAAATTTCTAAATATATGTTGAAAATTTGGTGAAAATGTTTTCATCTACTTTCAACTATATGATTCTGGATGAAAAGTTAACCGATTTTTTCACTGAACTCCAATCTCAGAACCGAATGCGATGATTCATTCTCGGGATTATTGGAAATTTGCAGCATTTTTCTTTGTAACTCAGGGACTACTGGTCGGATATCATCCGGGTGAAAATTTTTAGGTTGAGTTATGCAACAGTAATCAACGTTGAGAATTTCACAAAAATTCGGTGGTAAGTTTCTGAGAAATAATTTTTTTTCCCTCCAACCCCCAATTTTAAACCCTTAGGGTATACCAATCCTGCTGAAAAGCTTGGAGGATCAATCCCGAGCGACACATGATTTTTCTACCAAGTTTCACGGATTTTGGTTCAGTACTTTCCGAGAAAAGCTCCGGACAACGGACGGCGGACGGACGGATTTTTTTTTATTCGTTCATTCAAATCTACATACTCCAAAACGTAAACTGTGAAATTTTCTGGGGGGGTTGAATTTTTTTTTTTTTTGGTCGATCACTAAGGTTTATTATTTGATTTTATCAAATAATAAACCAAAAGGCACCATGCATAAACTTGGTTGCTGAAAAGATGTTAAAAGAACCGCAGAAAAAAGACCCATGAAATTACATCTCTTTAACGCCTTCATCAGAATCGATCACTGGATAAGTACACTGTAATTCGCACAAATCGACATGATGCCAAAACTTAAAATGAAGAATCATAATACATCTCATCGCACAAGGAGCTTGTTGTGGACAAAGTGAATCTACCCAAACGCCTGATCCTCAATGAAATAGGGGGAGACCTAAAACCACAAAGTTGGACAACAAACAATCAGTTTTAATTCAGAAACGGCTACTCTACCACGCAATAATGATATTGCATAGTGAATGTCATCAATCATTCAATGTAAAATTAACAACACTGCTACCGGTTAAGACGTCAGCCAAGTGTTTGACAAAGTTTGACATTCAGGACTACTCTTCAACGTAAAAAGATCTTTTCACATACTTCAAATTGATAAAGTAAGCAAGGAAGTACTGTAGGTCAGTTACAGACCCAGCAATTTTTTTTTTCTGATAAAGACCCAACTGTGGCCAGTAATAATCTTCAAGAAGACTTAAACATGCTAGATGATTGGATGAAAAATCTAAGTTAAAAAAAATTAAATGAACCCAAGTCCTGTCATGCCAAATTTATGCTCCGACGAAAAACCGGCCCATCAGCTAGGTAACATCAATCAGATCATTTTACCAAAGAGCAGGCAGATAAATATCTCGGAATAGGACTACGACAGTAAACTCAACTGGATATAACATATAGACAGAGAACATCAGAGCCAACTATATGTCAAGGCTACATAAATCTAATGGCTCATTGGCAGGATATCTAACCTCTCGCTAGAAAATATTGTTATACAAAGCAAGACTAAAGCCTATTCGTGAAAACGGTATAGAGATCTAGGCGTGTGCTAGCAAATCTTATACCGCCATCATCCAAAGAGCGCAGTCTCAGAGAAATAGCTAATGCGCCTTGGTATGTTCAAAACCGTAAACTGCACAATGACCTCAAAATACCATATATAATGCTGTCAATGAAACTCATACAAAATACCATAGTGAATCAGAAGGACATTTGAATCGACCACAAAAATCCCTGTTACTGTCCCCTCAAAACAAGAGGCACGAAAGAAAAAGGCCAATTGACAGAAAAATCCGAGGAATTATCGCTGGATGCTACCTAAACACGTCATAAGTAATGTAAAATATTACCAAATTTTATCAGCCAATGAATTGGCTTATAGATTGCAATACTTTCTGATTGCCAATAAAAGAGAAAAAATTTTTTATCAGTATCAGAGAACACTAAAATGTGAGCAGAAACCAAGAAAACTTTTAATTAAAAGCTCATATATAACTCGCCGCACTAAACAAAATATTGATCACAAAAATAACTCCCTCGATTTCATACACATGACTTTACATAAAGGGTGAGAATGAATAGTTGCGAAAAAAATTTAGAGGTGATTCCTCCTTAAAATTTTTTTTTTTGAGCAGTCCCTGCTTGGATACAGCCCCCTCAAGATGTCGCCTCATAATCCATTCAAATTTTTTTTCTCGAAAACCAAATATCTTACAAAAATCAAACTAAATAGATATCTTCGGCGTGCGAATAGGTACCCAAAAATTATGTATTCAGAATTAATTCAGCTATTCGAAAATTACTTTTCAATGGTAATTGTGAATAAGAAAAGGAGTATCGTACAAAACGAATTTCAGGAGTGAGTTTATTCTCCTTGAAATCATACAGCAACACTATGAAGAATATTTTTAGTACCTCCGCACTCGACTAAAATGTCCGCTCAGTTTAATTCTGTGAGTTATTCGGTTTTTAAGAAAAAACTGAGAATTGCTTTCACGGCGACATCTTCAGGAGGCTGTATTTAAGCAGGAGCTGCTCAAGAAAAAAAATTATATGAATGACCCACACTATTTTTGACAGGGAATCACCTCTTAATTTCTTTCGCAACTATTCATTTACAACCTGTACATTTGTCCACATTATGGTGAAACACCTTGGATGTATGGGCGCTAAGTTATTCAACCACATTATCGAAAACTGTGAAAATTCAACGAGCACAGTTGATTTTTTTTAAATATGTATTAATGTAAAAAAGTTTCCATTACGAGGTTCTGTACTCCTAAGTTTCAAATATGCCTGAATATTTTTGAAATTTATTTATATATGTGAATCATATTTTGTATTCCTAATAAAGTATAGTCGATAAGACATTCATGGGTGCATAGGTAAATAAATAAATGAAAATATTTTCGAGTTGGATATTTCAAACGTTCTTTCTAAAAGATCAAGGAGGTTTTCGATTCCCCAAAAAATATTTCTTTTTTATGTTTATTTGGGCATACCTTTTTCTCTCATGTACCGATTTCAATGATTGCTCTACGTATAAAAAAAGATTTATGCTGAAATAAACATAAAGTCTCCAAATATTAAATCATATCATTATATTGTTCATATGCTCTTTTGTTTTCAGTAGAACGGCAAGTTAGTTCCATTTCGAGAAGAAATTCAGAAGTGTTCCGACAAATAAAAATTATAACACATTATATTGTTTAAATGGTGAATATACTACCTTTCATTGCAGAATTTGTGAGGTCGCGCCATTTTATTTGTAGCGGAATATCGTGAAATTTACAGGGTGTATCGTATTATTAATTCGCATAATTCTTTGATTGTCTCAACCAAATTTCATCATTTGTTTGCGTTGGGTTCAATACACGACTGTAGCCGCAGTGTGTTTCAAAAAGAAAAATATGTTACATTGATGTTTTCGAACGATAAACACTTTTTTCAAAGAATCGTAAAGATCAAATAATAAGCACAGGATGGAATACAAGGTGCCCCTCGAAAGAACTGTCAACGTATCTCCCTCATTGAAGAACACTTTTAAATTGAAACCTCACATCTTTTCATTCATATTAAGTTATAAGTTTATGGTGGAACATACAGGATCTCTACAATCATCAATTCTGATTCGCATAAATCTCCTATTAACGAACGAGTTTCTTCATTTCCAAGTCAGTATCATATGCATGATCAAGAAAATTGAAGAACTAAATTTTTTGGAAAAAAAGAACTTACCCCTTTAAAACCGAAAATAGATATTTTCTACGAATGATTCACACTTTTCCGTTAGAACATTCAAAATATTCGGGATTTTTTTGTCTGTGTTGTGATTCCTATTATTTGTTTTTCATAGGCAACTGTGAAAGAGTTCAAATCTGAAATAACTGAGACCGACATTGAAAAAACTTATACGAAATTCGTTTCGAACCGACTGCAAATTTACATGAAATGTATAATTAAAATCATAAAACAAACAATACTTTTCTAGTACACTTGATGCATAACGAAAAAGTATTGAATTTGTAGAAAATATCGGTTAATTTATTGAAAAGTTAGACCTTTAATATTTTTCTGAGGATTAGCCAAATTATTATTCATTTTTATTATTATATTATTATATATTTTTAAATTCAATTTTATATTTGCAATGCAGAATCTTTTCCTTTTCAAAGTCCCGGCTTTTCCTGTCCTCGCATTTCGAAATCTTGGCGAATAATTTCCCCATTGATGATTAATTTTTTTCCATACTCAAATCATGGACATCGAATTTTCCAACTCATTAGTACAGACCGTTGAATTCTCAGGAATATTCTCAATATAAATATCGGTATCACACTCAATTATTGGAGGAATCCCATACACAGAGAGGACAATTTGGAGGTAGCATTTATCGAACCTATAAATAATCAGGACCATATATCATTTCATGATAGTCCAATTAACTCATCGGAAAACTGTATGGAAAGCCCCGCAATTTCCTGTAATTCGTAATAATATAGAACAACATTCCAGTGAATTCGAATTATGCTTTCGATCACTTGGTGACATAATTATAAATAGGTACCTCTTGGCGAGCAAGCTTCACTCAGTATTCATTACCGAGGTTTCAAACTAACTGAAATAAGTTCAGATACTCATCATTGATTCGGTAAAGTTCGTAAATCTTAGTTCGTAGGATGCTTTCTGTTGTTCTCATGGAATTAACTTTGCCTACTTAAATAAGAATGGAATGCTTTGTTATTCGAGGCTTCTTCGGTCATTGCGATGAGCGTATATTATCATCTACAAATGAAATATATGAAAAGTTAACCATATATATTATCTAACCTGAAAAATCATCCAACTTGCGGATAATATCACGAAGCAACATCTCGAGAAATTTTACCGAAATAATGATCTGTCAGCAACAAATTACCACAAAAATTTATGGGATGAGCTTTACAAAACTTGAATGTACCAGTAAAATTGATCTTTTACAAAAAATTCAGTTTATAAGTGAATTTGAAAAATAAAGATCTAACTAAATACCAACCTTCGTCCATATCATCACAGCCGTTTTCGTGATTAGATAAAAATTGCTCGTATAAATAGATTAATTAGACTTCATATTTCCTTAATTTCATTATCTGCCACACACAAAATTTATCTGGCTCTATATCTGAGCGAATCTACATCGAACAGTGTGGAGTGCGTCACAGACGGAACACAAATCGTAAACAATTTGTAGAGAGAACCGAAAGTTATTTTTCACTACACAGCTAGAATTTTTTGACCGACCTTGTTTGATTTGATGAAAGGTCATCCTCATCTGATTTTGATCAGCTTTGGAATGGACTTTTAAATGATTGTTTTATTATCACCTATCAATTGGATAGGTAGCCTCCATTTTGGTTCAAAAACAATGGTATTATGGAAAACTATCTAGCATCCTCGCAGATTTCATGTCGATAAAGTTTGTCGACAAAAGATATTCATCATGATATTTTTCCGTCAAAACGTCAAATTATTGATATTTTAGGGAAAATGCAAAGCGTTCTGATTAAAGATTCGGGAACTTTCTGAAGGTTTTTTTACATACCTCGTCACAGACTCTTTAGTAAATAAGGTTTCGGTATTGTCCCTCGGTTCATATGGTCATTAGTCAATTTAGCAATAATTTTTCCGGGCATTTTCGAAAAATGAAATTTATCCGTTCATACCACTAGAAACACCTGTGGTCTGTTATAATTCGGGTGAAATCATTATCTTTTATTGATTCTGATAAAAAAAATGATAAAAAGCACTGACGTGAAGTCAACAGCTTTTACCCGCTTGTTCACATTGCGAAATGGTGACTTGGAAATATCAGTGAAATTTCAATGAAATATAAATTAAAAAAACAAAAATTCATCTCATTGACACTGTTCATCTTCCAGCCAAGTTTCATTTCGATCAGATAAATATTTTTCGAGTTATTGAAAAATGGAAATTTAAATGGCTGTAGTACAAAAACCATTCGGCAGATTTGGCCCATTAACGAACTCAACCGAGATATTCAGGATCTCAACCTAACCTGAAAATTTCAAGACTCTAGGTCGTTCCTTTCGAAAGTTACAGCGCACACGGCCGGCCAGACGGACAGAATCAATTTTGACCACGGATTCTTCATCAGTGAGTCCAACCTAGTCGTTTGAGAGCGATTTCGGCTCAAAATTCGAAAATTACAGACATCGTGACGAATTGATAAGGCGCTGTTCCCCAGAACAAGCGCGTAAAACAGACCTAGAGGACCTAGAAACGCAGTGAGGTGAGGTCAGGAGCTTTTATGCGCTTGTTCCGTTGCCAAAGCGGTCATCTTCGCACGTATTAACTCGGCCAATCGCAGATCTTCTTTTCATATGGTCCTCACGTAATTCTGCATGAACTTCCAGCAATATTTCGATCAAGTACTAGATTGCAATTCAATCCAAAATATTGAATGGGTATAACTATCTCAGGAATAATTGGCGAATTCAACACATTTATGCATTTTACCTTCCTAATTAAACTGAAAACCTACTCTACAGATTTATTCCCAATGTCGATTCTTCCTAAAGTTAATTAGTTATTACGGCTTGCCTTACCACTGATAGTGAACAAATTAACTTCCGGAAAAATCTACTCAGTAGCTTGACAATTGTAAAGTAAGTTTGGAGTTTAATTACGAAGGCCCAATTGGCGAATTTTCAAAAACCATCCAATGATTTCGCAGTTATACCCATTGAGAATTTCATTTTCACGATATTTCCAAAAACAAAGATCGAATCCAATAGAAATCCAACCGTTCAATGAAAAATGACAACTTGAAGTTGCATGCGGAACCTCTCGAGGATTATATAATTAATAGATCGCCAAATATCACAGGGTTAGGATAAAGTATGAAACCAAGTAAATATCTTTTGAACGAAAAGTATAATATTTATGAAGTTTTGCAGGCGAGTGCAATAGCGCAAAATGCAAGTGAAGTACAATTTCTTGTTGATAATAAACTTCCGGTTGAACCGGAAATACCCTCCACTTCTTCAATGTATATGAAACCTCTTGTAGATCTTTGCAGATGTTGAAATAGCCTGGGATTTCGAATGCGCACATACTAAGTTTAGTGTAAAAATCTAGAAAAGCACTGACGTGAGATCAAGATCTTTTACGCGCTTGTTTAAATTCGTTCCGAAAAGAGCCACCTGCTTATTTATCCCTCAAAACGCAGTTTTACTTCTTGATAGACTGATTTTGAGATCTCTTTTCCTATAGTCCTTCGAGCTTCTGCATGAACCTCCAAGATATCAATTCTCAAACAAGTGATAGATTTAAATTCGATTCGGTCCGTATTTTTGGGAATATTTGAATGTGTGTATTCATGAATTATTTGGCGGATTTAACCCACTCACCTTCGCGGCCATCGTGTTTAATTGGATCTGATCTGTATTTTTGGAAATATTGGGAAAATAGAATTCGGGATGGGTAGATATCTACGAAATCATTAGGCGGATTTTACCCAATCACGAAATCAAGCCCCACACCTTCTCTACAAATATCGAGTCTCTAAGTCATTTCTCTCAAATTTAATTTTTTGTGGTCGGTCTAATCACGGATCATCAACACAATAATTGAAAAAATATGCCGATAGACTAAATAATTGTTGAGCACGTTGAGTTTCATTTCGATAGCCGAATTCGCGAAATGCTAAAATCCACCCAATGATTCCGCGAATATACCTATTCCAAAAATGAAGATCGGATCACATTGATATTGATAATTAACTGAAAAAAAGAGTTTGAAGGCACATGAAGAATCTCGTGAGGACCATATGGTTAGTAGATCGCAAAATACAAACTATTTGAAAACATTTTTCTTCAAATTGTTACTTATGAAACGATCATCCCGAAATTTTACTCATATGTGCACATCACCATTTTCCAACTAGTTACTCAGTTCCATTATCATCGGATCAGTATATTTTGAGTTCATCCATAAATAAGAGCGATAACGAGGAAAGTATCAAAGAATTTGACAAAGTTTTTCCAATATCTCCGAAGATAAATAACGGATCAAATCGAAATTAAATACCGTTGTTAAACACTTTCTTCAGGGTCTGTGAGATTTTCCACTGAAAACAGATGAATTTCATTGAAATATGATTGATAGTTACAACTACTCATTGGTAGTTTAATTGATAGTTTCCGAAAAAACTTTTTTTTCATGAAATATTCTAAAAATATCCGAAAACAAATTTTATTTACATCATTCTCCATTCCACTCCTAAGGTCCCTATGTTGTGCGATGGTATTCCAGAACTAGTCACGAAGTTTCAATCATGAAGTCATCATGACGACTGTGATCAGAATAATATAATAGTAATTTGATAATTCACAAAATATACAGTACTATTCGAAAGAGTACTGAAAAATTTTTTCCAATCCAAGTTCCTTCCATTCCATACATATGTTTTATTTAATTATGTTATTATTTTTTGGGAACAATTTTTTTCTGTTTTTAATGTGTATCATTTGAGATTGAATAGCAGTTAATCAGATCAATTTTCACGAAATTTCTCTCGTGAAAAACTAAAAACTCCAAATTCAGATATGTTGTACATCCTTGACGTTTTTGAACGAAGGTGATGTCACGAACAATGACATATTGAACTCTAGATAGAGATTTCTGCGCAGCTTGAACTATACAGGGTGATTCCGGAGGAGACCGTCAGATTTTAGAATAAGTTTACATTAGTCAAGACAGTCTCGAAACAATGTTTGGCTTATGGTTGGGGGTCTCTATTTAGAATATACAGGGTGATTTGTCCAATTCGACCTATTTTACTTTTTTTGATAACTTTGGTATGCCTCATTCGATTTCGATGAAATTTTTAGCGGAGTACAATATTGATGAGCACATTCATTAATTAAATCGATTGGAGCGAAATTTCGAAATTGTTTTTTTTTGATAAAAATTTCTCGGAAAACTAGAAGTGTGCCAAAAAAAATTAGAAACTCTCAAATAGTAACTCATTATAGTAGAATCTTAAACAGATAGCGAAGTTTTGGAACCTGCATAATTAATCTGGAATTATCAAAATAACGACCGCCCATTTTGGAAGTAATGAATGTGCTCATCAATATTGTACTTCGTTGAAAATTTTATTAAAATCGAATGAGGCATACCAATGTTATCAATAAAAGTGAAATCGGTCGAATCGGAAAAAATCACCCTGTATATTCTCAATAGAGACCCCCCAACCATAAACCAAACATTGTTTCGAGACTGTCTTGACTAATGTACACTTATCCTTAAATCTGACGATCTCCTCCGGAATCACCCTGTATAATAGCATAGATATCTACCTACGGACTACATGCAGTAACCTAATGCAGTCTGCTCCATGTACTAACACGCCGACGAAATGATGCTCCCTGAATTGCAGATTTTATTTAATATTTCTTATAATTCGAAAAATATAAATCTGGTCGGACTGAAGTAAAGTACTCGAGTATGAAATGGCGACTTGGTTATTTCAGTAAAATTCAAATGAAATAAAAAAATTTTCAAAAAAATTTTATTTCAAATTTTTCTATGGATAATTCTTTTATTGATACTGTTGATATGCCAATCAACTATTTTTTCGATCAGATAAATAGTTTTCGAGTTATCCAAAACTCAAAATTTCAAATGCATATAACACAAAAACCAATCGGCAGATTTGGTCCGTTTACGATACATTGAGGATCTTAACCCAACCTAAAAATTACAAGACTCTAGGTTATTTCTTTCAAAAGTTCGAGCGCACCCGATCGGCACGCCGGATGGACAGAATCGAATTTAACCACGGATTCTTTATGAGTGAGTCCAACCTAATCGTCTTGGACTAATTTCGTCTCAAAATTCGAAAATTACAGGTGTGACCAAACGATAACGCGCTGTTCCCCAGAATATGCGCGTAAAAAGATTTCGTTGACGCAGGTTCAAACTTTTTCATCAGATGTAATCTTAGTTAAAATTAACTACCAATACGAACAAATATAAAACAAGTTTCAAACTATATTCCCTTATTTGTAGAAATCATTAACCTTTCGAATCGGTACAAACATTCATTCAATTGGTAAAATTGTTGTTTCCTTTCCATAAGAAATCGCCAACCTTTTACTAGGCTTTCGGAACTATCATCAAGAGATCATTGTCTGGTTTCAGGGTCTAGTAGTATACAGGGTGTCCGGTAAAGCTTGCACAATATTTGTACAGGTGATAGACTAGGTTATGAACACTCAGAATATCGAAATATTTGTGAGTTAAATTTTCACTGTTTTCGATATAATGGGCATTATTGAAATTGGTGAAAAATCGGTTCCTTCTCTATCCATTCTGACGTAGATATAATAATCTTTCAAAAAGAACCTTCTAAATGTTTATTTTCTCCGTTCACAACGATTTTCTGATAGCATGTTGATACACCGTCCCAGTTGTTTCATGTCAGTTGTAGTTGTTGCTCAAACTTGTTCTATTATAAAGCCCAAGTGCAATTTATCAAAAGATTTTAGTTCATTGATTTTAGATAATGGATTGGAGACCAAACCAATTTTGCAATTATGTGATTTATTTCACTTGGGCTATTTAATAATGTAACGGTATAGATAAATGCAACTGAAGCGGAACAATAATTGAGTTGGTATATCACTACGCACGTTCAGAGTACCGTTGGTGAGGTGGCAAGGCATGTTCAAAAAAGTTCTTCTTGAAAGTAGGTTATCTTGGTAGAACACATAGAAAACAATCTATTGATTCTTTATTTTTCTGAAAACTCTCAAGCAATGGATTCATGATTATTTGTCATTATTCCATCATTTTATCCCAAAAAATTTGCAACAGAAGACTTTTTTTCTCGAAATTGTGAAAGTTGAGGGTAGTCCAAAATAAATATCCATTCTCTAGCACGGAAATATCACCCCTTCCAGAAATAATCAAAGTACGTTTTACTCAATTTTGGAGGGTGGACAAACTGCGCATATTTTTGTAGTGAATGTTCTCATTCACGTGGTATGGTAATAAGTTTTTTCAGGAAATCGGGTCAAAGTTACGGAGATAATAATAGGCAGAATCCAAATGTGTCATTTTATCCCCATTTTTCGCAGCATTATATCAATTTTTGAAAATTGTTTCATACATCCGAAAAGCAGCGTCATCAGCTTTGTTCAGTAAAAAAAGTATTTAGAATCAGTACCAATTTAGGGACATGGTGCCCAGAACATCGACGAAAGGTCGCGATTTTTCACGAATTTCCAGAGTGCCCATTATCTCGGTGAAAATGTTACCTAAAAGTTTTTCGATATTCTGAGTGGTCATGACCTAGTCTATCACCAATACAAATATTGATTAAGGTTTACTGGACAACCTGTATTCAGAAGTATAGTAGATTGCGTGTCCAGAGACTACAGTTGAGTTGGTTAATGGAAGATATCTGAAAACCAGTTCAGGAGTAACACTCATTTGAAAATTTGAGGTTCTTTCCTTGATATCTTGAAATACACTGATTCGATCAGATTCGCTGTAGTACCCAAATGTGCTTGAAATAACTGAAATTAATTGATTAATAACTGTAAATTTCACTGAAATTTCAATCGATTCGGAAATATTGCGAAGCTATTATTTTGAACAGAGACATTTTAATGAAATAAAGCCATTCATGAATGCGAATGATATTAAGTTTCAAACCCGATCTACAAATTCCGACTAGATAAGTCTTTTTCGAGAGGTAGTCTTATGTAAGGGACCCTGCCAGATGATTCCGAAGATTTGATTAGCACGAAAATTGCCTAACCTTCAATTTTATTTTTGCCGAATTCCTGCAGGAATTCATTTTGATCAGATCATTATATTCAGAAAAATAATATTTGCAAACACACATTCGTCCCAAACAGCGTCCATAGTAAACACAGTACATCTCGAATGAAAACTTAAAACTGAATATTTGAAGAGCAGGTTTGTAAATTGATGAAATTTGAGAACAGGTAGAATCCATGCAGAAATATATAATCGATTGAGTTAGTATAGAATAATAAGGGTATTTATTCATTTAAATAACAATTGAAGGTTTACTGTCATCTCAAAAATTATTTCGACCTACCGCAATCACAATATCGAAGCAAATTATTGGCTTGATATCATTGTAGAGTAGATTTGGATGATTCAAAACTCTAATAATTCGGATTACAAAAATTGTAATTGATATATCGAATGCGGTTTCATTTCCTGTTCAAAGAGAGGTTAGTTCTGATGGTAGAACGGAAAACGAAATAATATCAATTTCATTAAAAGAAATTTTATCGCATTGAAAGAATCAATAGGTCCAATTAAAATTTGTACTGTCCTGGAAAAACGAAATTGAAATAATTACATGAATATAATTCATTTTCCATATCGATGCATATCTACGTTCACAAGTACACACAAAAAAGTATCACCCTACACAAAACAGGCTGATGTTTTATTCCGGGAAATTCATTCTAGTTTATATATAACTTATAAAATATTCGTTTGAATTAGGATGATGGTTTCCTCAAGATCATTTTTTAAGATGAAGGAATAAACTTGGTTCGGGGCATTTTTAACGATCTTAAGGAAACAGCCAGTGTTATTGATTAGGAAAATTCCGTTTTCTTCAGCTAAGACAATCAATTACATTGTTTAGAGCATTTCCAATAAGTCAAACGAAAAAACATTCAACTAACATTTTGAGTAAAAACATTTTCTCATTACGAAAACTCATATATTGTTCATGTGAAAAATGTAAATTTCTCGTTTTAAGAAATTTCAACTACTCATGTGGAAATATCTCATGTGCGTCAAGCTAGTGACTCATACCTAGAATTTTAATATTTTAATATTATGGGTATTTGGTGCCAATCTGTGCCATATGTATTGAATTTTGTGCCCGTATAGTTTTCGAGATATTTTGAGTTTTTCAAGTGAGTCACCAGCTTGACGCTGTGACTCATATATTAAAATTTGAATTTTTTTTTCACTATTAAATTGTGCCAATTCGTGCCGTATGTAGCGAATTTTGTGCCCGTATATTTTTCGATATATTTTGAGTTTTTCAAGTGAGTCACCAGCTTGACGCTGTGACTCATATATTGAAATTCGAAATTTTTTTCACTATTAAATTGTGCCCATTTTGTGCCAATTCGTGCCGTATGTGGCGAATTTTGTGCCCGTGTAATTTTGGAGATATTTTGAAATTTTCCAGCTTGACGCTGTGACCCATATCATCAATGATACTAAACGCGTTACAGGCAATACCGTCGAACCACTGCATGAGGTCAAGAAAAACTTTTGGTGAAAAATGGTAATTTTCATGAGAATTTTTCGGATATTCCTAAGGCTACTTGTCTGGGCGTGATGTCTGAACATGATTGGAAAGAAAATATTCCGAATTTGCCGTCGTTTTGATCTCTTATTGCGTAAAATGGAGAGATATTTTCAGAGAATTCTAGAAAAATATTGATATATTCCAAAGGTACGAAACTACAGGAAAGAATTTGGCTACTGGGTTCAATTTAGATTAACCGTGGGTTTCACAAAGCTTGATCGTCCGATTAACGCTTTGATATTCGGTGGTGTTCTCAAAAATGAACTGAAATTGAGCATAGAATTGTCTTGATCAGAACAATCACGTTAATCAGAGCTTTGTGAAACCCGTTATAAATGTTTTGGTACGATCGAAAAGACGAAAAAATCTCGAAAAGCGCGCATTTCGCAATGATCAGGTGCTTCCTTGAATTGAATCTCGAAACTGAATTGAGGTTGAGTGTCGTTGAAGATCGTGGAATTAAATTGATCGAAAATTTGCATGAAATGATAAAAATATGAATGAAGTAGTTGGATGATATAATAAGCAGTTTACCTGGTATGTTCTTTCGAAGCAAGTCTCAGTTGAAATGAATTAACATCAAGATGACAATAATTTCTTGAAATTTGCCGAAATTGAATGAATTATTCAATTCGGATTAAACCCGCAGTTATGGTTAATTGTCGGTTCAAACTTGCACTCAACAATAAGTACCGGACCAGACACACAATTATCCATGATTGTCAGGTCAAACCAGCCGATATTGGATTAATGTCAATCCAAACTGGCAATTATGGTTAATGGTCAGTTCAAACTGGCAATAATGGTTAATTGTTAGATCAAACTTGCAATTAGCAATTTTTGGCATTTTTGTTTTTCTGATTAGATGAGCAGAAGATTTAAAAAAATATATTTTATGAGCAGAGGGCTCTACCTAGTGGAACCTAGATGGGTGATCGCAAAGTAGTACGTAGTTTGACGCATACATTGACAGATGATCAATCGTGCAAGAGATCTCGAATACGCGTCAGAGCTTTAATAGAGATTTTTTCATAATGATTTTTTCAATTATATCATGATTATAACTCATATACCTACTATACAAATGAGCTACTTCCCACTATAAGATTGTTCCATATCCAAGTTTTTAGAATCAAATCAAAACATCCAATCTAGCTTGAACCCAGTAGCCAAATTCTTCTCTGTAGTTTTGTACCTTTGGAAAATATCAATATTTGCGGTATTTTCCTAGAATTTTCTAAAAATATCTCTTATTTAACGCAATAAGGGATCAAAACGACAGCAAATTCAGAACTTTCTCTTTCCAATCATGTTCAGGTATCACGCCAAGTAGCCCTAGGAATATCCGAAAAAGTATCATAAAAATTACCATTTTTTACAAAAGTTTTTCTTGTTCTGCAGTGGTTCGACGGTGTTGCATGTAACGCGTTTAGTATGATTGATGATATAGGTCAAAGTGTGAAGCTGGAAAAACTCAAAATATCTAGTAAATTATACGGGCAAAAAATTCACCACATACGGCACGAATTGGCACAAAATGGGGACGATTCAATAGTGAAATGAAATTTCAAATTTCAATATATGAGTCACAGCGTCAAGTTGGTGACCCACTTGAAAAACTCGAAATATCTCGAAAACTAGACGGGCACAAAATTCGCTACATATGGCACGAAATCGCACAAAATGGGCACAATTCAATAGTGAAAAATAAATTTCAAACTCCAATATATGAGTCACAGCGTCAAACTGGTGACCCACTTGAAAAACTCAAAATATCTCGAAAACTATACGGGTACAAAATTCGCTATATATGGCATGAATTGGCACAAAATGGGCACAATTTAATAGTGAAAAAAAAATTTCAAATTTCAATATATGAGTCACAGCGTCAAGCTGGTGACTCACTTGAAAAACTCAAAATATCTCGAAAACTATACGGGCACAAAATTCGCTATATATGGCACGAATTGGCACAAAATGGGCACAATTTAATAGTGAAAAAAAATTTCAAATTTCAATATATGAGTCACAGCGTCAAGCTGGTGACTCACTTGAAAAACTCAAAATATCTCGAAAACTATACGAGCACAAAATTCAATACATACGGCACAAACTGGCACAAAATGAGCACAAAATACCCATAATATTAAAATATCAGAATTCTAGGTATGAGTCACCAGCTTGACGCACCTAAATATCTCCATTATCTGCTAGAGATTCTGTATTTCAATATCCTTAATACTTGTATATTCTTTTGTGAATGAGCAGTATATTTCTGAGTACCTATATTAAACAATATGTCTTATCACAGTATTAGCAGAGTAAATGTAAATGTGATACAACACATTTCTGTAAATGAATCGATTCAAATTCTATTTTACCATATTCCATTACATATACATATATGGGATAAATTATGGTACGATGTAAATATCTTTTGAACGAAAAAGACAATATTCATGAAATTTTGCAGGTAAGTGCAATGGCGTAAAATGCGTCTGGTGTACAATTTTTTGTTGATAATATACTTCCGGTTGAACCGGAAATACCCTCAACTTTTTTAATTTACATGGGACCTCCTGTATATCTTAGCAGATATTGAAAGAACTTTGGATTCCGAATGCGTACATATAAGTTTAGTGTAAAAATCCATAAAAGCGAGGAATTATCGCAAGTTAATCAACTTCTTTTGAGTTTTTAATATTACCATGAAAAACGTTCAGATACTTGTGTATCTGAATATATTTAACTATTTCAGCCGTTCCTATTTGCTAGTTGATATCAATCATAATTAAAACTAGTTTTGTCATTTCTACGTTTTTACTGCCAATACAATTGGATATTAAATTTTAAGGGTTACATTGTGGAACCGCGCAGTTTCGAACTTATTTCAAGTTCATCATCAGACACTGAAGATTCTACAAATGTTACAAAGTATTTCTGTAAACACTGATGAAAAAATGTGGTAGGAATGGTCATAAATTCGGTCAAAACGGAAAAAACATTTTCGAGCGTTATGCAAATGAATACAATTTCAGCTGTTATTTGAACGCGTTGATCATTTTGGAATAACACAGTTCTGTTTGTTTATTATTCATAATTTCGAAGTTATTCTTGTGCACCAATTTATAATTTTCGATGGATTCAGGGCCGGCGCGAGCAATTCTGGCGCCTGAGTCAAAAATATTTTGTGCGCCCTATCATATGATAGCATAAAAATAGCGAAAGTTAAGTTTATCGTAAAAATTGAAGTAAGTGTGAATGCAAAATACTAATCCCAATATACTTGTATTAGTAGGTATATCAAGTGTGTCCAAGGTTTTTCTTTTAAATGAAACAAAAAATATTCCAGCTTCTCTCCACCTATAATACGCATATCAGAAAATGGAATGAAATATCACATCGAAAAAGATGGAAAATAAGCATAGTATTATTATGTAAATATTATACCTTTACAAACAAAACATAAAAAAGTATAATCATAAACTATGTATAAAATGATATAAAAACTTAAATAATCGATTTTCCATACAAGGTCCACGACATGGCTCACCTAAGTATAATTCGAGAATAACACGTCCCAATACTAACAAACATGCACAAGGTTCTGACCTCATGTCAGTGCTTTCATAATTTTTCCAACATCATCTTCAAAATCAAATGAAAAAGAGACGTACTGACCAAATTTTTGTTTGAATCTTCTAATCATGCAATCCTACGACATTTTGCAAAAACATGTGCGTCATTGTTCTCCTCTGAAATACCGATATAGACTGGATTCGTGATTTGGTAAATATTGGAGAAACAATATGACGAAGTTTAAGGTAACTCCGAAACCGACCAATCGATTTCGCCCTTTTTCAAAAGCAACCCACATATCTGAACTATATCGTGAAAATTTCAAGTCCCTACCAACTTTTTGTTTGAGAGTTAAGATGACCTGGAGTTTTTTGGTCCGCATCGCACAAAATATAATTTTTTTAATTTTCTAATGGCCCGATAAGTTTGCGCGTCATTATTATAATCTCTATATATGTGGTTCCGGAAATAGTGAAAAAATAGTAAAAAATTCAAATTTCAATAGCTATTGAATGGATTTGGCCCTTTAACGAACTTAACCTCGGAATTTTAGACCCGAACCCACCTTCGAAATTTCAAAGCCCTAACCTAACCAAACCTTACTCCATCAAATCGGGAGTTATCGTGTACACGGACGGCCGGATAGAATTATTTCTGAGCACGGATTTTCCACCAGGAAGTCGAAACTAGACCTAGTCATTCGAGATCATTTTCGGCGCAAAAATCGAAAATTACAGATATTTGAACGAAACGATATAACGCTGCTCCCTAGAGAACAGACGCGGAAGAACTGCCAGTTTACCTTATGTTTTTTCTTTTCCCAGTGCTGCTACGCCGATGTTTAGTGCATACAGGGTAGATAGGTATTATATTCACTTTCCACAACACACCATAAACGAACGATATTGGAATCATCAAATCATAAGGCATCGGGCATTGATAGGGTCGCAAAGCTCGCAGTTGAGTGCCGCTACCAAAATATTAAATATCATAACATCAGCGGCAAGATGAGAGAAAGCTGAAATCTTCCAGAATATCTGTAGGAAGTCGGTATCGTCCAAGAGTCCGTGGCAGACCGCAGAAAAAGACAGTATGCCATTGTCGGCGTAATAGAGTGCGGTAATAAAACTACAGTGACACGCGATGTGACTTCGGCATATTTCATTGAATGAATTAAATTATTATTATTATAAATATGATTGGATAAACTTTGATTACAGGTGAATGTTGACACATTTTGAAGCTGCAGCATTAGCAGACCCCAGACAGGCTTTATTTTCAATATGCAATTTAAATAAAATATGAAAAGACTCCCCTTCGATTTTGCCCGAAATGCCGCCCCTAGCAAAGTGGCGCCTGAAACGACTGCCTCGCTGCCCCACCCCTAACGCCGGCCCTTGATGGATTCTAATGATCTTCCGATGATTCCGAGTATTTTGAAATATTTTTCATAATCTACATAGCAAGTGATCGATTCCGATTCCTGCACCATTTACCAATTCTAGAAAATGGCTCTGATGTCGAAGTCATTTACTAGGTATTTTGCACCTCAATCAACCGAACAGAAAGGGTTGTTTGCTTGGTTGAATTGATGGCATTTACTAGTAGTTTTTATTTCAGTTTCGCGATTCGCTCCGGATAAGGGTAACGTGAAAGATCTATGGCAACTAGTAACGACTGAAACAGTTCAATATATTCAATTTGTTGATCTGAACGTTCAAGATGAAAAACGCATTAGACGTTGATTAACGTTTGATAATTCCTCGCTTTTATAGATTTTTCACACTAAACTTAGTACGTGAGCATTTGAAATCCCAAGCTCTTTCAATATCTGTAAAGATATAGGAGATCTCATATAAATTAAAAAAGTTGAGAGTATTTCCGGTTCAACGGGAAGTATATTATCATCAAAAAATTTTACATCAGATGCATTTTGCGCCATTGCACTTATCTGCCAACTTTAATTTATATTGTCCTTTTCCTTCAAAAGATATTAACTTGGTTCCCTACTTTATCCCAACCCTGTATACGTATGAAATATAATTAAATGGGTAGAAATTCAAACACATTTTCATATTTCACTATTTGACAGTTTGCATTATTGATCCCATCAAAGAATCATGACGGTTTAACCTAAAACATGCAATGAGGTGAACAAATTGAGTGAATCAGATCCCAGCGGATCTTTGGCGAGTAACTATTTTCGAAGTAGTTTCTACAGAGATAGAATCGCGAAATTTAATTTTAAAGTCAAAGTATTACACGAAAGAATATTAAATTTTTGGAGAGCTCAAAACTCAATGGATTTACGAATCATTGTGTTCTGAAAATTAACTAATCTTATGGAACTACTATCTACTGAACAACAGCGCTTAATCTATTCGCTCTCATTGCTCTTCAATTTTTTAGTACAAGTCAGGTTTGAGGTAGTTAATATCTGCGTATGTGTTTCCTACAATTTGATGTAATCAGGAAATAAATTAGGCATATTGTATTCACTCGTTCAATTGATGATTGTAAAAGGTTTTCCAATAAGAGGTGTTATTTTGAGTAGCCCGCTATTTCGGTAGATGTCACTTTTGAAGCTGTCATTTTTTGACATTTGAAAAGTAGAAACTACGCCATTAAAAAAAAATGGCACGATATACGCTTCAACAACGCATTGAGATTATTAAAATTCACTATAAAAATAGTGAAAATTTGGCAGAGACGGGTCGTAAAACTCGAACATTTTTGGGTCGTCGTGAAGCACCTTGTCGAACCGCAATAAAAAAATTGGTGGAAAATTTCGAGCTGTTTGGACAAGTTAGTGATGTGAAGAATAAAACCCGTGCACGTCGCTCAAGAACAGCCGAGAATATTGCTGCTGTAGACGAAAGTGTTGAAAAAAACCCAGGTTTGTCCATTCCTCGTCGTTCTTCGGAATTAGGCATTGCACAAACGTCATTACAACGTATTTTGCATAAAGATTTGGGTCTTAAGGCTTATAAAGTTCAGTTAACACAAGAACTCAAGTCGGCCGATCATCAACAACGTCGTGTCTTTGCTGATTGTGTCGTTGAAATGCTTGAAAATGATCCTGAATTCCATCGAAAAATCATCTTGAGTAATGAGACATCAATGCTAAGGTTTAATCGATCGTATTGCTCTGCAAGACTATGTACGATCTACAAAATAGTAAAGAATGGCTAAACGCGCCCTGGAATCACTTCAGCAGGAAACCAACATCTGCAAATTCAATACGAATTTTGCGAAAACCTCTTAATGCAGGAATAGCACGTATAATTATAAATTATAACATTGAACTCGCAAACTTGATAACAAGAAATAGGGCTCGGTAAAGAAAAGATTTTGAAAGTTTCTAACATCTATGTTTTTGGATTAATTGAATACGACGACAAGATTCTTGGTACAAGAAACCTTGAAAAGCACTGACGCGAAGTCAGCAGCATTTTACACGTTCATTTACATTGCGAAATGGCTACTTGGAAATTTCATTGAAATTCAATAGAAATATGAAAACTTTAAAAAAAAAAGTTTTGTCAAATTTTTAAATTTTTCAAAGGATAATTCTTTTTATCGAAACTGTCCATCTTCGGAAAAATCATTGTTCATCAGGAAATCAGCACGGACTCAGACATATTTCTTTCCAATATTTCCAAAGACGAATATTCGATGAAGCTGAAACACTGTAGTTAAGTATTGACCCGAAGCTCTTCGCCAGTCTGTAGTATTATCTTTTAAGTAAGCATCATGAATGACTCCGATACAATGACAAGACTCTAGCGTTCGCCCTCCCATGGGTGAACACCTGCGCGTTAACTGACCTAACCAAGTACCTTAACAACTCAGAACACGAAATTCAAGGCACAATCCTGAATTAAATTTCCGTTTCTGATTCAAACTGGCACTGTCCTAAATTAAACTAACCTAACCTAACCAGACAACAAAATTAAACTTAACCATACTCTATTGTATGGACGGTGGTCAATTTTTGATCGGTTTTCACCCATGGCAGGGGGCGACCGCTATAATTTTCAGATACAATGCTCATGCGTTACGGGGGAGTATCGAAAAAATTTCCAGGGAATCATCTCATGAAGCATAGTGTGAATAGACGATCGTAATACGTCGATTGACGATTTATTGACGCCGCTGTCCTTCATTATGTCGCAGTAGGATCCAGTAAACTTTTCGAATCTTCACCAGTAGCTGTCGTGAAAGGTTGACGCAAACAAATATTCTAAACTTTAGATCTTATTTTCAGGAAAATTCAAAAAATATATATCTGATTGGACTGAAACAGAGGGTTCGAATTTTCGGTGTTGATTAGAGGAAAAAATTTAAACGGAATCGGAGATATACTTTTTGAAATAGTACATATATAAATTTCTAAAATAAAGTCCCTAATTTTTCTATTGATTTCTTCCTCAGAAAAATAAGGAAATCTGATGGGACTGAAATGAAATGAAAAAAAAATGATATGAAACTTTTCAAAAAAAAAATATTTTAAATTTTCCTATGGATAATTCTTCTTATTGATACTGTTCATCTACCAAACAAGTTTTATTCCGATCAGATGAATATTTTTCGAGTTATTGAAAAACTTTAAGACTCTAGTTCTTTCCTTTCGAAAGTTACAGCACACACCGCCGGCGGACGGTCGGAGGGACAGAATTAAATTTGACCACGGATTCTTCTTCAGGGAGTTCAACCCAATCGTTAAAGACCATTTTCGGCGCAAGATCCGAAAATTACACACATCGTGACGAAATGATAACGCGCTGTTCCCTAGAACAAGTGCGTAAAAAACAACTACTCGGAACTGTGTTCTCGCTAAATAGGAATACTCGACGACCAGTTGGTCGCGTACGCCAAAGCTCTCCCACAGTAGTAGGCGTGTATAATACGTAGTTGTTAAATCAAACAAAAGCGATCGCCGTTTTCCTATTTAACGAAGCGCTCGACTCTGCCTCGGACAGTTAATTGTTTCGTCTCGATAGCGCTAAGTTGTTTCGCTGGTCGAAACGTCAAGTGAGTAACGGGAGGAAAACGTTTGTTTTCAGTCGCGTCTCACTGCGATTTTCCTCATACGACAGTGATATAGTTCGCGGTACGAAAATTTTATTGTTCAAATTTTTGTTGGTGCTTCATTTTATTAGCCGGAATGTTGTCTTCTGAAGATAATCTGCTAAGAGTCCGAGTTTCGCCGAAAAAAGCGAACAAAGTGGTTTTTGATGATGGCATGGATAGGATACCTCCTAATTCGGATCAGCTTTTTGGGAATTTGCCGTGGTTGAATATTATGGCGGATATTGCGCTGACTGCGGCTATTTCAGAGATGAAGGTAGGATAATATTGAATATAATGAAATCTTGCAAAGAACCCTAGAAAATAACTAACTTGAGGTCGTGAGCTATCACGCACTTCTTCAAATTCGTTGCCGAAGGCAATTTCGCTTCCTGGTGGGAAGGTTTAGTGATATCCTCTTCAAATGGTCACCATGAAATTCTGCATTAACCTTCAAATATCTTTTTTCAATCGAATACAATATTTCAATTCAATCCAGTACGTATTTTTGAAAATTTTCAGGAAATAAAATTTGAATGTGAATGTTTACGAATCGTTGAGCGACATTTTTCCCATTCACGAATTTGGTCTTCGTAATAACAAGCCCCAATTCTACCCTATAATTAGTCTCTAATTTGTTCCTTTCGTTCAAGGCTGGCCTAATCACTGATCGTGAACACACTAACTTTGAGAGAATCTGCCTAGGGACTTGGTAATTGTATAACAGCTTTTGAGTTGAATCTCGATGGCCGAATTGGCGGATTGGTTACATCCACCCAATCATTCCGCAGATATTCCCATTCAATTTTCCCAATTTCCCAAAAAAGATGTATCGAATTGAAATCTAGTACTTGATTGTAACATGATACTCTGAAAGTGCATGCAGAATTTCGTAAGGACCATATGATTGGAAGATATTTGATTACTGAAACTTTAATTTTTTATTTGGTAAATTCTTCTTATGTCGATTCAAAGAATTTTGCACACGTTTGCACATCAGCATTTACCAATTGATTACCAAGTTTCATCATGATCAGATCAGCATTTTTGAGTTATTCCAGAAATAACAATGATACCGAGGCAATGAGCATAAAATTTGTTATATTTTTCCACAATATCTGTGGAGATAAATTGGTTACCGATCAAACTGAAATTCAACTTACTGTTGTGTACCACAAATTATGTGCCAAACCCCATTGCAGGCTAATGAAGAATTTCCGAAAAAACAATTTGTTTCAACAAAAATCTGGAAATCCGAATGCATGTTATTTTCTAATTTTCAGCCGTGTATGGTCTTGAAAGATAAGGTTGGATGGACTACCCGAAAAAAAATCTATGTTCGAATTTTATTCTGTCTTGCAGGCAGTACTTCTGTGTGTATTTCAACTTTCGAGGGTACATACATACTAATTCCTGAAATTTTCAAGGAAGGTTTTCAACCCAGCAATTTCGAAGTGATAACTAGCTGGCTTTAACTCATAAAATACTGATTAACTGACAATTTGTTCTCAACAAGAAATTCGAGCAAATGAGGACAATTTCAAATTTCACCAACTCCGAACCCCTTGGAACGATTTGCCCATTCTCATTCGGCTTTCCATTTCGTTCGAAAGTGATCGTATTCTCTAGGAATCAACGTGCTTCGATTTTGCCCAAATGTCTGTGATTTTCTATTTTTTCCCGAGAACTTTCTTGAACGTAGGCAAACTGAGATCAGAAAAAGCTAATGACTTGATAGGTAGGTTGCGCTTCCAAATGCGCCAGTAAATGGTTCAAATCAGCCAAGCTGTTCCGGAGTTAAACTGATTTGGATTTCTGAGGTTTTTTCTCGATATATCATGAGCTTAAAAAGGAATCGGATTGCAGGATTCGACGAACTACTATCCTGAACCTTAACCATACCCTTACTCTTAACCTTAACCTTTCCCTTACTCTTACCCTTACCCCTACCATGAATAGCTAGTTGTCGAATTCTGACTACCAACTTTACGCTGAATTTTGTCAGGAGGTACTGTCGGGAATTCCAAGAAACAAATCTCATTGAAAATTCCTTTGAAAAAAACCTAAAATTATCCATCAGATATAAAATGAAATTTGGCACGTACCTTAAGGTGAATAAGTAACAATAGCGTGCCAAATTTCAGTTTGATACGATATTTATTTCCTCAAATATTGGGAAAGAGGCTATATATTTACGTTGAATTGCATGTAACTTCGCCGACGTTTCAGACATCATTTGTCTTTTCTCATAGCAGCAATGATATAAAACTATTCATAGAATATCATGTTCAGCGAAAAGATCTGACGCTTACCTCGTTATAATATTTAACAGAAAATGTCTTTTTCATTTCCTTATAATCGACTTTATTTCCTAAATAGCTCAAGAAATCCCGCCAGTGCAGTAAATTTGAACATGCGCGAAAAAACTGCTGTCTGCAGGTCTTTTCTTGATTTCTTGTATATATAAATTTGAATTTTACATAGAGAACTTATTTAATGAGAGTTAATATTATGTAATTATATATATGAAAATATGAAAGGAACTACATACAATACACTTCAGATGATCAAAATCTGTCATCGATCTGATCAATTTAACAAAATCGATGATATATTACTGCATGCATCTATATATATTGACGGAAGACTGTTAAAAAATTAAGATTATATATATGTTTATACCACAATTAGTGATAAAATGATATCTGCTTTTGACCATTATCTATGTGAACTCGTTCCAATCAAAAATCCTTGTAATACACCTACTCATTAGCCCATTAATTACCAAGATAATGAATAATAGATAATAATGAAGTTTCAATTACAATTTGCATTTGTGAGATATTGGAATTGAATGAGTAAACAAATGTCTTTAATTACGTCGTATGTGCGCTCTCTAACCGTGGTGGATAGCAACTACAGAAAAGCTGAAAAATTGTTACATTGCAGTATGCTTTTCGCTGCTGTTTTAGAGTCCCGAACTATTAATATCAAGGAATTTTGAAAGTTATGTTATAACTATGCTTGAAGAAAACATATACTAAGGTTGGAATTGCAAATGTGAAGAGTATGCTCAATAAGAAAAATACCAATAGAAGAATATTATCATCAAACTGCGATGTTATAATCATTTCCCTGTAAAGCATTTTCTAGTCACTCTAAAATAATATAATTCATGTATATTATCCTATTCCATTGAAAAATTGGTAAATTTCAGAAAAAAGTAATGTTTTTAATTTTTCTTGCGGTATTAACAGAAAGACAAAACCTGAAAAACTATCTAAAAACTTCGAGACTATTCGTCTTCTTCTTAGGAAGTTTTTATTACCGGACGGACAGATAGCATTGATTTTTATCTCCAGTACTTCTGATCAGGGGCGGATTAACCGGTACCATCGTATAAAGAGGGATCCCTCCTTATACAATGCCGGTACGCTTAGTACGCTTAAGCGTAGGGCTCCGAGGTCCATAGGGACCCCCGATCGAATCAATATTTTGCAGAATAACGTGAAAATTCTCAGTCACACGAAACGCAACCAGACCTAGAGGAAAATTCAGCTGCCTGCAAAAAAATAACATAAAATCAAAGGTTCCCCTTCCGCATGTTTTCTTCAATGATCCTCAATTCCCAAAAGGATGTGGTAAATAGTTGTCGGCATCTCTTCGAAATTATGGTACATGCCACCGTCAATATTGTGTGGAAGGACGGGTGCAAAGTGCATGACACTTGTTGCCAAAGAATAAGCTATGCTTACGGTTATTTCGGATTGAGAAATAATTCTAGAACGCTTTCAGAAAATTTCTTCAAAACTTTTAGCACTTTATTGCGCGCCTGTTCTGGGGAAAGCATTCTATCGTTCTGTCGAAATGTCTGTAATTTTTTTCTCGAAAATGGTCTCGAATGACTAGGTTGGTGTCACTGATGAAGAATCCGGTGTCAAAATCGATACTCTCCGGCCGTCGGACATCCGCGTATGCACGATTACGGGCGTACGGAGCATCCTATCGCCTTGAAACTTTCAGGGTAGGATTTATTTCGAAATGCGACGGTTAAGTTCGTTGATAAGCGAAATCTGCTGAATGATTTTGGAATTATAGCCATTAGGAATTTTGAGATTATTTCCCTGATATTTCAGGAACAAATGGGGCGATTGTATTGAAACTTGGATTCAGTTGAATCATAACAACGCGTAAATAATTTTGTTGGGATTGTTCTGTCAGTAAACAAAAAAATATTTCCCAAATATCTTTCAAAAAAATGTTTTCGGAAACTATTCGTAATATTCGAAAAAAAAATCTGCTTATCTCTTGAGCTCCATACTTCACAGCAGTGTACCAAATTTCAGTTCGATACGGTCGTTATTCTCGGAGATATCAAAAAATATATCAAATTTCGTGGTTTTTCCTTCGGTATCGTAATTTTTTCCGGGATAACTCGAAAAAATTTAGGATGAAACTTAGTTATCGGTTTGAAAATGCTGATGAACAATTTTGTACAATATTTCGTGATGATCGTTTCATAAGAACGATTTTCTGATTATATTGTCCTAATGAATTCTCTATGAACCTTCTAGCTATTATTTTTCAATAAAGTACTGGATTTCGGATTTAAATCCAATCCTACTCCATAAATGAGAAGTTTCAAAGTTGCTTCTTTCGGAAGCTATTGTGTTTACGATCGGCCGTTGGGCATGATATAAAAACTGCAGACATGGAAACGAAAAAAAAAATCTATCAAAGTAGTTTTCCGGCATATTATTTTTAGGTTTCAATAATTTTTCATGTTCATTTTTATAAGTTTTTTTATAGAAAGGCATATTGTTTTG
The DNA here is from genome assembly GCA_958510865.1 of Myrrha octodecimguttata. Classification (NCBI taxonomy): domain Eukaryota; kingdom Metazoa; phylum Arthropoda; class Insecta; order Coleoptera; family Coccinellidae; genus Myrrha; species Myrrha octodecimguttata. The sequence continues at coordinate 9,197,868 of OY294060.1, read as the reverse complement.
TGTTTTTTACCTTATATACTCCTGTTAAATTGTAAATGTTCGTTAATGATTTTTGTAAAATCAATAAATGTTATATTTGTTCTGAGAAAATCGAATTTTGATTGAAATATTGTTTTGGGAGAAAATGAAAAATAAAGGGGGGGGCGAAAGTTTCTAAGCGTAGGACCCTGGAAATCGTCGAAATAATAACCGTAGTACAGGTAGGTACGTTGAAAGAATTTCGAGGAATTTCGAAACAGTAAGACCCAAAACATTTTGTTCGTTCACTGGTATTTGTGCATATTTCTCAGCCTCCACAACTACTTTTTTGTATTGGGAATGAATGGACAATCCTTTTATGATCGTAAAAATATAATGTTCCTTTCAGAATTTTCTAGAAATTCATTTTCTCGCCAATTCCGTGTAGTATTGCAAAAAAAATTTAATTCGAACGTTCTAGCGGATACGAATGGAGAAATTCCACTATTCTGGCATGCAGTCTTTATACTCATCGACTTTCACAATGACCATTTCATGGCATGCCTGTACCGCCTGCAGAGTGACCAAAATAATTCTTGAATAAAACATTTCATCTGGCATTTTTCCGCTTTCTACATGCTTACCGATATAATGAATTGCTGCCTCGAAAAGTTCCAGAACACCGCGCTGAAATTCTATCTATTCGGAATAGAAACTGAACGATCCAATTATTATAATCAATTTTGTGATTCGTCCGTGAGTTTCTATAAATTATGGCGATAGGAAGTGAAGTGTTGGCCGGAAGTAAATGCTAGAGCTGTAATTATGCTTATTTTTCTTAATTATTATCAATGAACAATTTTGGATTACGAGTGTCCATAAACAAGTTATTTTCAATTCATTTTTATAAAATGATTGTTATAACGATGTTTTTGAGATATTTCAATAGATTGTATGATTTATATTACGCAGAGTAAACAAAATTGATAATACGCTATTATTCATTTAAGTTATCAGTAAGTTGATATCAATGGATTGAATTGAAATTCGGCACGAATGGGAAACTTCTTGTTGTTATTCAGATTCGTTATTCTGAAAATATCTAGAAAAGCACTGACGTGAATACATCAGCATTTGAGCACATGTTCAAATTTGTTGCCAAGACGCTTAATGATCTATATCTATCAAGTATTAGTAATAGCAATAGTCATTAGTAGAAAGGAAAACAGGTCATCGAAGGAGGGAAAAAACTAGAATATTCAAGCATTTAGTACCCGATCCTCACATGCCTTCCCGAATGCATTGTTTAAGTACTATTTACATTTTTAAATCATAAATGTACAATCCATAAACTGTCAAAATGTCAATTTGCTTGGATATACCACGAACCACGGCACGTTTCTCTGCAGCCTATTATTGTGTCCTCATGATCTGATGAGACCCTGAACAGCTTCTCCAAAAGTCAATGGTGATTGAAACAGAATAATACGAGTGTACAGCTTTTGCGCCCATGTTCTGGGAAACAGCGTGCTATTATTTTGTCCACATGTATGTAGTTTTTCTCGGAAACCATCTCAAAGGACTACTTGCGCGTAAAAATGTAATAAAATCATTATTACGCGCTTGTTCTAGGGAACAGCGCGTTATCATTTCGTCACGATGTCTGTAATTTTCGAATTTTGAGCCGAAATTGGTCTCAAACGACTAGGTTGGACTCACCGTTGAAGAATCCGTGGTCAAAATTGATTCTGTCCGTCCGGCCGGCCGTGTGCGCTATAACTTTCGAAAGGAAAGACCTAGAGTCTTGAAATTCTCAGGTTAGATTGAGATTCTGAATATCTCGGTTAAATTCGTTAATGGGCCAAATCTGTTGAATGGTTTTTGTGCCACAGCCATTTAAAATTTTGATTTTTTTAGTAACTCGAAGAATATTTATCTGATCGAAATGAAACTTGGCTGGAAGATGAACAGTGTCAATAAGAGAAATTATCCATGGAAAAATTCGAAAAAAAAAATTTTTAATTTTTTTTGAAAATTTTTATATTCCATTGAAATTTCACTGAAATTTCCAAGTCAGCATTTCGCAATGTGAACAAGCGCGTAAAAGCTGCTGATTTCACGTCAGTGCTACTCTAGATTTTTCAATATATGTTATCATTTTCGAATATTTGGGGAGAAAATTCAAATAATGAAAAACCATACCCAATTATCTTTCAATCTATCAATAACTGTGAAAGGAAATCCCTCCCTCTAATCCAATTTTAAGTCTTCCAGAACGCATCATCATAAACAGTTGCACCCTCACTGTGATGCAAATAGCTTATTTCCTAGATGGATAGAGTTATTGAAAACAATTCATTGTACAGACTCACTATCTATAGGAATTTCATTGTCGGATACGTCACGAAAATCCTACGCAGTGAGTCTTAGCCGCTGAAAAATTAAATTGTCTGATTTGTTTTGTTTTGACGCTACTATACCAGTATGGTGGATCAATTATAAGAAGTGGATTTGCATGAGAAGAAGGCAGATTGTAAGTGCTTGAAAGGATTAGGCGCGTGCCTTAACCGTTCGACCGCATCTGAAACATGAGACATCCAAAAAAGGAATGCGTGGTTTTGATCAAGAACTTGTGGGCAGATGTTGATCCATTATGCGCGGCGAGAAAAACGTTCGCACTCAGATGAGAATCGCACCTGGGTACCTCCGATAAGTCATCGAATCGCAGCCAACCAGCTGTGGGATTCGGATACCAAATATATTATAGACCTGTGTAGCCCCGCGAATCTGAACCTACCGACATGCTTTTGACGGTTGTCAGCTGGCGAAAGATTTGTGCAAACATGTTTTCAAAAATACTCGGAAACTCGGAGATGAGCACAATATTCGTTTACTTCGAGCATTTCATTTTTTTCTACGAAAACAGAAATTTCGTCTGGTTCTTTAAACTTCGTGGTTGAGCTCTTTGAACTTTACTTCTCATTCATTTAGTATAGAAAATTAATATAGTATAGAACAACAGGGTCCATTTGATGAGGGCGCTTGCTCAACTAAGATTGCTGAAAGTATGGTAGAGTTTCAATAAAATTGAAGGATATTCACACAAGCCAGAAACGGAATGAATACTTCGTAGAAGTGCACAAGTATTATCTCCGTAATGCTATTCGAGACCTTCAGTATTTTTTATTTCTCCGACTACCACGCTCATTCAATCCGTTCGGATCTGACTACGTCAACCTAGTCGATATTCGCGTGCTGTCAATAATCATAAATGAACCCTTTAAACTGAAGAATTTCACAAGGACCTCCATCTGATATCTCAATTAGCATATCCGTTAATCTCTATCAATTCGAAAGACTCCTATAAACAAAATTTTTATCGAGTATTTTTGCATACAAACAGATAGCATCGGTGTTCCTTATTTATGATGTGTGTGATTATCCATGAATATTTTTATCTATAAAACTAATAAATAAGCAACATATCAACGTAATATCGATAACACAAACAGCGTAACATGTGTAATTTGTGTAACGCGACCTTCGACGCTGATTAGTGGAACAAAACTCGGATTTATGTAACAGGATTGTTAGTCATATCACGGGAGAAACCTTGCGGGTATCTCAACTAGATTTTGCTCTCATTTAATAGACCCCTTAGAAGATGAAATACACGTTCAATACCTCCAATAAAATGTTTAAAGAAAATGAAAGAGGATATTGTTACTAAAAATGTTGTGTTAATGACGACATAATTTTTATTCAAAACCTGAATAATATTGAATTTTCATGAACATTTCGACTAAAAATAAATATGCCAAGTAATCGGTGAGATTCAAATGCAGAACAAGTATTATAATAAAAAATCCAGCCACTGAAAAAGTACTTTGTTTTTACGCACTTGTTCCGAGAGAAATTGCGTTATCGTTATGTCCTTATGTCTGAAATTCTTGAATTTCGAACCGAAAATGGTATGAAACTATTAATTTGGACCTTAGGAAGAATTCGAGTTATGCCCATTCGAAATTCTTAGGTTAGTTCCTCGATATCTCAAAGAGTACTAATGCCACCAGTTTGAAGCTTCGAAAATTGCTGAAGAATACCAAAGCCCAACTGGTAGAATTCTGTTGGGGTCTACCAGTTGGAAAATTTAAAAGTGAAGCTTTTGAAGGTTTGCGAGGTAGCTTCAACCTCTTTGGGACAGTGTCACGTTTCGTCCCGGCTTAGTTTGGGGGAACTCGTCAGGGCATGCACCAAACTAAGCCGTTTTCATGCCTACGTGAGTGGACACCCCTTGTGAGGACCACAAGGGAGTGTACCAGACCGTTGGGGATGAGCGTATATCCGAGATCTTGACAGGATCTAACCAGAACAGCGTGCGCGCTAGCGCCCCCTGTACGCTGACCGATGATGTTGGCCAAGCGTTACAGGCAGATAACGCAGGATACATAAGACGCAAGATGGTACTGCGCGCGCGACTTAAGTAAGAGCTGAGAGAGGGCGCTCGCTACAGGACTCCCCTTCCAGTGAAAACGATACCAGAAAGATGTATCTGGAGGAGTGTGACCGAGACCGAAAAGGTGTTCTCCTCTAAAACGCGGCTGTGAGCGAGCCGTTGTGCCATTGCTGCGCTGTTGAGCACGAGTCTACGGCGTTTGATGCACGGTTGACCAAACCGTTTTGTGATGAGCCGTGTAGACTGTGTGCTAGAGCGCTCTGCCTCGTCGTTCGAGGAGTGTGACCGATTTAGAGGAGGTCAGCTTTTGACGGAATGTAGTCATGGCCGAATAGACCAGAAGATTTCCCACAAGTGCGGCCGTGATGAGGAGCAGTTGTGTGCCTTTGAAATGTGAGAAACCCGGATTGAGAAACGCTGCGCCACTTGTGAGTTCCTATACCACTCGATATCGTGCAGTGAGCTGGGGGCATTAGAGAGCACATCTTTGAGCAGCGTGTTGCAGCACGAGAGCGAAGTGGCGATGTGGAACCTCCTCGGGATGGTTGCTGAACCATCACCGAGAGAGGAACGGATAGGTTCACACAGTGACAAGCGAGGTTCTCACTGGAAACGAAGATGATCGCGGAGGGACAGAAACTGTGACACCGTCGTTAAAATACATCACGTCGGGGTCACCACTGAAGCTTTTGAAGGTTTGCGAGGTAGCTTCAACCTCTTTGGGACAGTGTCACGTTTCGTCCCGGCTTAGTTTGGGGGAACTCGTCAGGGCATGCACCAAACTAAGCCGTTTACATGCCTACGTGAGTGGACACCCCTTGTGAGGAACACAAGGGAGTGTACCAGACCGATGGGGATGAGCGTATATCCAAGATCTTGAGAGAGTCTAACCGGGACAGCGTGCGCGCTAGCGCCCCCTGTACGCTGACCGATGATGTTGGCCAAGCGTTACAGGCAGATAACGCAAGATACTTAAGACGCAAGATGGTACTGCGCGCGCGACTTAAGTAAGAGCTGAGAGAGGGCGCTCGCTACAAAAGAATCGAAATTTGTTCTGATTTTTGTTGGAAAAAAATTGGTATGTCGGAAACTATCAATCAATTTAGGATGAAATTTGGCATATATTTCAAAGTCAATATCTGACAACATTGTTTTGAATTTCAATTAGCTCCGAAATTCAATATCGAAGATTTTGGTAAGAAAATATAAACTTTCGTTGGTGTTGTTTCCTTGATATCTCGAATGATACAGAAGTAATCAGATTGAAACTTCATACGTAGTTTCTTTATGATTGTTATGTTAGAACAATTTCACAACCACAAATTTTTTTCGAATTTTTATATTTTACGATCCCCTAGTCATATGATCCCAGCGAATTTGTGTATTCTTCAATAGATTACTGGATTCCACTTCGATCCAATGTTCCGTTTTGGAAATACTGGCAAAATAAAATTTCGAGTGGCTATATCTGACGAATCATTGAGTCAATGTAATAAATGCGAATTCGTTCTCCGTTATTGAACTCCAAATCTGCTCTACAATTGTCGAGGGTCTAAATAGATCCTCCAGTAGGAATTCAAGAAGTAAAGCTGCGTTTGGCGCATTCAATGTGTAAATTGGTGACCACTTTAAAAACTGATTTGAACAAGCGCGTAATAACTTGTGGGCTCACATCAGTGCTTTTCTTGATTTTTACGCACATGCTCTTGGGAAAAGAGTTTTGTCCAAATGCCTGACGTCAAGTCAGTAGCTTTTGCGCCCATGTTCAAATTCGTTTCCGATGCCGTCATTTCCCTTGAACGTGGGCGCAAAAGCTGCTGTCTTCACTTCAGTGCTTTTTGAGATTTTTTTTTGTTCTATTACGGAAAAAACTACGATACAAAAAAAACTTGAAATTTCACATATTTTTCCCGATATCTCTGGAAATAATGATGGTATCAATCTGAAATTTGCTACATTGCTGTCAAATATAGAGATTGAAGTGAATTCAGGTCAGTAGTTTTCTAGGTTTTTCGTGTTAGATGTGAACAAAAAAATAAAATTATCACTGATTGTATATTGATGAAAGTACTCGTGTCATTGAGTTTTCTCTACTATGGTCGAACAATGTGTGCTTTCATTTCTTAACGCATTATATTATGATGAATATTTTCAATTTTCAACCAATTTTCTTTGTTTTCAGTTCAAGCGCATGCTGAACAAGGAGCTCTCTCACTTCTCAGAGTCGAGCAAATCCGGCAACCAGATATCAGAATACATATGTTCCACCTTTCTCGGTGAGTATATTCTCATTATGCGGCCCACAGACGATGAGTATTATTGAAGAATGTGTGCCATATATTGCGTGATTTCAAAAATGTCGAAAATTTATTGTGCAGAATCTCCCTCGGTTTTTGTCAACGAGTGTTTCAAATACCGACGTCGTTGGATATAAGTGTTCTGAAAAAAAATTCACCCTAGAATTTATTGTCTAAAATAGCCTCCTAGCTCCATGGGATCTCACGTGCGAGAAGTACACCAACCATGTCAAAAGGGAAGAGCAATATGGCGAAATTATTGGAAAAAACATCGAGAAGTAACCCACTTCCGATTCAATAATTTCAATTATCATCAAATTTCAAAATAACGCCTCGAAAACTATTCCAGCTAAAACTACTCATAAGCACACCTAATTTATTCTCCATCTGTTGAAGAAAATTTCAATCCATGTAACCCCGGCGGCCAACTGTCCTGCGTCTCTTTGCCTAACGTGAAGGGGTTACGTGGAACGTATGATTTTGCGAGTTCGTGGAAGTTGAACCGGTAATAGGATTCTGGATGGGGCTTGTATATTTTTAGATTCAAGCACAGGCTAGTCATCGTATGCAGATGGAGTCACAAAGAATGTTTTCATTGAAATACAGTATTTATGATTGCAGTAGGAAAAAACTGTTTGTGATGCACACGGTTCATTTTTTAAGAGGAAGTCAATGGTAAAAACCGCTCAAAGATATATTTCATCATTTTATAGGTATGGGGTGTTTTTAACAAAGGTTCAATTTGGTCAATTTACTATGAATTTCTTTCTGTGATATTTCTTTGCGTTTGCGAAAACATTTCTAAATATACTCTTTCATGAGAGTTACTGTAAAATGCACACCCTATATATTTTTCAATATTTCAATAGAGCTCAGATAACGATGACGATTGTTTGGTTCACACAATATTTCAATTTCTCCAGTGCAAAATTTCTGGAGGAAATGGATTCGAGTTTGAACAAGCGCGTAGAAACTACTGGCTTTAGGTCAGTGCTTTCCCGAAATTTTTATGAACGATTTGCTACTGCGTAATCCCTGTTTCAAATAATTCATTCTATTCAGACACTTACGGAAATCTACTCAATACCTGTCAGACTGTTATCACCATACTCGAAAAAGTGATTTTTCGAAACTTCTACAGAATACGATTGGACCATCTTCACACGATTATGGCAGTCTGGAGCCGCATCATCAGCACAGTATGTTTTTCGAAAAAAAAAGTATGGAAGTTATAACTGTTATGACTGTCTCCATGAAAATAATGAGCAGCTAAGAGTTTCCATTTATTTTCGATGACAGAAGAAAAATCGTTTATCTATTTATCATGATGAAATTTTCCATTCTTTGGAATATATCTTTATAGATGCTGTGTTAACATCGTACAGAGGTTTCTGTAGTATCCTCATGAGTCAACCAGAAAATAAAGAACTGAACGTGTTTATCATGTTTGTTTGAAATAAGAACCTTTATTCAGTTATACACGAATATATATTTACACAGAGTTGACCATAAACTATTTATGAATAATACAGTTCCCAAACCTATTACCCTAATAATTCTTTAATATAAGTTCAATGTACCTTTTATAAAGAATTAACCTAGGCTATTATTATCTCTAATTACAAAAATATACATACTGACAAGTACAAGATCATCATTCCAACAATTCTTTTATCCGTGATGATCGTCGTCTCAGTGTGTCATTATTGGATGAATAAGTGAAATTATCACTCTCATCACAATAGATGGAATTCTATTTAATTCGAGCATTTGATCAAGATGCTTCTTATAAATAAACCCTGTATCGGTTCTGATACGAAAAGTAACTGGAGACAACTGATCAATTATTATTCCTTTTACTCGTTTATGTAGTACAGAACTTGAAATATCATGAACCATCACATCTCCCACCTCAAAATTTCTTTCTTTACTTATTGCTCTATTAACTGATGTTTTAAACTGATACATATCAACATTATCTAAATGATTAGGTTTCAAAAGATCGAATCTAGTTTTTATTTCTCTTTCATACAACAAAATTATCCGCCGCACCATTGGATGCTGGATATTTGGGAGGTGATATCATATGAACGATACTATTAACAGATAAAAAAATGTCAAAACTTTTGTTGGTGAATTGAGGACCTCCGTCTGTCACCATGTGATTACATATCCGAATCTCAATAACAAATCTATAAAATATTCTATTATTCCTTCAGCTTTAGTTTTCATTTCAAAATCATGAATTTCCGCCTACTTACTGAATGCATTTACTACAATTAAGATAATTCGTTCAAACCACGGACCAAGAATATCAACATGAATACGTGACCATGCTCTATTGGAAATACAAATTTCGTACCTTGTACTTATTTTCTCTATATCCAAATTAAGATTTGGCCACCAAGAATAAGATTGAGCTAATTGTTTCATCTCACATATACCTGAATGTGTAGCATGTAATTCTTTTGAAATTTCAGGGTGGAGAGACTTAGGAATTATTATCCTGATCCCACAAAATCTAAATTAAGTTCATTCCTTCTAAAAAAGAATTTTTTTTCAAATTCATATAACTCTTTACAATCAGACGGCCAACTACAGGAAACGAATTGCACAATTTCCGTTAATTTTTCATCTTCCCGTGTCTCTTGCTTTACACGCTAAAAATTCACGGAAGTAATTCCCTCTGAAATGTAATTAATAACTGAGAATTTTGAATCGAAAACTTGGATTTTATCCTCAATTAGAAGTCTCGATAAAGCATCACAATTTCCATTTGCTGATGTTCTGATAATTTATATTTTATATTTAAATGACGAAAAAAAGTAAGCCCATCTTTGCAAACGGTTTTGAATCATAATACTTCCCTTGTTATCGGAACCGAAAATAAATTTTAATGGTTCTTAATCAGATTTTAGAATTATCTCGTTACCACAAATATGTTGGTAAAATTTATCGAAACCAAAGATTATCGCTGCTGCTTCTTTCTCGATAATGGCTCTATGACGTTCACTAGTTGGAATTATTTTTGATGCAAACCCTATGGAACGCTCAGAACCATCCGAATACCTATGAGACAAAATCGCAGGAAGTCCGAAATGTGAAGCATCACACGCTAAAACTAATTGTTCTTCAGGATTATACAATGCTAAAACTTTCGGGGATGTCTACACAATTCTGATTCAAAGAAAAGCATCATCGCATGCTGTGGTCCAATTCCAACCAATTTTATTTTTCAGAAGTTAATAGAGACATTTCAAATTTCGAGCGCGATTACATAAATATGAATCATAATAGATAATTAAACAAACCACGAGTTCTTCAACTTTCGAGAAAAACTATATCAGTTGATATAACTTAAGAACTGCGTATTCAAGTACGGTCTGGTCCTTACTGTAAACCTGAGATAAATCAGGATGAAAAGGATGAACTTTCAAGTAGCCGAAAAGAATTCGAAAAACTGAACCGCCTTAAAACGAATGCGGTCGATGGAATACTAACTATCAAATCTTCGGTCCACAAAAGGTCGTTTAGATTATTCTGACGTCCTCATATTATTTAAACACTGTTGAATATGGCATCTCATCAAATATTCGCCATAAAATTCAAATATCCCAGAATTTGGATTGCTGGCGCCAGACCGACGAGCAGGACGCACTTCAAAATAGGATATTCATTCCAAAAATCCGCATTTTTTAAATTCTCCCATAATTTGTTTACCTAGTGTTATGACTGGTTTATCAAGTCAAATTTACATACCGGTTCGAAAAAAGCGTGCCAAGGAGGACCAAGAACAATTTGTGAAGCATTCCGAATTAAAAAAAAAACAAATTTTATGATAATAATTGTCTGTTACATGTATATGATAATTGGTGTGTGAAAAGAAAATTCTATCATTCAGTTAGGCTTTGCCAAATTTGGTGTAGAAATATTTTTCTATTGTAACAGTACATCAATAAAAACTTACCAGCTTTTTTATTTAAGACAAACAGCAAGAACTGGATATTCCTTCCCTACGTGTCGATGAGCAGCAAGAGATACTCCCTAATAAGGGAGCAGGCAGGAAAGATAAGCCGAGGGGTCCAAACACTATGTCTCAAATTTCCGGCATCAACCGGAAGCCGCTTCATCATACGAACAGCTTTACCGGTGAGAAGCTACCACAGTATGGAGTTGAAACACCTTATGAAGAAGAGTTGGGTAAACTCTTAGTTGATGTTGATAAATGGGGAGTGGATATCTTCCGCATAGGTGAGTTACAGAGTGGCTTAGAGCTATTTGAAATACCACATAACTTCACGTTAGAAACTGAAACAAGTGACAAACATTTTTTCCCACTACAACTACATACGTCCTCAACTTTCGTTAATACTTAATACGATAATTCCATTCATATTTTCATTCGCAGGTGATTTGAGCAATGGAAGGCCTTTAACCTGCGTAGCATGGATGACATTTACTTCCCGTGACCTTCTTTCTACGCTCAAGATACCTGCAAAAACGTTCATCACATTCATGATGACCCTTGAGGACCACTATGTCAAAGACAACCCGTTCCATAATTCTTTGCACGCGGCGGATGTCACGCAAGGTAAGTTCAGAAAATTCATACTTTGGATGAATAAGTCCTAAATTTATTGGTTATCGAGAGCATTATGAAGTACATTGAAGGTTTCACCAAGGGAATAATCAAGGCAATATAGTAATGTAGTTGAAGACAAGATCACCTATCTTGCAAGATAGGGGACTTGAAGAAAAACTATTAACTAATGGCAAATATTAGGTTAAGTGCAAACCGTAATGCGTCATCAAGTTAAGTCGAGTTTATCTGTTCCCTAAAAAATTGGGATGGTAAATGGCTGCTTCATGGATTTCGGCAGCACAACCACATTCAGGGTTCATGAAACCTCATGAACATCCCAAGGTCAGGCAACCTCCTACGGTCTGCATGCTGCAACGATGCCAATCAGCGAGAAATATTTGACTACGTGAAATTTTATAAATCTCTACGTAGAAGGAAAAAGCGTCGTGTCGATTTGCAGGCTTTAGTGATTATTTTTTGAATATTTTTTTTGGATGTACTTGATTCTTTTCTGAAAATGTGCAGTGTTTGTTTATTTTCCCGTTTCGCAGCCCATTTCAGTTTTATCTCCCCAAAATTTCCTTGAATTAATTAAATGGCAGGAATGCACATTTTTACTATTTTTTCCCAGCCATTTGCTCTCAAAACTTGGGCCTCCAATGTTTTCCTGTTATATTAGATTTACTGTGTGCTCTTAGTAAATTGATGAAGATTTTAATATTTAACACAAATTTGCAGCAACACTTATTCATTTTCCAAACTGAAAATTTTCGATACATTTTCAATATTAGAATACCTAGAAAAGCACTGACCTGGTTGCGCGCATGACCTCTGTGGAATGAATTTGAAGATGTGCGCCAAAGCTGCTGTTTTCACGTCAGTAGCTTTCCAGATTTCATTCACGCATTTTTAAGTTATTCTGAAAATAGACCAAGAAATTTTACATATTTCTTCACAATTTCTCTAAACTTATAATCCTATCAAATTGAAATTTAGTACACTGCTGTGAACTGTGAAATTCGAAGTGTGACCAAATTTTTTTTCCAAATATAATGAAGTTCCAAAAAAAAAATTTTTTTTATTTACTGACAGCATGATCTTAGCAAAATTTTTCAGGAAGTTACGAGTCCTTATGCTCCAACAAATTGCCAAGTTCCAATCTAATCACTCCGATAGTTCTTGAAATATCAGGGAAATAACCTCAAAATTTCAAATGGCTATAAGTCCGAAACCTTTTGGCCGATTTTGCCCATTAACGAACTCTACCTTTACATTTTGAAATGCAACCAACCCTGAAATCTTCAAGTCCATAGAACCCTTCTGTACGCCCGTAATCATGCATACGGACGACCGGACAAATCAATTTCGACACCGGATTCGTCATCAATCTTTAGAGAGCATTTTGGGGAAAAATTCCACAATCACAGACATTTGGATAAAACGATAGCACGCTGTTTCCCTAGAACGTGAGCGCAATAAGTTCATTGAAGTATAAAGATTGATTTCGTAATATGGAATGATATAAATGACGTCACAAGTTGAAAGATGGAGTGGTATATCGTCAACTGTTGTCGGCATTGTCGCCGCAAAGCAATCCATAAAGGGGACTTTAATGACAAATGTAAGAAATGTATCACCTTGTAGATCTACTTGGTGTATTCACAATGTTACTGTATACACTTTGTGAAACGAAATTAATAAATAATGATATTAATTAGTTTAATTGTTCCTGTGGATACTATAACAAGTCCCCTACGGAAAATCATGTCATATTTATCTTAAAACGGGATAATGGCACCAATTTCAAAGAATGGATTGAACTATAGACCTTTACTCTCAGAAAAAAATGAAGAAAATGTCAAGTTCGTTTTAACACATTCAATAAGAATTAAAAGTCTACACTAAACTTCTTAAGTCCATACGTAATTTTTGGATTCCTTCCTTTAATTTTTTATTTTACATAGATTGCCCTTACACAACAATTCTTAGCGTTAATTAAACCAAAAAGATCGGCATGTGCTCAGCTAAAACAAATAAGCAGTGGCGTTCCAAACTTTCGATTGTATTGATCTCAAACTAGAACAGTTGTGACTTATCAGGATTTTATATTGTGGTCTTCATATGCTTCGACTTCATGAAGAAAAACGCTGCAAATTTTACACAAGGGTTTATTATTTTCTCAGTTGAATAACTCAATACCATTGACCATATTGACAGTAAAACAATGATTTCACATCATAACAAAAAGACATTTCATGTAGAAAGTGAAGGGAAAATGACACCGAATTTAAAAACACACTTTTAAATTTCGAACACACAAAATCTTCCAAACTAGAAGAGGAGGAACATCACAGTTGATATAAATAAATTAAATAAATAATAGTCCTACTCGGAAACAGACACAATGAAATGAAAAATAAACCCTCCCAACCACAGAGAAAGCTAGGTATCCACAAGATCATGGAAATCCATCCTTTCTACAGACAAAATACACGCATTCACCACTTCCTGAACAAACTCTTGGAATTGATCATCTTCAACTGAGCAGGCATCATGTTTCTTAATTTTGGACCGACATGCAAAAAAGATCTCTGGCCAACCGATTTCTTTGATCTTGATAATACTCCCTTGGCTGCGAATAGCTCTCTACGTTTCTAAATAACCTGAAGGGGTTTCAATGTTGTCCTCCGTACCATATTGTTGCTTTTTCAAGCTCTTGATTTGAATATTTTTCTGGTTCATCGCACACTGATCTTGACAACAATACATAATCGGCGAACAGCGACCCATACCTCTCCTTTATCAAATGCATGTTATCTAATGAAAAATTCAAATCACAAAAGTTCGTGATTTTCAAGGGCCCTCAGAAGAGACATTTTAATACTTTTAACATAATTCTCTGCTTGCCCATTTGTGGCCGAATGATAAGGAGGACTATGTTTAAATATCACACCGTTTTGTCTCAAGAAATTCTCCACCGATGAAAAAGATGTAACATTATCAGAAACTAAGGTTAATGAAATTCCGAATCTTACAAGCGTACTGCGTAATATTTTAAGTGTCGTTATACTACTTGCTATGAAAGCCTCCAACCATTTAGAATAAGAAGAAACTATTACCCAAATATATTTACCTCGATAAGGACCTAAATAGTCGATATGAATACGCTCCCATAGTCCTTTTGTATACTCCCAAACTTCAAGAGAAGCCTTTGGGGGAGTATTTCTATGCTTCATACATACATTACAAGTTCTCACCGAATTCTTTATGGGCTGTATTTATATAGTCGCTCTTTGATGCCGTGCATTGAATGATCACTTTTTATATTTAGAGAATTTCGATCAAAATAATATTTCCTGAGCTCATTCGGTTCAACTTTAGGCCAACGATCCTTTAGGAATGTAAAAACTTTACATAATATTGCATCGTTCAGAGAATATTGTCCTCTAACACTGCAATCAATAGGAATTTCACCACAAATGAATTTTCCTTATCATCATCGATTCTACTGTCAATAGACGTGCTATCGTTTCGTCCAAATATCTGTAATTTTCGAATTTTGAGTCAAAAATGGTCTCAAACGACTAAGTTGGGCTCACTGATGACGAATCCACTGTCAAAATAGATTCTGTCCGGCCGGTCGTCGTCACTATTACGGAGGATTTTATCGAGTTCAAAATTTCAGGGTGGGTTACGTTTCGAAATACGAAGGTTGAGTTCAACCATTTAAAGTTTCGGGATTAATTTCCTGATATTTCAGGAACTAATCTTACGATTGGATTGAAAATTGACAGTTAGTTGGGGCATAACAACGCACAACTTTTCACGAAATTTCATTGAGAGTGCACTGTCAGTAATTTTTTTCGAAAAGTTTTTTTTTCCGGAAAGTATTCATTGATTCCAGTAAAAACTTCTGCTTATGCCTTGAAAATCATATTTTACCCATTCACGAATTCGGTCTTCGAATAAGGGTCCAAACCTACTCGAATCTAGATCGATGAAAGATGGATACGGTTAGAAAATATTATTCTCATTGCATTTTTTTTACCTTCCCTGTATTAATTGGTATAATTCAGAATATGTTATTTGTAGGAACTCATGTTCTATTGAACACGCCAGCATTGGAGTCAGTGTTCACGCCACTCGAAATAACCGCAGCTCTCTTTGCGGCATGCATTCACGACGTTGACCATCCTGGTCTGACGAACCAGTTTCTGATCAACTCAAGCAGTGAACTAGCGTTGATGTACAATGACGAGTCTGTGCTGGAGAACCACCATCTTGCAGTGGCCTTCAAGCTGTTGCAAAACGATGGCTGCGATATTTTCCGTAATATGACCAAAAAGCAGAGGCAAACCTTGCGGAAAATGGTGATCGACATGGTGTTGAGCACAGATATGTCCAAACACATGAGTCTACTAGCAGATTTGAAGACGATGGTAGAGACCAAGAAGGTTGCTGGATCCGGGGTAAGAAAAGAATCACTTTCATGACTCTGGAAATATCGTTAAGATAAAAGAATTGCTTCTTTCCCGAAACATATCTTGGTCAAATTTAGTTCCCTGCATTCTGAAAGTAAAGCAGGAATGTTCGAAATTATTTGCCTTCAATAACCATCCTCTGTTATTTTCATAATGCAATCCGCAGTGTTCACATGAATCGAAATTTCATATTTCGAATTCTGTAGACTAACCGTCGGTTTCACAAAACTTTTTTCGTCCGATCAATTCGTTGATTTAGGTTTGTATTCGATGGTTGGGTTGAAAATGAACTGAAATCGAGCACAGAATTCAATGTTGACTGACAATCAAGCCCTTGATCGGGCTATCAAAGATTTGTGAAACCGACCGTAAAGCTACTGAAGCAACATGTGAACGGCATTCCGTTAATTTTTGGACTCACGATTTGGTGTCCTTATGTTATCGCTGTTTTTCAATCAAGAGGCATATCTATTCAAATTCTGATGCAGTGATTTTTTTAGGTATTGTTGCTGGACAACTACACGGACCGTATTCAAGTATTAGAGAATTTAGTCCATTGTGCTGACCTCAGTAATCCCACAAAACCTCTGCATTTGTATAAACAGTGGGTAGAAAGACTTATGGAAGAATTCTTCCAGCAGGGCGATAGAGAAAGAGAAGCTAATATGGACATAAGTCCTATGTGTGATAGACACTCAGCGACGATAGAAAAATCGCAGGTGAGATAATTTTTTTGAGAATATGATGATTGAATGGAGATGGTATTCACTGTCATCCAGAAAAGTGAATTCGTTGTCCTATATAATTGTTGAACTCAATATCCTACGAATCGAAGAACAAAGTTTATCAACATTTGTGGAGGTGTGCTGAATATTGGGAAATGATAAGGAAATATTCAATCCATTCACCGATGGCAAAAGTAATGAAAAAATATATAACAACAGGAAATTCTTCGATGAAAACAATAATTAAATATAAACTTACATTTCTCAATTATAATGAAGTTAAGGCATGGGGTTACAACTTTTTTATGTGTCATAGCTATTTTCAGTTTATTTGTGGCTGAAACTATTCTGCTAATTAAAACATCTGCCAATATAACTAACTCGTTCAAAAACTCCATTTTTGTGATGAACTTTTATTTTCTCATATGTAGATACATATCATTATATCATGGCGAAGTGAAAAATTCAAGTTTTCATTCGAATGAAAAAGTTTAGTGGCTTGTTCAAGGTGGAAAGTTTTCATCCTTATCTATCATATTACCTGAAGATTTGTGTTATAATTCGCGAAATCCTCTCCTGAAAAATTCGTATTTTCAGGTCGGTTTCATAGATTATATAGTTCATCCACTGTGGGAAACTTGGGCTGATCTTGTTCATCCCGATGCCCAAGATATATTAGATACATTAGAAGAGAACAGGGATTGGTATCAGGCTGCCATACCACCAAGTCCACCGGCAGATGATATTGGTGATGGACAGAGGCCAGGAATAAGGTTTCAGGTGAATATTTATTTTGCATCTCAATCAAACTAGCTTTATTATTGCATAGTATTGTTATAGATTCATTCACATCTCTTCTAAAATGTATAGTTATATTATCCTGCATTAATTGAGGAAGGCGGAACCCAATGAATCAATTAAAGTGGCTACATCATTTGCGGTCAACTTTCTTTGCATTGTTTCATTTTCTACAATTTTTCATAGGTTTTTTCTTTTGTCCGCAATGGATTACGATGAGATAATTGTACTGGGTGAATTAATTAAGTAATGGACCTTACTTACAAATTCCCATTTGTTTTCTACAGGTGTTCTCAGTTATTTATTCGTTTCCAGGTTCATCGAGCATACCAACAGATTTACGATTCACATCTCAACTTTTTCCGCTAATATCGCTTTCTACTCTGTTCTAGAATCACCCAATTTCAATCCGATTTTTGAACTCTTTCAAAGTAATTTTTCAGAGAACAGAAATGACAAATTCAAAAAGTTTCGGGTCCACTCTAAACCATGGAGAATTTGTGAGGGTTCTATGGTTTTTCCAAATATCTGTAATTTTCGAATTTCAAGCCGAAAATGATCTCAAATGACTAGTTTGAACTCACTTATGACGAATCCGGTGACAAAATCAATTCTGTCCATCTGGCCGTAGGCCATGTTACGGACGAACGGAAAATCCCATCGACTTAAAACTTTCATCATTTCGAAATGCGACCGACGGTTAAGTTGTTTAGTTGGAAAAATGGGCCTAACGGTTTCTGAGTAATTGTCGAAATTTCAAGGATATTTTTCGGATATTTCAGGAACTACCTACCTCATATCAATTGGATTGCAACTAGGCAGTCGCTGTTTTTTTCCGAGAACTGTTCATCATATTTGAAAAACAAATTGGCTCTGACCTTAACCATTATATAACACAGCTGTTCATCAAATTTCAGTTCGATACTATTTTAAGTTTTGAAGATACTGAGAAAACATTAGTCATTTTCATGTAACTCGAAAAATACTGATTCAGTCATGATGAACAACTTCGTGCAAAATTTCGTGATCATCGTGTTATTAGAACAATTTTAAAAAAATCAAGAAAGTTTTTTCAGATTTTCAATATTCTGCGATCGAAATTCTGTATTAACCTCCAAGTTGTCATTTTCTAATTAAGTACTGGATTTCATTTCGATCTAATGTGTGTTCTTGGAAATATTGGAAAAATATTATTTTGATGAGGCATGTCTGTGGAATCATTGGATGGATTTTACCCATTCACGAATTAGTCCTTCGTAATTAAGGTTCAAACCTTTTCTACAAATATCAAGTTTTCAAGTTGTTACCTTCGAAATTCTGTGGAGTAGGTTTTGAACTTAAGAGGAAACACTACCACGTGCTGGTACATTGCTTCGTAACACAGCCACATTTATGTTTCATTAAACCTGGTTAATATCTCAAGGTCTAGCACCTGTCCACAGTCTGCTTTAACGTTGCCGATAGCCGCGAAAAATATCAGTTCGGAGAAATTTCGACGTTAATAGGAGAAAACGGGGTGTCGTTCTTCAAGCTTCAGGGATTATTTTTTCAAATTTTTTTTTTGTTATGTACTGATTTTTTTGTGAGAATACGCAATGTTGTTATTTCTCCATTTTTCACTCCATTTTAGTTTTATTTTGCCGAAAATTCTTGAATATAAAAAGTGGCGACATTGCGCATTCTTACATTTTTTTTACTATTTGCACCCAAACAACTTTTTGAAGAAAAAAGAACTCTGACCTCCAAAATTCACTCCGTTATATTCGAGGTATTAGTTGCTCTTAAATAACGAAGGTCGAATTGGTGAATGGGTAAATCCGACTAATGATTTCGTAGATACACACAGCAACATTTTATTTTCGTAATATTTTCGAAGCTACAGATCGCATCGAATTGAAATCCAGTACTTGATTGATAAATTACAGTTTGAAGGTTCATGCGGAATTCATAGAGAATAATATGATCACTAAATCTTTCCATCAGAAAGTTTTTTTTTTGGTTTTTTTAATTACTGAATCTAGCTCTGGATATCCAAACCCAGTCTACACCTGAACTTCTTAAATGTTACGTAACATAGTTTTTCTAGGAAGCTCAGACATTAAATATCAAGGGAATGTATAATTGCCCGAATTTGCTCAATCGATCTTCCATTCCGATATTTAAATATACTAGGAGTCTCCTACTAATTTGAGAGAAAGTCAATATCACGAACGATTTCCCAAAAAGTAAAATAACGAAGAAAAAGAGATGATGGTCCCTTTGAAACGCGCTCAAACAGAAGCATCTACTATGAAATGACTAAAATTGAAACTTTTCAAAGAACCAAACGAGAAAAATCATTGCTCGACTTCTAATCCACCATATTTTTTTCAGGTGACTTTGGAGGAAGGTGAGGGTGAAAGCGAGGCAGAAGCATCTGCGTCCTCCGAAGCTCCGATGTGACGGAGGTTGGCCGGCCTCTGCAAAAAGCTCACCGAGAAGGTGCAGCAATGGTGGCGCGTCAAGTAGGTGGCGCTGGCCGCCCCATCTGGCAAGCCACCTGGCCGCGCAGGCGCGGACTAACCCAAAACTTACTACTAAAATCATACCTATCTCGCTTGACTGAATCTCTAACCAGCTGCTGAAGCGGTTGACTAAAATCACCTGACCAGAAGACAAGGCATCTTTTGAGGTTGAGATCTATCACCAGATACACGGTCAAAAATTGAGCTTTTCTTGTAATGTATCGCTATTGAAAAACTAATTTTTCGATATATGAAAGGATTTCTCAGACAGTATTCAGTAAGGGTCTACAAATTGTTGTATTCTGTAGATTGGTGTTAATATATTTGGTAACGTGATAAACCATCGATTTTCCATTTCCCAGCCTGGAGATTGGAGTATGAAAACTCTGTATTAGTTGAGGTATTCCACTTGCGAAATCTATGCTTATTTCAAATAGACCGAAAAACTCACCTTATTTATGTGATCTATTCAATTTGTGCATGAAAAATTTTAGCTTCAAAGGAAAGCTTCTTAATTTCATCTTTGTATAAGAAATAAATGACTGCAGCATTTTGTAGACTCATCGAACGAATATTTCATGGCGATACCATATATAAAATGTCGAACAATTGTGGCCCTATTTTATTTCCTGATTATTGCCTTATATGAATCCCCAGTCTTTCTGTGAAAACCAAATTTCCTTTCTGGTTCAGTCCGAATTTTACATCCATCTTGTAAATATAATCATCAATTTTGTCTGTCAATGTAATACTCGAAGCCCAAGTATGTATAGTTGTTACTACAAATACGTGTCATGTCAACTATAATAACACAAAGTAAAGCTCTCTCCATTTTTGTTAGTCTTTGATTTATACCTAGTAATTTATAGAAAAACTATATTTCAGATGATAAAAAATCAAGAGGTGATTTAAACTTCATTATCGATTCAGTCCCTATTATTAGCAAATAGATGTGCTGGTTGATACATTTGAATGATTTTGCTATTTTATTTATTGTTGATTTGTAATAATATTTTGGACATGCCTTTACTGTGATCCCACTGATGCATAAGATTGTTTTTCCCTTATTTTGCTGTTTTATTATTATAACCCGTTTCTTTCCTCTCGTTTGATAATATGACAATCATCTTTTACGATTCTGGTAGATGGATATTACAGAATTATTCAGATCCTAATTTTGGATTTTCAAAGTCATTATTGGAATTGAGAGCTCGGTCGAGTTGTTCCACACAAGAATTAATCGGAAATGAATTTTAAGTGAAAAAATTGTTTGATGCAAACATGTCAACTTTCAGTTCACTTTGTATTGACAATGCATATCACTTTTTGATAAAAACTGAAAGAGGTTCAAGGAAACATTTCCATTAACTCCGTAGTATTACTGAAAGCTGATGTCAATTTGAGTATTATGTACAGGATGTTACATGAGTGATTGGCCATTGTCTAATGGTGAATGAAGGTCGTTCGGGCCTTCAGGAAAGTAGTTCGTATTCTAATTAACTATTTGAATAAAGTACATTCGCCATTTTGCAAAACAACCGTTGCGCCTTTTAGGCTGCCGGCTCAATTCAATTTTTACTTCGAATGCCATACATAATTCAAGAGGGTAATAATCGAATGAGCTTATATATTTTCTTTGATTTTTTGAACTGAGCTGTGTTTCCACTTTAGTTATGGATTTCAAATATATAGGCTGAGGATAATCAACATGTGAAGCAGTAAACATTTTTTGAACGTTTCATGGGCAGTTATTCTTTTTAAACTACTAGAGCTGCACATAATTTAAGAGAGGCTAACAATAGATATGTAATTAAATTTCACTCGATTCCCTTTGTGGCTTGGCCTTCCAGGTAGCTGGATTTTACTCCTCCCAATTAGGTTATGTGCGGTTATTTGGAGGAATCGTATATGCTACTGAGCAGGTAAGCCAAAGTATAGAAAAAGCTTGCCAGGAATTGAGACACGATGTCGGTAGGATAATCTCTTGTATGGAGCTAGGACATCTCATACTTTTCAGAGTTCTGAATTTGCATCAAAATATTTCCAACAGCTTATTGCCAACACTTTTCTTGTAATAGCACAAATACATTTACAGATTACATTTTTCAAGATAATTTACGGTATTTCTTAAGTTCAATACTTAATCACAGAAGAATTCACTGTTTAGGCATCATTTTTTGGACAACTCAGTGGGTGCTGATTATGTAAAATGACTTGAAGAAAAAGCTTCGAATATAAGGATATCAGCAGGAAATATTGAAATCACCACAGAAGGACCACAAACAAAAGTCTTACGAAAACTGTCTATTCATTCGACTGATATTCTATTGAGTCGAGTGTGCCATTCAAAGTACAAACTGAATTACATAGGGTATCCAAAAAACCTCGAACAATATTTTAACTAGTGATATACTATCGAACAATTTTTTGTTAGAAATTTCAGCGTTCTCGAGATTCTGAGCAATCTACAAGTTCTCAATATTTTGAATACCATGTGTCTGAATTGATACTGATTTTAAACCTTTTTCCTGAACATTGCTGATAAGTGCTGCTTTTGGACCAGAAATTGATGCACTCTCTTGAGAAGTGGAGATGAAATGCAAACTTTTAATTCTACCTTTTTTATTCACATAACTCAGATATGAATTTCAGAAAAAATCCGTGCACGTCAATGTGGAAATATGAACACTTTTTCCAGTATCCAAAATTGAATGAAAATTACTGTAATTATTTTTGGAAAGGATGGTATTTCCATTGAAAATGAGTGTGATGATATTCCAGTCTATCCTCAACTTCCACGAATTAGACGAGAAAAAAAAATTTTGTTTCGAATGTCTGGCGAAAAAATGATGAAATATCTTATGATTATATGTTAATAAATCTATTGCTTTGGAGTATTAAGAAAATTTGAAAGCAGATGATATTTGAATCTTCTTTTGAATAGCATCTTCAAATTAAAGTTTCAAATAATAAATTCCAAATTCACAACTATTTAGGACAAAATACATTCTGATACACAGAAGAAATTTTTTCAAGAAAACCCTTTTAAAAAGTGCTTTGATCGCCGAATCAACCCAACCTTGAGTGTCCGTGTGGGACGTGGGTACAACCAGAGCTGTCAGAAAAAAGTACCTTAGTTCACAGTGACTTAGATACTTTGAATTATCTAATTTACTTTATCTTAGATACTTTTTTTGTTGGCATAAAGTAACTATAAGTTTCTTAGATACTTTTCAAAAGGAACTGTATCTTGTAACTGAAAGAAAAGTCCCTTCAGACGCATGTGTGTGAAAACGACCCAGCGATTTGTGGTTTTCGAGAAAAATTTTTTGTGCTGAATTGTTCTGGGTTTGTGCTGCTTTGTGCCGTTGAAATCTCTCAATATATTCCACATAATGTCCAAAATAGGCTAGCCCAGCTCTTCTCGAAAACTGGGTTCCATGGCTGAAATAGATTGTGCTATACATATACTGAGTTGTACCCTTCGAATTTTTCTGAAAGTCCCCCTAATTTCTACAGAAATCATAAGTGCAGAATTTTCTTCTCAAAATGTTACAACATTTTGTTACATCTGTGCTAAATTGTGCCGTGAATATTTTCACGAAATTTCGCCGGTTTTCTCGAGAAATCGCGAAACTAAAGTTAGCCCAGCACTTTCTTTTTATCGTAATTAAAATGTTTATGCCAAAACTTGTGATGAATATCATGCTAATTTCTCCATAAAATGATTTTGGTCAGAAGTTGGCCCAGCACTTACGTTTTTGTGAGTCAAAATTTGTTCAATTTAGTTGTGCAACATTTATACTGACTTGTGCTGGTCAGATTCTCAGAAAAAACTTTCAACTTTTCCTTCGAATCGACAGAATTGGAAAAAAATCAGTTCTGTTTTGAATAAGTAAATGAACTATTATTCATTACCCTATAAATCATTCGGTGTTTGTTCAAGGTTGATGCATTTCAAGGAGGTTGCTTTTAGGCTATCTTACGTAAAAATTCCAATCTCCAACTCAGGCGTCAATGGAATTTTAGCGAACAAATGTTAAAGATATAAATATTATAATTTCAAAATTAATTTTTAATGTCAACATCTATGTTAATTCTTGACATTGACATTCAGTTTTGAATTGGCTATTGCGCAGATGAATGACACAGACAGAGTAGAGTAGATAGTTGAACATGAATGTACCTAAGTTGAATGCTGAATAAGTTTAAAATAAAATTACTTAAAATAAAACCTCTGGACTTTTGGCTATTAAACCCACTGCTACTCGCAACAGGTTATGGGCCCAGAATAGTCCAGAACAAACGAAAAGAAAGGTAAAGAGTTAAGAAATAAAATTCAAGATAAGACACCGTTGGCGTACAAAATGGCTCCTCCAAATGACGAAGCAATTTCTATAGAGAAGCTCACGGACGCAGAAAGTTTTCAAATATGGAAGTTCCAGATAACTGTAGTATTCAAAGCATTTGGAAATTGGGAAATTGTAAATGGTAGCAGAAAATTTCAAGATCTGACCAGACCAGAAGAGATGGTGGAATGGGAACGAAAGGACGCCAGGGCACAAAAAATCATCGTAACCAGCATCGATAAGAAATTAATAAATCACGTCATGAATTGTGAAACCTCAAAGGAAATGTTTGAGAAGTTATGTGGAATATTTCAACAGGGCACTGAGGAACAAAAGTGCAGCTTATTGAAGGATTTTTTCAACTACTCCTATAAAAAAGGCACTGATCTTTCTCTGCACATAAGCTGTTTGCAGAACATAGTTTGTAGGTTGGAATCATTGAAACACAAAATAGATGATTCTATGTTCATGTCAAAATTATTGGATACATTACCCGATGATTACAAACATTTTAGTACTGCTTGGGAATCTACACCATTAAAGGATAGAACAGTGACAAACCTGATAGCCAGATTATTAAATGAAGAATCAAAACTAAAAATCAAAAATGAAACTGAAGAAGCTGTAGCATTCAAGGCTGAAAATCGGAAATTTGATAAAATAAAATGCCTCAACTGTGGCAAGGCCGGTCACAAAGCAAAATCATGTTTTAAAAGGAAATGCACAATATGTAAGAAAACGAATCATAGTACTCAAAATTGTTTCTTCAGAAACAAACAGACAAATGATGAAGAAAAAAAGTTAGCATTTATGGTTTCAAATAAGATGGAAAGACAAATAACAGAATTTGTGGTTGACTCAGGGGCTACTTCACATATGGTGAACAACAGAGAACTATTAGATAACCTCAAAAATTGTACAACAGAAATAAACACAGCAAAAGAAGATCAAAACATGGAAGCAAGAAATATTGGAACTGTGGATGGAAAATCTTGTGTACTTAAAAATGTATTATATGTTCCAGAACTAAGCAAGAATCTATTATCTGTCAGTGCGATCACAAACAATGGAGGTGAAGTAAAATTCAGCAAGAATGAGGTGACTGTTTTCAAGGACAATCAGCCAATAATAAAAGGTATAAAACAAGAAAACGGTTTGTTCACAATTGATATCAAGAATGAAAAGAACAGAGAAGAAGCAATGCTGACTAGGGATAGAAGACAACTTGTTCAAGACTGGCATGCGAAACTAGGACATTTGAGTGTAACCGGTATGAAGAATTTGATAAAGATGACAAATGGTATGGATATTGATGAAAAAGATTGCGAATTACTAGATGACTTGTGTGAAGTATGTGTGAAGGCCAAGCAAACAAGAATTCCATTCGACAAATCAAGAAAACAAGCAAGTAGACCTCTCGAAATAGTTCACACAGACGTTTGTGGACCAATAGATCCAATGACATGGGACAATAAAAAATACATGATAACCTTTCTCGATGATTATACTCATTTCACTAAAACTTATTTGTTACAGGGAAAATATGAAGCAACTAGCTATGTGAAAGAATATATATTAGAAGCAGAAGCTCACTTCAACCTTAAAGTATCAGTTTTGAGATGTGATAATGGTAAAGAATATATAAATAATGACCTAAAGTCATGGTGCAGGTCTAGAGGAATAATAATTGACAGAACTATACCACATACACCACAATTGAATGGAAAGGCAGAAAGATTAAACCGGACTATAATGGAAAAGGCTAGAGCTCTAATTTTTGATTCCAAAATGGAGAAGATTTTTTGGGGAGAAGCTGTTTACATGGCAACATACTTACTAAATAGAAGCCCTACACAAAGTTTAAAGGTGACACCAGCAGAAATGTGGTTTAAGAAGAGGCCAGATATATCAAGATTACAAATATTCGGAAATGATGCATATGCAAAAATTTTGGGATATCGGAAGAAACTGGATGAGAGAAGTCAAAAATTTACCTTTATTGGTTATAGTATCAATGGTTATAGACTATGGGATGAGCAAGATCAAAAAATAATTATATCTAGAGACGTAATATTCAAAAAAGGTAATAATATAAACAATAAAATTTCAGAAATGAAGCCCATGATAACTTTCCAACAAGAAGAGGTAGAACCTAACCTAGACGAAGAGCCAACAATCCAAGAAGGGGAAGCTGATATAAAAGTAGATGAAGAAGAAAGACCAAGGAGAAACACAAAAATGCCAGCAAAGCTGAGAGACTATGTTATGCTATCATATCAAGAGGCAGTTAATTCTGAAGATAAGGACAAATGGATGGCAGCAATAGAAGATGAGAAGACTTCATTGAACAAGAACAAGGTGTGGACCTATGTTGACAAAGATAACGTGCAGTATGACAATATATTGACGAATAAATGGATCTTTAAGGTAAAGGATGACGGAAAGTACAAGGCCAGACTAGTGATCAGGGGATTTGAACAACAAAATGGTATTGACTACCAAGAAACCTTCAGCCCAGTGGTAAATATAACATGCTTACGTATTTTGTTTGCTTTAGCTACAAATAGAAACCTTCATATGAAGAAATTCGATATTAAAACAGCATTTTTATATGGGCATTTGAGCGAAACAATATACATGGAAGTTCCGGAAGGCTATAAGGAAAATGACAAGGTATGTTTGCTTCAAAAATCTCTCTATGGCTTGAAACAAGCATCTCTAAATTGGAATAAATATTTTACTGAATTCTTATCTAAAAAGAATCTCACAGCTACTAAAACAGAGCCATGTATATTCAAGAATAAAATTGGAACAATTTTTTTGGCAATTTATGTTGATGACGGCATTATTTTTGGGTATGATGAAGAGGAGATTAATGAATTATTAAAGCAATTGAATAAAGAATTTGAAATGACAACCAATACTAACCCTAATTCATTTTTGGGAATAGAAATAACTAGAACCAGTGATAAAACATATCTAACTCAGGGAAAATACTGTGAAAATATTTTAACAAGGTTCTATATGAAGAATGCTAAAGGAAGATCGACACCAATGGATGAATACTCAAAACAAGAAGGTAACAAAGTTGATGAGACTTCACAGAAGTTTCCATATCGAGAATTGATTGGCAGCTTACTGTATCTGACAAATAAAACTAGACCCGACATACAATTTGCAGTAAATCTTTGCAGTAGAAAATTGGATAAGCCTGAATCTTCAGACATTCTGAATGCCAAAAACATTTTGAGATATTTAAATGGAAAGGAACGTGAAGGAATTAGCTACAAGATGAATTCAAATAACAAACAGCTGATTGCATATTGCGATAGCGATTTTGCTGGAGACCGAGAAACAAGAAAAAGCACAACTGGATATATAATCTATTACTGTGGTGGTCCAATATCATGGACATCCCGGAAACAACCAATTGTGTCTCTATCGAGCACCGAAGCTGAGTTTATAGCAGCAGCAGAATGCACCAAAGAACTTTTATATTTAAAATCAGTGATTGAAGAACTAACGGGTGACAGTGTCAAGATAAACCTAAATATGGACAATCAAAGTGCTATAAACATTATCAAAAATGGACAGTTTGGAAAACGAAGTAAACACATTGATGTGCGTTACCATTTTATAAATGAAAAAATTTCTGAAGGACTATTGAAAATTGATTATTGTGAAACGTCAGAACAAATATCTGATATTTTTACTAAACCATTAAGTAAAATTAAGTTTGAAAAATTCAAGTCAAAGTTCATGTAAACTCATGAAAATTTATTGTTAGAAAAATTTTGATTTTTTTTGGAATTTTGAAATTAGGAGAGGGTGTTAAAGATATAAATATTATAATTTCAAAATTAATTTTTAATGTCAACATCTATGTTAATTCTTGACATTGACATTCAGTTTTGAATTGGCTATTGCGCAGATGAATGACACAGACAGAGTAGAGTAGATAGTTGAACATGAATGTACCTAAGTTGAATGCTGAATAAGTTTAAAATAAAATTACTTAAAATAAAACCTCTGGACTTTTGGCTATTAAACCCACTGCTACTCGCAACAACAAATTCTCCCATTCTCTAAACTGATAAAGTCAACAAAACAAGACATTCATTTCCTCATATAACACGTTAAAAAACTCCAACCTTATATATAGAGGAACTTAAAAAGTATATTATCTTTTTTAAAAAGGAACTTTAAGATACGATTCTAAGTTCCTCTTTTTGAAGAGTATCTAGATATCCAAAGTAACTTCGGATACTCTTTCAAAAAGTAACTTATCCAGTATCTAGGTCCTATTTTAAAGTATCTTTGACAGCTCTGGGTATACAACCTATCAATATTTCCGAGTTAGGTTTAGTTGTGTGTTGTAGTGTATTGTATTTTATTCTTACCGATTCCCCTAGGTTCCGCTTTGGAAATCTCTTAGCTTCGATGATTATGCCTGGGTGAGTTGAGCACTGTTAAATTTTCACCCAGCTCCCAGATCACCGAACCAAATCCTTTGATTTATTTCACGTAGTCTATTTGTTAAAACAATTCTACGCTACAACGGCAGCATACACGGAACAACTGAGACGGTCGACTCAATCGTACAGAAATCTAAAAACAGTGCCCCAGGTAACGACTGCATTCCTTGAACAACAATAAAAGAACTCAGTGCGGATGTGCATGAAAACTAAGGATGAAAACAACTGATTAATTACTCTTTGACGCACTGGAGAACTTCAGAACCACTGCAGTAAGATAGATATAAATGAAGCCTTTGACTGTGTTGGCCATAAAGGACTCCTGAACAAATGATATCTCATGAATACTCCACGTTATTCATAGAATATCATCTAAAAGTTTCTTGAAAACCAAACATTCTTTGTCAAAATCTAAAATCGAAGATCATCCATATTTTCACCACAAGTTACTCAACAGGTATAGTCACCTGTTCTGTATGAATTATATTGTGCAAACATCTTCCAAATTCGAAAAATCCAAAATTCTCAGCAATATATTTTACAGTTTGCAGATGACAACTTCCTCATTTCACATGAAAAAAAACTCTTGAAGTGCATTCAGAGTTTACAAAAACTCATCGACAAGACAGAAGATTGGTCTAAAACCCAACCCACGAAAGTCGCATTTCTCAACATTCAACAATAGACTCTCAGCAAATTCTCCAACAGTTGTACTGTCTAATGAACATGAGACGACCCAACATTCAATAAAATACTTATTTAAACTTAGAAAATGAATATAGACCACAAAGACAACTCCAACTATATAATATCGATCAAACTGCTTCTCCGAATAAGTAATAAGAGACCAAGGTGTCACCATTAGAAATGCTAGGAAGATATACACGACAATTTGAAGCACAATTCTTGAATAAGCTCAATCTATTTTCATGATTTGTAGAAAACCACCAATCAAAATTTCGGAAACAGCAGAGAGAATCAATGATCAATGTGGAATATTTGTTAATGTATCGACAGATATTCGTTCTTGTGATTATGTAAGTATTACTACTGGAGCTTTCTTTTCTCCATGAACCAATTCCTATCTTTGGCAGAAACCGTTTACCTTGTGGCCGATGAAATATAATATTCCCTTTTTTCAGCTATATTCAATATATTGAAAACACACTACTGTGATCGAGCATCACACAATTATTTATGTCATCTTTGATTCTGTATTCCAAGAATATATTCTCAACAGTTCGAAATATGCATCAAACCTACGATTTCCAGTAAAATGGCGTTAAAGTGAACTTTTTGAATTTTATTTTTGTTCAAGAGTGGTTTTCCTTCTTATAATAAAAATAGTTTCATATTCTTCAAGTCTTATAGATAGCTGTTGCAATGATGTTTGGCCTTATATAAAGAGCTTTTTTAATGAACAAATAGAACCTTCAAAATGAAAATAGATGAAATAAACGCTAGTTCCATATCAACCCTTGAATTAGAACCATCGAAGAATTATTCAAAACCAACCTAGATGCAGATTTCAGGTCAGATGATGGATAAGTTAGTATTTGTTAACGAATGAATTTACTTGTAGAAAAATAAGGTACTTACACTTACCCAGAATTGAGGAGATATGAAAATGGAATTCACTGACACTAAGAACATATTCGATTACACCCACGTTACAATACATAGTATATATATATATATATATATATATATATATAAATTATTCAAAGTTTCTTGACCGTAGTGTATAAAATTGAAGGAACTATTGGGTAAAGCGGTCAAAAGATTATGAGAAAATATCGTTTTTTACTGCCAAGCTTTCGAATCTTTATTGGATTCTTTCTCAAGGCTAAAATACAATACAAAAACATTATGAAACTATATAAAAATGGTTAATATAATAGAAAACTTACCCAATAAAGATTCGAAAGCTTGGCAGTAAAAAACGATATTTTCTCATAATCTTTTGACCGCTTTACCCAATAGTTCCTTCAATTATATATATATATATATATATATATATATATATATATATATATATATATATATATATATATATATATAGTTATAGAGTGTTAATACCACCTCCAAAATAGAAACCCATTCAACGTTGTCACCTCATATATATCGTTGTCACCTCCGAAATCGGAGGTGACAACGTTTTGCCTTGTTTTATAGCTTGTTGGATTCAGGATACTTCAGGGATCAACATATCAAAAAATCGTTTTGAGGTCACAACGCACCCCACATATGTACTGTACAATCTTAGTTCGAGAGTATATCACTGGCGCTAGTGTGCCGGGCTGTATATCGAAGAATTACTACGGGTGACTCTATGCGCGATGTCACCTCCGAAATTGGCAACGTTGTACTTTCGGAGCAGATGTAAACAGCCAGCGTATCTCAAAGGGTTTTTATCGCATTTTTTGTAGTAGAATGCTGCGACGTGAAAGGAAGGCAATCGTGACTTCTTCATCGCGCAAGATAATTCTTATAGGCTTATACTTCATCGTTGCATCTAGTGCCTCTATACGATTCATGATAATGCTGGAGTCAACGAAATAGAATCTCGGCCATTTTCTGGAATATAAAAAAAATCAATATACCGGGTGATTCCAGAGGGGTCTGTTAGATTTTGGGATAAGATCACACTAGTCAGGATAGTTTCGAAATAATGTTTGTTTCATGGTTGCGGGTCTCTATTGATACCATAGAGGGTGGTTTGTCTGATTCGACCTTTTTCATTTTTATTGATAACTTTGGTTCATCTCATTCCATTTTGCATCAATTTTCGATGTAGCACGATATGAATAAGCACATATATTTAATAACATTCCAAAATGTTATTCAAAATACGAGGTCGTTATTGTGATAATTTCAGATTGTGCAGGTTGAAAAATAACCCTTTACATTGCATTTCCATAACATCGCTATCTGCTTCAGATGCTATACCATTATGAGTCATTAGTAAGGCATATTCAATTTTCTTGGCACACCCCAAGTTTTCCGAGAAAATTTTTTTTTTTTTTTTTCTACCTCAATTGATTACTTTGGTTTGGCTATTCAATAATTCCAACATTTTTTTTCGAGATATGAGATGTAATGGTGATAATTTCAAATTTTAAATTGTGCAGGTTAAGAAGTACATTATGTTTTGGAGACTTCTTTATCTGTTTCAGAAACATAATGATTCATTATTCAGGTGTTTCTAATTTGGAACTTTTTTTCAAATAGGTATTCAATATTCTACTATCTCTTGATCATACACGGAATACTTTATAAAACTTCAAGCTGCCTCACGGCCGATCGCTAACACAAGAACTTCCGAAAGGAACAACTTGAAACTCGATATTTGTATTGTCGGTCCGGACCTCGATTACAAGGCCGAATTCTTGAATTGGTACAATCCACCCAATGAGCCCGCAGATGAACCCATTCAAAATTTTATTTTCTCATTATCTCCAAAAATACAGATCATATCGATTTAAAATCCAGTACTTGAGTGAAAAATTACAATTTGAAGATTCATGTAGACTTTCATGACGATATTATGATCAGAAGATTACCAACTATTTCGATCCAGAAGTAAATATGAATTTGGCTTTAGCAACGAATCTGTACATGGGCGCTAGAATTGCTCATTCACGTCGGTTCTTCTCAAAAAAATTTTGCGAATACATTTCGAACGGTTTACATGACCAAGCTCAAACTCTGGCTGTAACCAAAGGGAATTGGGGAGAATTAATTCCATCATCCACCTATTTCATTCCTCAGAATACAGAATAGTTTGAGTGGGTAATTCATGATCATTACGTTATACTTTTTGCGCGCATGTTGTGAGGAACATCGTGCTATCGTTTTGACCAAATGTCTGTAATTTTCGATTTTTTTCCCTAAAAAGGTCTCAAATAACTAGGTTGGAATTAATAATGACGAATTAGGTATCAAAATCGATTTTGTCCGGCCGGCCGTCCAAACAACTTGAAACTTTCGAAGAGAGTCGCATTTCAAAATGCGACGGTTTAGTTCTTAATGGCAAAATCGACGGTTTCGGAGTTATAGCCATTTGAAAATAAGTAGTTTTTTCCTAATATTTCAAATATTTCCATGCTAGATTTTACATTGAATTCTTTCAATGATTATTAGTCACTACTACTGATCCATAAAATGTGAAAATTTTTCCACATCGAATTGAGTTTTTTCCGACATCGAATTGAGTTGGACTTCAAATTACTTAAAACAATTGTCCAAAAGTATTCTGTTAGTTTTTTTATTTTCGTTTGCATTTCCGTTGATAGGATTTTTCATAGAAAAAGCACCATTTTCATCATAACTATTGTCAGTGATGAGATTATAATAGTTCAATATTTATCCAGAACCTTGAGGTTTGGGTATGGGGAATTTTACTGTTAAATCCAAATACGTATTCAAATGAAGAGTTCCCTATTTGAATTATTCTCGGATCTTTCAGCATGGTTGGAGTTACCAATGGAACACAAATTAAACGGAAATGAATTTAATCCCATAATTTCAAAAATCCACATCAAACAATATAATTTGTGTAATAAAAATTATATTGTAATAATTTTGGTGATTTCGGAGATGTTCAGATTTCAGCAGAAGTTTAGACTACTCAAGGCGGTTTTCAGGCAATATTTGATTTATGGTTGAAGGTCCCTATTGAGACTATACAGAGTAATTTGTCCGATTGGACCGATTTTACTTTCAATGATAACTTTAATATGGCTCATTCGATTTCAATGGAATTTTCAGTGAAGTACGACATGAATGAGCAGATTCAATAATTCAAAACATTTTTCAAAATACTCGGTTGATATTGTGATAATTTCAGATCGATTTTGCAAGTTTAAAAAACACCCTGTACGTTGCGTCTCCAAAACTTCGCTATCTGCTTACGATTTTACCATAACAAGTCATTTCCTAAGCCTTCCTAATTATTTTTGCACACCTATGGTTTTCCGAAAGTTTTCTTCCAAAAAAAGACAATATCTGAGTTTTGCTTCAATCGATTTTACTTTTATTACAAATTTTGGTATGGCTCATTCAATTTGGATGAAATTTTCAGTGTATTTTTTTCGAAATACAGGAATGTAATTGTGATGATTTCAGAATAACTGTGTGGGTTGAAGAAACACCCTGTACATTGCGTTTTGAAAACTTTGAAATTAGTTTCCGATTCTACCATAATAAGTTATTATTCAGGCGTTTTCATTTTTTTTGCCGTAACTTCGGTTTTCAGAAAAAAATTTTTGAAGAAAAACATTATCGAAATTTCGCTTCAAAGCAGTGGAAATATTCTACTAGGTAGTAAAGCCTTATATTCCAAAGATACAAGGCGGTTCCCAGGTTTCAAGTTCAAATTCGTAATTTATATTTAATTGCTTATATTTTGTAATATATCTTTCAATTTAGAAAATTACTTCATATGAGTACATTATTCAATGAAATGTCTTAACGTACGCTGATTCCAACAAATAATTCTTTGATAGAAGAGCGGAGGTGCGCAAATAAATTGAATTTGGCGATGAATCCGGAGATCTAAGTTGCCTCTTCACTGGTCCTCTATGGCCAATCCAATGCAGGTCAAAATTGTTACTAACCAAATCACTAATATGCCTTGTATTGATGATATTGTTTTCTTGTTGAACATGTATGTTTATTACTTTCAGTTGAAGTATTACATCAGAGAATTCCTTTATCGCAGATTTTAGTGTTATAGAATAGCTTTTTTTGCAGAAGAAGCATCTAATGAAATGAATACCTTTTGTTATATAATTCTCAAATCGGAAAAAACATGAATATTTCAAAACTAGTATGATATACAGCGGTTCCAATCTGAAAGAATTTTTGTTTATATTTCCATAACTTTAACCCCTCTTCAAAAAATTCCACACAAAAAGTGCCTGTATATTTTTTTCGTTTCACACCTCTAGCTCCAGTGGCAAAGGAGTTATCATTCATTTTTGATTTCGCAATTCTCCAATTTTTGGTTATACCTCGAGAACAAAAAAAAGGAAGAAGAAACAAATTATATCATTATTGGTTCTGTCGAAAAAGGGTCCGAAAGTGGTGGCTGTGAGTGTTGAATAGTTGTTGTACTAAACCATCAAAATGTACTCAACTTATACAGTGTACGCATTACTTAAGTGCAAGAGGCAGCCACAATTTAAGAAATCAGTGAATTTTCAAAGTTTTGTAATTCAGTCAGTTTTACTTTTAAGATTTTTAATACTTATTAATTCATGAGAGACTTCATTCATATATTAACATCTTTCTGTTGAATGAGTTTCTTTCCGTTTCGAAATAATACATTGAGAATAAAATAGTAACGATGATTTATTCAACAAGAATCAGTATATCAGTAGTACGCAGGAAGATTGCTGATTGATTTTTGAGATTCATGCGTTCAACGACCTGACTTCGAAGATATGGAATAATAAATATATCTTATCCAACAATAGTTTTACACGTAGAAGAAATTCATTTTTTAAGGATTATTTTTAGTTATTCTTATCTTTCTACCACTGCCATTACCAAGCAGTCATCGATATTCTTCAGTGTGACAATACCTTTTCCTGACGTGAATACCTAGATGATGAAATTCTGAATTCAGTTACGCACATATAATGACAAATTTCGTGAATAGTCAATTCCTACTGAGCAGATATTTTTCATTTCCAACAATGAATGATAGTAGTGTAAACTTTGCGGGAAAATATTTCTTTAAAAACTAATTACTTCGACCTATCGAACTATTTTTCGATATTACTCAAAGAGAAGAACATATATCCATTATTCTATTTGTCTACGCCACTATGCCAAAGAATTGCATTATGTCTTTGGTTGCAAAACTTGAAGACTTCCTACCAATTCATTCCCAAACCTTCAGTTTAGGGACCATGTGTTTGAACCCTGCGTTCTATTTATAGAACAGCAGGTATAATTTCTCCTTACACCCCAGAAATACTGTTTCATTTTATCTACATACATCTACACTATTCTTTTGACGCCCAGGGTAATATATGAACTTATAGCAAGCTGATGTTCTGTCTTCCTATATCGGAAGTGGCAAGTGTGGCCGAGTTCCACCGATTCTGCAAGTATTCGGTTTCATTCAAATGGACCAATTTATTTAGTATTAAAACCTGTTAATGAACCAAGTCCTAGAGCATATAATGATTTCTTCAAGAAGTAAAAAAAAAATAGTGGTAGTCTTTTCAACAGATCTTTTCACATAATATTAGGTTAACTTGTGTGAAGAGTATCTGGTTGTGTCGGTTTTGGAGGACCTCTTTTTATGTTTTGCAAAAAAAGGGAAAATGAAAACAACTCACTCCTTCTCAATGTTCGTTCCTTATCTTGCACTTGTTGTTTTCTCAGGTAAAAGAAAGTAAAATGAAAAACCTTTTCTAGGTTTTTCATTCGAGTATCAAATCTCAACTCAATGACATTTTTCCGAGAATATTGGGAGAATAAAATTTCGAAGGGACATACCTAAGTAATCATTGGGCGGATTTTACACATTCTCGAATTCGATCTTTGTGATTAAGCTACCAACTTGCTTTCGGAATATGGAGCTCCTAAGTATTTTTTTTCCTGAAGTTATTTTGTTCACGGTCGGCTCAGCGGCCAATCGTAATTTAAATGAGAATATGTTAAGAGAATCGATAGTTGTAGAGACGGTTCAACTATTTCAAAATGTCGAATTCGTGAATTCGTAAAATCCACCAAATGACCCCACAGATACATATCCAAATAAAAACACACAAGTTGTATATAACTGTAGGAAATTCCACAAACTTTTTTAGTAGTTTTAGGTAACACACCAAGTTGTTTATTATCGAGAGGTGCATACGCAAAATATCGAAGATATCGCTGTAACTGCACTTCACAAATGCTATCATTTTCGAACTAAGATCCAAGTTTCATTATGATTGGGTCAGTATTTTCGAGTTAATTCGTAGAGAACAACAATAAGGAAGAAAACACCACGAAATTTGACTTTTTTTCCAGTATCTCCGGAAACTGAAATCGTATCAAACTGAAATTCGAAAGAATTCTGTTCAATAAAGGGTTCAAAATTTGCGTAAAATTTTGTGTTTTTGTAGTTGTAGTTCAAAAAAATGTTTTGTAATTTCGGTGTTTTTTAATCACCATCAGTACGATCCCACCGAAATTTCGCAAAAAGTGGCGAGTCATTATGCTCCTATTGAGTGCCACGATTCAATTCAATCACTTGGGCAATCTTGGAAATATCAGGGAAATAACGTCGAAATTTCGTATGATGATAACTCCGGAATACTTCGGCCGATTTTGTCCAAAGACGGAATCAACCGTTGCATTTTGAAATGCCACCTACTGTGGTTCAATGTCGTTAGGTACGCTCGCAATCGACCTCACCCCCGGCCAGACAGTATCGATATTGACATAGGATCCGTCATCAGGAACTCTAACCTTGTCGTTTGAGATAATTTCCTGGAAAAAATTCGAAAATTTCATACATTTGGAAAGGACTATAGCACGCTGTTCACCAGCACATGCGTGAAAAATGATCTGATATTCATTATGACGAATCATAAATGATCACTCACTAAAAGAATAACGAATCCACCTTGGAATAATGAATAACCGTAATCTCAAATGACAAGAAATCGATATTTTGTGGGCATGTTCTAGGGGATTAGCGTGCTATCATTCTGTCTGAATGTCTGTTATTATTGAATTTTCATGGAAAATTGTTTCTGACGACGAGGTTGGACTCACTGATGACAAATACGGTGTCAAAACCGATTATCTCCGGCCGACCATAGGCACGATTAAGGGTGGCTTGCAACGGTTAAGTTCGTCAATGGGTGAAAACGGCGAAATGGTTTCGGAGTTGAAGTCATTCGAAATTTCTATTCCCCGATGTTTCAGAAACTGCTACTGCGATTGGATTGAAATTATTGTTAAACATTTTGTCCCCCAAAAACTATAGTTTATATTTGAAAAAAAATGCTAGGACCTTCACCTTCATTTTAATCAGCAGACAGTACAAAATTTGAGTGTGATACGATTATAATTTCCAGAGATATCAGGAAAAATTATGTCCAATTTTGTGGTTTTTGATTAGGTTTTGCCCGGAATAATTCAAAAAGTACTGATTCAATCATGATGAAACTTTGTAACTAGTTCGGAAATACCGATAAACAATTTAATTCAAGAGTTCCTGTTGATCGTGTCATTAGTACTGAACTTCGATTCAATCTAATCTGTGTTTATGGAAATATTGTGAAAATGAAATTTTTAATGGATATATCTGCGAAATCATTCAGTGGATTCAACCCATTCAAAAATTTGGCATTTGTTATTGAGGTCAAACCTACTCTGCAAGTATCGAGTTTCTAAGTTGTTCCATTCGGAAATTATTGTGTTCACGATACGATCGGCCATGAGGAAAATCAGTTTTTTGGACTTTTTCACAAGAATCATATATTATTCCAAATCATTATTTCTTAATACATTCGATATCATGAATATTTTCAACTATGAAGGCATAGTCGGAGATTGTTACAATGGATACATATTTCGAAACACCAAACAAATATGGGAAGGTTGTAAACTGAATCATTTTACTGATCAACGACCCATTTGTTTATGCTCTTTATTGTAATGCCATTTTGCTTTGGGTTTGAAATATTTTTTCCAAAGTGCTCCCAATTTGAGATCTTTCAGTGTGAATAATTTGAATTTTTTTTGAGTGAATATCTTTCTGAAATAACATCATGACCTGTCTCATGAGGCATAAATCGGAAAACTAAATATAGCATTCGCATTAAAAAACCGTACTGACCTTTGCTTATAGATGAAATATTATCTACTTCAAATAATTCACGGATTCTCCCACCCTCGATCTAAAGCATAAAAATGAGGATTTATCGTCCTTAACAGCTAATCCGGCATTTAGAATAATGAAAATTCATATTAACGAAATAACCTAAAGCAATATGAACATCTATAATATGCGAGGATTTTTTACTCAACGTCATGAACTCTTAATCAACGATGTATCTTCAATCATTCATCCCATGCCTCGAAGGTATTAGCGTGTGGAACTTTTAGATATTGCCCTATTCCTCATTCTTTTTACGGAGTCCAATACTCTTAATTGAGTCGAAAAAACAGCTGCATTTCATATATGATTATTTCGAACTGATACACCCTCTGTCCTCCGACAGTCTGGCAACCTTGCGGGAGGTTACAGCGCACTACCAATACGATATATAAGCGGAGGTGACAAAGACTGATCAATTTAAGGAATTTTTTTTTGAAGAAATAGTTTCCCCTCTTTAGGTACCCTGATTCCTGTCTTTCCCCTCTACATATATCAACAAGAATTATTTCAATTGGACACCTCCTTCACCCGGAGGTCAGGTCGCCTAATGAACTTAACGGAGGTGACAACGAACTACGAATCCATATATATATATATATATATATATATATATATATATATATATATATATATATCGTGATTACACTTCATGCCTACACAATACACTCAAATCAAGAATGGAATGAATACGAGTGACGTTCATGACGAAAGACGGAACAGAACAGACTATCCATAAAACAAAGAGATTGTAAACAACTGCATGCGACTATCAGACTAACATCCCTGATGGCCGTGATGACCGATGGGTGCTAGTTCAAAATTGTCAACCGTCTTTCCATCGGTTTAGCGTAAGGGATGACGCTGGATATAAGATCCTGGTTCACGATTCGCTTGTCATTTTGTTTACTTGTGATCATAGTTTCATAACCTAAAAATTTTCTGTTTTATGATGTAATTAATTCTTCAATAATTATAATGAATATGAATTAAACTAAAATTACACCGCAAAAAATGTCACAGTTATAGATATTGTTTCACTTTTGTTTTGACAGGTTGATTTGCACACTTTGTGCAGCTGCGACAAATCGTCACCAATTATTTAGTGGGTTGAAAAGTTGACCGCCCGGCGAATTTTTGCCCGAATCGTATAAAATTTCTCCCTACAAACCAAAGTTTATTACTTTCAGAGTTTTTTCTGATTTTGCATGTGGGCTGAGATATTGAAGGAGGTAGTTTTTCAAACTGATACACTATATACACCGTAGCCATTTACAAACTCATAAGAAATAACCATCATATATTGATTAGTTTGGTCTTCTATTCTGGTGTACGGTGTACGGTTGAAGTTCACCGAAAACGGTAATTTTTTGTTCCCAGATACGGTACTTTCAAGTAGCTAGGTTGGCAACGCTGCCTTGGCCTGTCCATCCAGTGGAAGTTGGGGCTTTTACGAGCTACGCGTTCACGATCGCCACAGCCGGATCTAGGGCGTGGCGAGGGAGGGATTTGCCACGGGCGCCAACCAACTAGGGGCGCAAAATTATGATTTTTGTTTCTTGAAATGATGTTTTTTCACTTCAAAGTCCATTCATATTTTAGAGAGGTGCTATAGTGCATGCACCTGTTGTACGATAGTAATAGTAATAGTAATAGTTATTTATTAATATGCGGCGACAAGTAGTCCGTTTATTTTGCTTGCTCTTATCTGTTGTTGATTTCGCTAATTCCATTTACATCGTACTTTGTCTTTCACATTTCTTCCTGATTAATCCGCTTGTTCGTATTCATACTAACCGCACCGCTTCATTCTCCGTTCACTTCAATCATCCAATTCGCCGTATATTTTCATCACGGTTCATATTCACCTGCTTTAATTATTGAGTTATTTGATTACACACCGCAGACACGGTGTTGTACATTGTGTACACATTTGTCTTACCATTCTGATAATTCACGTGCTCATATTTAATTGGACCCTCCTGACACTGAACCATTGTGTTGGTACTGCTCTTATTAGTGTTGATTTTCTTTTTATGTGTGTTTCACTACTATACCTGTACAGTGTTAGTATCTGTTGTGAGGAAAAAACCTTAACATACTAATCACTACCAGCTCAGATCAGACAGAACTCTTCTCCAGCTGTTTAAAAGCTACTCAGGCAATACTGTAAGTGAACGATTCAACCAAGGTGTTACAATCTTGTTAAACTCATTGTAATTGGCCTCCAAGCAAATTTTAAAAAATGAAATGAGCAGGGTACACTGCCACTGAGAAAAGGTCATCACAGTTTCTAATTAATAAATTCATTTTTATCCTTATAAAAAGAACGAATGGTTCTGAAACGTTGGCAAAATCATAATTGATGTATTCAAATTCTGTCCAACTCCCTGCTAACGGAGCCAGATCTAGGATTTCAGCGCCCGTGGCAAGTTATCGGAATGCGCCGTTTTCAAATTTTTTTTTCGATGAATACATACTTTTCATGAATGATAGTATTTATTCTATTCCTAAGATTATTTTACTATTATTATATTCTTTTGAGAACGAGCATTAGATTCTTAGGTATATCAAACAATATGTGTATAGAAATTACTATAATCTCCCATGTATATAATAAGGTGGTGAAGAGAACTCACAAACGTATTAATATACGATAATGAGGGTATGAAGAAAACATTAAGGCGAATAGAATAATTTATTCTCAAAATAATATATAAGCATTCAAAGCTTCAAAAACACAATTAATGAAAGTGTAAATGAAAAACTGAAATAGCTGTCAAATTTATTTAGGCCAATTGCAAACTACTAGTTCATGATGCCTCATTATTCAAACGAAGAAGCATGCTTAATGTTTATTTCGAATGTTCGAAAAATGCAGTATTAGCTGAAAGGGAATAATAACCGATAAGATATCTTGAAAGGGGGCGTGATTCCAGAAAAGTATTCAAAATATTGGCACGAAGAGTGCGAGAAACTGGTAAGGTTCAATATGTTGGAAGGAAAAATAGTAAACGTAGAAGCCGTAATGAGGATAAACGTTCTGGCTTATATTTATGCTGAACCACGTTTAAGCATCCGAAAAATTGCAAGTTATTTGGGATTGAATAATCATTCGGTGGTTGAAAGAATACTAAATGACCATAAACTGCATCCATATCATGTTGTCTTACACCAAGAATTAAAATAGAAAGATTTCGATGAAAGACTGGACTTTTAAAATAGGTTGAAAGGAATGTTGAATGACGATTCTAACTTCCCTCATAAAATATTTTGGACGGACGATGCCACTTTTTCTAGCAATTGGCGAATGACGATAAGCGCTGCTCCCTCTGGTAGCTATCAGAGAAACCCGAGGTACAGATACTATCATTGACAAGTTAAGAGAAATGTCAAGAAAATGAGAAATTTTATGCATTTTTCTTGACGTTTGTGTGATTTTACAAGTGTATCTACTGAGAAAAATCAAACTCAAATGTCCCTTCCCAAAGATTTCCACAACCCGGTGAAAAATTCCGAGTTTGGATGAAAGAAACTTACATTAACAAGTCGGGCCTGAAAGTGTTGAAAAATCGTGAAAAACCTTGGCAACTTGTAACTCAAAATTGGTAAACCAGCAAACAAGATTCATGAGAGTCTGTTACCTGCATTTTACCGATGATGTTCATTTCAATAGAGGTAAGCACGAATTGCTCATGAAATATCAGATCACATTCATGAAGACAATTTTTTTCCAGGCCTCTAATCCAAGCAGAGGAAGATACTTGAGAGGAATGTTATGACTTCCACAAATCTACCTGTTAAACTGATCATTAAGGAACAACGAAAATGTTTTAGTGATAGAACTGACCGATTGAAACAAGAGGCCCGACAAGGAAATATCTGGTGATGAATTCTCTTCGCTCAAATGGCTTCTGCCGATGAAATCAAAGTTGTACAAGGCTTATTTATTACAGCTTTTTCAAGACCAATCATATGAGTGTTGAAAGAATTAATTTGTCCATCCATAATGAATAAGCCTTACGGTACAAGTAGCATAAGTTTTATGTGAATGTACCCATTTTATTCACAATATATCGTGTAAATTTAGTCATTCCCTATATAAATAGTAAAGTTATGAGTATTTGTCTATTATTCCAAAAGGTATGTTCTACAATACTATCTGTTTTCAACTTTTTAAGCAGTAGATATGAGGGGGCATTCGATCAATAATCAAGTTGGGTAGGTAAAAAGGAATGAAGTTCATTATTTTTGCAAACAACATGCAACATCATATCACATGCATCTTTCTGAACACTTCTAGCTTCTGTGGCTTCAAGATACTCCAAAAATTTGAAATTAATCTTGCCATTTAGAGTGTATATAAGTTGAAAAGAATCACTTCTGTTAACTGAAAAAATCTTTGAACAAATTGTAAAATCGAAGTTTAATCAATCAACTATACAAGCAAACACTTGAAAACCTAGCTCCCATCTCTCCACCTAATAACTGGCCACCGTAGAGCTGCAATCTTAAATTCAGACGCCAATGGTGAAGGAAATTTACATAACAGCTACTACTGTCATATACCAACCCACATTGACAAAGGGAAGTCAATTATCAGAACCTCTGCATGGGGTGTTTATGTGTGGTGCGGTATTTTGGATGGAAATGTTGTCGGAGGTAGTTGCAATTTTTGAAGGAAGATCTTCAATTTTCTTCTGAAAGACATTGCTATTCAAAGCAGGTTGGATCTGTGGTAACAACAAGATGGTTGCCCGGTGCATTATGCAGCTAACGTTAGGAAATATTCAGATACCATCTTTTCAACTTGGTGGATTGGACGATGAAGTATTTTTCCGTGGCCAGCAAGATCACCCGATCTCACAGTATTAGATTTTTATATTTGGGGGAGAATAAAAGACTTAGTTTTCCGGACACCCCCAACTACAAGTGAGGATATGAAAATTAGAATTCGACAGGCAGTTGGAACCTTTGAATAAAGAACAACAGGAAGGGGCATAACCCTTTTCTACTCCGTATAAAAGTGGGACAAATGCGCCTATATTGAACCTCCAAGTATGTCTCATGTTAGGTAGTTTCTCCAGACAAAGAGGTCTCGGAACAAGTTGTTCTCTCTTCAAAGTAAAAGGAAAATCGGCCATATGCAACATCCATCCCGGACCCACTTTGTGAGGCTTCCTTCCTTATGTTCTTTATTCACAGGTTGAAACTATTTCTCATACTGAAATTGTGGCCAGTGTCAACTCGACGAAAGAAAGATGGTAGACATTTCGAAAATTTTAAATGATTAAGGTAAGGTTTTTTGTGTTAAATATTTTCTTTGTTGCTAATTCTTGTTTCATTTTGTCATATTATTTTAATTGCATATGTTTAGAGTTTTTTGTTGCGTTGTCATGACGAATAAAGTCACATCCTCCTTTTTACAAGCTTATACAGAGTAAATCAACATCGATCAAAATTTACAAATATATCACTATATTCAAAATGAAGAAAGATATAAGGCTGTAATTTTAACAAGTCAATAGGTGATGCTGCTTTGCTTATTTTCAGTCGGTTAGAGTAATAGCAATGCATTTGAAATTGTCCAGTAAAACGCATGAATAGGGTGATGTGGCATAAAACAGCCTGTAGTTTTTAATTGAAATACCCGATATGTTGTCATATTTTTCTGTGGTCTGCTTGTGTTACCTTCCCAGTAAACAATGAATCTCTGGCCGGCGTCCGGCCCAATGAAGGCCAAGTCGGCAACATGCTGGCATCGGCAAAGCAATATCGGTAAAATGCCGGCCCGATGTACGGCATCCGCCAATCGGGCACATACAATCCAGCCACTAATGGCCTGATACTATAAAAACGGTACCGGGCAATGAAATCATCGGCAGTTTTCCGGCCCGACGTTGGCCAAGTCGGCAATACGAACATGCCGGCCCGATGTTGGCCGTGCAGCATCTCCAATCAAGCCGAAATATGGACACAGATAACAGAGAGAGTTATCTGTGAATATGTATTTGTTTATTGCTTTGAATTCATTGCATAAATTATCATCGACATGAAAGTTTACATTTTGATTTTTTGCTGTGGTCAAAATTCTGTTGTCCCCAAACAAGGTACGACGTCTAATTTTTGAATCTGCCGGGCTTTTTTCCCCACCATGACCGTCACGTCAACTGTCAACTTGAAGCCGCGATCGTATGTCTGAATGGCGAAGTTTTGAATTTGAATTTTATGATCAGTTTACCAGCAATTTAAAGTGCTTGTTGTTTAGTTGTCAGATAATAATCTTTAGAAGAAAAATATGTCTGATTCAGCTGAAGTGAG
Source organism: Myrrha octodecimguttata (assembly GCA_958510865.1). NCBI lineage: Eukaryota > Metazoa > Arthropoda > Insecta > Coleoptera > Coccinellidae > Myrrha > Myrrha octodecimguttata. The sequence goes on along the minus strand of OY294060.1, from coordinate 9,153,033 downwards.
GTAAGTGCTTATAATATCCATATCTTATTCCTCGATTGCATGACAAAAGTTTCAGGTTATAAATTATTTCACTACTTTAAAGTTCTTAGAACTCTTTCTGCGAGTTGCAATCATGTTCAAAAATTATTCGAGAAGTCATATAAAATGATAGGCAAAAATATGTTTCCCTCACTGGAAGTGATGAGGCAGTGTCAAGTCAATGCACAAGTTCTATTTCTGATAAAACCTCTAGACCAGAATTGCGTTCGTATGTAAACGAGCCTATTCCATCAACTTCTGTTACCGAAACGGAACCTACAATTCCTGAGTATTTATCTGAGGTTTCGGATAGTGATACAGATTCTTCAGTTAGTGATACAAATTCTCCAGTTCTAGTGTTCGTGACAATGTGATATGTTCAAGTGATTTTTTGGTCAAATGGTCTCTTGAAATCAATAATACTCATAAGGCACTCTCTGAACTTTTATCTTGGTTCGCCAGCAAGCCAGATGTCACAAATTTACCAAAAGATGCTCGTACACTTTTAAAAACACCTACCAAATTAAACTATGACATTGTTGGATCGAATCAATATTATTATTTTGGCTTGACATACAATGGCAAAAAAATATAATGTGGACAATTATTAGACAACTAACTCCAGTATACAAATATTGAATTTTAATTTTCAATTAATGTTCACATTCTGGTGAATGTACTTGTCTCTCTATCTTGTATATTATTCATAAGTCATGCCTTGAACTTAATATGTTTATTTCTTTTCAGTTTGTCTTCGACAAAATCTCCTGACGAGAAATGCAACTGAGGCAGAAATTGCCTCGGTAGTAAAAATCTGGCTTTGAACAGCTCCTGATAGACAAGGCGATGGAAACAAAAGGAGATTAACGAATAATAAGAAAAGATGACTGTTCCTCTGAAAGACTGTGATAATTTCTTACTGTGATGTGCTTTTTCCAAAGATTTTGTTCTGTTGCTTAAACAAACAGCATTGTGATATTTTTTTTCTAGAAAATTCTGTTTTGTTTTTCATATTGCGTTTTTCATCTATTCATGGAATTCATGTTCATTGTATCAGCATAAATTTTCAGAATATCTATATTTCTGTTTTTTTTTTACTCTCAACTGTTACACGTTCCTCTTATAAAGTCTCATAAAAAATTTTCTTTATCCCAAAATAGGTATATGTCAAAAATGTAAATATCTATTTTGATAACATAAACCTTGAATTATTTTTTGTAAAAGTATGTAAACCTATTGGTAAGGTGTATGTTTGACTTTTTAGGTAGAATTATTCCTCAAAAAAACATGTTAATTTTGACATTTTTGAGTTTGTGGCTGTATTGATATTGATTAACTTTCTGTTGACACTGAAGCCTCATGACAATAAGATGTAACAATGAAGTATTATTTCAAGTTAGAATCATGTTCATCATGAACGATATGCAATATTGATTATCATCTAAAGATGTACTTTCTACTGAGCTTCAGTCTGAACAGAAAATTGATCAATATAAAATCGTAAGAAGCTCTTAATTCTCAAAATGAACGTGGTTTTTCAAGGAATGAAATAATATTGTCAAGAGTGCACCAAAACCATTGTAATTAATCTTCAGTGGGCCAATACCAACCCTCAAGAGTTGGTAACATACCGGGTTTCCAACGGACCAGCAATGATTGCCACTGTTTTGCCTTCAAAGGCCCATCATACAAAAGGTGCTGTAATATCGGCCAACATGCATTGGTCCTACTGATGGCCGGTGTGTCCTTATGGAAGTGGACCGGTAATGGTCACAGGCATCTTGCCGTTATGGCCTAGTCTGGCCAGCATATTGTGGGCCGGCATAATGCCGACCAAAATTGTTTGCTGGGTTCGAATGAAACCAACATACTAGAATATAGGTTCACGCATACAGAAGAGAGAGTTTTTTTTGTGATGAAAAATTTATCCATCCCAACACTAAAAAATAGAAAATATAGAAAAAGTTGTTGAATATAGAGAGTAGTTTTTTACCACTGTTAGTTAGCGAATATTTCGTGAAAATGAGATTATATTTTACAAGTGATAGATTGAGCTCTCTAGAGGAAAACTACGAACTCGGAAATATTTTTAATCATTCTTCAGGGCTCGATTTGGCCATCAGAATCGTTCATCCTATATAGGTATAGGATGAATGGTTTCCGAGATACGGCCGGCACAGAATCCCCGGTACGCACGTAATCGTTGTGACGGTCGGTCGGACGGAATCGATTTTGACACCGGATTCGGCATCAGTGAGTCCAATCAAGTCGTTTGAGAACATGCTCAAAATTCGAAAATCACAAACATTTGGACAAAACGATAGCACGCTGTTCCCCTAGAACACGCGCGCAGAAAGATGGTTACATGTGAAATTAATTTAACTCCTGAATGTATCCCTAATCGTTAATCTGGTGGTAATGATGCAACCTCTTACTCCCTATCTATTTATTTCAACTTTACAATTAAAAATTGCTATTTACAAACACAAAATTAGGTACAGTGAATCTGAGATCCGGGATTCGAAGAAGCACTTATCTTAAAAGTAAGGATCTGACGGTATGATCCTCCAAAATGCAGGTATTATGCAGGTAGTCCAGTTTCAAGGGATTCCATCCAGAGCAAAGTCCAGAATTAAGATATTCCAGTAATAATCAGCTTCGGTATAAAGGTATTCCAGTCATAATCAGCTCCAGTACCAAGATAATCCAGTAATAATTGCTTCCAGTACTAAGATGATCCAGTCAAACTCTGGGTCCGGTAGTAGAATATTCAAATGGGCATTAGTCCCAGTAAAAAGATAATCCAGTAGTCGGTAGCTCGGTGAAAAGATGGTTCAGTGGGCGATAGCCTCGGTATAAAGATGATTCAGTGGGCGATAGCCCCAGTACAAAGATCATGTAGTAGGCGGTAGCCCCGGTACAAAGATGAAGCAGTAGGCGGTAGCCCCGGTACAAAGACGCCTTTTGAATAGACGTCTTATAAGAAACAATAAAACTTCAAAATTCCACGATGTTAATGGATTACGAAGTTCGTTTATTCGTTAAACTCTAGCAAGGTGTTGAATCTACAACTTCCTACCGGTAAAAGAAAGAACTTTCCATCGCCTAGACCGACTTGGAAGGGTCGCGCATGCGAAACACACACTCAACCGTCAAAGCGAAGAGCGTTTTTTAGCGACCGATCATATGATTCCAGTAAGGCGTTTTTGCTTGCGATTGGAATTGAAATTATTAGTATGACGTATTTTCGCGATGGAAACTGAAATCGACAGTGGAGCGTTTTGTAACGTTACACACACCACTTACCAGGAAAAAAAAATTTTGAAGAAATTTTTTTAGAAGAATGTAAAGCCAATAGGTTTCGATTAATTTTGAAAAATAGAATAGTTACTATGAGGAAAATAAAGTTCTTCAACGTTAAATGCCAAATTGAAAGTTGAGTCAAATGGATGAAAGGGAAATTAATCTTGCAGGTCACACAGCATAACTGAATCATGAATTTACATGAAGTTCATAGGCAAACAAAGAGAGATCAAAACTCAAAAAAAAAGTTTAAAGTTGTAGAACCAGCAATGGGTCGACAGTTGTTCGTCACCCAAGTCGAGCAGTGCGATTAAGCGCAATCCAGATAAGCAAAATCCTCGTATACTCGACATTCCAACCAAACCTGAACGCACCTACCTGTAGCAAAGATAAACGACACAAAGGAAAAAGTTGAAATCTATATTAAAGATCGTTGCCTTTTGCAGGTAAATAGCTTTTGTATAGGGAATTGAAGCCATTTCCTGGTAAATGTTTCAGAGTACTTGAGAAAGGTATCTGAAAAACCTGCCGCCTCAACGACATATCTTTAAGAGATCACTATAGGCATCTCCAAACAGCCACCTACTTACTGGAACCAAAATCCATGAACTAGGAGTGCTGTGTGCAAAAACGAGAAGCCACAAATTGGAAATGATGCATGATCCGACCTTAAGTTCACAGAGGTCCAACCAGACGCTATATTAAATTTTGGGATTTAACAAGACGAAGAGTTACTGTTGTACGGGTAAACTTCAATGGGAAATATTTTTCTTACCGAGTTCACGTAGAAGAAATTTTCCGATATCCACATCTTCAAAACCCATCCTTGAATAGGGTTCGGTATTAACATTACAGAAAGAATGCACTTAAATAAGAGCGTCGTCTACGATCCGCAAACATTTAAAGAACATCATGGTGATAGAATACAGGAGGATAGAATAATCGTTCCAACAACACAACCAGTTCACACGTTGAAGTACACAGTTCTGTTATATCTCAAGAACCACCTTAATGACCCACCCTATATCGATCGCCTGGATTTACCCCAAGCCGTATCAGACAAACTGAAAGCTCTTATTCAAGAGAAAAGAAAAGGTTAAAAGCGCCGTTTAGACGCTGAAGGCCATTTCCGATGGAAAAGGGTCGAGAGCGTTGCGGAGCATACGCTGTCGGCCGACTAAACGTCGCACATGCCCAAGCATTAACCGAAGTCAATGATCAAAAAAAATTCATTCTCGAAAGAAAATTCCGATATAATCGGGGTTGAGAAAAAATATAAGTCTCAAATAAAAAGAAAACTGCATAGATTCTCCGAACGTAGTCATCATAGCCTTCGCAAATAAAAAAAAAGAAGAACCACCCAGTTCGAGACAAAACTGAATGGCCAGGGCATGGAGGTTTATGGATCAGAGACCAAAACCACAAAAAAACTCCCATCATCCTGTGTCGGTTTCAGCGAGCACAAGACGATGTCAAATCCGGTAAGGTAAAAAGAAAAGAAAAAACGGTCTAAATCGGTAAATTCACAGATGAAAATCGAAGGATGATGCGTATGGTTATTGTGAACAATATCCACGAATCAAACACCGAAATCATCTAGTGAAGCAGTCAAAATCGGTAATAATCGACAAAGTCGATAGCAAGGTAAGATAAGAGACACTTGCAACATCCTGTTCGAACACAAGCTGATGCGAAGTTAAGAAAACGTTAGGTAATAATCGTTATATAGGTAGAGGTCGGTAGACAAAGTCAGGAGTGAAAACGTGTAGATATAAGAAAAGATAGGTATCGACTTATCGACAGGTAAGGTAGTCTACACGAATCAAATCCCGAAATCATCCAGACTGAGGTACTCAAAATCGATAAAGTTATAAACGGTAGGCAGCAGTAGTCAAGATAAAGATGTTTCTTTCCGGAGCAATGAAGTCTAACAAGTGGCACGATGCAGATAAAAAAAACAAAACTGTTAGGAAATTGTGGAAAGGAAGGAAGGAATCGAGAAGAAAAAAAAATTATCAGGCAAGGTACTATTGAACATATCCCGAGGTGGTTTTCCAAGTTTCAAAGCTCGAAATTTGAAGCTAATTAATTAATCTCATTGAAGGTGTTAGAGATGTACGCGTAGATGATGTAATCAATAATGTCAAGAGGTATTTAAAGCTAATTTATCAGACAGAAGATGTTGAATGTTAATGTCAAGAAATATTTAAAGCTAATTTATCACACAGAAGATGTTAAATGTGCATATGAAGATGATCTAACTAATAATATCTAGAGATCACTTCCCAACCCAGCCTCTCATATGAAGTGATTCTTACTATTCGAAAATAATGAAAGTAGAGAATAAATTGGAAAAACAACCCCGGAAATACGTAGGAAAGGAAAGATAACATTGGGCGCCAGCGATTACAAATCGCAAAGTAGGTTCGATATAAGGAAGCGGAAATAGGTAATAGAAATAGGTAATAGGGATAGATAATAGTTAATAGGGATAGATAATAGGAAATAGGTAATAGGGATAGATACAAACACCAGGTAAGGAAAGAGAAAGAGAAGTGTCCGCCCGTCGGTACAAATAATAACTGCATCCAAAAATGCAAAAAACAATCTCTATGAGACTCACAGATTAAAGAAAACTTCAAAGTAAATCGCTAACTACGCTAAATTTTCAATCAAGATACTGCATAGCCGCTCTAAACTTCAAAATATTAAAAGATACGTTGTGAGACTCACAGATTAAAGAAAACTTCAAAGTAAATCGCTAACTATGCTAAATTTTCAATCAAGATACTGCATAGCCGCTCTAAACTTCAAAATATTAAAAGATAAGATGCCCACAGCCATAAGATACGATAGGTGTCCGAGACACAAAAGATACGTTATTTGCCAACCGGCATAAGATAAATTGTCATTAGACACGATAAAGATAAGATAAAATATATATATTTGCACCTACAGGGGGAACACTTGCCTTACGATAGGAAAGGAGGGAAGGTATAAGGGACATAAAAAAACGACAAATCATCACCTCCATCCTGAATCATCACTACTCTCGTCACTCTGTGTAACGTCCAATTTAATATGCTTAACGTGAAAATCACCAAGATCATTTCCACTCAAGTCCTTCAAATTATAAACTAATGGAGACACTACTCTGTTAACAATGCAAGGCACAAACTTAGGAGCGAGCTTAGCGGAGAAATTCTTAGTCGCGTCTGAAAGTATAAAATTCTTTTTCCAAACCCTGTCTCCAACATGAAACTGAACATCACGTTTCCTCAAGTTATATCGATGAGAATTCCTCTTATGAGCCTGAAATATTTTCTGCTGGACAGAATGATAGAGATCAGGTAATTTTCTTTGCAAAAGTGGATCCAAAACTTTATTACGGATTTCAATTGGGTTATTCGCATTTTCTGAAATTTTACCATGAAAAGCACCGTCAGTTGCGACATTTCTTATGAAACACAGGTAGGATGGAGAAAATCCAGTTACTTCATGTTTACTTAACCTAATAGCTTGGGCTATATGGTGTATGTTCTGATCCCCAGTTTTGTGATTTTCATGTATGAAAGATCGTATAGCCGTTGTAATCGTTCTATTCACACGATCTGTTGGGTTTATTTGTGGAAAATACCTCGCGTTGTACCAAATCTTTTGGACATTATATTGTTTAGCTAAATAGAGCAATTCCAGCTATCTATGGTTCATCGAGATGAATCAGCTGATGGGGGGACAGCCTGTCAAACGTTGAAAGTAAAACAACACAACCTCACTTTCCCGATTTGTTTATGTTACCGCGTTCGGTATTTACATCCCAGATTCGAGCAGATTTTAGTGACGTCATCATTAGGTTATGAAGTACAATATTTTCAACAATTTCAGGATAAATTCACAAGTGAAAATGATTTATATTAATAGAATTGGTGAATAACTAGGCCAAGTTATTGTTTCGTTGTGAAATACAACATAACTACACCGAGAGACGAAAGAATCACCTCGGTAAGGCTAGCAGAACCACCTTCGATTTTTCGAAAAATTTTTTGACAAGAATTTATAACTAATTAATTACTAATTTATACCCCTATTTTCAAATTTTTCACCCTTCTGTAGACTGAGAAAAACTGGTTTCTGCTAGCTTGACGTCAAGCCAGCAGAACACATCGAGTAATAGATATGCTATTGAAGAGATGAATATGTCATAATAAAGCTATAATTAATTACTAATTTATACCCCTATTTTCAAATTTTTCACCCTTCTGTAGACTGAGAAAAACTGGTTTCTGCTAGCTTCGAGTAATAGATATGCTATAGAAGCAATAAATATGTCATAATAAAGCTCTAATTAATTACTAATTTATACCCCTATTTTCAAATTTCACGCATTTCTCATTTCGGAGATATACCGGGGTGAATAGAAAATGTAAATGGTAATAAGGTATATTAATAGAATATTCAGAAATGAATTCATTCCGCCGGATTCAGAACTCATTCCGGACTTACAGAATATGTTTTCTTAATTAAACACTTATTTCGTACCTTATTTTCAAATTTTACACCCTCATGTAGAACGAGAATACCTGGGAGGTGCAAACTTGGCAACAATCAAGCTTGCAGAAAGCACTTTGTAATAGATATGTCATTAAAGAAATAAAAATGTCATAATGAACCACTAATTTAACACTTACTTAGAATCCCTATTATAAAATTTCACGCTTTTTTCATTTCGGAAATATACATGAGTCAATAGAGAACTCGTAAGGTGATACAGTATTAATCAAATATTTTGAAATAAATTAATTTCTTCCAATTCCGAGACTGTTTCGCACTTATAAAATACCCTCATCATATCTCACAAAGTGGTGCCCGTCTATCCAGATGTTATTTTATTACTCATTGCTTACAGTTCGAGGGTTTTGTCACGTATTATTCTTCGATGTTTTTTGTCACTCAAGAGTGTATTTTAGCAATTCATCACTTGGATACGGTTTGCTTTAATCAATCTCTGAAGGTTTTATTCAATTGTTATACAATTTATATTATAATGTATTAGTCCCCAGAGTCATATTAGCTCGCTTGGTCGGAATTCGTCGTACCTGGAATTGAGGAGAAGATTCCTGGAACCCATCGATGATGCCTTAAGATTTTATTTTTATGAAATATTGTTTTGTATGATCGTAAGATCAACTTAAGATTGATTTCTCAGAAGGCGTCCTCAAACCACGCAGGGTAGAGCGGCCGTCTGTTTTATGTCAATCATCGGGTCGAAAGGGACCCTATTGAGATAGGTACAGTATTGGCATCTAAACAAGTGATTAGTAGGGGTTTCAACAGAACTAGAATATTATTCTAGCGATTTTGTGCATTTAGAAATAATCGTTCGTACTGATTTGGCTCGTTCTCGAAAAGTGGGAAATATATTATTCGAAATTCTACACTTGGTGTTTGGTGTGTGTTCTTGAAACAGACTGTGCTCCGAATTAATATTTGTAAGGGATGGAGGAGGCTGTTGAAATCAGGAAACGTGGACGTCCAGGTCAAGTAGATAGGGAAATGGTTATTGACCTGCTCAGTGAGTTTAAGGATGATATTTATGGTGATGGCAAAGTGGTCTCCAAGTTTAATCATATTTGGAAAGAATTGGCCGAAAATTTGGGGGGCAAAATGAAGCCCAACTCATTATATATAATGGCATTCAAGAACAGACTAAAAATTTTGAACAGCCTTGTTGATGAGCCTCTAGATGTAGATGAAAGGCCTTATAGCCCAGAGGGAGCTATTTAGGATGACAGTGATTGTGATGTGAACATAAAAGAGTTTTCTGTTTTTGTTGCGCGAGACGATTTCTTGGAGTTGGTTGAAGAAAGGAATTTGCTGCAGGTCGACATTTTGGTTCGAGTATAATGACCTCTGAAAAGGAAATCAAACAATTCACCAAAAAAGTAAATCCACATTTATTAATTTACTTCAGGAAATACAGATATGTAAATACAGTGCGCGTCATAACTATGGAACAAATTCATTTTCTCAAAAATATTTGGCAGCAGAATCCTGAAACAGGTCAATTTTTGTTTCACTTTTACCAAATTCATATGCACTTTAGAAGGATTTTTGATGCTCCCTGTGCCATCCCCATCAACCCTCCAAATTTTTTGAATAGGGAAAGTGGGTCATGTGGTACATTTCTGGCAAGGTCTTTGTATCTTCCTCACAGACGTGCAAACATTTTCAAGAAAAAAAATTTATAATAATAATAACTAGTTACTTCAGAAGAGGGTTTCAGTATGTGCTCTTTGTCATGGCTCATTTACTTTGAGACGATGGTACCTGATGAAATTTGTTACCGAATGAAAGCCGACCATTCCAGTTTTGTTCATGCACAACTTTAAACCCCCTCACATGAAATTTTTCACGTGAGGGAGTTGATAGTAGCGCATGAACAAAACTGTAATGTTCGACTTTCATTCGGTGACAAATTTCATCAGGTACCATCGTCTCCAAGTAAATGAGCCATGAAAAAGTGCAGATACTGAAAACCTCTTTGAAGTTACTAATTTTTCAAAAAAAAAAATTTTTTTCTTAAAAATTTTTGCACGCCGGTGAAGAAGATACAAAGACCTTGCCAAAAAAGTACCACGTGACCTACTTTCCCTATTCAAAAAATTTAGAGGGTTGATGGGGATGGCACAAGGTGCAACAAAAATCCTTCAAAAATGAATATAAATTTGGTAAAAAATTGACCTGTTTCAGGATTTTGTTACCAAATATTTTTCTCTTGAGAAAATGAATTTCTTTCATAATTTTGACGCGCGCTGTATACATTTCATGTCATCATGAAATGTTTCTTTAGGACCATTCACTTTATCAAGTTATATCGTCAGTGTTATTAAACATTTCCATAATGTTCAATTACTACCCAAAATTTCCCATTGCATTCTTCGTATAGGAGAAAAAAATCATCATTTTTCAAATTCATCAACATTTGTCTATTCGATGGACCATTATTATGAAATCAAAATCATTTAAAGAAGGAATAAAAAATTACCTTGTTTCATGTCACTATTTTTAATAGTGTATATAATTATATTCAAATTGATGTTTCATATATGAAAAACAAAATCAATAATATTATGGGTTTGATTATGAGTGTTGAATCAGAGTTCAATTACAGCATTTTAAAAAAAAGGTGAGATCTGCTAGTTTTGAGTCGAATTAGCAGACACCAGAATCTCTCGGTCTAGAGATGGGTGCAAATTAAAAAGTAAGGTACATTCATTCGTTACATACGATGAGAGTATTCTATATGTGCGAAACAACCGAAAAAACTCGGTCTACAGGAAGGTGCAAAATAAAAAATAGGGTACTAAATTATTGCTTCATTAATTCCAAATTATTGTTGTGAGAAACGGACGGACAGAATTGAATTTGACCACGGATTCTTTTTCGAGGTGTTCAATCCAATTGTTTGAGACCATTTTCTGCAAAAAATTCGAAAAATATAGACATTAGACGAAACAGCAGAAATGAACCAGTTAATATTCGTTAAAACCGTTAAATAACAAAATGCGGATGGAAAAACCATAGGCCATTCAAAAGCTATTTCTGCAAAATGACCCTATTCAATGTAGAACGAGAGCATCATCGATGGGTTCCAGGAATCTTCTCCTCAATTTCAAGTGCGAGGAATTCCGACCAAGAAAGCTAATATGGCTCTGGGGACTAATACATTATAATATAAATTGTTTAACAATTGAATAAAACCTTCAGAGATTGATTAAAGCAAACCGTATCCAAGTGATAAATTGCTAAAATACACTCTTGAGTGACAAAAAACATCGAAGAATAATACGTGACAAAACCCTTGAACTGTAAGCAATTAGCAATAAAATAACATCTGGATAGACGGGTACCACTTTCGGTAGAAAAATAGCCCTGAGGCTATAACAACGAATTCTTTAAAAAATAATTCGTTAGAATTGCAAAATATAACAGATACTCCAGAATGATTCATTAGTTATTTCAATAACATAAAATGTAAATTTTGAAATTTTCAGAGGGGGTAATTTTTTTTTTTTTTTTGATCGATCTCTAAGGTTTATTATTTGATGAACACAGGATTTCAAAATGTTGTATTTTTTGTTGTTCAATCTAAAAATGTAGCAATAAAAAAGTCATTGGATCACTTTTATTTTCTCAATATAACTATATACACTAACTAATAACATTGTGAATTGTCTTTATAAAACGCTAATAATTTCACTTCAGTTTAGGATAAATATTACGCCATATTACTTCAAGTTACATTACCATTCAACCAAATCTGTTTGAGAATATGTATGTTTATTTTTTAAAAACATTTTTTTTTTAAATTTCAACGCCCTGATCTCAGAAACGAAGCTGTTGGAAAGGCTATGTGGAAATGAAGGAAAGGTGCGTCGTTCTTATGCAAATTCTTTATCGGTAACAATTGGCACTTGGAAGGTTTCTCCACTCATGGAGTGTTGAATGGGAACTAACTCAAATAATCTAGAAAGAATCTAGCATTCCCTAAAACACGAAATGAAAGCTTTTCTTCATGGTCCCTCGGCTCATGCACGAAGTCAACTATAACAATCCTTATCTCAGAATTTTTTATTTCGGAGTGAACCACAAATAAACGTATCAATGATAAACTAATATGCGACTTAATTTTTGAACATTCAACAGGGACTTGAAAAACCAACAGAAACAACTCTAGACATATGTTCATAGGAACTTCATTCTGAAAACGACCTAACGAATTACTCCATCAGTTAGGAAACACCCTGAATAAAAGTTTCGATGAAACATCAATTTGTTTCTCAAAACTTTGCCGCCTGTAGGTCAGATATTGAGAGGTATAGGACATAGGTCCATCGGAAGTTTTTTTCCTAAATTCACTTTAGGCTTCAAACCTTTGAAAGATTAGTATCTTATTGTGAAACACCCTCATATAAATTGAGAAACAACTAGAGACCAGTCACAATAAGTGACGGGTGAGGTCAAAAATTGAATTATCTCAATTCCTGTTAAGAAGGGATTCTATATTGGGTTCAAAAGACTTGCCGGCTTTTTTTGTTCAAATAATGGGAAACCTCAACTTCCGTTATTGTATTTTGAGTTTGAAGAATTAAGATTACAATCAGTTTCATAGGTATGTAGAGTAATTTTTCGAGTGATCTCCGATCTAATCCGCAATAAATTTTTTATGGAAGCGGCGAAGCAGTATCGAATAGTGCTGATGCAAAATTACAATTTTATTCAATATCACCTTGCACTGGCGACATATTTTTTGACACTGTTCGCTTCTAATCTGAAGCGATAAGGAATATGAGGTCTCGTTCTAAAAGATAATGTTCTATTCATGGGTCGGCAGATCTTCAAGAAGCCGTTTCGCTTACGTTCATATATTCTGCAATCTACAAGATTTATCTTACACGATATACTTGGAAGATAAACAGTTCGGGTGGTAACAAATTGTTTCATTGATTTGAATATTACATAAATATTAGGAAATATTACAGAAAAGCACTGACGTGAAGTCAGCAGCTTTAGAGCGCAAAGCGGTCATCTTTTCACGTATTGGCCCCTTCAAACGCAGCTTTACTACGTATTGAAGAGATATGGTGATATTTGAATCATATTATCCTCAAGAATTTCTGCACGAATTTCGATAAAGTCCTGAATTTCAATTCGATCCAATAAGTATTTTGGAAAATATCGGGAAAATAAAATTATAATGGGTATATATCTATGAAATTATTGAGCAGCTTGCACCCATTCTCGATTCCGACCTTCATAAGTAAGGACAAATATCGAGTCAGAAGTCATTCGAAAAAAATACGTAAGATTGTTCTGTTCGGATAACAGGATCATTCGCATTTTTCAACTATTTTGAAAGTATTATCACGATTGGATTAGTAAACAATTTTTGAGATATTCCGGGAATGTCGAGGAAAAACCCAGGTCTGCGCAAAACTGATAAACAGTTTTTCAAAAAAATTCGTGAAAAAATTACTTTGAAACCATTGGATCCCTACAGAATTTCGCGAAGTTGCGCATCGGTATGGATTAAAACTAACTACCAAGTTTCATTCCGATCGCTCAAACAGTTTCTGTTTTTCGAAAAATCGAATATTTAGAAATAAATTGATTCCTTCTCATTCCGAGCTTGTTTCGCACATATAAAATACTCTCATCTTATTTCACCAATGAAGCTACATTATTTCGTATTGGTTAATATATAAAGGGTTATGTGTGCACAGAAAATCAAGTCACAGTCATCGTTACCCCTGTGTAGGTAGATATATCGTAGGTATAGTATGTAAATAATCAATATAGAAGTTTCTGTTATATTTCCGTTCCAAACAAATAATTCATAAAATTTCGCTCGTAATAGCCTTAAAGATATTCGTCACCTGCAAATGGTGAAAATTTAAAACAGGGCTCTAAATTAGTGCTTAATTATGACATATTCTTTTCTTGAATGACAGGTCTTTACTCGCCTGACGACAAGCTAGCAGAGTTCACTTTTTCTCGGTCTACGAAAGGGTGCAAAATAAAAAAGGGTACTTAATTATTGTTTAATTAGTTCCAAATTATTGTAAAAAAACGGACAGACAGAATTGAATTTGACCACGGATTCTTTTTCAGGGCGTTCAAGCCAATTATTCAACCCATTTTTTGCTCAAAATTCGAAAATTATTGACATTGACAAATATTCGTTCAAACCGTTAGATACAAAAATGAACGGATGGAAAAACCATAGGCCATTTAAAAGCTATTTCTGCAAAATGCCCCCATTCAATGTAGAACGAGAGCATCATTGATGATTTCCAGGAATCTCCTCAATTTCAGCTACGAGGAATTCCGACCAAGCGAGGTAATATAGCTCTGGGGGCTATTACGTTATAATATAAATTGTATAACAATTGAATAAAACCTTCACAGATTGATCAAAGCACATCCTATCTGAATGATGAATTGCTAAATTTACTTTGAGTGACAAAATACATCGAAGAATGTTACGTGACAAAACCCCCCGAATTTTTTAGCAAGGGGCAATAAAATAACATCTGGATAGACGGGCGCCACTTTCGGTAGACAAATAGCCGTGAGGCTACATCAAGGAATTTCTGTCAAGAATAATTCGTTGGAATTATAATAGGGTTTCTAAGTAAGTGTTAAATAAGTGGTTCATTATTACATGTTTATTTCTTCAATGACATATCTATTACAAGGTGGTTTCTGCAAGCTTGCACCTCCCAGGTATTCTCGGTCTACATGAGGGTGTAAAAGTTGAAAATTAGGTACAAAATAAGTGTTTAATTAAGGAAAGATATTCTATAGTAGCAGAATGAGTTCCGAATCAGGCGGAATGAATTCATTTCTGAATATTCTATTCATAGCTTATTACCAAATAAATTTTCTATTCACCCCGGTATATTTCCGAAATGAGAAATTAGTGAAATTTGAAAATAGGGGTATAAATTAGTAATTAATTAGAGCTTTATTATGACATACTTATTGCTTCAATAGCATATCTATTACTCGATGTGTTCTGCTGGCTTGACGTCAAGCTAGCAGAAACCAGCTTTTCTCAGTCTACAGAAGGGTGAAAAATTTGAAAATAGTGGTATAAATTAGTAATTAATTAGAGCATTATTATGACATATTCATTTCTTCAATAGCATATCTATTACTCGATGTGTTCTGCTAGGTTGACGTCAAGCTAGCAGAAACCAGTTTTTCTCAGTCTACAGAAGGGTGAAAAATTTGAAAATAGGGGTATAAATTAGTAATTAATTAGTTATAAATTCTTGTCAAAAAATTTTTCGAAAAATCGAAGGTGGTTCTGCTAGCCTTACCGAGGTGAAAGAATCCGATGTTTCAGATATATTGTACTGTAGACTTTATATTTCAATATTTGCATTTTTGACCCATTCCCCTACATTTTATCTGGTATTGGAAGAAACAGAATACTATGTGAACTATCCCAGAGAAGGCAATCATACTATATTCTCGCCATAAATTGAAAAAACTGTTCTGACAAAGTAACAAACTATAGTAGATTCGTTGGAGACGTTTCCACACTGGTGAATGAATTATGTTAAGACTATCTATTCAATTTGTTCTGTTTAATAAGTTAAATCATGATGAGATAACCATGATAAGAATATTTTGTGTTTATTATACACATTTCAAGAATGATATCAACCTACGATAGCTGGCGTTATGATGGACAAACCCATCCTGATTGTTTACCACTCACATCTCTATATGTTGTATAAATTGTATGTATTACAAATAATAATGAACCAGATAACTTCCTCTGTTCTCAACCGAACATATTCCGACGTGGCTCGACTACCCAAGGATGGAACTTCTACATTTTGTTGTTTGTAATATGTTTCGAATTGAACTTATTGTCAATTAAAAATTATGAAAGCCTTAACGTTGCATCTGCATAATAAAAAACATTTTATATGGATAGTAAAGCATTTTTTGAGGATGAATCGAAATCGGTGTTCAAGGAAAAAATTTCATATGAATTATTTTATTTGTAACATATATGTAGTATAATAAATATATGATTGAATATTATGATAGCACTGACATAGCAACTGCAGTCCAATATTGTAGTAATTTGATAATTTGCAACATATAATGTTATTTGAAATAGTACTGAGAAGTTCTCTGGAACCCATGTTTTTTCCATTCCATACATTTGTTGGATTTCATTCTGCTGTTTAATTTCAGGAATAAATGAGCCAAACATTTTACTGTTTCAGTTTCAATAGTTATACCTATAATGAATGCTATCTGTGATGTTGATACTCTAGGCTTTAAAAGACAAGAATAAATACTGCAATTTTCATTTATATCGTTTTGAATGATTATCATCTGAGATTGAATATCAGTTAATCAGATCCATTATCACGAAATTTCACTTGTGAAATCACTAAAATATCCAAATAATCGCTCTTCGCCAATTTAAACAAAGGGAATGTATTCCTTCGTCTCTCGGTGTATTTATGTTGAATTTCACAACGACACACTAACTTGGCCTAGTAATCCACCAATTCTATTAATAAAAATCATTTTAACTTGTGAATTCATCCTGAAATTGTTGAAAATGCTGTACTTCATAACATAAACAAAACGGGAAAGTGAGGTTGTGTGGTTTTACTTTCAACGTTTGACAGGCTGTCCCCCCATCGGCCATGTTGTGACGTCAGCTGGAATTGCTCTATTCTTGAATTCGTTGGAAATGAATTGCGCTCCGTTATCAACTACAATTATCTGAGGGACACCAAAAATTAGAAAGACTTGAGTTTCAATGAACTTAACGATACCTTTGGCTGTTGCTCGAGCCATGGGATGCACAAGCACAAATTTGGTGAACCAATCTGTAACAACTAGTACATACTGGTTTCCATTCTTTGATCTGGGATATGGTCCCAGCAAATCTGCCGAAATCAACTGAAATGGAAAGTTGATATTCCTGTATTTACCTGTCAAACCTGCTTGAGGAAGGTTATCTGACTTGCAAGAAGCACATACTTTACATTTTCTGACATAGTTTCTTACTGAATTACGCATCTTTGGCCAATAATAAAGATAAGATAAACGGGATAGTGTCTTAGACACACCAAAGTGCGCTGCAATAGGATCATCGTGATATTTTCTCAACAACTCTAATCTATTATCAGTAGGAACAACAATCTTCCATTCAGGAGAATCATCAGATAGTCCGGACTTACAAAAGATATGTTTATACAACACGTTACCATCCACTCGGAAATCAGGATAGAGATGAGGATTACTAATTACGTTCTTCAGCATCTCACGATACCACCTGTCAGGCCTCAACGCACCAAGGTCCAAAACGGAAGTCTGCACAGACTCAGGAATACGGGATAATGAATCTGCAACGGTATTCAGCGAGCCACTACGATGTATGATCTTGAATCTATGACATGATAATCTGATAATCCATCTAGCCAGTCGAGGAGAAGGGTCCTTCATTGAATGCAGCCACTGTAGAGAAGAATGATCAGTTATAACAGTGAATTCAGTACCTTCAATATAAGGGCGAAATCGATCTATAGATAGCAAAATTGCAAGGCATTCCTTTTCGGTGGTAGTATATTTACGTTGACATTTATTCAAGGTTTTACTAAAGAAGGCAATGGGATGTTCTAAACCGTCGGTTTCCTGGAAAAGTACTCCACCAACTCCTACATCTGAAGCATCACATGCTAGAAAAAACTTCTTAGAAAAATCTGGGCTAGCCAGAACGGGAGTGGACGTCAGAATCTTTTTAATACTGAGGAAAGCTTCATCAGCCTCCTTAGTCCAGGTAATAGGTTGTCCCTTCTGTCGTCCTTTTAATAAGTCAGAGATAGGGGAGCATACTGTAGCGAAGTCTTTCAAAAACCGGCGGTAATAACCTACTAATCCGATTAAACGACGTATTTGGGTCGTATTGGTTGGTACAGGATAGTTTAGAATGGATTCAACCTTTTCAGGGTCAGTTCTCAGACCTTGTTCATCGACGAGAAAACCTAAGAATTTCAACGAAGGACGGCAAAATTTGCACTTGTCGAAATTTACGGTCAGGTTAGCCTCTTTAAGCCGTTTGACTAACTCCCTCAAGACTGTAAGATGGGTCTCAAAATCGGGTGTCACAATAATAACGTCATCTAGGTAATAAAACACAAAGGGCTCCAATGAAGGACCAATGACCACATCCATGAGTCTACACAAAGCCTTTGCGGCATTATTTAAGCCAAAAGGCAGCACGTTGAAACAAAATAGTCCTCTACCTGGGACTGAGAATGTGGTTTTAAGTTTGGAGTCTTCATCGAGCGGAATTTGAAAGAAAGCAGATTTTAAATCAATGGACGATAAGTATGAAGCATTATTTACTTTACTAACGATCGTATCTATTAATGGCATGGGATATGAATCTTGTACAGTTACCGAATTTAACTTTCTACCGTCAAAACAAAGCCTGAACGTTCCATCTTTCTTGCCGACAAGCCAAAGAGGAGATAACTAGGGAGAACATTCAGTGACCGGTCGAATGATATCTAACTTTAGCATCTCGTCGATTTGATCGTTCAAAACGGACTGCATAGCGGGCGATAGAGGATACTGCCTTTGTCTAATCGGAGGTCCCTCAGTCTTAATTGAATGAGTTAAAAGATGTGTTCTACCGATTTTATCTTTAGGCCCAATGTCCCTGAATAAATTTACTACTTCCTGCAGTTTCTCCATTTGCGAGTCCGAGAGATTATCTGCTGGTTTGATAGCATGTAGTGCAGCTGTCGAAGTTACTGAGGTATCAAAAGAAAAATCGGAAAAATCCACGGCGATATTAAACGTTTTAATAAAGTCCATTCCCAGTATCATACGATGGGAGATTGCAGGTACCACAAGAAATTTCAAAGTCCTAACTGAGTTGTTAACTTTAATAGGCACCCAAACATAACCTAATGTACTCTGTAACTGACCATCTGCTGTAGTCAAGTGGATAGATACGTCGTAATTCAAAGGTAAATTTAATTTTTTCAAAATATATAGAGAAGGGGAACCAAGAATAGAGACATTGCTTCCGCTATCGAGCAGTGCTAACACTTTCTCTTCAGAATTATCAACATTAATATAGGTTCTATTATCATCACGTTTACGCAACAGTAAAGGGCATGTGGAATTAGTTTTTACATCCTTATAGTTAAGTTCATTATTACAAACTGGAGTATTGCTCGAGGGTTTTGAGAGAGAGTTGTTATAAAAGTTTTCTATTGTTCTCGAACAGTCGCCCCAGTCGTCTTTACAGAAACTGTTTATTGTCTCTCGTTCTTTTGAGCGGCAGTTGGTCTTGAGGTACTTGGCTGAGTCACCTGCCCTGCCAACTGATGACCAGCTCCCACGTTTTTTGAACAAAATTGACACTTTGACTTTACAGTGCCTCGCTTACCACAACCGTAGCAAAAAGTGACTCTATGCTTTCTACACACACTATATTTGTGTCCTGTAACACCACAATTCCAACATTGAACCTGAGAAACTTCAGCAATCGATAAACTTTTGGGAAATCTTTGTTGGAGATCACCCAGTCGCAAGATATCCTCAATCCTTTTACACAATGATGTTAAAGAGACTATTGTGGCTATGTCCTGAAGCACTAATGCTTTAACAAAATCTGGAAGCAAGTTGCTTCTAATGATCCCTACCATTTCTTTCTCGGAAGGTTTTGTATTTAAACGGTAAAACTTAGCTTCTAGTGAAGTAATAAAAATGGTTACATTCTCGCCTACTCTCTGTTTACGAGACTTAATTTCGCTCATGATTCTTTCATCAGTATTTGAAGGTAAAAAAGATTCCTTCAAACCAACCACCAGGTCTGACCAGGACTTGAAGGTACCACGAATGAAATGATTATGCCACCACGTCCAAGCGTCTAACTCGAAGAGATATGAAGCTGAATCGAAAAGGTCAGCATCAGTACAGCCGTGCGAAACCTTTAGGGTATCTATTAGTTCTAGAAAAGGCATCAGTGATTCTCTACCAGAAAATTTTTTGAAAGTCCACTTATAAATGGGAACCTTTTTTGAGGAAACGACAGAATCCCCTGAAGAGAGAGTTTTCGTAGGAGTGGAAGTCACCGGAGCTGCTGAAGGCATTTTACGCTCGTCTAACTGTGATTCTAAGGAAATAATTTGTTATAACAAGGATCATTTCTGATTCTCATCAGAAACTTCCTCCACAGAAACCCTGTGCAACCTAGCTGAACAATGAGTCAAACGATCTATGATCCGTCTATAATCATTCTCTGAAGATGTAACAGATAAGTTAGAAATCAAGGTAGATATTTCAGTAATTGACCTTTTTAACTCTGTAAAACTTGTTTCTAAGTCATAATCATCCCTTAGTTCTATAAAACTACGATCGCCCTTCTCTTGAGCAATTAAGTCCTTCAGAAGCTTACGTTACTCCTCTACAGTTGTTGGTATCTCTTTGCCTATCGGAATGGTCAACTCATAACTCAACTCGTGAGACTTCAAGTTATTGGGATTCATGATTCAGTTATTCAGAAAACACAAATACAAGATAACGATAAGGTAAAAGTCGAAAAGATGGTAATATCTAACATTCAATCTCAGAGCTCAGACTCATAACGAAGTCACCTTCACAACCAGAAAAACGAAAAAGACACACTCAGGGAAAAAATGTTACTCAAAAAAAAGTTACTCGTGGCCCCACGTTACCTGCGCCAGTGAAATTAAATTAACTCCTTAATGTATCCCTAATCGTTAATCTGGTGGTAATGATGCAACCTCTTACTCCCTATCTATTTATTTCAACTTTACAATTAAAAATTGCTATTTACAAACACAAAATTAGGTACAGTGAATCTGAGATCCGGGATTCGAAGAAGCACTTATCTTAAAAGTAAGGATCTGACGGTATGATCCTCCAAAATGCAGGTATTATGCAGGTAGTCCAGTTTCAAGGGATTCCATCCAGAGCAAAGTCCAGAGTTAAGATATTCCAGTAATAATCAGCTTCGGTATAAAGGTATTCCAGTCATAATCAGCTCCAGTACCAAGATAATCCAGTAATAATTGCTTCCAGTACTAAGATGATCCAGTCAAACTCTGGGTCCGGTAGTAGAATATTCAAATGGGTATTAGTCCCAGTAAAAAGATAATCCAGTAGTCGGTAGCTCGGTGAAAAGATGGTTCAGTGGGCGATAGCCTCGGTATAAAGATGATTCAGTGGGCGATAGCCCCGGTACAAAGATCATGTAGTAGGCGGTAGCCCCGGTACAAAGATGAAGCAGTAGGCGGTAGCCCCGGTACAAAGACGCCTTTTGAATAGACGTCTTATAAGAAACAATAAAACTTCAAAATTCCACGATGTTAATGGATTACGAAGTTCGTTTATTCGTTAAACTCTAGCAAGGTGTTGAATCTACAACTTCCTACCGGTAAAAGAAAGAACTTTCCATCGCCTAGACCGACTTGGAAGGGTCGCGCATGCGAAACACACACTCAACCGTCAAAGCGAAGAGCGTTTTTTAGCGACCGATCATATGATTCCAGTAAGGCGTTTTTGCTTGCGATTGGAATTGAAATTATTAGTATGACGTATTTTCGCGATGGAAACTGAAATCGACAGTGGAGCGTTTTGTAACGTTACACATGAACCTACACAATTTTAAACGAGTGGCACGTACAGGATACAGGATTTCGCATAAGTATCGATTAAAGCTTATTTTGGGAGGATTTCGCATCATGGTTTTGGATTTTTTTGGGGTTTCACTGCCAACATATGAAACAGAACTATTAAAAATTAAGTAAAAATTGTTTTTTCATGAAAAACGCCCTTGCGGATTGCGGGATTAAACTATTTGTCGAGGGCAGTTTCTCGGAAAACAGATTGCCTAATGAACAATACTCAGGAATAATACAAATGATGAACAAAGCGAACTATGACGTTTCAGAGTACAAATCTTTCTCTTTCATCAGACAAAGGAAAACATTTTTTGAATTATTTTCTTTCGATTTTTCGTTTAGAGTTGAGACATTTGTCAAAAAAAAACAAAAACTGGAAATATTGTTGGGTGTTGTTACTATACGGTAGACGGCAATAAAGGTACGACTCAACTTATATATGTGTTTTGTAGAGAAGTCTTGCTTGCCAGCGTTGTGGATGTCCAATTTGCTTCACACTTGAATCTACTTTTTCGTCGAGAAGAAATACTTTGTATAGCGACGCGATATGTAAAAATAAGCGGATTTCTCAATTGTTATAAGCTACCTCTTTTGAGCCAAGAAGCTAGATAAATAAACTCTTGTCAAAATCTGTGGCGTTACTGATGTTTTTGTCGATGTGTGCAGACACATGTCGGACCTATTGAGTTGCGAGAGGTTTAGAATGCTGAAATTCATTTAAGTTTTTTAAGAAATTGCTTGCCAAATTTACTTGAAGACTCATTATTTTTTAAGAGAAATATGGTTTCAGCAAGATGGCTGCCCAGAGCACTACGCCCTCTCAGTTAGAATATATCTAAATGAAGAATATCTGGGCAGATGGATAGTGCGATCTGATACAATCCCGTGGGCATTCATTTAAAACGAATTGAAAATGTAGCTGAACTTCA
Organism: Myrrha octodecimguttata; assembly: GCA_958510865.1. Taxonomy (NCBI): domain Eukaryota; kingdom Metazoa; phylum Arthropoda; class Insecta; order Coleoptera; family Coccinellidae; genus Myrrha; species Myrrha octodecimguttata. The sequence goes on along the minus strand of OY294060.1, from coordinate 9,130,520 downwards.
AGAGAGATTTAGGAAAGCAGTGATCCAATTCGTCAATAACGGAAGATTCGCTCGTCTGCTATCGCGATCTTTTTAAGGAGATCGTGCATGTATTGCGGCAGAAGTAGGGCAGTTTTGAACATCTTAAGTGAATTCATTGAATCTTGACATGAAACGAAACTAAATTTCTTTAAAAAAATCTTCATTCGTCTAATCTGAAAAATTATGTAGTTAGTGTTATATAATTTTAGCATTCTTATCGAAGGTGATAACTCTTGAAATATTTTGCCAAATTGATGTAGCAGAATCAGGACCGGCACAAGAAATTCTGGCATCTGAGGCAATTTTTTTTTCCGCCCCATCATGTGAAAGCATAAAAAATAATCAGAAGTAAAGTCAATCGAAAAAACTGGAGTGGGTGTGAATGAAAAATGATAATCTCGATATACTTGCATACGTAGGTATATAAAGTGTGTCCAAGGTTTTCTTTATTGGAACAAAAAATATTCCAGCTTTTTTTATACCTGTATAGGCAGCATATGGAAAATAATCATTAGGTACATAATTGTGTAGGTATTCTATATAAGGGTACACTACATAGCTCACTTGAGTATGAGCATTTTCTCATTGCTACTTTGCAATTTTCAGAAATCGAAATAATTTCACCTTTCTGAATTTAATTCTTACAAAATCACCTATTACATCCTAAGAATTATTTTCACGCGCGTTTTCTGGGGAACAGCGCGTTATCATTTCGTCACGATGTCTGTAATTTTCGAATTTTGAGCCGAAATTGGTCTCAAACGACTAGGTTGGACTCACTGATGAAGAATCCGTGGTCAAAATTGATTCTGTCCGTCCGGCCGGCCGTCCGACCGTGTGCGCTGTAACTTTCGAAATGAAAGACCTAGATTCTTGAAATTTTCAGGTTAGGTTGAGATCCTGAATATCTCGGTTAAGTTCGTTAATGGGCCAAATCTGCCGAATGGTTTTTGTGCTACAGCCATTTGAAATTTTGATTTTTCAATATCTCGAAAAACATTTATCTGAACGAAATGAAACTTGGTTGGAATATGAGCAGTGTCAATAAGAAGAATTATCCATGGAAAAATTCGAAAAAAAATGAAAATTTTTTTTGAAAATTTTCTTTGAAAATTTTTATATTTCATTGAAATTTCAAGTCACCATTTTTTTGTCTATTTCTTGTTTAATAGAGATTTTTACTAGTCCAGAAATTCTCTCTTGGTACATAGCGGAGCGAAAATCATACTTTATAATTTTAAATTAAAAAAAAAAACGTTTTCCCCTAGCTAAAGTTGGTGGCATTTCAATAAGTGACCCGAAAATAATTAAGACGTGAAGAAAATTTTCTGATAAATTATTCTCCCCTAAATAATTCAGGAACTGGAGTGGTGACATTTTAGATTCCTAATTGACATTCAGATCTCCTAATTGATCAAAAAGTCTACTGATCTTTGGAATTATATACTCTGGAGATTATGAAGCTAATGCGTTCACTCCCGATACAAATACCCGGTATGCTACTAACTTTCTTTATTTTCGTCGGCTTCGCGCATCTATAATGAGTTTGTTTTGGTTCCGAGTTCAGAATTGTTTAGGACGGTTCGAGTATGCGCCATTGCGATTTTGTGTCTGAAAGATAGCAATCGCGCACACTCGAACCGTCCTGAATTGGTTCTGAACTCGGAACGAAAACAAAGCTCATAAATGACCATTGTATAAAGAGGGATAGTAAGCCAACCTTACGGGATTAAAATTTGACGCAGTGGATTTCATCAATAGATGTCGCTGGGGAATTGGTATCCTCTGCATGTCTTGGCTCACTTCAGGTTGAATTATGTCGTAGCTTGGTTCTGGTGCATTCTTAGATTTGGGACACGACGTACTTCAATAACAGATGGTGCTGACAAAGTCGATATAGATGTCGCTGTAATTCGTAGCTGTCACGTAATCTGAAGTTATTTCGAACGTGAATAACTTTAGGTCTTCAGTTTGTGTATTGGATATTTTGTGAATCAAGTGAACTCTTATCGGATGTATGCACTGTGGAAAATTTTTTTTCAGATAAGTTGCACAGGACGGGTGAGTTTTTTTTCATTTCATTTTTTTTTTATTTTACGTATTTGTTGTTAATTTGAGAGTTTAAGTTAATTTTCCCGAAAGTTTCTCAAGAAATACTAACGCGATCAAATTGAAATATCATAACTAGTTGTGAAATATCGACGCTCAATTTAATGCATGATTTCGTGAGAATTGTATTGGAAAAAAATTGAATTCTTTCTAAACATTTTTTTCGGAAGCTATTCATTAAAGTTCAATATAATTTGATACAGGTCTTAGTCAACATTTTGAAACCATATTTATTTGCAGAGATATTGGCGGAAAATTTTGTGGCCATTTTAAATTTTGAGGTTATTTCCCTTATATGTCAGAAGGCGCAAACGCTTTCTGTTTTGATTTTCATTTCTATTTGTGTAATACCGACACGCAATTTAATAAGTAATATCGTGAAGATCGTACTGGCAAAATATTAGTAAAAAATATTTTTCGGAAATTTAACTTAACTTTAACGAAAGAAACAACATAGCGACTTGACCTTTGTAAAGTAGTTTTTTAAGAAACTCAACACCAAGATAATTTTCTCTTCAACCCCAATATTTCATAGGAAATGTGGTTTGGAATGAAAAATATTTAAGATTTTTATGAATAACATCCTCTAGGCTTAATTATAAAGTGATTCTTTCAATTCTTTCCAGCAAAATTTTCGTTATATGTTGATATCTTAGGTTTATCTACCATATTTCGGGAATATATTTAGATGAGACAGACAACATGGATACGGTAATTGATTATATCGGTGACAGGACTGATAATTCTGATGATCAGTCGGACATAAAAACTCCATCTCATTGTCGTAACTCGACGGATTTGTCCCCAGATAATTAGGGAATACGGCCCTGTGCGGCCACCTGCATTGGTCTCACTTTTCGAGCGAGCTAAGGCGGTTCGCCCTTCAAGTGGTTTTGTGCGTTATTATAAACATAGACATATTTAGGCATGTAAGATTTATCCTTGGGGATATTTGAAAATTCCAGACATAAGTCAGTCGGGATCGGAATTGGAAGCGATAAGCTTGAGGTCGAAAACGCCGAGGCTCGGCTCAAATATTTAAAATAGGTTTTTTACGTTTTTGTTCATATTTTCACACGATCGATTATTTCGTATCGGCACTAGTCTAGTATATTTATTTTACAACTAGGAATCGAATTAAAGTGTTTTTTTTTAACTGTTCAGTTTGATTTTGAAAACTTTCGAACCTCCTAGACGCCAGATCCTAACGGTGTGTAGGACTTCGGCGGGGAATTCACAACACTCATAGTAATACTACGGAATCACAAAAAACACGAAGAAAGTTGCTAAAAGTCTTCTTCAGGTATCTACATTTTACTGACTGATGGTATGTAGTACAACAAGGTTTAAATATGGTCCGGAACGTGCCTAAATAATTATACAAAGCGTAAAAGTGAGAGTAGGTATAAGTTGGGGTTTGCCACAGAGTTTTTTGGTTACAGAAAAATATTCAGTAGTGGAGAGCTATTCACATCTGTTTGTTCATTCAATAGGATTTTGCGGGTGTTGTACCTATTGATTTCTAACGACTCTAGGAGTTATGTAGGTACTTTTGGTTTCGACGTGGATAATTTTGTAGTTACTATTGAATTTAAATATTTCACATGAATTTCTTCATGGAATTGATTTTCGTTTGGTGAAAAACCAATGAGTTATAAATAATATATACGATTGATTTGAGATATCAATGGTATTGGGTTATTAAACTGAGAAAATAATAAACCCTTGTGTAAAATTTGCAGCGTTTTTAATACCGAATTATTCGAAATTCGCGAATTGTTGGAGTGTGAGATAGCATACATTATGATTTTGTATCGATATAGAATGAGAAAAACATGCAAATATGATAATTCGTGTTACATGCAAGAGACCTATTGTAGGAAGCGTTCATTCACTGAATTAACGCATATGTCAAGCAAATGAAAAAATCAATCTGAATTTTTTTTCAGGATCTTTTATAGGCATATCCCCACCTTCATATTGAGATAGTCTTGTTTTTGCGCGTATGTTTTAGGCAAACAGCGTGCTATCGTTTTGTACAATTGTCTGTAATTTTTGAATTATGAACCGAAAATGACCTCAAACGACTAGGTTGGACTCACTGATGACGAATCCGGGGTCAAAATCGATTCTGTCCGGCCGGCCGTCCGTAAGCACCGTCACGGGCGTATGGAGGAATCTATCGACTTGAAAATTTCAGGTTTGGTTAATAGGCGATAACGGTGGAATGGTTTCGGAGTTAAAGCCATTTGAAGTTTTGAGGTTATTTCCCTGATATTTCGAGAACTACTGAAGCGATTGAATTGAAACTTGGTAGTTAGTTGGAGCGTAAGGACTTGCAACTTTTTGTTGAGATCGTGCTCTCAGTAAATTTTGAAAAATATTTTTCGGAAATTGTTCATTACATTCGAAAAAAATTTTTGTTGTACCTTGAGATTTATATTTCACAGCCTTGTACCAAATTTCATTTCGATACGATCATAATCTCCGAAGATATTGTGAAAAAATATGTCAAGTTCCGTATTTTTTTTTTCAAGATCGATATTTTTCCGGAATAACTCAAAAAATACTATTCCAATCATGATGAAACTTGGCAGCTAGTTTGAAAATGCTAATGGACAACCTTGTGGAAAATTTCGTGATGATCTTGTTATTGGAACAAGAATAAAAAAAAATTCAAATTTTTTTTCAAATATTCAATATTCTTCAGACAATAATATCTTCAGGACCATTCGAACTGTAATTTTTCGATAAAGTACTGGATTTCAATTCGATCTAATCTGAATTTTGGAAATATTGGGAAAATAAAATTTCGAATGTGTATATCTGCGGAATCATTGGGTGGATTTTACCCATTCACGAATTCTGCATTCGTAATTAAGGTCCAAACCTTCTCTACAAATATCGAGTTTCTAAGTAAATTCTTTCGGAAACGGATATTTGTAGAGAAGGTTTGGTTTTGGGCTTGATTACGAAGGTCGAATTCGGGAATTGGTAATATCACAGCCTTCTAAAGCACAAGCCGTGATGAAGGGTACAAGCGGCAACAAGTATCTAGGCCGTTGATGTCGGATGTTTTCGAAATATTGTAGAATATGACCGGTAAATAGCTATTCCCTTTCACTTGTGCCTACTCTGTTAACCACTTGTGTCGTTCGCAGGTACTTTTTTGTGTGCACTGTGAGATCACATCAGCCAGTGTTTAAGAAAGCTTTGGTGAAATCAAGTGAATTATTTGTAAAAAAAAGTGAATTGAAGTGCTTGTTCTGAATTGGATTGAGTTTTTCAAGTGGAGGATACATTTTGAATCATGCCTAATAAATGCTTTGTTTCTAGCTGCAAGAGCAATAATTAGTCTCCAGAAAACAAGTATGTTACTGTATTTTCGTTTCCCGAAAATGGGAACTAAAGCAGTCGTGGATAAAAGCAATTCCTAGAAAAAACTTCGTTCCCAGTAGATATAATGTGATATGCGTAATTCATTTTGAAATGGACGATATCGTGCGATTTGAGAAATGTTTGCGGGCTGACGGAATTTTATATCAATCGCCAGTTGGACGTCCACAACTTAAAGATAATGCAATTCCTAAATTATTTCCAAATTTACAGTCTTATTCATCGAAGAAAGTTCCCACGCGAAGAACTGATCCTCAGTGTAGAAAAGATAAAATAATTGATAGACATGACAAGAATGTAGAAAATTTTCGGCATTCTGATTTAATCAATGATTTCGATCACCTCAAAAACAACTATCGCGAAAAATTGGATATTTTTGGTTGGGGAATGAAATGCACGACGACAAAATATATCTTGTTCATTTCAATTTCAAGAACCTGTTACAGTATATGCTTCCATTATAATCAGTGAAACCCTTTAGCTCAAATTTTTTATTAGAAATATTCAGTTGTCATATAATGATTTGAAATGGATCCTACCTTTTGATCTTAAACTTTCAAGGTGGTTTCAAATCACGAATCTACTTTCGAGGTATAAATATGTGGATGAAGTGAACCTGGAAGGTCAGAATGTAGTTGATTTAAATGATTTAAAAAAGTCTTCTATTTTAGTAGAAACCTTTCTAAAGAAGGCGGCGAATGAAAATTCTGAAAAACTTCGACAATAAGAAATTGTGGCGGGTCTAATGCGTCAGATCATCTCTATAAAACCAAAGTACTCATCATGTATGATAGTGATGTCATTTATTCTATATTCTCGATCTCCACCCTGTTTATCTTGTAGAATTTTAGTTCAGTTGTGTTTAGTCGATTGTGTATATGAATATATTCATCTGATTCAGAAACTTCTGTTTTCCTGTCTTGCTGTATTTATGTCTTCATGATGATAATTGGATTTATAACCTCATATACACAATCTTATGGGAAGAGATCACCCTATACCTTCCCGTTGGTTCTTGCTGTTCAATAAATTGAATACGAAATATGGAATATTACTACAATATGATTATTTTTATTTATTCACCAGTGCTACTATACAGATCAACTCATTTTTGTTCTCTAATTCGCGAGTGATAATATGATGAATCGATTCAATTTATTGGCCAAGTAGGGTTCATCATTGGGTTCTGTAGATGATTAATTGAATTTGAACCATTTCATGCCATTGATTCTTCGTGTACGGTTCGAAATATATTCGAAAAACGCGCTTCTGTTACGCATTCACATAGCGGCCTTCCTCAAGTCTATCGGCCTTCTGCTCTCCACTATTTGCGGTGTTGCGACATAGTGTTCATGGCTCTGTGCTTTAGAAGGCTATGGTAATATCCGCCGAATGGTTCCGTAGATATACCCATTCAAAATTTTATTTTCCCAATATTTCCAAAAATACAGATATGATCGAATTGAAATCCAGTACTTCATCGAAAAAAACCGCATGAAGGCAGCAGCTTGCAGCATTGAACATGCGCGCAAAAGCTGCTGCCTTCACGGCAGTGCTTTCCTAGGTTTGTTTACGAATACGAACTTCTCGCTCAGACTAGAATCTAAGTTTAACCGCTATATTGTCTGCCATTCCTTTAGAGGAGCAAAGCATTTGCTAGAAACCATTTACTTTGTAGTTCGCCAAATGATCTGGATTTCTTTGTAGCTAATTACACATACTGTGACGATCATACCAGGACTCTGCATTTGCTTAGGTACACAATCGATGTGCAATAAAAACCTCATACCTAGTTACCACAGAACAAATTAATTTGAAAGAGAATATTTGTAAGGCGAGATTTTAACCTTTACTTCGTGAATGTTCACACATTTTCAAAAAGCAGTATGAATATGAATATGAAAAGACGGCTCTCCGATTTTCGCTGAAGTACCGCCCCTAACAAAGTGGCGCCTGAAACGACTGCCTCACCCTTAACGCCCTCAGTACAGCCAGTTGAAATTGGGAAAAATTTCAATTTCGAATTCTTGGTGACATTGTTTTTCAAGCTGGAGCAATCGACTAAGAATTGAAAATTACAGGTTGCAAAAGCACTATTGGAGATGACATAGGAATAAAAATTGAAAAAAGTTAAAAATTGTAGCAGCAGGAGAAAATGCAAATTCAATTTTGAAAATATAGGCCCTATTTTTTTGTTTCACCAGTCATAAATATTTGTATAACTTTTGAGCAGTGTATATTTATTGACCTGTCTCATTTGACGTTGACAAATATAACACTTAGCATTTCGCAAGCGCTCCCGAAAAAAGTTTGAGCGAAAAGGCCGAAGTTTCGCTTCTAGGTAAAGTATTCTGTGCTCAAGTCGCCTAGCGCCCTATCATTGAAGCGTGCTTGGATATTTCATAATTACACTTCTGTAGAATTATCCTTTGAAAAAATAACATGAATGATTGGGACCAAAAACATCTCGAATTCTTAGAAGTGCAGCAAGAATTGACTCCACATTGAGCTCACCACTAATATGGAAAATTTTTCATTGTGATGAAAACTTTTGCTGAGTCCATCAATTAATGAAAGGAACAAATTTGTACATCGGATGAACTAATCGAATAAAAACAATCACATATTGATCCGAAAAATACTATGTTGGTACATACATATAATCACACATTCGAAATTTCATAATCCAAATGTTATCAAAAATACAGCGGCCGGATTCCGAACTCACGATTGCGATCGAATTGTGTTCATGTTTGCAGATTTTGATGAAGATTAATTCTTTAATCTTTGCGTGCAAGATGCCATCATCTTGCATGTATATGCGTTGCAGAAGCCTTAAGCTCTCACGAATCGTGATATAAGGTTCATTCGGGTTCCAACAATTACTGTTCTTGGAATGTCAGGAGTTTGGGAAGTCGAGTTGATCACGTTCGGGTTTTGTTGAACTGTTTCAGGACCGACTTGATCCTTGTTCGGGTTTCTTCAGAATTATCCTCAGGCAGTCCTGGAACTATCCGTATCCGGAAACAGTACCTACCTGCATTCGAGTGGGGACTGTTCTACGATTTTTTCCGAAGCATGGTCAGCGTAACTAGTCGGACAACATTCGTTCGAACTAAACAACCTATAAATAATTTGACCAAGCATTTGCATGTAAAGAAATCTTGCATTTTATAAATAAAATCGAATTCAAGAGTTCTTTCTCGTCTTCAGAAAGCATGAATGACGAGTTCTTGATATTGTAGTGACCGTTTTAATCCCAAAACCTTTGTTATTTCGAGAAGACCATTGCCATTGCCATTAAATTCTGATTATTTTAACATGTTAGTTGAGAGTTATGTTTGTATTCGTTTTTAATTTTAATCGAGTACCTAATCGTTAAAGTATAAAAGTATATATTTATCGTGATCAGAGGAGCGCCGATGAATTTCAACATAAATTGTTTTGTCAATCGTATTCCTACCGGTAGTTCGTATTCATCCTATCACTAATACTGATTGAACTTTAAAAAACATTAATTTGTTCTCTCCGCTCTTTCTGTTCTTATACCTGTTCGGATTGTCATATAGGTTGAACTGTTTTAAAAACAATCTAATATAGTTCTAGGACTGGAAACGTCGACTCATCGGTTCTGCGCAGTTCGAGGACGATTTTAGGATAGTCCGGAAATTGGAACCCAAATGAAGCCATAGATCGTCGATCGAATCGAAACTTCGGAATTGCTCTGCAGATCCAATAAAGTTGGGAAATGACCGCTTGAAGGTTCATGTGAAACTTCGCGTGGATCATACTATTTAAAGATACCCAAATTGTTCGTCAAGCGGGAACAATAGCTGGATGCCGCTCTGGTTGCTAATTTGAATAAGCGCGCTTGAAGTTTTCATTGACAAAATTGATCTATTTTGATCTAATTTATTCTACTTAAACTTTACAATAGTAAGTGTAAATGTAACAATGTACATGTGACGCATGACTGCAATAAACACAATAACAATAAATTTACAATCAAGAATTTGTATCTCCAGTACAAAAGAGGTGGCGGCTTTCTATCTATCGAGGCATCGATGGCATCATTGGTGCCATTCCACCAGAGATAGCTGTGTTAGGTCCTAATAGCATCTGAAAATGAGAAATAAATTAATCATTTATTCAACCTACATCAATTCCAACCAAACATCAAGCGTCAGCCATCATACAATTTACAATACACCAGAACATTGTTCTGGTATCATCTGGTGCCTTCATTTGTACATGAATCATTTCCTTCTTTATTATAGATCGTCTGGATAAAGCTCGAGTAAGATTGTTTTCGTGAAAGAATACATTATTAACTACATCAGATTTTTCCTGAAGAGGAACGAAATTAATTCACGAAAAATAATAATGAGAAACGAATGTTTCACATTGACTCTCTCACTCATTTCATTTTTAGTAAAAAATGTTTCCATAGGGGTCTCTTTTCACAGCGAATAAACTAAGCAAGTTAGTTGTTCAGCGATAAAAGTTTGACATTAAATAAATTCAATTGCTTGAATCGTTGTTTTCTCGAATGTGACCATAATACATAACATGAATATCCTCTCAAATCGCTACGAAGAACGTGAATTCCACTCGATTGCTGAATGCTATAACCTGGAAATCAAAGAACCAATTCGTCCTGTTTCAGGTATCTGCTTGAATAATTTTTACGCGCTTGTTCTGGAAATAGCGCGTTATCATTTCGTCACGATGTCTGTAATTTTCGAATTTTGAGTCGAAATTGGTCTCAAACGACTAGGTTGGACTCACTCATGAAGAAACCGTGGTCAAAATTGATTCTGTCCGTCCGGCCGTGTGCGCTGTTACTTTCGAAAGGAAGGACTTAGAATCTCGAAATTTTCAGGTTAGGTTTAGATCCTGAATATCACGGTTAAGTTCGTTAATGGGCCAAATCTGCCGAATGGTTTTTGTGATGCAGCCATTTGAAATTTTGATTTTTCAATAACTCGAAAAACATTTATCTGATCGAAATGAACCTTGGTTGGAAGATGAACAGTGTCAATAAGAAGAATTATCCATGGAAAAATTCGATAAAAATTTTTTTCCTTGACAGTTTTTATATTTCATTGAAATTTCACTGAAATTTCAAAGTCCCCATTTCGCAATGTGAACAAGCGCGTAAAAGCTGCTGACTTCACGTCAGTGCTTCTCTAGATTTTATTTAAATATTGTACTTTCGAATTTATTCACGGAGTTAAGCACGAGAGCAACAATGATCATGTTTATTCAAGAATAAAGAATGGGGAAAATGATGACAAATTCATAAGACATATCTCTGAGCAAAACATCATACAAATTGAAACCATATAAAGTAAATGAGATGTGGGATAGCTTTCACGTTCGAAAAATGCTCGACAATTGTTTTTCTTTAGTTGGAAAAAAAACCAAAACTACACAAAAAAGTCAGGATAACGTCGGAGATAAGTTCACTGAAAAAGATCCTAGATCACCTCCTGATGGCACCAACAAAGAAAAGTTATAATCATGCAAAGAAAAAATATATCTCTGCCATCACATCAGCTAAGCGGATACAGTCGAGTAATCTCATCACAAACTCAGATAATAATAAATGCAAGGCAACTTGGAAACTACTTAATTCGATAACTGGAAAATAACTTAAATCGAAGAGCTACACATGAACGAAGGTGGCCCCAAACAGTAAGCCGATTATTCCTATAATTTTTCAAGAATATTGGGCCAACACTAGTTCAGAATATTTCGTCTACAAATACTACAAATCAGGAAAAGTTCAGAACTCTTTTAATGCTTTGGATATTACTGAAGCTGAGGTTAAGTCGGTGAGAACCTTACTGATAAGGATGCATGTGGTTATGATGAAATCCCAATGAGCTTGATTAAACAATGTATATCTTTCATAGCCTGCCCACTGGCGCACATTTTGAATAATGCCCTAAAAGAAGGAATTTTCCCTGATGCAGTCATGGCAGCAGTGGTGAGACCATTGTACAAAGAAGGAGGTGTAGAGGAATTGGGTAACCATAGACCAATAATTCTGCTGAGTTCCTTTTCGAAGATTTTTTTAGAAGGTTACTTCTATCCGTCTTTTTGATTTTTACATTCAAAATGATTCTTGAATGTCAACATAGGTTTATGAAAGGAAAAAGTACAGAAACTGCCATATTTGAATTATCTCTGTCGTGATGGATGCTTTGGAAAAAGGAAATGTGGCTTTGGGAACAATATGGTATTAGGGGTAGGCAATTGAATCTTCTACGAATTTATCTCCAGAATAGGATACAGAGAGTTATGATATCTAAAGATGGTAAGAATTTTAAATCAAATGACGAGTAAAGGTCCTTGAGCATTCCCCAGGGACCACTGCTTTTTATAGTGCACATCAATAATATGTGTCTTGTGTCACCAAGAAATTGTTAATTCCGGAACTTTGCTGACGACGCCGATGCTGTGGTTGAATGTGGGAACGTTCCCTCATCTCTTGCCTCGCTCAAAAGTGTGCTGAATGACATAGCTGATGTAATGATAATAAGCTGTTACTTAACACGCAGAAAATAGCATGCAACTTCTTCTGCACTCATAGATCAAGACAAGTTTATACCAATATTGTCAAAAACAGTGATCTAAATATTGAGGTTAAAAGGTTGTTTTGGTAGGATTTAGCATCATTTTTAAAGTTTTTTCTGGGCAAGTAAAATCTGAATCTGAAAGAAACGATAGAAAAAGGCTCATACCTTTCTTTTAAGTATTGATTAAAGCTCATTTCGGGGGGATTTTGCATCATTCTTTATGGAAATCGCCCTTGCGGATTACAGGATGGAACTATTTTTCAAGGGCAGTTTCTTGGAGAAAAGAATGCCTAATAAACAATACAAGAACAATACAAACGATAACCGAAACGAACTGTGACGTAAATATTATTCCTGTATTGTTCATTAGGCCATCTATTTTCCTTGACAAATAGTTCAATCCTGCAATCCGCAAAAGGCAATTTTTATTTAATATTCAATGGTTCTGTTTCAGATATTGGGAGTGAAAAACCCAAAAAAAAACTAAAAAATGGTACATTGTCGGTATTCTGAATTGAATTTGCTTACTTTCAGAGATCACTAACTAGATTTTTCCCAAGATCTGTAAGTTTTTGTAATAATCTTTATACGATTATCATTAAATTTTTTTTATTTTTTGTTTATTCGAAATGGCATCCTCACGAGATGATTATTGCTGTGTGCCTCAATGTAAATCATAGTCAAGGAAGAAAGGATTATCTTGCCTTGAGTTTTCATATTTCCCAAAGGAAAATGACAGCAATGTTCATTTGAAAACTGCTGGAAACTCGTTGATAGATTGGACTTGAAGATGATTCCTTTTCATCAAAGTAATTAACAATTAATTATTCATTTCAGAACGACTTCATGCCTTTATTTTTCAGCTGTGAATGGAAATAAGAGGTGAATTTTGAAGAGAAATGCTGTTCCTTGAAAGAACCTAAGGAGCAGTTCAACAGCTACTTATCAATGATGAGTATCTTATTGGCAGTCTCAAAACCAATAGTTCATTTTCTGCAAAAGATGAGAAACAGAAGAATATGACATTTTCAGGGACTTTTTTACATTTATCAGTGAACCATATGGGGGTAGAGCATCCGACTTAATAATATTTTAGAGAGTGGTCTGACTGAAATAGTGACAACAAATAGATATACTGTTATAGTTGATAAGAGCTTAATTTATGCAAATAAATACATTTGTATTTTGTATATTGTTTTGTTGAGCAGGCTGTGACATTTTTCATTTTGCTTGTATCTCAAGCTGCTGTGATATAAAAGTAAATTTTTTCATCTGTCTAAATGTTCCCTTTATTTCGAAATACGATGCAAAATTAACTGAACCATTCACCAATTTGTGAACAAAAACAAAGAGAACATGAGTCATATCATGCGGACTGCTTCTAGATTTATACCACAAAATTATATGGCGTGCACTCAGACCTTCTTTACATTAATAAGAGTCCTTGAATTAATACATATTCCAGAAGTTCAACCTTAATAGCGGTTCATTTTGATCCATCAAACAACAGACACTAAAAATAACGTCGAAATTATCATCTAGGAACGATCCACAGCACGAATGTTCTGATAAATTCTTTAAATATTTTAGCTCTGCTTAAAATATCCGTTCGCAACCAAATTTCAATGGTGTTTACATATTTGTACGAGCTTGCACAAGTTTTAAAATTAACCGTTATGGCGCTGGCATCTTCGCAGAAGTTCCTAATCGTAAATCTTTCTTCTTTCAAGACGGACCTGTGGTGGTAGGTTTGGTTTATAGGCAACCCAAAACCAACTCCTACCGATCTGCCCATGTATGTAACCAATAAAGCTAATTATCACAAAAATTAGCCCCACACGACACCCTTAATTTTTTTCAATCAAAAATTCGAAGTCTTCAAAATTTTTAACGGCATAATCCCTTTGGGTAGCACTAATTTCTCGTTCTCATTCAAATTTCTTGGTGATAAATTGATAACAATTTTATCAATGAAGTTATTATTAGTGTGAGAATTCTTGGATTGATTTTGTCGTTTTTGATCAACAAGTGTATTGAATTTTCTCAAATCGATTTCTTTTCTTCTTTCAAATTCGTTCCTATATGAAATATTCACACAATGAAATATACGTTTAGAGTCATCTATGGAAATCGTATTATATTCTGTTGTAGTCTTACCTTATTTCGTCTGAGACGACTGACTCTTTCTCTAATTAAAGCAAAACTGAACTTATTTTTGATTTTTTGGCTTCCATTACTCTGTAAAGGTAGTGTAATTCTAAGAAACTTTGGAATTTATTATTTCTGCGTCTGCACATGAAAGTGAGGCAGTTTTCTGTGTGTGCTAGTTTCTTATATAATTCTACCAATTTTCTGAAACAAACGATCGAAAAAGACCCATACCTTTCCTTTAAGTTTCGATTGAAGCTCATTTTATTTTCAAATGCAGATGCAAAAATAATAGTGATTCCAAAGTTTTTTAGGGTTTAACTACCTTTAAAAAGTAATGGAAGCCAAAAAATCAAAAATAAGTTCAGTTTTGGTTTGATTAGAGAAAGAGTAAATTTTCTCAGACAAAATAAGGTAAGACTTCAACACGATATATTACGATTTCCACAGATGACCACCCATATTTTTCATTGTGTGAATATTTCATTTAGGAATGCATTTGAGAGAAGAAATCAATGCACTAATAGATTAAAAACGACAAAATCAATCCAAGAATTCCCACACTAATAATAACTTCATTGATAAATCAATTTATTTTCAGAAAATTTGAATATGAACGAAAAATTAGTGCTATCCAAAGGACTTAATTATGACGTTAAAAAATGATGCGAAATCCTCCAAAAATAATCTTCAATCGATACTTAAACGAAATTTCTTGTTGTGAATATTTGCTTTTAAGGACGGTTAATAAGAACACATGAACGCCTGATCTTGTCAGGCAAGAATCAACCCCACATGACCCTCTCAACTATTTTCAAGGAAAAGTCTCCAAATTTCATTAGAAGAAATTTCTTTCTAGCGAATAAATGCGTCTTAACACGCTTACTAAAGATACATACACATCGCGGGCGTTTGGGGTTAATTCTTGCCCGACGAAATCGGACGTTGATAAATTCTTTTTGAGTGTCCTTAGAAGCATTTATTCGCAAGAAGAAATTTATTTTACTTGCAATTTTAAGACTTCGATATTCTCCTTGAAAATAATTGAAGGGGTCGTTTGGGGTTAATTCTTGCCTGACAAAATCGGGCGTTGATATATTCTTATTAAGCTTGCTTAGAAGCATATATGTATTCGTAAAAAATTTTGATTTCGTGAATTTTCAGGAAAAAGTTGAGGGGATCGTGTGCGGTTAGTTCTTGCCGACAAAATAGGGAGTATTCTTTCTAAGCGTCCGTAGGAGCATATTTTCGCAAGAAGAATTTTCATTTACTTTAATTTTGAAGACTTTTTTTCTTGAAAAAAGTTGAGGCGGTCGTGTGCGGTTAATTCTTGCCGACAAAATAAGGTGATAATGTATTCTTACTGAGCATCCTTAGATGCAAATATTCGCAAGAAGAAAAAGTTGAGGGGGTCGTCTGTAACGACAAAACCCGGCGTTTATGTATTTTTATCGAGAATCTTCAGAAGCATTTATTCGCAAGAAAGAATGTTACGTGAAATTCGAAGGCGATTTCGAATTCATGAATAAGCCCCAAACTGACTCTTCAAATATCCTGTTTCTAAGTTGTTTCTCTGTCGGAAGTGATTAAGTTCACGGTAGGCTTGATAATGTGGGCCGAATTCGTGAATGGGCGAAATCCACGAAGTGATTCCACAGGTACTCAACCATTCAAAATTTTGATTTCCCAATATTTCCAAAAATACAGACTGGATCGGATTGAAATCCAGTATTTGGTGGCAAATGAAATGACAGCTCTTAGTTCGTGCATAATTTGGTGACAACAGTTATATTAGAAGATGGGATATAACAATAAAAAAATTTTTTTTTCAAATTTTTCTAATGACACGCGATAATCACCAAGTTTCGCATAGAGTTGTGCATAAGCATTTCAAACTCTCCACCAAGTTTAATTATTATTTGATCAGAATTTTTTGAGTTTTTCGGAAGTAACAGCGATACCGGGGAAAAACACAAAACTTGACATATACTAACCACAAAGCTTCAATCCGATCCCTCGAGTAGTTTCCGAAATACTGGGTAGTTTAACCCTGTCAATTTTTCGAAATTTCCACGAATAAATCAGTCAAAAATTTTCAACTAGGTTAATATTTGGCACAGTTACTCTTCGTTAGTTAGAGAATAACATTTCTAGAGCCGATTGATTTTCTATAATTCCACGAAGGACCCAGTCAACTCTGAGTAACAGTATCAAATATCAAACTGATCAAACATTTTCGAAAGGCACATTCGTGGATATTTTGAAAATTTGACAGGTAAAAACTACCACAGCAAATCAATCTACTTCTGATATGTTATTATCTTCCCATTGAAGAGTAACTGTTCCAAATGTCAACCTAGGTAAACATTTTTGACAGGATCATTCTTGGAATTGCATGCTTAATACTTTTCTGGAGTTATGTTCGAGATATTGAATTTCAAATTGTATCGCTTGGATATAGTAGACTTTGGACTGAGCGGTGGTTAATTTAAAATATCGCGATCGAAGAATTTACAGTTTTCAAGATGAAAAACGCTGGTGCAACAGCCGCATCACTTTCTCTGAAAATTCTGAGGAAGAACAACTACCCCAGCTATTTTTTCAATAAAATCAAAAATCCAACATTCACGTCAAACGAATTGTCGATGAACCATTGCGATTCTATTTTAGATTTCCCTATATTCCACGACTTTCAGAGAAAGTGATACGTCCGTTGCACAAACGTTTTATACCTCAAAAACTGTACATTCTTTGTTCGCGATGCTTAAAGATCCGATTCCTTAACTCCTGTTCGAATATAATTTATTGTATACCTTGTTTCCAATGTGACGCTTGCTATATTGAACAAACTAGACAATACCTTTCTAGTATAATAAGTCAACATAAATACGATTGTATAAAGAGGAACAATCGATGCACCTGAGAAAACGGCATTGGCCCGTCATGATTTTGACAGTCAGCATAATTCTAAGTTTGATAGTGTTTCAATTTTAGACCGAGAAACAAATTATAACAAAAGATGTGTGAGTGAGATGATACAGATTAGTCAAACAATCAACAATAGAATTGATACACAAGGTCTTAGCCCATTGTATAGTAGTTTGTTCAGAATTTATAAGTCGATACAATGTAGTAGGTGTGATATTTACCAATAATTGTTTTCAAACATTAACTTATGTATTGTGTTTGTTGTTTATCGGAGTTCTTTGTAAGTCTACAGTTTTGATAATTTTTATTGCCGTTTTTACCACCTTCAATATAGAGCAACTTTAAATATCTAGAAAGTCTAAAAATATAGACGAAACGTCAGCGACAATTTAGTTCTTCTGATTACCTTGGTCCTCATTCCCGTTACCAACTATATTTATTTCAACAGTAGGACGTGAAAATCAAAATATGAATGTATGTATTGAAAAGCCATGAATACCCGACTGAAGTCCATTAAGCGTACTCAATATTCAATTTTTTGCGTTGCACCTACAAAACGAATTCGTTAGTCGAAATTTCTACTAACGCGACTGGTCATTTGGCTGCTAAGTGTACGCCGATTAACTTTGTGCACTCGCGCATCATTTCACGCTGTCGTGTCACCTTCCGGCATTGATATATCAAACTGCATTCCTCCTTAAAGGTCCCATGAAACATTTGATAAGTTTTCGCTGCAATAAGGTTGATCCTCAATATACGTCCCATAACCTTCCCGTATTCCTTCTATAAGCGCTGTGTAAAAATTGCGTAGGAAAAAATTACATGGGAGCGGAACGTAACCGGAAAGGATAGTGTACACACATCAATTTTGTCTGAAAGATGCGGAAGTCAACGCTAATCTAGACGAGAGTCAGAATCCAATGGACCAATGGAAGAATCAAAATCACTGCACAATGCCATATCGAATTAACGGCTGTTCTCTTGCAATGGCAAAGTGGAGGGACTCACCAGAGCCATGCTAAGCGATCGAATTAGTTCACAGATCCTAGAATCGGTCGCACTTTGAATTTAAACGTGAGATGCGTTGGACCATAAAGGTCCATTTTATGCGACGAATTTATTTGCCACAATGAGTGTAATATATTGTACACCAGTGTAGATAGTTTTGCACTGATAACGTCCGGTGTGTTTTGTTGTAAACTTTCACACTGTTCGTTGCGTAAATGTTGAAAGTAAGGGTAGTCACAAATTACGATTGCAGTGCATAGACTGATGATGATGTGATGATTATGGGTGAATATAAATAACGATCATGAAAAATTAAATTGCAGGAGAAGATGACGCATGCGAAGGCGACTCTGTTGAAAATACTAAAGGTGAATTTAAATGCATCCACTGCAAAAAAAAAATGTAGAGGATCTAGTCAAGTGTTATGAATGCTTAGAAAACATCCACCCTAAGCATAGGAACAAGCTAAAAATCAAAAATCTGCGAATTTCAGGCACGGAGAAGCCAACGTCTACAAAATGGCGAGAGAAATTGGAAAACTACAAAAGGACAACTATATCTTGAATATTGCAGTAAAGAAACAGAACACTCATGGAAAATAACGTTCTACTCATCGATAAAATGAAAATACAAGAACAATAAAACAAATAAAAACCAAAATTTAAAGTTAAAATAGTAAACAATGGGAAAAAACGGCAATCAAGGAAAAGGGCAAGATAGTAAACAACTAAGGGCCGTATTTATAGTTGTTCCTTGAGGCTTCCTTACTGAAGGCCGCCTTGAATTTGCTTTTCTATGGAAACAAATAGAAGTTTGTTTGCATAGAAACATAGAAAAGCAAATTCAAGGCGGCCTTCAGTAAGGAAGCCTCAAGGAACAACTATAAATACGGCCCTATACCAAGGACAGAGCACAAAGACAGAACAGAACATATGGAATAACCTAGTGATGAGAATCAACTTACAAGATTTGTGGTGACTGCACCTTTCGACAAAATTGATAAGATGTACGACAATAATTTCGGGCCAAAGGAGTAGGAGTGAAGCGGTTTAAGTTCAGCAAACACCGAGAATTTCTAAATTAACAAGGGGGTTTTTTACAAGGGTTGAAAAGGTGAACAAAGCAATATCCAACAATCCTCCTTCAAAAATAGAAATGAAACAGAAAAACAACCATTAACACCAGTATAATCCATCAGAATGTTCAGTCCCACGGAATTTAATGAATTGTGTAGTCTTATGCGTTTCAGAACATTGGAAGTCGAAAGAACAACTAATTAATCATCACAAGCTAATAATATCATCATTCTGCCGACCAGAAAATGAACATGGAGGTATTGCAATTTATGGTCAAGAATGGCTGCCCAGATTTACCATCCAATATTTTTTTTCTTTGGAGATAAATTTGGTTTATGATAGAAATTGATAGAGCAATGAATATTAATTGAATTTAATATCGATTAAAGTTTTTTTCCTTGCTTTTCACTTCAAATATCT
This sequence comes from Myrrha octodecimguttata, assembly GCA_958510865.1. Classification (NCBI taxonomy): domain Eukaryota; kingdom Metazoa; phylum Arthropoda; class Insecta; order Coleoptera; family Coccinellidae; genus Myrrha; species Myrrha octodecimguttata. Next base: position 9,110,830 of record OY294060.1, on the reverse strand, counting down.
AAAAAATAACTATTCAAAACTGAATAAAAATCATAAAGATATGATAATCTGAATCTCTGATCAAATTCGGCGTAATTCCTTTTTCGGTACAAGGTTTGATTATCTTGAACCATAATTATATATAATTTGACGGAAGTCCATTGTGAGGTGTTCTATCAATGCAAGGGGGTGAATTTAGTCTTATCCTCACTTATTCATTCGCTTCATTTATTGTTCGGTCAAATAACTACATGTTTCGGCGATATGCCATCTTCAGGTTATAAAATTGATCCGCTGTAAGTAAGGTTGTGTGAGCATATTTGTTAAATAAAAGTTGTTATTATTTACTTACAGTGTTGAAGCTTAGTCATAACAAGAAAATTAGTCTAAGTTTTAAACGAAGTTTAATAATTATATATGTTTCAGGTTTTTTCTGGGTTTTTACTCTCAATATCTGAAAAAAGACTATTTAAAATCAAGTGAAATTATTAGTATTAGAAAACGCCCTTGCGGATTGTGGGATTCAAACTATTTGTCAAGAGCACTTTCTAGATAGTTTGAATGCCGAAATCCGCAAGGGCGTTTTTTTATAAATAATGATTTTTGTTCAATTTTAAATAGTTCTTTTCAGATATTGGGAGTTAAAACCCCGAAAGAGAATTAATGAATTACGGTTCAAAATAATTTAACTTTGTGCCACGAAGAAGCAACTACTCCGAATCGGCTCAGAGATTGGGATTATCTCTTTTTAATAGATGTGGTACTGTTTGACGAAACAAGGTGGATTATTTGAACATTTCCAGCGGTATACTCATAAGCATGGTAGGAAGACAATGCAGCATCCACTCCCACTGTGTCTCGGATGATCCTCAATGCAAAACAGTATCGTGCTATATTTGGTGCTAGCTTTTCAATTTGACGCTTCCAGTTGAGTTTTTGATCAATATTTATTCCTAAGAATGATAGACCTGAAACTGTTTCGATGTTAATGTCCTGGTATTTTAGATTATTGTTATTATCGATGCACATACTTTAATAAGTTCTACAGGTAATTCATCATGACCAACAGATTTTTTAATTTTCAGTTTTGAGATATATTGATACACTTCCTGCTCCACAACCGGACTCAGAAATATACTCTTACTACAAGATTTTATGTTATCAACATTAGAATTAGCCTCGCTGTTCTGTTCGATTGAGTCAACGAAATATGAGTTTATCTTGTTAAGTATATCTACTTCCTTTTCTTGCGGAAATACATTCAAAATTGAATCGACTCCACCATGTTTACTGTCCATAATACTATTTACCAGATTCCAAGTAGCTTTGCTTTTGTTTTCAGCTTCCATTATATACTTTCTGTTACTCATCCATTTGGCCTGTCTAATAATTTGCTGGAGCTTTCGACAATATTTTCTATAATAATCATGTGTTGTTTTCCCCTCTTGTACATCTTTCCAAAGTGTTCTTTTACGTTTGCTTGATGTTCTTGTACCTACAGTAATCCATGCTTGTGTGTTATTTCTGATTGTACATTTTTTCTGTGGAAATATAAGGTTTAAATAATTTTTCATTATCTCTGAAAAGCCGTTATATGCTCTTTCGGGATCCATTTCTTCAATCACATCCTGCCATGATACATCCTGTAAGCTGTTTACAAACTGTTGAATTTTGGTCTTAGTGTACAGTCTTTTCTTCACAGTTGTTTTTTTATGATGAACTTTATTAGTTTCTATCGTTATGAACTCAGCCTTGTGGTCAGCCAGGAGAGAATCCATATTAATGTTATCCCTGTAATCATCAGTGTTCACGAAGATATTATCCAACAAAGTCCTTGATGATTTTGTTATTCTTGTTGGTTTACTGATTGTTGGCTGTAAACCATAACTAGTAAGCATATCCATGAAATTACGTTTTGCTCCACTATCAGTATCCTCCATTAAATTGATGTTAAAATCTCCACATAGTACAATTTTGTGTTTAGCAAATTTTTTATTTATTATATTAAGTATTTCCTCCATTTTGGTCATAAATACCTGTATACTCCCTAGACCAGTCCTATATACTGACAAGACAATTAGAGTTCTACATTTGCTGTGCACACAAGACACCTCAATTTCCTTTTCCACACTTATGTTAGTGATGTCAGGAAAATACTCAAAATCACAGATATCCTCTCTGATTAAGATGCATGTTCCCCCATGCACATACTGTTCCCTAGAGAAATTAGATGCAACCTTATAATTTGACATTTTCAAAAATTCAATTTCTTGTCCAGCCAACCAGTGTTCGGTGATACAAAACAAATCAGGAGGCTTTTTTAGTTCTTCAACAAAGAGTTCGACTTCAGGCAGCTTGTTTCTGAGGCATTGAATATTTTGATGCAGGATATTTAAACAATCACTCGATTCTCTCCTCTGTTGAGGCTTCTTCTGAGGTTCAAAAAATGGTTGACTATAATTCCTTTTCCCCACATACTTCCATCCATAACTTTATCCTTAGTATACACTGGGACATATATCTTGAAAGAGCTCTTGAATTTATCTTTTGTAGTTTTCATTTTTTCACATTCACACTTTATGTTGAATGTCACATCTATATAATCTTTCACATCCTGGGCAACTACATCTGGATTCAGACCTGACAAAAATAAACAACATTGGTTGATAGCTATTGTTAATTTGAACTTTTCTAATTCTCCTTGAATTGGAGCTGGTCTTGTCTGTCTTGGAGTTTTCCTCTTATGTTCAACCAGTTTCCATTTTCCATTTACTTGGTGACCGTCTTCCTCCTCTGAATTCTGCCCTTTATTTTTATTTCCGCCAGTCCCATTCATAATGCTATACTCAAGTGGGCTTATATTTTTTTCTTGCCTTCTTTCAATATTAGGTGTTCGTTGTTGTTTACCTTCCATATCAAGATCTATTACTGTAGAGATTGGTGTTTGTATCTGACTTTTACTAATTTCTTTCTCATCATAGACATGTCTATCTTTTTCGTGAATATTTAGGTTTTGTTTATTGTTTGCTGTCAGTGTTTTCGCGTATGTCATCGATGATCTATCGCCACTCTGTGGTTTCGAGTTCGAGGTTATCGATATTGACGGTATTTGCGGTGTTAAATTGTCTTGCTCTCATTGTTTATGTTTATGTTTTGACCATTTTTTTCTCGTTCTGACTCCAGTTTTTTTTTATCAGCTTTTTGTAGCCTTTCAATCTTTTCAATTAAAAGTTGATTACTTTGCTTAAGAATCAAATTTTTATCACTTATTTCACTAATGAGACGTTCTCTACTCTCTTTGTATTCTTCTAGCATGCATTTCAGGTGCTGTATCTCCACTTGTAACATTTGATTTTCATGCTTCATTTTAGTATTTTCCTGATTTAGTTGTCCGATTACACTCTCACTTGATCTGTTTGTCTCCTCTCCTCCCGGCTTTTGGACTACGGCGTTAGTAGTTTCATTCATTTCACAGCACTTCAGGAAGTTTCCGTCCAGGAATGATAAGCCACCTTTCTCCATAAGTCTTTTTGCACAAGATTCGTGATAGGCACCACCGCAATTCTTACATATATACGTTAAATATTGCTTTTTAATGCAACATTTGAAATATCTGCTACATTTTTGAGCATTTTTCACATCAAAATCGGCACTTTCTTCGGAGCACCGTTCTAACACGTCATCCGCTCTTTCCACCATATTGACAAATAACTACTCTCTCAGTAGAGTTGAACCCGACGTTAACAACGTAGAGAGAGACTGAATTTGTTAAATGTGAACAAAGGTGCAGGACCCGATTTGATACCTAGTTGCTTTTTATTTGTAACTATAGCAAAGCACTTTCTATCCCCCTAATAATGATATACAACAAATCATCAACAGCCAACAATACCACGAGTCGGTAAATTACGGCTAGACAACGCAGTTACATTCAAGTTTCATTAAACCTTGTTAGTACCTCAAGGTCAGGCACCTGCACGCTCAGTCTACATGCTTTAAATATTAGAATTCGGAGAATTCCGACGTTTATAGGAAAAAACAGGGTGTCGTTCTGCAGGCTTCAGTGAGTATTTTCGAAAATTTTTTCTGGGATGTATTTATTCTTTTGTGAGAATGCGCAATGTTAGTTATTTCTCCATTTTTCAATCCATTTCAGTTCATATTTTCCCAAAAATTCTTCTGCCAACATTGGGTATGCTTATGTTTTCCAACCATTTGCACCAAAAAAATTAAAAAAAAAAAAACGAACTCCGGCCTCCAAAAGTTACCCCGTTATATTTGAGGTATTCTCTGCTCTTAAGAACGAGAGCTTAGTATCTTCTCACTTCCTTCATCTTGTTCAGACTTAAATTATAACCGATCAACAAGGCTTTTTTTAAAGAGCGGACCATTAAGATTAATTTACTTGTTTTCATTTAAAACCTTCTTGAAAGTTTAGTGAGGGGATTCAGGTCGACGCTGTTTCAGCAAAGCCTTCGATATAATAAGTATTCAACTGCTGATCACCAGGTTGAAGGAGGTTTGGGTTTGTGGCTCCCTCTTGCTTTGGTTCGTATGCTTCTTGAATAAAAGTTTTCAATATGTTTCAGTGGAGGAATTCCAAACTCAATGTTTCGCCGCGACTTCAGGGGTACCTCAGAGATCGCATCCAGGACCACTCTTATTTATTAAATATATAAAATAAACAAATTTATAAAGTATTTCAATATCTGTAATCTTCTGTATCTTTGCTGGCGACCTCGAAATTTATTTCAGAATCAAAGACTATAATGATTGTATAACCTGTTGTATATTCATCCATTAAGAATGAATACGAACAATTGTACAGATTTCGATTGTGAAAATTAAATTGAAGGATTTACTTTTGTATGGAATTTAGCTTACATTCAATGAAGAAAACTTGTCATTTTGAAGATTCATTTCAGACTGATACATCTGTTACAATCGCACATATGTTAGATTAATCGAATATTGTATACAATCTTGAATCGATGACAATATCTCACATAAACCTTCAAAGAGAACTCTGGAGGAAATTTGTGAGAAAGTTGGTCTTATCCTGAATCTCAGTCTGTCAGGTGGGTTCTTTTACAAGAAATAAAAATATAATTCTCTTTCCCTATGAAATGCAAGATGTAGTGCTTAGTCGTTCAACTTATCATCAGATATGGACTTTCACCAAAACAAACCTTGATTAAATCCGTCAAACATGGAAAGAAGTATGCTAGGACTATCACTCAGAGAAAAAAAAACGAAACGAATGGAATAGAGAAAAAATGAAAGATACCGATGCTAGAGAACGAGCAGCGTCACTTAAGTGGAGCAGGCCTCAGATGAGATGGAAAAATGAAATTGTCAGGCACACCAGCTGGATGTGGCATAGGAGAGCCCAAGACAGGGAGTGCAAGAAGCAGTTGGGGGAGGCCTATATACAATTTTGGAAGGGTAGAGACTAGTTTAATACATATAATATGTGAACACTGTTGTGGGTATTGGGTTTCCTGTTTGTGTTTCTTGCTAGTTAATAAATATATTCAATTCAAATTGCTCAACCTTTTTTTTCGAACCAGATACCTATGGCAAAAAAGGCCCTAAGTACTGATTTTTACAGAAGAAATTAAGTGTCATTCATTGTGGCAAATGAATGCGGTGGAATAAATCTGTCGTATTTATTTTCAATCGATATGGTCAGATACATCTTGTGTGGAGGTCTACTGTTTCGATGATGTAGCATGGCACTGGAGAGCTTAGAGCCCTCTCCACTGTGCAATTGCAAGAGAACAGCCATTTATTCGATATGGCATCTCTCTGAACTTTTGATTCTTCCACGGGTCCATTGGATTCCGACCCTTGCCTAGATTAAAGTTGAGTTTCGCATCTATTCAACTGTCTTTGCTACTTGTAGGTATGTTTTTATTACCTTCTGTTGGAATGATTGTGAATATATTGGATAATTGTTCAACATAAAATAATGAGAACAATTCACAGCTACCTTCAAATAAACAGGAGTTATTTGGTGCTTATTACAAGCACATGGACAAATATGTTAAACTAATCATAAAAATTCTAGAGTAAATATGAGCCTACTCATTAAATCAACTGTAATTACGGTATGAAAACAATCGATAAATGGGAAAATGAAACATTTACTGGATATCCTATATAATCCTCAAGGCTCTTAAGAATAGTTAATAAACTAATTGTGAGAATACCTGTTTCTGCTGACTTCTTTGCATTTCTTCCATTTGAGCTCTTTCAACTTCAAAAATAACAGGGGCAAATAGTATGATTGAAGTGCTGAATACTATCCACATAGCCGATCTAGAGAAACTATAGAAATTCTTCACACTAGACTGTGTTACTTCAGATATAGTCTGTGATGCAATTCGCACAGTTTCAGGGAACATCTCTGTCAATCCCCATAATCGTTCACCAAGAGTTTCATCAGGCTAAACAAAAAGAGTGATGAATAATTCATCAATTGGGCATTTTGATTTCAAATTTACCTCATCGCCGTAGTCTGACTCTAACTCAAGTTTTTTGTCAGGAGAGAAGTCTTTTGGCCCTGATTGAGAAGTTTCTTGTGATTCCATTCCGCTATCGATATCTTCAAAGGATGCCATAAGATAAGTTTATTCTAATAATGGATTAATTATGGAATCTTATGAAATGCACTTTAACTTTCAGGCAGTCACGTAAATTCAGAACTTAAAACATAACCCAAAACAAGTAAGTCAAATATTGGAACATGCGCTGAAGATGATGGCGCATGCTTTTAAGAGACAATTAAGAAGAGATTATTGATTGAAAATACTTACGTATTTCACTTGATGCCAATTTTGCAAATGATAATTTGACAATTCATCTATGGAGGATTTCTTTTGAATTTGGCAAGGAAAAGACAAATTATTTTGATAATTTATTCAACCTCAGTATACATTTTTTAGCCAGCTGAGATTGAATATCACTTTAGTCATGAAAATGATAATAATCAGGAACCAACAGTATTGAAATAAGCATATGTAGTTATGTAAGGAATAAATTTCTCGCAATGCATCGAGAATTTTCAAAATGATGTATTCGCTACTACTGCTAAGCGATACGCCCTCTGGCGATAAAAATTCGAACACTTCCAAGCTAGCAGTTTTTTGACGTGCACGTTATTCTAACTTATTTTGCTTACTTTTACAGTTCATTTTCGAGCTTTTATGTTGTTCTCCGAGTTAAAATTTTGGTATACCTAAGTGTTGGTAATATTCATTATTCGATTCATTCGTTTCCGATTAAAATTATCGATTGTATTAATTGGAAATGGCATCCTTCCGAAATGACTATTGTTGTGTTCCTCCACTCAGTTTTATTCCTGGTCAAAGAAGAGAAGATCATCTACCGCCTTAAGTTTTCATTTTTTCCGAAGCCAAATGAAAGTAAAGTTGATTTGGAAACAGCATTTGGCAGGAAACTCGTTGATAGAAGAAAGACCTGGATTTTGAAGATTGGAAAACAGGTTATACTACACAAAATCATGTTCAAAGATAGTGATCTGATCGAAAAACTGATAAAAACTAGATATACTGTTATAATTGATAATAGCTCGAGTTATTCATATAAATACATTAATATTTTCATTTGTATAGGTATGGGTAGTGTCGGTTGAACCGTCTGTGACATTTATCATTCTGCTTGTATCTTGAGCTGTTGGGATATGAAAATAAAATCATTATATATATTACATGTCGATCTGTTTCCTATTTTTTTGAATTACTATGCGAAAGAACTGAAACAGAAAAGCTATCTTTTCATTTTATTGATTCACTTGTTTGTAAACAGAGACAACATAATAAGTCGTATCATTCGAACTGATTCTAGATTTACCACATAATATGGCCTGCATTCAGCACCTTTTATTGATGCGCCTATTTTTCCAGAAATTCAAGTAGACTTAGATATAGGCTCATTTTGATCCACCAAGTAATAGATTCAAAAATAATATCAAAATTATCTACCAGGAACGATCTGAAGCACGAGTTTATATCGTGATCCCAACTGAGAGTTCCTTCTCAAGAAATCTGGCACAAAGTTTTAATAATTTCTTTAAATATTGTACCTCTGCTTAATAAAATATTAGTTCTCCACCACATTTCTACGGTTTGTTCACATAAAACTACTAGCACAGTCTGTCTGTGCTACTAGCTTGAACAGGTTCCAAACTTAACCGTTAGGGCGCTGGCATTTTTGTAGAAGTTCCCAATAGATCACCCTAGTCAGGTTTTAGGTATGGATTTTTGGACCATGAGCCATGAAGGTTCCTTCATGATAACGATATCATAGCATTTGTCCTTAACAAATGATCATAGCTAAGAGTGGTAGGAGCTACATAATTATTAATAAGTACAGAGATCTCACTCGGAAAAATATTTGCAAACTTCCTGAAATCTTTCCTGTGCTGTGCAAACATTCTTCTATGGTGTGTCCACAGAATAGGGTAGTTTTACTTCTCTATGTCGTCTGTCTTAAATATGATTGAAGTTACATTCACATTAAACAATATTTGTTATATTTGTATTCTGTGATTGTTACCACTTACCAAAGTCGCACTCGCCTTGTGCGGTGGTTTATAACCACTTAAGATTTTATTATTTCGAAAACTTTCAGTACAGTAACTAATATCTGATTATTATATTCAAAGTAGACAACTATCAATTCGGGTATTAATTTATCATCTGTGTACAGTAGTTTTACTAATTATCAGATTTGTATTTTGTTGATCATGGATGATATAAGAGAAAATGGACATGACAAAATATGCTATAGATTGGTATTGACAGGAGGTAATTGTGGAAAAGTTTTGAATATCGACATTTATTAATGAATTGCATCCTTTTTCAGGGCCATGTGGTGGTAAAACTACAGGGCAAACAAGGCTTTGCACATTTTTCGAAAACTTGGGATGGAAGGTTAGTTTTTCTCATGGTTCAGTACCAAATTTGTTCTGGTAATAATATTATAATATTTAAAATATAAAATACCCGTTTTCAGGTATTCAGAGTACCAGAAACTGCCTCCGTTTTACTAAGGTTAGTTGCAAGGAAAATAACACAAGTATATAATTTGTGAAATGTCTGCTTGGGGCCATTTTATGCATCACACTCTCGGTTGTAAGGTAGAGCTTCTGACTGCATAAATGATGTGCTTGAAATGCATAGGTTAAATTTTCTATGCCTTAAGTGTGTGGTTATGACCAAGACATTAATCGTGATGCATAAATTGGGCCTTAATTGCTTTAAGTATGTGTTCAACTACTATGATTTAATTTTCAGTGGGGGCATTAAATTCAGTGACCTGAATGAGGATGAAGGTAAGTCAGTTTTAAGAATTCTTTGTTCATCAGGGACTTCAAACCAATATCCCTCGAATATATTTTTGTATTCCTTTACTCCATTGGTTGCTAACCTTTTTTGGATCAATGCCACCTTGAAAAAAACTGAACTCCCACCTCCTGTGTAATGGTGAAAAAATTGATTCTTAATGTGATGTGATTGTTCAAAGGCACAAAATGAGTAAAAGCCTGGATAATCTTATAGTTTCGATAATTTCGATAAGTGGAAATCAAAACAAGATGTGCATACACACCAACAGTGTCATTTAGGGAGCATCATTGCCAGACTTGAATAAATCTGATGTCCAAGAAGGTTGTATTAAATGTAATATGAGAGGAAATAGTGTTCATGGAAGGAATATGCTTGTATTAGTAAATAAGGGCAATTCTGCAGAATTTTTTTTTTTTTAAATATAGTATGTTTTGTCAATAATGGGATACCCTTATTTTTATTTTCTGATTTGAATTGACTGTCCTAAATTAAACTAATCTAACCTAGGGCCTAATCAAAACAGTAGACGAAATTCATGTAAACTATTGCAAATTTGATTTCTTCTGATTTGGACTGGCAATGTCCTAAATTTAATTAACCTTACCGCCGACAGAATTCATTACAGTACCTAATTATCATTTCATGTACATGTACAGTCTACTATTAGGCTTCAGTACAATCTGGCAATGAGGATTCTAAATGACCCTGTTGGTGGATGCACACATATTGTTTTCATTTCCACTTGTTCAAACTATATGTTTACCTTCATATGTTACTTTAAAATCATAATCAACCATCTTGGATAAATCGATAGAACATCCCTTGAATCGAATATTAGGCTTCCGCACATCTTGTAACCAAATGGCACTGTCGCTGCATGTGCATGTTATGTTTTAATTTACACTGGTGGAAAGTATAAGATAACCAAGGCCTATCTTATAAAATAAGTACTGTCAGAAACATGGGGATCAACGAATAATATATTGCATTAAAATAATATACAACAATAATGAGTATACACTGCAAACAATTATTATTGTTTAGGAGAAACAGTTGTACACATTGGAAAGCACCTAAAGACTGTAAGGACTTTCAATCAGGAATGCCTTCTTCTCTTTAATATTGAACCTTCTAGGTGTTTTAGGTGACTTGTTGTATAGTTTGGCTTGAACTGTGGGGAGGATTGTGTTTTCTCCAGGCAATGCTTTGGCTGCTCATAGCGGTCTCTTCTTCTGATGAGGTTATAGATGAAAATGCCGCTGCGACCCGTGTCACGTTACTTTCGCGACAGTTCCAGAAAAATACCGCGGTTTCAACGCTTCGAGTTCCACCAAGGTTACGCAGTTACTGGAACGTGGAACTACATTACTGAATTCGAGGAACCAAATGCCTAGATAGGTATCGGGAGAGAGCATAAGCCACATAGCACGATGGAACGACTTAGCATAGTAGTAGTACCTGAAGATAGTTACAGTTAAAATTTCGGAGTCATAGCAAGTATCATTGGCAGAGCAGACGTTTGCGTACAATGTGACTATTTTTGGTTAGTAAAAATTATGAGTAGAATAAGTTTACTTGAAAATAAAACATATTTTTTCACTTCATATGAAGAAATCAAATCGGAAAGTAAAGAATCCGGATATTTATTGTTTATTCAGTACGATTACATTCATCACTAAAGTTCAATAGAGCTTTTTTTTTTAATTCAGGCGGAGAAAAAGTAATACCTTCAATGAATGCGAATATACTACGCAGCATGGAGAGTAAAATACATTGAAATTTTCAGTCATATTGGAAGTTGAACTTCGAGATTTTTTTTTTGGAATTTGACAATTGAACCTTTACAAATCTTTTTAGTTTGTTAATATCAAAGAGTGGAACCTTTTAAGAAACATTTTCGTTGTAGACAAAATGCGTTTAGTGTGGTGAAATACTAAGTGAAATTTTATTTAAGAGTAATGTCATTTGTACATCCAATTGGAGTATTTTTCATCACTGTCCAATGCGACTGCCGAGTATAGAGGTCTGGTCAAGACACTCGGCACTATGCGAAACTCCACGTTAATCTAGATCAGTTGAGACTATAGTCCGCCAGTTGAACAACTGAAACCTAAGCGCGATGCTAATATCGAATAAACGACTGTTCTTTTGCATGTTGGTGAGGAGTCTCTTTAGTTCCTCGATACGCGATCCAAGCCAAGTAAGAATTGACAGTCGCACTTCAAACTTGAGGTGCATAAGACCATATCGGTTGAAAATAGTAGATTCCTCGTAAATTGAAATGTTCAGCGTAAAAGAAAATATTCAAATCATAACATGGTATTTTGGTGGTCATTCAATTCAAGAGACAATAAATTCATTTATTGTTGCCTTTGAAGATAGGCCTATTCCGCTATTTTCGAAATAATTAACAATTTAGAAAAGCACTGCCTTGAAGGCAGCATCTTTTGCGCGCATGTTCAATGTAGATGACCGCTTCAGCAACGAATTTGAACATGCACGCAAAAGCTGCTGCCTTCACGACAGTGCTTTGATAAATTACTGGATTTCAATTCTCTACAAATATCTAGTTCCTAAGTCGTTTCTTCCAGAAGTTATTGTATTTACGATCGGCCTAGCGGCCGACTGCATAAACACAGTAACTTCCGAAAAAAACAACTAAGAAACTCGATATTTGTAGAGAAGGTTTGGACCTTAATTACGAAGGCCGAATTCGTGAATGGGTAAAATCCACCCAATGATTCCGCAGATTCCATTCAAAATTTTATTTTTCTAATATTTCTAAAAATACAGATAAGATCGAATTGAAATCCAGTACTTCATCGAAAATTGATGTTCATACAGAATTTAATGAGGATATGATAAGAAAATCCCAGAATTTTTTTTTTCAAATTGTTCTTATGACACGATCATCACGAAATTTTGCATACAGTTGTCTTTCAGCATCTTCAAACTAGCTGCAGAGTTTTATGAGGATTGAATCAGTATTTTTTTGAGTTATACCGAAATAAACAACGATATCGAGAATTTGACACATTTTTTCCGATATCTCCAAAACTTATTGCATCGGACTGAAATTTGGTACACTGCTGTGAAATATAAAGGTCGAAGTGCAAGTGGAATTTTTTTTGGTTTCCGAAAAAAAAATTTTTTGGAAAAAAATGTTGAAAAAATTTTTTTTTTAATTTACCGACAATATGATCCTGACAATATTTGGCTCAAAGTTGCGCGTCGTTATACTCCACCTAATTGCCAAGTTTGAATCCAATCGCTTGAGTAGTTTCTGAAATAAAAAATAAATAACTTCAAAACTTCAAGTGCCTATAACTCCGAAACTATTCGACCGATTTGGCCCATTAACGAACTTAACCGCGGCATTCTGATGCGCAACCTATCCTGAAAGTTTCAAGTTGCTAGCTTGCTTCTGTCGACAGTTAGCGTGTCTACGGCCGGCCGGCCGGACAGAATCGATTTTGACACCGGATTCGTCATCAGTGAGTCCAACCTAGTCGATTGAGACCATTTTCGGCTCAATCATCCAAAATTACAGACATTTGGACAAAACGATAGCACGCTGTTCCCCTAGAACATGCGCGCAAAAGAGAATCAAAATAGCTTCTTTCTTAGCAATATCTTATTCACCGATGAGCCATCGTTTTCCTTGAATAGAAAACATAACCCATCAGTAGTAAGATATTGGTCTAGGGAAAATAAGTATTCCTATTCGTACCCAGTATCCTCAAAAACTTAATCTTTGGACAGGAATACTGGGGAATTACTTCATCGGACAATTTTTATCGATGGTAACCTAAACGCTGCCAAATATCTAAAGTTATTCAGAGAATCCAATTATTCCGACAGTTCGGTAGCTACCAATTATTTCCAACTGGTTTCAACAGGATGGTTGTCCAAGTAATAACGCGAGAGTAGTCATACAATATCTGAGGACGACTTTTCCGAACCTTGTCATTTCTACAAGTGGCACGATCAAATGGCCCCCGAGATCAAAAGATTTATCTCCAAATGATTTCTTTTTCTGGGGACATCTGAAAAATGTTGTTTATGGACACGAAATTGATAGAGCGACGAATATCAATGAATTAAGGTTCAAAATAATCCAACTTTGTGCCAAAATAGCAACTATGCTGCTCACGGATATAAAATTATCTCATAATAGATTTGGCTACTGTTAAGCACAACAAGGTGGATTATTTGCATATTCAATTAAAATTTAACAACCGCATTTTTTAGAATTTTTTTTTCAATTCCTGCCTTTCGTAGAATTTATTTTATTTTCAAGCCATTTTTGGCAAAAAAAGCCAAGTACTAATTTTCACAGAGGGGATTATTTGTCATTCATTGTGGAAAATAAATTCATCTCTTTTTCAATGGAATGAAATTGTTGTATTCATTTTCAACCGATATGGTCTAACACACCTCACTTCTGGACTGCGACAGGTATACTGGCAAATTCTTATTTTGATCGCGATCGCGTATCGAGGGATTGCGGACTGGAGACTTCCCACCAACCTACAACAGAACAGTCGTTTATTCGATTATAGCATCCCGCTTATGTTTCAGTTGTTCAACTGGCGGACTATAGTCTCAAGTGATCTAGATTAACGTGGAGTTTCGCATAGTGCCGAGTGTCTTGGCCAGACCTCTATGTCACGGTAAGACTCACACTTAACGTCTAACTCCTCAAACCAAGATCTTCCACTAAAATATATACGATTAAAATCTGGCGTATCGTCAATCTAATTGATTTTTCCTACTACCTACTGTTTCTGCTTTTCGTTTCATTTTACTACTATGACGGGAAGTGTCTTTTAATGCTTTCAAAAGACCTTGTGTGAATTCCCAGATAAGCCCCACATTATGATTCAATATATCATCAAGCTGCCAAAATGCTTATGGTAAGCGCGAAGATGTATTGTTCATCCAGCAAGTGTGCTATCCTTCCTATTTTGAATATGTATTTGGGTTGACAGTCTGTTGTGCAAGTGCAGCAGTGATTGTATTTCTCAGTTTGGTTGTCGGTAGTATCTGTTGTTTTTTATCAGTATTTAAGGATATGTCGGTAGCAACAAAGCACGTGTTGGCAAACTTCTTTCGTCTTTGACGTTGCCATTTCTACCAATTTTAATGATGAAGCTTTTATCGTCGGCAAAGATTTTAGTGCAGCCTAACTCAAACAGCTCATTCACATAAAGAATAAACAATATGGACCCTAGAATGTAACGCTGGGGTACACCATTTCCTTTTCTCAGTTTGGAGGAGCAGCTGTGATCTCATTTGTAATTTGAACAGTGAACATAATTATGTCTTGCATTTGATCTCTCCATCTTAGAAACAACTGTCGCTATTTCCAGAGATGTCCGATTCAATTTTATATGTATCATATCTTTGGAATCATAGGACGGATTCAACTTGGTTGAATTCATTTCGCTTTGTACATTTCAAAGACATCTTAAATTCTTCAAAAGTTTTTGTAGTCTGAAGACTTATTTATGTATGCTATAAACATTATCACCATATGATTATTAGGTTTTTGGCGCTTCTCGTGAGTTCGCGCCATTTGAAGGAGCGCTCTTAGGGAAAGTTGTTTCGTCCCAGTGCCAGAGGTAGACTCATCAGATAGGCTGAATCCTCTGGTACCTGCCTATGACAACCGCAGAAGCGGCGTAGTGAGCGATCATGACCGACGGGCTTATGCTGTGTTGGAATGAAGTAGCTAGCATGCGTCGGTCAGTGGTGCCACCTTCTGACAACTTTCGATATATTGGAGCAATAGATCCCTTGCATGGAATTTTTATCATTGGAATCGAATATTCTAAAATCGCCGTCAAAAATGTTAAATTTGGTCCAAACGGCCGAAACTTCGCGCTGCTCCGTGTCATAATGGGTTATATACAATCCCTCTCTTCTCGTGTATTAGCTTTCGCACTTCCAATTGGTTTCCACTTTCATCGAAATTTTCTATTTGATTTTCATCTCTTGATCTGTGAGAAATCAGTTGTTCAATTTCAACAGAGACAGTCTGAGTTTCAGTTCGAGTTATTTAACCCGGCGTTACGTATGTGGCATTTTTTCCATCAGAACATTATATGTGGGCTATCACCTACTCCCAAAAAAATTTGTATTTTGTTGCCTTTTTTTCTTCTCATTTCCTCCCTTTCAAACTCTGAGGTAATCGTCTGAGAAACATCTTAAAAATAATAAATAAAATTTTTATTTATTAATATTTATATTCAACTGGAAAAGGTCTTTTTCCATATCCTAAAAATCATTTCGATTAAAATAAAGATCTTTTCCAATCAAACCCTCCTTCAACATATATATGGATATTGACTCAGCACAATAAAAAATTCTATGAAAGCTCTGACGGACAGGAACTTTTGCGCTCATTTTCAAATTAGTTGCCTAAGCAATCATCTGTTCACATATTAACTCCACCAAACCATAGCTTTCTTAAACACAGAGACATGAACAATATATCACAACACCGCAAATAGTGGAGAGCGAAAGGCCGACAGTCTTGACAAAGCATTTACTGCTTCATACTGAATTGTTCGAAGATTTTCTATTTCACTAATGTTTGTGTCGTTATTTTGTAGCTTCAGAACATCTGCAATATGAATCTTTATTCGGTTTCAACATCAGAGTCGCGTTTTTCGGAATCAGTGATAACATTCGAGTCATCGTAAATACAAAGCTGACTTTTGTTCACTTACAGCATATCTCTATGCCGGTTTTCAATATCTCAAAGTTATAGTCGGTCTAAAAATTTGAAAACTTATGTATCTAAGTAGGTGTCTTGAATCGGTAATTATTCGTGCGAAAATTTGATCAGAATAAGTGTATAAAGTTGTAACAACTAACCGGATTAATTATGTTCAGTAACCCAAAGGTTGTTTTTCTACTATATTTTACGGTTTTTTACTCATCAATATTTCTCGAATATTCATCAATTGTCTCTGTTCAATGAACCAATCGTTCAGGGATTTTTCCATTTTTTTAAATTTTATTTGTCTTGATATTCTTGTTCACGATTCTCATAATTTTGCTTCGTTTTTCTAATCGAGCATAAAATTGATTTCGCAATTCCATATTTTTTGAAGCAATGTTACGCTTCCTAGTGATCTTAATCTCAATAGTTTTTTAGTTTTCATCCATATCAACAACTTCGCATAAGAAGGCGCTTCTCGCGATGAAAGATAACACGTAATAAAGATGACGAGTATCATTTCATTGTCTTTGAGCATAATTCGCAAAGTTGAAACGATAAAGCAGAGGGGTCACACGAGCATGATCGTGAATTGTTCATGTACAATGAAAATATTTTATTGTTCACATTATTGGGTTGTTTCCTCAGAAGTGTGGACAAACTAGCGCGAGTCTACTGTATTTAAATTGGTACGAGAAGAATCCATGAATGAAATGGTTTAAATTCAATTAATCATCTACGGAACCCAATGATGAACACTACTTGGTCAATAAATTGAATCGATTTATCATTACTCACAAATTATTGCACGATAATGAGTTGATCTGTTTCGGAGCACTCGGCAAAGAATACAAATAATCAGTACCAATATCACAAAAGAATAGACAATATTCGATTATGCACAGAATCACGTGATGTATTTTGCGAAACAACATGATAGCGCAGATCGAGTGGTGTTTCGCAAAATGCGTCGAGTGAGGAGGTTGGTATAATCGAAATATGTTGTCCATGCTAGAGTTGGTATTCGTATTCGATTCGGATCTCTGCAGTAGCTGCCTGGCAGTAGCGACCCGGTGGCGACCACCATACCGCTTCCAGGCAATTTCATGCAACACTTACCGATACAAGCTGCGCTGCACGTGCGATTATATAACGCATAATATTTCGAATTTTTTATTGATTGATATTAAAAAAAAGTCAAAAAGCACTGCCGTGAAGGCAGCAACTTTTGCGCGCATGTTCAATGTAGATGACCGCTTCAGCAACGAATTTGAACGTGCGCGCGTACCAAATTTCAGTTCGATACGATCATAAGTTCTGGAGATATCGGGAAAAAATATGTCAAATTTCGATGTATTCTTCTCGATATCGTTGATTTTTTCGGTATTACTCGAGAAATACTGATTCAGTCCTGATTAAACTTCACAGCTAGTTTTAAGATGCTGAAAGACAACTTTATGCAAAATTTCGTGATAATCGTGTTATTAGAACAATTTGAAAAAAAAAATTTATATGATTTTCTCATCATACATCCTAATTAAATTCTGTATGAAACTTCGAACTGTTATTTTCGATGAAGTACTGGATTTCAATTCGATCTGATCTCTATTTTTGGAAATATTGTAAAAATAAAATTTTGAATGGGTATATCTACGGAATCATTGGGCGGATTTTACCCATTCACGAATTCGACCTTCGTAATTAAGCCCCAAACCTACTCTACAAATATCGAGTTTCTAAGTCGTTTCTTCCGGAAGTTATTGTGTTTACGGTCAGCCTAACGGCCGACTGCGTAAACACAATAACTTCCGAAAGAAACAACTTAGAAACTCGATATTTGTAGAGAAGGTTTGGACCTTAATTACGAAGGCCGAATTCGTGAATGGGTAAAATCCACCCAATGATTCCGTAGATATACCCAATCAAAATTTTATTTTTCCAATATTTCCAAAAATACAGATCAGATCGAATTGAAATCCAGTACTTCATCGAAAATAACAGTTCGAAGTTTCATACAGAATTTAATGAGGATGATATGATGAGAAAATCATATAAATTTTTTTTTCAAATTGTTCTAATTACCCGATTATTACGAAATTTTGCATAAAGTTGTCTTTCAGCGTCTTAAAACTAGCTGTGAAGTTTAATCAGGCTTGAATCAGTATTTCTCGAGTTATACCGAAAAAATCAACGATATCGAGAAGAAAACCTCGAAATTTGACATATTTTTTCCCGAAATCTCCAAAACTTATGATCGTATCGAACTGAAATTTGGTGCATGGCTGTGAAATTAGAAGGTCAAAGCGTGAGTATAATTTTTCTTGGATATGATAAAAGGTTTCCGAAAAAAAAATTTTAAATTAAAATTTTTTAAAAATAACCAACAATATAATCCTGACGAAATTTGGCTCAAAGTTGCGCGTCGTTGTACTCCACCTAACCGCCAAGTTTGAATCCAATCGCTCAGGTAGTTTCTGAAATAAAAAATAAATAACTTCAAATGCTTATAACTCCGAAACTATTCGAACGATTTGGCCCATTAACGAACTTAACCGTGGCATTCCAATGCGCGACCTACCCTGAAAGATTCAAGTTGCTAGCTCACTTCGTTCGACAGTTATCGTGTCTACGGCCGGCCAACCGGCCGGCCGGACAGAATCGATTTTGACACCGGATTCGTCATCAGTGAGTCCAACCTAGTCGATTGAGACCATTTTCGGCTCAATCATCAAAAATTACAGACATTTGATCAAAACGATAGCACGCTGTTCCCCTAGAACATGCGCGCAAAAAGGTTTTTGGTAAAACTTTACTTAACTGACGGTGCTTGATTTTGATCCTGATTTTTAATAGATGCAGTTTTTCATAGCAAATCGATTGAAACCAGTCTCGACATCGGCAAACTCATAGTTTGAAAGATATTGATTATCGAAAATCATATTTTTGTACTGATTTTGACATATTTGTTGCGTATGAATTGTAATTTATATGGTTGGCGTGTATTCGTCTAGCAGGACCATTGAATATTCTGAGATGAATCATAGAAAATATTCTGAGCATTAGGGTGGCCACCCACTTATGACTCTTCGAAATCTCCTGGAGCTTCGTGTCAATAATGATATCGTTAGTATTTCGTCTTATATTAAAGAGCTAATGGGAACTGTAACGTACCAATTCCGTGACAAAGAGTCACAATTACGCGACTGCTCATATTTTCCACAGTTCCTCCGCGTAAACTTGCTAAATTCTTGAAACATAATGATTATATTGTTGGATATTGCCGCTCAACATCGACTTCTGATTTGGACTGACATTGTCGCAAATTAAACTAACCTCACTCAACCAAATACCTTAATTTCTCCTGAAGTCAATTTCCTATTCTGAATAGGTCTCTTGCATGTAACACGAATTATCATATTTTATGTTTTTCTCATTCTATATCTATACAAAATCATAATGTTTGCTACCACACACTTCAACAATTCGCGAATTTTGAATAAATCGGTATTAAAAATGGTCAAATCGGGACTCAGGGTCGAAGCGGGAGAAACACGTCAGATCGCTCTCTACGGTTCTACGTCACTCCTTATTGAACGATTCAGCGATCGATGCAGCCGACACTGTCTATTGGCTTGCTGGAGATCATTTTCTCGTTGAAAATTGAAATTTTTGACGGCGGTCAAAGTTTTTCAGGAGTCTTACGGATAGAATATTCGATTCCAATGATAAAAAAATTCATGCAAGAGACCAATTGTAGTGGCACTGTCCTGAACCAAACTAACTTAATCTTAACAACCTAAAGATGAGGTTGAAGTGCATTGCCCTAAATTTAATTTCCTCATTTGAATTGGCACTGTCGGAAATTGAATTCACCTAATCTAACCAGAAACCCCAAAAGACCAAATTCAAGGACACTTTCCTTTATTCAATTCACTCTTCAGATTTGAACTGGCACTGTCCCATACTGAACTAACCTAACCTTACCTAACCGAGTACTTTCAGAACTCGGAACACTATTCTGAATTAAATTTTCGCATCTGATTCTAACTCGTACTAAATTAAACTAACCTAAGCAGACGACAAAACTAAGCCTAACCATACTCTATTTTATGGACAGTGTTCTATTTGGATTGAGGTGTTCAAATATACTCAGTTTTGGTAGAAATATCGATCAGTAACAGTCTCGAATCCGGAATAATCTTTATTCAGAAGGAATGTTTTGGGGATTGAGCTTTTGTACAAAATTCGGCATACAAACGTCAAATGATCGAAAGGATGCATCGAAATATCACCATGCTATCGTATTCGAGCATAAACGGTCAATATCATATTTTAATAATAATAAAGGGCCAATAAAGTGCATAACTCTACCGTCTTCCGTATAGAAATATATAGAGCTGTAATTATTTGAATATTTGATCAATTTTATCACACAATATCGAAATTCGAGAAGAAAAACCAATCACAAGAGATATGTTGCATGTTTACTAATTGCGCGTAGTTTCACCTGGTGCCTTGGGTATATTTCCTCTTGTCTCTTCTATTATGAATCGGGACATGCCCACAACCGTTTGAGAGTTTGTAAATAATGGTCAAACCAAAAATTCAAACAATAAATGACGACAGTATCTAAACTCAATCAGGTGTAGAGTAGGTAGGATTTAGATGCATAGAATTCTAGGTATTTTGGGAGGATATATATTCTGTATGCTGTAGTGGGACTCGTACAAATGATAGATAAAATCCACAATCTATGGACATAACCAAGGAAAAACAAATCTGGTCGTTAAAAAATTAGTCAAAAATTTTCCAAATTTTTGTTGACATATTTCTTTCTCTGAGATTATTGATCATATTCCTATGAAATTTCGCATATACTTTGAAATCGATATTTTACATCAGTGTTCAAAATTTCAATTCGATCCGACATTCCTTTCTGGAGATATACGCAAAAAAATATGTCTAATTTCGTTTGTTATTTGAAATTTTTAGGTTATTTCCATGATATCTCAAGAAGTATAGATGCGATCAGATTGAAAATTCGTAATTAGTGGAAAACTGCCAACACACACTTAAGTTTCAAATTTCGTGTGGATATATCCGTTCGAAAATTAAAAAAAAATATATATAATATTTTCTGAATTTTGTTGAAAAGATTTTTTTTTCAAGATTATTGACCACATTTCAATGAAATTCCGCACAAACCTTAAAGTTTATATACAACATTAGCGTTTAACATTTCAATTCGATCAGATATTCCTTTTCGTAGATATAGGGCAAAAAATATGTCAAGTTTCGTTATTTGAAGTTTTGAAATGTATGTCTGCGGAATGATTGGGTGGATTTCGCCCAGTGACGAATGCAGCTCAATTAATTGTCGTCCGGAAGTTATTTTGTTCACAATCAGCGGTTAGGTCGGGCGTAAACAAAAAACCTCGGAAGGGAACGACTTGGACACTTGATATTTGTAGAGTAGGTTTTAGGTTTGATTTGGAAAGTCGAATTTATATTGTAAATGGGTAAAATTCGCCCAATGTGTCTGTAAATGAAGGTACCCATTAAAAATGTTATATTTTCAATATTTCCGAACATACAGATGGTGGGGTCATTACGTAAATAGGTAACCACTACAACAACGAATTTGAACGAGCGGGTGAAAGCTCCTGAGCTCACTTCAGTGCTTTTTCAGATTGTTTGGTATTTTCTGGTGTCAAATTCTCGATTTCTTGATCTATTTCACCACCAGAACTATAACCGAAACGCTGCATTTTGAAAAATCAAACGAAATTTCACTGAGCTTGACTTCACGTATTGTATTGTATTGAAACATGAGTTATACAATCGGTTATATTCCCTATTTCGAATCCAATTTATTGCTCGGCAAGAACCAACGGTCACCTCTTGCAATAAGATTGTGTATATGAAGTCATAATTCCAATTATCATCCTGAAGTATTTACAATAACATAGTAAAACAGAAGTTTATGAATTGATGAATAATTTAAAAAGACAATCGACAAAACAGAATTGAACTAGAATTCTACAAGATTAACTATAACAAGACTATCATTAGACAAATCACAATTTTGAAAAAATTTCTAATTGCCTATCTTTTCAAAGCTTTACGCGCTTGTTCTAGGGAACAGCGCATTCCTTCACGATGTCTGTAATTTTCGAATTTTGAGCCGAAAATGGTCTCAAACGGTTGGGTTGAACTCCCTTAAGAAGAATCCGTGGTCAAATTTGATTCTGTCCGTCCGTCCGTATATGCCCTAACTTTAAAAGGAAAAGAGTTAGCGACTTCAAATTGTCAGATTAAGATGGGAGTCCAAATATCTCGGTTGAGTTCGTTAATGGGTGAAATCGGTTGGATAGTTTTGGAGTTAGGCCCATTTTAAATTTTGAGGTTAATTCCTCGATATCTCATGAAGTATTTACTCGTTCAAATTGAAACTTCGTGGACAATTTCGGCATACTAACGCGCAACTTATAGCAAAATTTCGAGTGGATCCAGTTTTTCGAAAATAAAAAAAAAGATGTATTAAAAATTTTTGATGAAATATTTTTTTCTCTGATAATATTGATTAGATTTCAATGGAATTTGGCACAAACCTTAGAGTCAGTATTTAAGAACAATGTTCCAAATCTCGATTCGATCCGATATTCACTCTCAGAGATGTAATGAAAAAAAATTTGCCAAATTTCTTTGTTATTTGGAATTCTAACGTTATTCCCGCAATATCTTAAGAAGTATAAATACAATCAGATTGAAACTCCGTAATCAGGCGGAAATTACCAACACGCAGGTAGGAGCAAAATCTAATAGTTATAATTTGAACAAGCGCGTAAAAGCTCCTGACCTCACGTCAGTGCTTTTCTAGATTTTTTTTTATAGATGGAATTATCATCATTCCTTACATTATCAGTATTGTTTTCTCTCGTGTTGGGGACACCCTCCAAATATTCTTTCTAAACTATCCCTAGTGAAGTTGTCACATATCGATACATGCATGCCAAATTATCGTAAGCTGCTAGGTAGTACGTGGAGGCTTACGATAATCTGGTATGTATTGAATGAATAATAATCTATTATTACCAGGAAATCTGAAGTTAGATTGCCGTAAAGCTTGATAAGTTTCCTTTGACAATTCACCATTGAATACTGATACATGATGCTATTTATTTCATCAACCCAAAAAAATATATGTTTCAGAAATTTTAATTTCTGAACGGTTTTCAAATATTCTTTCTCGAATTGTGTTTACCATTCTATTCTTATCGATATCCCTTTAAAACTTGAGTTATCATTCACAATATCACACCTTTTCCTGAAAATTTCCTCAAACTGAGCAGTATTGTTCATTTTCTTTGATTTGGGAGCCGAAATCGTTGAGGAATGACAAATTCGCACGGCTAAAATTACTTTTGGCTTTCGGTTACTGAGGGATACAGAGATTGATAACAAAGTTTGAATGCTTGTTCGACTAAGAAATTTTATTTCAAGATTATTAATATCCATGTAATCCTTTAATTTCGCATAATGAACCGTCTCTACATAGGTCTCCCCAGTCGCAAAAGATGAAGGTTTTGTCTTGATTGTTCAGATTTAGGCATTTTCTTCGAATATTCTTGAAAATATAGACGGAATGAAACTTGAAGAATATTTTTTTTTGTTTATCTTTTGAATTTGGAATTTAGACAACTCGAGGAAGATTTGAACGTAACCCTATTTATCGAATGATTATTTATCGGTTATCACAGCTGAAACCTCGAAACCACAATTCTTTTCAAAATCAATAATTCCTCTTGATGTCGACCATTTCACTTTCCTTTATCGGACCGGCAGTAATTCAACAATTTCCTTCAGATTTCCGAATTTTCCAATTGGTTAGATCGCAGAACCTGCTATATTTTTGGATTTATAATTGAATATATGAATCATATAAATTTCCTCTACTGATTAAACTACAACGCGATCTACAGAGAATAAAGGGGAGATACATTCAAGAGATCATTTTTATTTCCTCCTTTAAAATTTGGAGAAACTTGAAGGCTTTCACAATAGAGGATAACAGAAGGGAAATTTTCATTTGCTGGCTTCTTCAAAATGGCTTCTACTGAAATTTCAAGTTTTTTTTCAATCATTCAAATCATCAATTCAATCTTTCAGGGAAATAGCAGCTGTACCAATGGCTTTTTATTTCCACCAACGTTTTTCCGGTTCATTCAAGTTAATTACACTCTGACCTTCGGGGCCCATTGCATCCACATATTTAACCTCTAAACCAGATTCGCAATTAGAGACCACCTTGAAAATACAAGATCCAATTTTATTTTGAATGAAATAAATTAAATATGACAACTGAATATTTCTAATGAAGATTTTCATCTGCGGGGTATCAGTGATTTAGTTTGAAATTGCAATTAAAAAATATTTTTTCGTCATGTATTTTCGTTTCCCAAGCGGTCATATCCAGTTTTCGCGTTAATTCTTTTTCAGGGGATGTAAATCTTTGATTAAATCAGAATAAAAAAAAATTGCTGCTTCGTTGTTATTTTCATCAATTATTTTATCCTTTTACTCGCTTTGTCTGCGGAATAGCACGTTATCTTTTCGTCACAATGTCTGTTATTTTCGAATTTTGAGCCGAAATTGGTTTCAAACGATTAGGTTAGAATCTCTTATGTGGAATCCGTGGTCAAATTTGATTATGTCCGTCTGGCCGTATGCGTTTTAACTTTCGAAGAGGAAGTACCTAAGGTCTTGAAATTCTCAGGTTAGGTTGAGATCCTAAAATTCTCTGTGAGGTTCGTTAATGAGCAAAATCGGCCAAACAGTTCCGGAGATCTATATAAATTTTTAGGTTTCCTCCATATCTCATGAAGTACTGATTCGATCAAATTGAAACTTTGTGTTTGGTTCTTGAATCTGTACGCGCAACTCAATGCGAAATTTCGTATGGAGCCAGTTAGAAAATTGAAAAAAAAAATGATTATACGAAAATGTTCGAACATATTTCAACAGAATTTGGTATAGACCTTATAATCAATAGCCAAGAACAATGTTTCGAATTTCAATTCGATTAGATATTCAGTATCGAAGATATATTAAAAAAAATATGAAATTTCGTTGTTTGAAATTTTGAGGTTATATCCTCAATATCTAAAAAAGAACAGATGCTACTACATCGAAACTTACCGAATTATTTGAAGAATATCAACGCGCAACTACGAAAATTTTTTTTTTCGAAAATTATCCACATCTTTATTGAAAACAATTTTTTTTCTGATTTGCCGACCAAAATTCGATGAAATTCGACACATACTTTGAAGTTAGTATTCCAAAACAGTTTTTGAATTTTAATTCGATTTGATGTTTATTTTCTTAGATATCAGGGAAGAACTATGTCAAATTTCGTTGTTGTTTGAAATTTTCAGAATTTTTCCTCAATATCTCGATATCTATTGACACGATCAGATTGAAATTTAGGATATGCCTTGCAGTAAATATTTTAAAATAGTGGTCTCAATTTCAGTTCGACCCGATATTCATGTTTAGAGATATTGCACGATTGAGGTTATTTCCTCAATATCTCAAGAAGAACAGAAATGATCGGATTTAATTGAACTATGTAGTGAGTTGAAGAATACCAACGCATGACTTACTGTAAAATTTCGTGACGAGTAATCGAAAACTTCGAAAATTTTGTTTTGAGATAATTCTTTACCGGAAATTATTCATCAGATTTCGATAAAATTGGCAAAAACCTGGAGTCAGTATTTTACAACAGTGTTTCAAAATACGATGATACGATAGTCATCTTCGGAGATATTGGGAGAAAAATGTTATCTTGGTTATTTCCTCGGTCTTGTTATGTACAGAGCAACTCAAAAAATACTGGAATAATCAAAATTTCAATGGATGATTTCACCTCGGATTTTACTAATTCGCGGATTCGGCTTTCGTAATTGAACTGGTTCTCTAAATGGATTCTCATTTTACAGTTGGCACTTGGACTGACCTCAACCATAATAACCTCAAAAAAAACGACTGAGAGACACGATATTTTCATAACAGGTTTGAGAGCTGATTAAGGAATTCTTGAAAACTTAAAATCCCCCTAATGATTTCGTAGATATATCCATTCGAAATTTTATTTTCCCAATATTACCATTAATGTGAATATGATCGTATCGAAATTCTGTACTTATTTGAAAAATGACGGCGTGAAGGTTCATGCAAAATGTCTTGTGGAAATGGCTTCGAAGGTGAACAAGCGCGTAAAAGCTCCTGGGTCCGTTTTCTGGGCAAGTGAACTCGAATGCGCATTCGGATTTCGGTAGTAATTGGTTTGGGAAATCGTATGAGCATCGAAAGTTCACTTGTCCAGAATACGGCCCTGACCTCACGTCATTGCTTTTCTAGATTTTTACTTTGAAGATCGGTTCTCCATATGTGAAATTTTTTAGTTTCAAAATGAATTTCGCAAATCGCACTATACTTACTGGAACAAGTTTTCTCTAGAAATCGACAAACTTTAAAAAAATTGGAGTTGGAAAATTGCTCTCAATTTTTTGCTTGTATTTCTGAGAAGATTGATATCAGAAATGTAATCACGATTGCATAACTTAGACAATATGAATTTTGGGGCATTGGTATTATTTCCGCCCTAACATTGTTTCTCTACGTAGATTCCATTATGACCATAAGAAATGAGCTTCTAATTTGAAAAAATTGAGTTTTCACGTTTTCGAATTGCCAGCTTCGACAACGCTTTTGTGACCTCCTGAATCATGAGTTTCAATTCTGACTACATATTCTGAAAGAAGCATTTTTATTTCTTGTGGGAGCCTTAAAGTTGCATTTTTCCAATGAAGAACCTGGAAGATATCCATGTGTCAGCAAAGCACCATATTCAATTGTTTTTTTATTTGAATTTCACGTTGAAAAATAATTCTCTAACAGAAATTCAAGAATTTTGTTCTGGGGAACAGCGCGTTATCATTTCGTCACGATGTCTGTAATTTTCGAATTTTGAGCCGAAATTGGTCTCAAACGTCTAGGTTGGACTCACTGATGAAGAATCAGTGATCAAAATTGATTCTGTCCGTCCGGCACTGTGCGCTGTAACTCTCGAAAGGAAGGACCTAGAGTCCTGAAAATTTCAAGTTAGGTTAAGATCCTGAATATCTCGGTTGAGTTCGTTAATGGGCCAAATCTGCCGAATGGTTTTTGTACTACAGCCATTTGAAATTTTGATTTTTCAATAACTCGAAAAGTGTTTATCTGATCGAAATGAAACTTAGTTGAAAGATGAACAGTGTCAATAAGAAAAATTATCCATAGAAAAATTCGAAAACAAATTTTCGAAAATTTTTATAATTCATTAAAATTTCACTGAAATTTCCAAGTCACCATTTCGCAAGGTGAACAAGCGCGTAAAAGCTGCTGACTTCACGTCAGTGCTTTTCTAGATTGTTCACCTAGACAACTCAGAAATTTAAAGGCAGTCATCTATTCAGGCAAAGGTTAAATCCGAAATTTCAAACGTGAATTTCAATTCCTTCCGAAAAATATTCTAACGAACGGTGTCCGTATAGCACCGAAACAAAACATAGTTGGCGTGCGATCTCAAAACATTCAAGTTTTATCTTCGATATTATTGATGAGGTAATATTCGGCTGTATTCCAGTTCTTAATATATGTTCTTTTATTAATGGATTTCTCATCTCGTTGTTGTCTTGCGATGATTTAGGAAGTGGTTTTTGATTCCAATAACCTGACCTTCAAGCTGTCATCTATATTTACGATCAACTTCAATTCTCTCATCGAGAGCTTCATAAGTATATTCGATGAAATTTATTAAATTGGATTCTACAGTCTTACTATGCTGTTCGAGCATGATCATATTTTTGACGAGGAACTAGGAGTATCATCAGGATCCATATAGGCTGTAGTATCGAACAGATATTTGGCGGCATAAACGGTTTAACTTGATCCACTCGAAATTTTTAACATTTAGATGAGCTGGACAATTGTCTACTGGAAATATGGTTCCATTTTCGTACTTCATTCTCGAAAATCTCTGAAATCATCATTTTTATTGCAAGCCTGTTCTAGAGAAGAGCGTCCTATCGTTTTGTTCAAATTCTGTACTTGTCGAATTGTTTTCTCGAAAATGAGCTCAAAGACTAAGTGAGGCTTACTGTTGACAAATCCGACACCAAAATTGATTTGTCTGGCCGACCGGCCGTAGGCACGATTACGTTGGAACCCCTAGCGACTTGGAACTTTCATTTCATTGCAAAATGCGAATGATGCCTCGGCTCCTCAAACAAGATAATTCCTTCCAAATATAGGGATTTGTTAATATCATCTCTGATTGGTTGAAATTTAAGTTGGGATTCCTGATTTCATGTTAAAAGTGTCAAATTTATAAAGGATATGTTCCGCAAATCAACTTAGTTATTTCGGTTGCCAGTTTTCCCTTCCGAAAATATGAAATATGCGGTTTCTTCCTGGAAAAAAGGTTGATTACGGAATTTGATTGACGAAAAAATGTTCTTTCTGTCACAAGAAGGACAGTTAATGTTCTATGGTAACATATCCATAGCATAGAAAAAACTTTATTTACTTTATTATCCATAAAACATAGAAAAGACAACAATCAACTACTAGGTATGGTTTATGGATCATAAGGTCAATAAAGATTGTTCTATGCTATGGATATGTTACCATAAAACATTGATTGTCGTTCTGGTGCATAGGCTGAATATGTCTATGTTCTGGTGACAGAAGGATTGCTTTTTCATCAATCAAATTCCGTAATTAACCTTTTTTTCGGGAACCAACCGTATATTTCATATTTACAGAACGGAAAACCGGCAACCGAAATAACCAAGTTGATTTGCGGAACATATCCTTCATAAAATTGACACTATTAACATGAAATCAGGAATCCCAACTTGAATTTCAGTCTAACAAAAACCTATATTTGGAAGGAATTATCTTGTTTGAGGAGCCGAGGCATCTTTTACGGATATTTATAAATAACGCGACCTTATCATGTCGAATTTGTCCTGAAATTCCCGTTCCCCAGTGATGGTAAATTTGTGAAGAAAATTGTGGGTTGGCAACTTGGGCCGAAGTCGTCTATTGCAACTTCGCATTTGGGATCCTATATTAAAATCGTACGCGCACAGATCCACGAGAAGTATCTGTTGCGGCAGAATTCCACAGATGCGGATACGTGTTCGTGACGTTATTTTCAACGCGTTAGGGCGTATTTCGACACATGGAGCAATAGAGACATTTCAAGCCAACTGAAAATTCTTGTTATTTTGGCGTGATTATGCTTATTTTTCCTTAAGATGAGCACGACGATGAAAATAAGACTTTTTACAACTTTGCACTTGGTAAATTAACAGGTGACTATTATTTTGTTTTGTATTTCCTAACCTCAGAATTTCTGGGGTTTCTTGAAAAATTTCATTCGAGCTTTGACTGAATACTTATTTAGATGATTTGAATATACAGGGTGTTTCATGATAAACTGGTCAAACATATATAGCCCTATAGATGACATTTAGAAAGTCATTTTTGACTTATGACACCGTTTTCGAAGCATAAGCGAGATACGTTCAATGTCAACTTTGAGCAATATTCTGATAACTGGTGATTAATTCGTGACCTTTGAAATAATGGTTTTCGGTCACATCTTAGTATTTTTTAGTGGTCTCTTCAATTATGGTGTAGAATTCTGAAAGAAATATTTCAAAAGGGCGGAAAACCTACAAAGTTGGAATTTTTCGTTTTCGATTGCGAAATTGGATAGTATTATTCCAATGTACTCAATAATCCGTGAAAAATTTTTTTTTACATAGTGAGAAAAAATTTGACCCAAAATTGTTGAAATGTTTCGAGGTTGATCTAACCCTCATTCTGAACACTGCTGGGAAAACAGAATGAAAAATATCCCTTGGATTTCATTTTATAGCCTTCCAAAGATTCCACTCGGAGTACTTAAATAATTTTGATTTGAGAAACTGGTGACCCTACAGAGGCCAAAATTGTGCTAATGGGCCCCCAGAATGACCTGGATAGAAATATGAATTCAAACAAAAAAACGAAAAAAAATTCTAAAAATCTTTGATGGGAATCGAACTCGCTCCACTTACGGACAAAAGTACGAGTATAAATTGGATTTATTCGGATTATAATGATGTCCGTTACCAAGCAACGGTACTCCATCGAATTTGACCCTATTTTCCGAATGCGGAGAGAGTTCGATTCCCACCAAAGTTTTTTAGAAAATATTTTTTTTCTGGGTAAATTCACATTTTCATCCAGGTCATTGTGGAGGCCTATTAGCATAATTTTTGCATCCGTAGGGCCACCAGTTTCTTGAATAATTTTTATTCAAGTACTCCGAGCGGAATCTTCGGAAGGCTATAAAATGAAAACCAATGGAAATTTTTTCATTTTGTTTTCACACCAGTGTACAGAATGCAGGTCAGTTCAACCTCGAAAGGTTTTAACAATTTTGGGTGAATTTTTTTTTCACTGTAGACATGTAAAAAAAAAGTTGAGTTTGAATTATGAAAAAAAAATTTCATGGCAAATCTTACAAAATTGAGTACATTAAAATAATGCTATCTAATCCGGCAATCGAAAACAATAAATTTCAACTTTGTAGGTTTTCCGCCATTTTGAAATATTTTTTCCAGAATTCTACACGACATTAGCATTGACCACCAAAAATACTAAGATGTGACCAGAAACCGTTATTTCGAAGGTCACTCATAAGTCACCACAGTTATCAGAATATTCCTCAAAGTTGACATGAAACACCCTGTATCTCGCTTATGCTTCGAAAACGGGGTATATGTCATAAGGCAAAAATGACTTTCCCAATGTCGTCTATAAGGCTATATAAGTTTGACAAGTTTATGATGAAACACCCTTTATAATTCTATACTATACTAATTGAATAAGGTGACACTGGGTCAAAAAGGTCGTCCCACATATCAGCGATCTCCTTCGTAGCCGTTAGAGTTAGGAAAAAGCGGTAAATTCACATAGGTAGATGAAATATCACGCTACTTCCCATTGAAAAAAACGATATCTTAATCGAATTGCTAATATTTTAAAAAAAATCCAGAATATGGTGAACATTTCAACACAAATCCAGGTATATTCGACCAATCGGATAACTCCATTTTATGGGCGGGGCCTGAGACACGACCTGTAACGGTTAGTACTGTCATTTGTCAAATAAGAAATAATGTCACTTCTACAGTTGCAAGTTCAAGATTTCATAGCACGAATATATGTTATTTGTGACAATATGCATCGAAATATGTTTCAAATAAGTTAATCGTAAGTTTTAAACGATCTGGATGCATTAATTCGATTGATAAATTGACCCAGGAAATTCAAGTGAAGGTAGGTAAACAAATATATGGAAGTTATTCGTGAGATGTGTAATGGAACGAATTATTCTTGGGAGGTGTATTGGAACGAATAATATTGAACAAGTCTCCAGAACCTTCCTATATTGAGCAACTTAAAATATAAGGAAAATTTCAACCAGGATTAATAATTGCAGTGTTCTGTAAATCCAGTATTGAATAATATTTACCTTTGCATTGAAATGTGTCTGAATGAAGTAAATCGTGAGTTTAATATGATCTGATCTAATTAATTCCATTGATAAATGGAAAATTGAAACGAATAATATAGAACACAAACAAGTCTCCAGGTCCTTCCTATATTTACGTACCAAAAACGAACCAAAAATAATAATTGCAGTGTTCTATCATTCAGAAGGAAATCCAGTATTGAATAAGATTTACCTTCGCATGTAAATGTGTCTTAAACAAGAAAATCGTAAGTTCTGAACGATCTGAAAGCATTACTTAATTCCATTGATAAATTGACATGAAAAATTCAACCGAATAATGTAGAACAAGAAGAAGTCTCCGGGTCCTTCCTATATTGATGTACTAAAAATATAAAGAATCTATAAACCAGGATTAAAAATTGCAGTGTTACTTTATTCAAAAGGAAATACAGTGTTGAATATGATTTTCCTTTGTACCAAAATGTGTCTGGAATAAGTAAACCGTGAGTTTTGAATGATCTGAAAGCATTAATGAATTCCAATGATAAATTGACATGGAAAATTGAATCGAATAATATAGAACAAGAAGAATTCTCCAGGTCCTTACCACATTGACGTACCAAAAATATAAAGGAACTATGAAGCAGGATAAATAATTGCAGTGTTCTTTTATTCAGAAGGAAATACAGTGTTGAATATGATTTTACCTTTGCAACGAAATGTGCCTGGAATGAGTAAATCGTGAGTTTTGAACGATCCAAAAGCATTAATTAATTCCATTGATTAATTGACATGGAAAATTGAACCGAATAAGATAGAACAAGAAGAAGTCTCCAGGTCCTTCCTATATTGACGTACAAAAAATATAAGGAAACTATGAAGAAGAATTAATAATGGTAGTATTCTGTTATACAGAAGGAAATGCAGTGTTGAAAAAGATTTACCTTTGCATCAAAATGTGTCTCGAATAAGTAAATCGTAAGTTGTGAACAATCGGGATGCATTAATTGACTCCATTGATAAATTCACATTGAATTATATTGAACAACTTTAATATAAGGAAATTTGAACCAGCGCTAATAATTGCATTGTTTTATTATCCAGCAAGAACTTCAGTGTTGAATAAGATTTATCGTTGAAGTGTTGAATGCAACCTGTTATTTTTTCGTATTACAATATGTATTCTACTGAACTATACTTTTATATCATAATCAATAACCTATAAACAAAAAATTGATTGAATATGCAGTTTTACATTAATCCTGAATGGAGAACATGATGTCATGGATACTCTTTTAAATTTAAATGTTAATTATGAATTGGACATCTTCATTAATTGAACAGAAAATTTTGATTTTCCTAATGCAGTAATGTTTTTCACCTGACTGAAGGAATTCATTATTATTCCTTTCAATGTGAACATAATAAATCTGACTATATGATCAATACAAACAGTTTTTGGTCACAACTCAGTATTTCTTGGTGGTCAATTCAATTTTGGTGTAGAATTCTTGAAAAAAGATTTCAAAATGGCGGAAAACCTACAAAGTTAGAATTTTTTGTATTCAATTGCCAAATTGGATAGCATTGTTTCAATGCTTATGCCATTATTCCTAAATTCAAACTCACCTTTTTTTTACATGTCTACAGTGAAAAAAAAATTCCACCCAAAATTATTGAAATCTTTCGAGGTTGAAAAAACTTTGGTGGGAATCAAATTCCTTCCGCTTGCGGAAAATCGGGTCACCTTCGATGAACTACCGTTGCTTGGTAACGGACGTCATTGTAATCAGAATAAATCATAAATCAAATTCATACGCGACCCTATTGTCCGTGCGAGTTCGAATCCCATCAAAGTTTTTTTGAAAAAAAAATGTTTCAAAAATTCATATTTCTATCCAGGTCATTCTGGAGGCCCATTAGCACAAACTGGCCTCCGTAAGGCCACCAGTTTCTTAGATAAAAATTATTTAAGTACTCCGAGCGGAATCTTTGGAAGCCTATAAAATGAAAACCAATGGATATTTTTTCATTCTGTTTTCACACCAGTGTTCAGAATAAGTTCAGCTTCGAAAGATTTCAACAATTTTGGGTGAAATTTTTTTTCACATTAGAGATGTAAAAAAAAGTCGAGTTCGAATTTTGGAAAAAAATTTCCACGGAAAATCTTAGAAAATCGAGTACATTGAAATAATGCTACCCAATTTGGCAACCGCAAACAAAAAATTCCAACTTTGTAGGTTTTTCGCCATTTTGAAATTTTTTTTTCAAGAATTCTACACCAAAATTGAATTGACAACCAAAAAATACTAAGGTGTGACAAAAAACCGTTATTTCAAAGGTCACGCATAACTCACCAGAGTTATCAGAATATTGCTCAAAGTTGGCATTAAACACCCTGTATTTCGCTTATGCTTCGAAAACGGGGTATATCATAAGGCGAAAATGACTTTCCCAATGTCATCTATACGGCTATATATGTTTGATCAGTTTATGGTGAAACAACCTGTATTTCTTCTGTGGATTTTATGAAATTTTAATTGGGGTGATTGTTACGATTACGTTAATAGTCGTCTTAGGCATCTCAAGCGTCAAATTACCGAAAATAGAATTGAATAGAATGAAAATTTTTATTTAACCAAGCTATTCAGGTCTATTTAGTATTATGGGTTTGTAAGTCGTTTTGATACATAAAATTGAGTTTTAATATTTGGTAATGATATTTCACACAGTACTGAGTGTTTTCATTTGATCCATGGATTTTGTCTTTGAATGTGAGCACCGTCATCGTCTATCCACGAGATGGATTTCGACTGAATCGTGTCTTCATTTTTGTAAATATCGAGATGACGAAATTTCAAAAGCGTTCATTTACTAAACCATAAGGCGGATGTTGTATATTCTGAACTTGACCGTTGTATTTAAGCATTAAACCTACGAAAATTTCGAGTCTCTGAGTTATTGCTTTGCAAAGTTATCGTGTTAACAGTCGGCCGGAGACGACTAACAAAGTCATAATACTAAATAGAGAATCACATAAAGAATCATATTTCAAGCCTATACTATATCATTAAAATTATTTTTTTGAATAAATAAATATTTTCATCTATTCAGAAACATGGATCTATCGTCCTGCAGATCTACTACCTAGGTAGATCTAACATTAAATGAGATCTATCGCCTAGGTATATCTATCACTGAGAGAGATCTGGGCGCACTAGTAAATAACTATAATTTATCTGTTCGAAGTCTCGAAGAATAAGAAATATCTTGTTACATCGAAAGTCGAATAACTTAGGCAGACTAGTTCTCGAGATACCTTAGTATGAAGGTTATAATTTTCCAAATATGCCTTGGAAATCACGCTCAAGAGCGGTGTGAGAAAACATAAGCTAGATTTTTCAAATCGAAAATGCGGGTAACGCGTTTTATTTTTGTTGTTTATTGGCAAAAATATCGTTCATGATAGGTATGTTATTTAATTTAGTAATGACCCTTCGAAGTGCCTCTCGTCTTTATTTTTAATTTTCACATTCAGCGATCAAACGCTTCATGTGTGATGTCTTTTTTTTTGACAAAACCTTCTGAAACTGGTCTCAAAATCATTGACTGTGTCGTTCCTTTACTAACTGGAATGTGAAGATTTGTAGATATATCTTTCTGTTATATATTATTTTGTACAGCTCTGGAATATCGTCTTAAACTATGCGAAATGGACAAACCTTCGGAATGTAAGAGCGAAGGTATGTAAGAGTTGAAGTGGAAGTTTGAGAGCTCGATTTATTTCGCTGTAACATCTTATTTAACCGCTAGAATTAAGCTGTAAGAATAAATGGAACCCATCAGGTATCTATATGATGAAGAAAAAATGAATGTTGGTATATTATGAACATTCAAATGTAAAAACTTCAATGTTTCATAGAAAAGAAAGCTCGAAAGTTCACTGTGCATGCAAATAATACAGTTTCACTTTTCAAAGGCAACATAAATCTTTTTGATTAAAAAGCACGCGCGCAAAGATTCAAAAATTTCACAAAATTGAATTGTCAACAACCGTACTTTCTTCACACAAAACATTTAATTCATTTCGATGGTTCGAATTTTGTTGGCACTCCAGAAATATCGACAATGTCAAAATAATTCCCCGAGACGTTGCCAAATTGTACTCTCTTTCAATAGTAATTCAGCTTCAGCATAATAAACATCTGGATCTGATTCTCAAATGAAAGTACTGAAAGTAGAAGCAAGGACAGAGTATCAAAAAGTGCTTAATAGAATTACGCTCATTTCGATGGTCGAGCGAAGTTAGCGAAAAGTGGATAAAACAAATTCTGAAACTTTTCATCCACCGTCATAGTTTTGGATGCATTTCTATGATTTGACTCTGCACCAACATTTGCCAGTTTTGGAAAAATTCTGATGCCAATAATTAGTAAGCAATTTGTTTCAATTTGTTTAGTTGAAAAAATCTCATTATCTTCAGTAGATGTTTTTGAATTCGCATTCATAATATTTAGGGCCAATTTCACGCTCAACAGCAAAACTCAATTCTTCAAAAAAACGATTCAGTCTTGTTTCGAATGAAGCATGAAGTAAGCGAAAAGTGTTCTCTGCTTTTACTTTTTTTAACTTTTCTTGCGCCAATAATTTGTTATCAATTTTTTTCAATTTGTCACGTTGGAATGTGTTCTAGAACATCAGTTACTTTTGAGTCAACAACAATTTTGGTTTTTGCACACAACGCCATCTATGAAAACCAATCCGTAAGGGTTTTCAACCCTCCTTGGCAGTGTTCAGAGCGGATTTTTCAAAGGAAGGTTGATTATGTCGTGAACATAGTGTTACGTTTTCTTGATTTATCAAAACGTTCAAAATAATAAAACTATTTATTTACACTTATAACAAATAACTCAACAACTAATTCTATCAAAGTCTGTGTACAATTTATTTCCACACTATTCATTTTCACTGATCCTTTTCCGCTTCGAATAACTCCGCTGAATGACTACCTGTGCTGCTCCGCGCCCGACCTTATGTAACTGGTGGAACTTCTAGCGAATGCCAGAATGTTCTAGCCACCACGCGGATGACGTATAGACATCCGGAGTTTACTAGAAGACCCTCGTACAGGCAGGGTCGTACTCGTTACACTGTCCCCTCCTTGAGCCTGTTCTACCCCAGAACAGATTCCATGAATTCCTCGGAGGACCGTGGCGAAATATGCAATCGTCACCATTCTTACAGTAACTCTCCTAATAAGTAACAGTCTACAGTTTTGCTGGGCTTTTCGATTTGCTTTGGGTTGAAATTGCATACCAAGATGTATGTATACCTGTCTTCTGAGAAACTACTTCGAGCATGCTTCACACAACCTGCTAATTCAGTTGATCCAGTCCACAACCTTGGGAAACAGCTAATTTCCTGACCCCAAAGCATTGAAGGCCTTTTTTCAAGCCATGCAGCGCTGTCCTTAAAATTTGGTAGGTGGGTTTCTGATAGGAGTACCGCTTGGTGACTACGCAATAAATGACCGACCCTCTGACTTCAGTCTCAGGCATTTTCTGATTCGGGGCTGCTGTCTCATCAGTTCCTCTTGACGTCCAAATTTATTTTTGAATACTCTAGCTATTCCCCTACTCACCTTTTGATCGGCTGCTACACAATGAGAAAGAGAGTAATCCTCGGGAACTGTGAACAGGTCTTGAAAAACTTCATGTGAGACGCCAAACCGTGCAATTCGTGTTCCCCCATAGCTATCCATAAATTCCTGGAAATCGTCAACATCAATGAGACGTACTTTTTTTTTGGTCACCCTGTGTTGACGCGTACGGAGCCAATCGGTTGAATTGAACGACTTTCGGTTTTCCTCTGGGGAGCTTCCGTATCCGGTAAACTACATCATTTATCCGTTTCCCAACTTCGTACGGCCCTTTCCACTGTCTCTGCAGCTCCGGTGAAAATCCTCTTCTTCTTTGCGGGTTATACAACCAAACCAGATCTCCTACGGTGAACCCTCCTTCAAAGCCTTGATGTCATATCGCATTTTCATCCGATCACTTGCTTGCTGCATTTGATTGCTCATCTTGTCGTGAATGTCATCTAGCTTCTCCTGAATTTGCCGACCTAGGCCTTCCTGGCTACATCTTCTCCAGGCTTACAACCAAACCCAAGGTCACAAGGTAGTCTAATTTCTCGGCCGAACATTATATTGGCTGGAGTTTCCTTGGTAGATTCTTGAACCGAAGATCTATAAGGCATGGTGGGTAGATGCAAATATTCATCCCAGTCCGGCTGGTGATCGGAGACTACTTTGGCTAGAGGTTTTTCCATGGTGCTATTCATTCGTTCGACCATGCTATCTAATTGAGGATGCAGAGGGGGATGAAGAGGTGTAGTTCTTGTCTTATTGACCCAGAATTTTCTACAAACTTCTTGGAATAACGTCGATTCGAAATTTCGGCCTGGATCACAATGCAGCTCTAGAGGTATTCCAAATCTGCAGAAGAATTCTTTTACCAATTTATCAGCAACCGTACTTGCCTCTTCATCAGGAATATCGTACACTTCTAACCATTTGGTGAAATAGTCCATCGCCACCAAAATGTACTTGTTTCCGTGGTCTGTTTCGGGAAAGGAGCCCGCGATGTCGATAGCTTCTCGTTCCATCGGAGATCCGACGTTATATTGCTTCATTGGAGTCTTCCTTTGCCATAAGGACCGTTAGCTGCAGCACAAGCTTTACATGTTCTACACCAGTCTTTAACGTTTTTTCAAAAGTTAATCCAATAAAACTGATGCCTGACTTTCTCCAGCGTCTTAGTATTCCCAAAATGGCCACCTGAAGTTCCCATTATGCAGTCTGGTAAAAACAACTGAAGCATCCGCTCAGATCCATCTTCATTTTCCCAACAACGTTTCAAAGGACCTTCATTGATATGCAAAGTTTCCCATTGTGCCTAATAAGACGTTACACTTTGACTCAGTCTGGATACTTCTTCCCAAGTAGGTAGTCTACTACTCTTCTTCCAACTTAAGATTACTTTCAAGTTTGGATCTTCTTCTTGTGCTCGTTGAATTTCTTGGGGTAGTCAGTCATCTTCAATTACCGTTGTCCGTCTCAAATCGGCCTTGTCTTCCACACGTGAGCAATGGCTGCAATTCTCAGGCCATGGTCTTCTTGGTAACGCATCGGCATTTCGATGGGTAGCTCCCGTTCTATGTACGGTGTCGAAGTCATATTCTTGGAGTCTCTCGATCCATCTGGCCACTTGTCCTCCCGGGTTCTTGAAACTTGGGAGACCAGATCCTCCTACAATTGTTCGAAGGCTTCAGATACGAATCTCCTATAATAAGTGCATAAGCCTAAGAAACTTCGCAACTCACTTTTGTCTCTTGGTATATGCCATTCCTGTACTACCTTGATATTGTCCTGGTCAACTTTCACGCCCCCTCAAGAAATTACGTGTCCTAAATATTTCACCTCTGTCCGAAATAAATTGCATTTCTTTGGACTTAGCTTTAGGTTGGCTTCACGAAGTCGCTGGAAAACCTCGTATAGGTGGTGTAAGTGGCCTTGAAATGATTTTTCCACTACTATCACGTCATCTAAGTTCACCAGGTAAGTTTTCCAGGAGAGTCCTCTCAATATAGTCTCCATTGAACTCTCAAATGTGGCAGGAGCGTTGCATAAACCGAAGGGCATCACTTTAAATTGCCAGAGGCCCGTTCCAATACTGAAGGCAATTTTCTCTTTGTCCATCGGATCTTAGCCAACCTGCCAATACTCACTCTTCAGACCCAAGGTGGAAAACCAACGTGATCCCGATAGTGTATCCAGTGTATTATCGATTCTCGGTAAGGGATAGCTGTCCATATTCGTAACTTGATTGAGCTGCCTATAGTCAACACAGAATCTAGTTAGTGGACCCATCCCTTTTATTCACTAACACTACTGGCGATGTCCAGGGGCTACTGGATGGTTCAATGACGCCTTCTCCGGTCATGTCTTCAATTATCCGTTCAGCGTCTACTCTCTTTGCCAGAAGCAGACATCAAGGATACTGTCTGGTGGGTTGTCCATCACCAGTATTAATTTTATGCTGCCCAACATCGGTCTTCCCTGTTCTTTCGTCAGTGGCGAACACATCGGAGAATGTCTGAATGAGGATTCTCACTTCAGTATTCTTCTGGCTCTGCGAGACTCCTGCAGTATCTATCCCACCAGAAATATGGTACACTGGTACCTCGTGTCCAATCAAGGTGTTCGGCTTCAGGGTGACTGGAAACATGTTTACATTGAGTAATCGGATGGGAATACTGTCTGTTAACCTTACCAATGTCTTCCCGATTAGCAGTCCTCAAGCTAGTATTACATCGTTCAGGGCTCAATCATTTTACCGCAGCTATTTCTCGTAACGTCATCACATCGACCAGTTCGACCTGGCAACGTGATGTCCTTGGTCAATCGAATCCGATATATTCTGTCATCCACGTCATTGAACGGGATTTCTTTATTGCCCAGCCGGAGGACATCACTCTTCATATCCAGTCGGCATCCAAGTTTCCTAACAAGATCCAATCCCAGGATAACTACTTCCTTGATTTCAGCTACTGGAACTTCGTGCCTCGCTGTTATGTTTCCTAATTCAAAAGTGGAGGGGACCGATCCATAAGTTGGTATTTCCTGTCCAGACGCAGTTCGAAGTTTGATCATAACTGGACGAATCTTAAATTCTTCAGCTATTTCTGGATGTACAATGGTTTTGGTCGATCCAGTGTCTACAAGGATTTTCAAATTTCGATCATTTATCTTTCCGGGAACAACTATGCTTGATAAATCCGTGGATATTATTCCTTGGATTATCACTTCAGGGGCATCTATGGCTATATATATCTATCGATTTCTGGTCCTTATCACCGACCCTTTTCAGTTGTCCTGCTGAAGCTCTTTATCAATTTTGGAACAATTTCGCATAATATGCCCACTTTCATTGCAGTACCAGCACACAGCATTCATTTCTTAGTACGCAATAATCTGATGATTTCTTCAACAGGTCGGTCTATTTCATGGACTTGTCCCACACGAACGTGTCCTCTATGCGACGCCTGCTTCGCTGCCTCGAATTCTAAAGCTTGAGTCTCAGGGCTCGTTGTATCTCACTGTCCTTGATTCCATCTGCCAAGGTTTCGAGTGATAGCTGTTCAAGGAAGCTGTCTGGAGCAGTTGGGTAAGCCCCCCCGACTAATCTAGCCACATCGGCTTCAAACTCCTGGAGATTTTCTCCTGTTTTCTGCACTCGGTTCTGTATTTGGGCATGATAAACTTGTTGTTAATGAGCATCGCCATATCTCATCTGAAGTTTCGATGTTAGAACTTCATAACAGGCTTGTTGGCTCCCTGGAATCGTTTGCAGAATGATGAGTCTCTTCTCGTAGAGCTCTTATCAATGCTGTGGCTTTTTCGTTATCGCTCCAACTGTTTGCCAGCGGAGCAGCTTCAAACTGTTTTTGATATGTCGACCATGGCTTTTTCCATCAAATGTTGGAGGCTTGTTCTAAA
The DNA here is from genome assembly GCA_958510865.1 of Myrrha octodecimguttata. Lineage (NCBI taxonomy): Eukaryota > Metazoa > Arthropoda > Insecta > Coleoptera > Coccinellidae > Myrrha > Myrrha octodecimguttata. The sequence goes on along the minus strand of OY294060.1, from coordinate 9,069,572 downwards.
TTTTTTTATAAACTTCGTCAACTTTTCCATAAATTTTTTCGAATTTTTCGTCAACTTTCATCTTTTATGGTTTCTATTTTCTCATCCAATTTGCTTGCAAATTGACTCAAGAATTCATTGCTATTCCGAGAATTTTCTACCATTTTCCGAGATTTTTCTTCCATTTTCTCTTTGATTTTCTGAGAAAATTCCTCCATTTTTCGAGAATTTTCCCCATTTTCTCCGCACTCTTTTCCAGTTTATCCATTTTTTCATTAATTTTCTGGGAATTTTCTTCTGCCTTATATTCCAGTTTATCCATCTTTTCATTCATTTTACTCAAAAATCCCATAATCGCCTGCGTCTCCATTGGGTTCTTGAGGTCACTAGCAAACATTTCAATCAATAGAATTTGGTTATTCAATTCGAGCGATGTCGAACTGCAGACCTGACACCATTGTAACGTTTTCTTGATTTATCAAAACGTTCAGAATAATTCAACTATTTATGTACACTAAGAACAAATAAGTTAACAACTAATTCTATCAATGTCTGTGCACAATTTATTTCCACAACATTTATTTCAACTGATCATTTTTCGCTTAGAATAACTTCGCTGAACGATTCCCTGTGTTTCTCCGACCCCGTCCTCATATAACACGTGGAAGCGATTACCAGAATGTTCTAGCCACCAGGCGGATGACGCATAGACATCCGCAGTTTGGTGGAAGACTCACGCACAGACGGGGCCGTACTCGTCACACTGTCCCCTCCTTGAGCCTTGAAACTACTAGAGTTTTGGTTTTGGCCTCACCCATATGAGAAGCTGAAATACGGTTCAATTAACTACAAATCAAATTTCGGTGGGTCACTAATTTTATATAGAAAAAGAGACCTTAATACACTAAGGGAAAAAATTAAGGGTTCAAAAAAAAATTCCAAATTTTTGGGCAGTTTTCAACAGGCCGTAACTTCGAGAGAAATGGTCGTACAGGAAATCAAATGAAAGGAAATTGTAGCTCCAAGTGTCTAGTTTTTGGATTCGAACTTCAAAATTTTGTACCCTCCGCGGTTTTTGAGTGATCGTAGAAAAACCAGCAACAAGGAATTTTTTTTAGTCCACTTCTCGCCGAGATATCGGCCTTCAAATGGAAAAGGATCCTTTTGTCTTTGATTATCGATATCTCAGTAACCAATGATCGCACAGAAATTTAAGGGTGGGTTTCAAGAATTTGAATGAATTCTCCTTAACGACTGGCCATTGCTTTTCCGAAGAATTTTTTTTTCCTTTTGTCACATGAATTTGAAAATGCAACAAATAAAGGGCTTTTGGTGGTTTTTTGGAAAATCAAGCGCTGGATCGAAAATATTGAGGAAACCACTAATGTTAAGTGTGCCTTTTACAGTTCAATATGTCCACAAAAACCCTACAAAAAACCAAATTAATCCAGCCAGCCGTTTTTTCGTTTCACTCGATCGAATTTTTGAAAAATTTAAAGGATCACGTTTTTTGCTCTGAAAAGCTCATAATTTTTAAAAATGAGAAAAAAAAATGTTTTTCCGAGCTTTTCCCACATTTTTGATCCACAAAGTGCTTGAATTTAAAAAAAAGAAAAAAAAAAATTTTTTTTTGGTTTTACGCTTGTGTGTGTGTGTGTGTGTGTGTGTGTGTGTGTGTGTCTGTGTGTGTCTGTGTGTGTGTCTGTGTGTGTGTGTGTGTGTGTCTGTGTGAGTGCGTGTGGGTGTGGGTGTGTATGTGTGTGTCCGAAGATTTTTGTTTATTTAATACCAGGTATTACCACCTCTGTTTTCAATAACGGCTCTCAAACGTTCAGCCATGATTAACATGGCTGAACAGACCAGCGTGACCAATTATTTTTTTCAGAATCTACCAAACCTTCAGCAGAAATCTACTTTTTTCTACCAAAGTCAATTACAGAAATCTACTAAAAATCTACTGTTAACTTAAAGCAGCCTTTAGCATTTTATGTTGTAAGGAAAGAAAAAAACTTTAATGTAAATAGAACCATTTATATGTATATATTTGGAAATAAATGGAATAGAACATAAAATAAGACAATTGGAATAAATATCATTGACTTGAAATACTCTTAACAAAATAAACACATAACATAAACCCACTACACTAGCCTTATCTTCTTCTCTGAAATATTTTAAGTATCTTCTTCAGTCGCAACATTTTCATATAACGTTTTTGCGTGGTGGTAATCTCCACCTGATTGATGAAAAAAAAATCGCCAATTTATTTTTTATCATTATTATAATTCCAAATCATGGTATTTACTGAAAATTTGTTCCCAAATATCTTCAGTAGGTCCCAAAATACCCCAAAAATGAACTGTTTCGAAAGAAAATCTCCAAAGCAAACACTAGAACGTAATTCATTTTTATCAAATGAAAGAAAGTAATTTTTATAACCAGTAAGGTTGAATGAAACACGAATTGAATAAAATTGAATATGGCAAAATTTCATAAAATGCAAAAACTAGCTTAGCTATCATCCACACTTGCGAACATTTCTAAGAGGGTTTTTTTTTCGCAGAACTTTTCAATATAAAAACAACAAATGTATTGCTAGTTTATTTCGTCATGACATACAAAATGATACAAATAAATTATTTCGTGGAGGATGATGAATTCAAAAATTCATTATTTTTTACTTATCCAAAAATATTTTAGATCACTTTCGTTAATACTTCCGTAATTCAATACGCCGACAATGCCGACGGAAGGTGTAGGGTGGGTCATAAATAAATTGGCGAATTTCACTACCCTTCAATCAGAGGTGCCGACAAAGCTGACGCAAAATGGGACTTGTTTATCTGTAACTGTTTATCCTCATAACCGTCATAATAAAGAGAGGTAATAAACTGTATTGAAGATAAGAAAGGTCGGTCGAGGGGGAAACTTGTATTGGCTTCCATCTATGTCTGTTTTGAATCTTGAAAACATCTGGACTATCGTCATAACATCGTTTCCGTATTCGAAAAAAAAACCGATAATTGCAGTTTTTCTGATTCCCTAATCAAGCGTCTTACTGCTTCTACAGTTGAAAGTAGAATTCTACCAAGATAGTTCGAAATACTACCAAAATCTACTGCTCAATTTCTGTCTACTAACAATGATGAAATTTCAAGGAAAATCTACCAAAAAAGTAGATTTCTACCAAAATTGGTCACGCTGGAACAGACGGTAATTTGAGGCTGCGGAATGGTATTCCAAATGTGCTGAAGCGCGTGCTCCAAGGCGGCTAAGTTCTGCAAATTTGGATACTCTCTGCGCAACCGACGGTCCATTATGTCCCAAACGTGCTCTATGGGGTTGAGGTCTGGACTCATTGCTGGGTGTCGCAACAATGTGATGTCATGCCGCTCAAAGAAGCGCCTGGTTATGTTGGCTGTGTGTGGACGTGCGTTATCTTGCATCAATATGAACGATCTCAGATGTTCTCGTCTGCGCAGAACAATGGGCCTTAAAATTTGGTCGATGTAGCGTCTAGCTGTCAAATTTTCGCGTACAATTACCAAAGGTGTTCTCCAATTTCGTGAAACGCCGCCACACACCATAACTGATCCGCCGCCGTAGCAACGACTGGACGGACAAAGTTCTGGCGAAAACGTTCTCCACGACGGCGCCAAACGAGAGGACATCGGTCGTTACCATGCAGATTGAAATGAGACTCGTCAGTGAATAAAACATTTGTCCATTGCCTCAAGTTCCAATTTCGATGATCGTTAGCATACGCTAAACGAGCTCGACGATGTCTCGCTGTCAACAGGGGTACACGATTAGGGTGTCGTGCGTGTAACCCAGTTTCACGAAGACGGTTGATGACTGTTCGAGAGCAAATGTTTCGCACTTGATGTCGTCGTCGCTGTTGCTGTTGTTGTTGCTGTTGTCTACGATTGGGGAAGTTTCGAGCAACAATATTCGCATTGACGAAAGGTTGTCGTCGAACTTCTCCAACAATTGTCCGATCATCGCTGGCATTTTTGACTCGATGGCGACCTTGTCCGGGGCGACGATTGTATTGGTTCGTCTCTTGGTATCTGGTATAAGCTCGAGATACGACGGATTGACTTACACCCATCCGGATGGCAACTGCATGTTGACTGTAACCTTCGTCAATAAGAGTCACTAACCGAGCAACTTCCACCTCCGATAAATGTCGTCTAACCATGATTGAAAATCAAAAAAGTAAGAAATTTCCAATTTTGACCAAAAAAATTGAAAAAAATTTCTTTTACCGCGAAGGGATTAGTTGTGGAAAAAACTGTTGAGTTAAGCTAAGGATTCACGAAAAGTAAAAAAAACAATCGCCGAAAAGCGTATGAAAAAGATCGAAATTGGATTGGGGGTATTAACTTTTTTTTAAATTTAATTAAAGGAGATCAGTAGAATCAAGGAATGCAGCGGCGGAAACGCGATAAAAATAATGGGGCGATGGTTTTTTTAATTTCCTTAACTTGTTGAGAAAAAAATTTTTTCCAAAAAAAAATTTTTTTTTGCATTTTTTTTAAATTCAAGCACTTTGTGTAACAAAAATGTGGGAGAAGCTCGGAAAAACATTTTTTTTTCTCATTTTTAAAAATTATGAGCTTTTCAGAGCAAAAAACGTGATCCTTTAAATTTTTCAAAAATTCAATCGAGTGAAACGAAAAAACGGCTGGCTGGATTAATTTGGTTTTTTGTAGGGTTTTTGTGGACATATTGAACTGTAAAAGGCACACTTAACATTAGTGGTTTCCTCAATATTTTCGATCCAGCGCTTGATTTTTCAAAAAACCACAAAAGCCCTTTTTTTGTTGCATTTTCAAATTCATGTGACAAAAAGAAAAAAAAAATTTCGGAAAAGCAATGGCCAGTCGTTTAGGAGAATTTATTCAAATTCTTGAAACCCACCTTTAAATTTCTGTGCGATCATTGGTTACTGAGATATCGATAATCAAAGACAAAAAGATCCTTTTCCATTTGAAGACCGATATCTCGGCGAGAAGTGGGCGTATCAGGATGTATAAAAAAGCAAATTAAAGCTAAATGAACAAGGTATCCGATCCATATAGTGGTTAAGCTAAAAAAAAAAATTCCACGTCCGTAGACCAAAAAAAAAACTAAAAAAATTTTGAAAATTTTCTTGTTGCTGGTTCTTCTACGATTACTCAAAAAGCGCGAAGGTACAAAATTTTGAAGTTCGAATCAAAAACTAGACACTTGGAGCAACAATTTCCTTTCATTTGATTTCCTGTACGACCATTGCTCTCGAAGTTACGGCCTGTTGAAAACTGCCCAAAAATTTGGGATTTTTTTGATCCCTTAATTTTTCCATTAGTGCATATAGAAACTGAAGAAATATTTCATATTTCGATTACTCGAATTCCATTTTGAACGCGATAACATAAACAGGTACTTCTGGTTATACAATAGGCAGCTTTTATACCGATAAACAAATCTTGAGATTTGAAAAATTCGAATGAATGAAAGCTTTTACGCGAACCCTTCGTTGAACTGGCAAAAAAGTCAAAAATGTGATACAATTTTGCTTTTTAAATGATTGCCTATGCAGGTAAATGAAAGGAATAAAACAAATTAATCTTGACGAAACCGAATCTTAATCTGCGAAATAAATCACGTTTTTCGACTTGCTTCCTATTTGATGAAATCAACCGCACACTTGTCACATCTGATTCACGTCATAATCATCCTTCCTTTGAAACAGCCAAGGGGGGTTGAAGACTCAATTACGGATTGGTTTTCATAGGTGGTGTTGTGTGTAGAACACAAAATTGTGAATAACTCAAAAGTTACTGATGTTCTGGACTCATTCCAAGGCGACAAATTGAAACGAATTGATTACAAATTATTGGCACAAAAAAGTGAAAAAAGTAAAAGCAGTGAACACTTCTCCCTAAATTCACGTTTCATTAAAAACAACAGTGAATTACTCAAAAACTTAAACAGATATTGAAGTAATTTTAACAAGACTAATTGAAACGAATTGGTTACCTAGTATTGACATTGAAATTTTTTCGAAACCAGAAAATTTGGGTGTTGAGCGTGTGTTGGCACTAAATGTCAAGGATACGAATATAAAAACATCTACTGAAGATACTGAGAATTTGGCTACAAAACAAATTGCTTACTTATTATTGGCATCAAAAACTGGAAAATGCTGGTGCGGAGTGTGAAGTCGGCACCAAATCATAGAAATGCGAATTCTTCAAAAACTATGATGGTGCATGAAAAGTTTCATACAAAATAAATTGAAACAAATTCGGAATTGAATATTGAACTTAGATCCGGAATTTGTTCTATCAACTTTTCGCTAACTTCGCGCGGCCAATTCCGATAGTAACTCTAATATTTTGAAAACAATCTTTCATCAGAAGCCATCTTACATCAATGAATTATGTGAGTAAAAACCAAAATATTATATTTTATATGAAATAAAAATTTTTTTACCAACACGTCAACACAATCAAGAAGATTTGGAATGAAAGGGAAATCAAAGAGTTTCCTTCTATTGGTGCCCCTAGAAAGACACTCATTGAAGATTTTATTTTGGAACAAAGAGCTGCAACAACAAATTTGTAATTATAGTCTAATAAATTAGTAATAAAACGCTGCAACTTTTACACAAGGGTGTAGTATTTAATAAAATTAAATAAAACTTAAATGTTATTCATAACTTATTGGTTTTTCTCTACATCAAAACCAATTCCCTGAAGAAATTCATGTGAAACATTGAAATCTTAATAAATACTATTGTATAATTGAATAACATTTCCACAGGCAGAACGCTAATCCAGTAGCATAATTTAAAATTATATTTTTTATTAGAAGAGACGCCCCACGGTTGTTTCACCTCTTTGAAATGAAAATATGAAATAATATATGAAAATGAAATATCCCTTAATAATTAATTTTGGGGAAGTAAATATAGTACATTTGGTTTTTAGATTCTGGTTCGGTAGAGGATATTGGTTTTATTTGTTTCAAGGTTTTCCATTCATAAACGGCAAGTAAATTATATAATAGTTGGGAATATTTTGAAGCCCCCTTAAAGCACTCTTGTTTTCACTCACATTTCTCGAGCATGACGAACCTAAAAATCCCTCAGTTCTATTAGAATGCAAATTTGAGCTCAAATGGATAACTCAACTCACGCAAACATAAATGATTATTTGGTTATCAATTAGCCCCATTAATTTTTTCATTGCTTGTTTTCTTCCTTGATGGGGCCTCAGGAAAAGGCTCCATGAGGAAACCTCAATTAGGGCCGGTATTATAAAACTTAACTGGAAGTTATCTTCAATTTTAACTGACAGTTTTGACAGATATGTCCTAACATAACTGTCAAAACTGTCACTTAAAGTTAAAGATAACTTCCAGTTGAGTTTTATAACACCGGCCCTTAGCTGGTTATTTTCGTGTTAGAACACGAACATATATTTGGTTAATACAAGGCGTAAAGGTTGTAACTATGAAAAAAATACAAAGATTCCAAGACTGAAGAGTATTGAACATATTTATTACATTTATTCCACTAGCCCGTCCAACAGAAGGAACCACCAAAAATTGACGAAAAAATTTCATTACCCAAAAACAGATACTTTGGAAGGTATATTTTTGCGCGCAAGTTCTGGAGAACAGCTTGCTATAGTTTTGTCCTAATGTCTGTAATTTTCGAATTTTGAGCCAAAAATGGCCTCAAACGACTTGATCTCACTGATGACGAATCCGGTGTCAAAAACGAGTCTGCCCGGCCGGCGGTCCATCCGTAGGCACGATTACGGTCGTACGGAGAATCCTATCGACCTGAAACTTTCAGTGTAGGTTGCATTTGAAAATGAGATGGTTCGTTAATGGGTAAAATCGGCCAAACGGTTTCGGAGTTGGAGCCTTTTGAAGTTTTGACGTTATTCTGGCGATAATTCAGGAACTACAGAAACGATTGAATCGAAACTTGGCAGTTAGTTGGAGTATAGCCACGTGCAACTTTCCCCGAAATTTTGTTGAAATAATACCATCAGTAAATTCCGGAAAAAATTTTCTCGGAAAATTTTTTTTTCCGCGAACTTCAACACATTCGGAAAAACGATAAGCGCATACTTTGAGTTCCATTTCACAGCACTGTACCTACTTTCAGTTCGATATTGCTAGAAGTTTTGGAGATATTGGGAAAAAATATGTTAAATTTTGTGGTTTTTTCATGATATCGTTGTTTTTTTCGGTATAACTCAAAAACTATTAATTCGATCATGATGAAACTTCGCATCTAGTTTTGAGATGCTGAAGGAATTTCATGATGTTCTTTTCAGTCGTACAATTCGAAAAAAAATTCAAATTATTCTTTTCAAATATTCAATATTTTCTGATATTTTTTGCATATTATCCTCATTAAATTCTGTACGAACCTTCGAAATGTCATTTTTCGATGAAGTACTAGATTTCAATTCGATCCAATCTGTATTTTTGGAAATATTGGGAAACTAAAATTTTGAATGGGTATATCTGCGGAATCATTGGATGGATTTCACCCATTCACGAATTCGGCTTTCTTAATTGAGGTCCAAACCTACTCTTAAAATATCGAGTTTCTTATTTGTTACTTTCGGAAGTGATTGTGTAAACACAATTACTTCCGGAAGAAACGACTTTAGCTTTTCTAGGTTTTTTTGAGTATGAAGACTTAAATAAACCTGAATGTGGCCGAATGTAGAAAAGTAGATTCAAATTATTCAGAGTTCATTAAGGAAAATATCTTTTTCACGTTATATCCCAACTTTCCTAATCAAATTTCTTCTCCTCCAACATACCCCAAATTATCGAGAATTTGATTCCTTTCTCAATGTTTAGCACTGTGTATATATAATGTATGTATAAAAGAGGATATCTTGCTTTTGTGTTGCAACCGGACAAACAATTTCCGCGAAAATTTATATCCGTCTAGGTTATTAATTAACAATATTCCAACTGAGATATATATTACCTGACTCATTATTCTTCATTAAATGAATGGGCATCATAATTATTTTTCAATTTTTCCGTAAACAAAAAATTCACAAATGAAATTTTTCAAATCATAATTATTTCTGTATTGTTGTTATCATCATTTCATTAATTGATATTTTCTCTTCATACAAACATTGAGTGATTTCACATTGTATTGAATGCTTTTTTTTACATGAACAATTTCGACTGAATGTGATTACTCAAATAAATTTTGCTAATCTGTTCGAAAGTATTCATGTAGTTTCTTTCATTTCCAGCCGTTCATTTCCAAGAAAATCTGCTTAGGACAATGATACAAATTGAGAACACATTTTTCGAACTTGGTCGGACTTCATCTAGAAACTGCCTGATAATTTGTGACAGAGGAAGTATGGACGCGTCAGCATTTATTTCAAAAGAAAAATGGGAGAACATCATGAAGGATAATGATTGGAATAACGTGGAATTGAGGGATAACAGATATCATCAGATCATACATATGGTGTCCGCAGCGAAAGGAGCTGAAGAATTTTACTCCACGGAGGTAAATTGATTTGAAATATTTCATTACTGACTGACTGAATTCCTCTCAAATGAAGAGCAATAACATCATTAATGAAACAGTGCTTGTGCAGGGTCAAATTGTCTGAATGAAAGCGTATTTCTGAATCAGACAAGCGAAAACTGATGTCGGTGTTTAAGTCTTCAATTATTACAGGGGTTCAACTATGTTTAGGTAGAGGACACCCCAAGGAATTATATATATTTTAATTATATATACAGGGTGTTACATGAGTGGTTGGCTATAGATTGAAGGTGGATACAGGTCGCCCAGGCCATTCAAAAAAGTAGCTTGATTGGTATCCCAAAGCTATTAGTTTCATATTCCATAATTGTTGATTGAATTTCTGATATCCATGATTTGGCGATCAGCGTTACGATTTCGATTGAATTTTGTCGGTACGTTCTTTCTGACAACCATTTGGAAGGGATCATACCATTCGAATATTCACAGTGATGTACGCAAAATATTGAATGTTTTCTCTTAAACTTCGGGTGTTCTAACGTTTACTTCAAGTGGTACACTAATTTCAAGAGTGTAACGATGGAATGAAATAATAAGAATGTAATTTTTCTGCATCACAGTCATGTTTTGGTTCTTTCGTGATAATATTTGTCATCTTCTGCTGAGAACAATCCACATTTTTCATAGAACTCGAATTTTATTCTTGCTGTTATTGTTTATAAGGGCCTTAGGTACTTGGATACATGCTAAAAAGATAGAAAGATTCATTCAGACATTAAATTAAGACGAGTCTACTTGATATAGGTTGTCAATACATTGGCGTATTTTACGCACGGCATATTGAACAATGTTGATACCCAGGCATAGGGTTTTGTCTTCGAAGGTTCATCGAAAAAGTCGGATATTCAACAGTATCATATAGTACGTTCATAAAATGAACCGATACATAGTTCGCTAGCGAATATATGGGCAAGACAGACGGAAAATAACGTACCTTAATTATTTCAACATGCAAAGTTGATGTGGTCTCCTAAGTTCGAGAACACGAGCGGACTGTTCGTGATCAATACTGTCTATTTTTAAAATATAATATCATTACCTGATTTGAAAGTATTGATGAGGGAATTGGTTTTTATTTTCTAAGAGGATATAATAAAATACTAGCAAAGCGTTGCCTTGAAGTCAGCTGCTTATGCACTCGTGTTCATATGGATCAAAAATTACAGCTTGAAGTTTCGTACAGAGTTTGGTATGGATCATATGATAATAACATCGCGTAATATAAAATATTCGAAAACAAAATTTTGAAGAATTATTTCAATGTTACGGTCATCGCGAAATTCTGCACAAGTTTCTTTATCTGCAATTGCCAACTAGTTACAAGGGTTCATTATAATCGGAAGAGTATTTTTTGGGATATTCCGGAAATAGCGACCATACCGAGGAAAAAACTAAAAATAAAAAAATTTCCAAATATCTCCGAGAACAAAATTTATATAACAAGCAAACACTGCCAAATATTTAGGATCTCACGTAGATACGAGACTAACATGGGAGGAACATATAAAATAAGAAAACAAATAGATCTTAAAATCAAGGAAATATATTGGCTCTTGGGAAGGAAGTCCAAACTATCACTGGAAAAGAAATTGTATCATACAAGTCAGTCATAACACCGATTTGGACTTGTGGAATAGAAATTCGGGGATGCGCAAGCAAATCAAACATAAATATACAGAGAAGTCCGTCAAAGATACTGAGAATGACGGTCAATGCACCATGGTATGTGATCAATCCAACATTGCACGAAGATCTTAAAATACCAAGAGGTAATAAAAAATAGGAGTGAAAAACACCATACGTAATTGGTCGGGCACACAAATGCTTTACTGCAACCACAGTTAATAGTCCAAGACGACTACGAAGACAATAATGGTCAGCTGACCTGACGCAATATTAAGAGATTCTCTCGATAGCGGGAACCCTTTTACACTACATTTTATATATTAAAAACCTAGAAAAACACTGCCGTGAATAGCATAGCTCTTGCGCGCATGTTCAAATTCGTTGCCAAAGCGGTCATCTCCATTGCACATGCTCGCAAATGCTGCTGCCTTCACGGCAGTGCTTTTCTAGGTTATTAATATATAATCAAATTAATTTTTTTCGATAAACTACTGGATTTCAATTCGATTTAATCTGTATTTTTTGGAAATATTAGAAAAATAAAGTTTTTAATAAATATATCTACTGTTATGGTTTTTTTTCTAAATCGGTATTTAAGAAACATGAAAAAATAACTTACCAATGAACACAAATGCACATATTCAATCATTTATCATCATAATATACAATTAAGTTAATTCCAGGCCTCAAACATAGTAAATTCTATCATAAAATATAAGAAATGTCCAAATCAATCACGATCCAGTAACAAATCCAGAGAATTCATTCCGGTATTTCAATAGTATATTCAGGGCACATAATCCTTCAAAATTATCTTTCTCAACAGGCTTCTCATGATCTGAAAGTACAAGAATTTGTATCAATACCTTGAATTTCATAAAATTGCCTTATCTAGTCAAAAAGTAGGAAATTATGAGGAATTTAAGAAATATTTTGTTAAAAATTATTATGATAGGTTTGAATTGAACAGAACTAGCAATTAGAATTTCAAGGAAAATGTATATTTAGGATAGAAGTTATGTCTCGACCCATAAGTTGCATATAATGTTATTATCAGGTTTCCGAAGGAACAAAATTGCAGCTATATTTTGGAAATAGGGTTTATTTAATATAATGAAAGCATTTTTTAGCGATTGTAAGTAGAAATTCATGAATACTAGGCAAATGAAATTTTTAACATAGAAAATTGTAACATTTAGGCATAAAATTTGAAAGATTTTATATTTTTTTCCCAATATCTCCAGAAATTATGGTTGTATCAGATCGAAATTTTGTACACTGCTATAAAATATGGTTTTCAAGGTATGAGCGGAAATTTTTTCTGGATTCAATGAACAGTTTTCGCAAAAAAAAATTTCAAAAAAACTTTCGGAAAGAGTTTTTTTTTCAATTTACTGAAAGTGTGATCTAGACGAAATCTTGTGAAAAGTTGTGCGTTGTTATGCTCCAACTTATTGTCAAGTTCCAATACAATCGCATGACTAGTTCCGGAAATTAATCTCAAAATTTCAATTGACCATACCTCCGAAACCATTCGACCGATTTATCCCAATATGCGCGACCTAATCTGAAAGTTTTAAGTCGCTAGGTAGGTCCATTCGACAGTTATCGTGTCCACGGCCGGCCGGACAGAATCGATTTTGAAACCGGATTCGTCATCAGTGAGTCCAACCTAGCCGTTTAAGACCATTTTCGGTAAAAAAAACGAAAAATATAGACATTTGGACAAAACGATAAGACGCTGTTCCCCAGAACATTCGCGCAAAAACATACAATAAGCTCATAGAATGTGTATTCTGATTGCTGATGGAAAATGAATAAATGAAAAAAATATCTGTCATTGAAATCTGAAGAAAAAATAATTTTTTCAACAGATATTTGATAAAAAGAATTACCTGCTTTCAATCCTATCGCATGCGTGGTTTCTGAGATGGTGAAATAATCTAAAGAATTCAAATGAGTATAACTGCCCAGTCATTCGGCCGATTTAGCCCTTTAACGAATTCAACCTTCGCATTTTGATACGCAACCTACCCTGAAAGTTTCAAATCGCCAGATTTTCCGTTCAAAAATTACCGTGGCTAGTTTTTGTTTGTTCTATGAGTCTCGGAAATTTTACATTGGGTTTTATCATTGTGAATGATAGGTTGGTGTTCAATGCACCACTTGTTGACTCTGTCCATAATTACCGAAACTTCAATTTCCCACTCAAAATATCCAATGCAGAAACCAGGATGACGGCATCATCAGCCAATAACAGAGTTCCAAAGGAGTTTACCATAAAAATGTTTGGAAGGTCATTAATAAAAATAACGAAATCTAATGATCTCAATCACCCTGTTCTGTCTATCTGCATTTATTTATTAAATTACTTTGTTACTTCCTGCCCTGTTCCTATATCAAGGTGCAAGAATTGTGCATCATCACCCAACAGGACAATTAATTTATTATTTCCTCTAAGGAACACAGTTGTCGTTCTGAAGGCGTTGAGCTGGCTCGGCAGTTGGATTCTAAGGCAGCAGCCGCCTGGATAGGACATCCCTACTTTGACGTGGTCGACAACTCTACTAATTTCGAAGGTAAAATAAGGAGGATGATTGGATCAGTCTGTCAAAAAGTTGGTCTCGATACAGGAGATAGGTTACTGAAAAATTCAAGAAAGAAAAAGTTTTTGGTCAGGGGTCCTCTCCCAAGAAGTTCAGAGTTCCCTCCATATCAAGATTTCGAGGTCATTCATAACTATTTGACTTCGAAATGCCCCAATCAGATAAGGTTGAGGAAAAGAGGACAAAAGGGTAAGTGTCCATTAAATATTCTAGAATAACACGATATACTATAAGGAATATGCAACCCTCGGAAGGCGATCTGCATACGGTTCACGAGTAAAATTTTTCCGTCCCACATTTGATAGGAAACGCTTGTTCGCATTGCGAAATGGCGACTTGGAAAATTCAGTGAAATTTAAATGAAATATGAAAATTTTCAAGAAAAAAATTTTTTTTTAATTTTTCCATGGATAACTCTTCTTATTGACACTGTTCCATCTTCCTTCTAAGTTTCATTTCGATCAGATAAATATTTTTCGAGTTATTGAAAAATCAAAATTTCAAACGGCTGTAACACAAAAACCATTCGTCAGTTTTGGCCCATTACCGAACTTAGCCGAAATATTCAGGATCAAAACCTAATCTGAAAATTTCAACACTCCTTCGTTTTGAAAGTTAGAGCGGTTTCGGACGGACCAATAGAATTGAATTTGACCACGGATTCTTCTTCAGGGGGTTCAACCCAATCGATTAAGACCATTTTCGGCTCAACATTCGAAAATTACAGACATCGTGACGAAATGATAACGCGATGTTCCCTAGAACAAGCGCGTAAAAAGTTTTCAGTCCTTGAACTTCATATTTCACGGCATGGTATAAAATTTCAGTTTGAAACGATTATAGATTTTGGATATTTCAGGAAGAATGTCAGATTTCCTGTTTTTTTCTCATTATAGTTGTTTTTCCGGAATAACTCCAAAAATACTGATTCAATCATGTTGAATATTCTGTATGAATGTTCTAGCCGTCATTTTTCGATGAAGTACTGAAATTCAATTTGATGTAATCTGTATTTTTCGAAAACTTGGCAAAATAAAATTTTGAATAGGCATATCTGCGGAATTATTGGGTGGATTTTACCATTCACGAATTCGGACTTCGTAATTAGGGTCTAAACCTACTCTTCAAATATCGAGTTTTTAAGTTGTTTTTTTCGGTAGTTATTTTGTTTACAATCTGCCGTTAGGAAAACCGTAAACACAATAACTTCCTAAAGAAACTACTTGGAAATTAGTGGAGTAGGTTGGAGGATTCCAAAGGTAGAATTCCTGAATGGGTAAAATCCGCTTACTGATTTCTAGAATATACCCATTTACAATACTAATTATCACCTAAAGGTTCTCATTGATTAAAATGTAAGCATCTACTGAACCGGGTTTTTGAAATTGCAATAATTGCAATATTATCATTATTTTTTATTTTCGTTTACAAACCTGACATACTCAATTTATATTTGCTTCGTCAGGATTGGCTATTCGCTTTGAACTTTTTTTGATGAATAAGACGGTAGATTTGGAAACAATATTTGGACAACATTATCTTTGAGTTGTGGATATGTCACTAGCGATTGTTTTGAAGTTCCATCAGCCCGCAAACATTTCTCAAATCGCACTATACTTACTGGGAATAAAGTTTTTTGTTATCAGTATTCTATCCACAGTGAAATCGTCGAATACTCCTAAATTGTGATTCCTTCACTTTTATTACTGAAAATTATTGACAGTAAACGACGCTCATCGTTGTTCAAAAGTTATAGATGATTTTTGGATCGAATAAAATAGTTAGTACTTTTTAGTGAATAAAGTGACCTGAAGCTGAAATAATTTTAAAACTTTGAAAGCCCAACTCTTCCATACTGAGAGAGTCTTTCTACTGCAGATATTCAGCAGGCTACATTCAGTATACGGAAACAAATATCTTATGTATATTGTGGCAACAGACAAATTTGACAGTATATATTATGTTGACTTGTTGATACGACTCTTCAAGTATTCTTTTCCTGGCGATATACTTGTCAAAGAAATCTATTAACTGAAAATCTGGTTTGAAGATATTATTTGAAAAATTCAACGAATTTTTACCTGAACATTGCTCATGAGTGTTGTTTTCTGGATGTATAAAATTTTCTGAAAAAATTATGACCAGTAGTAGTAGTGAACTTCATTGAAACAATGTCTCGAAGGGCTAACGAGCTGGGTCTTCCTGCCAATTATGATATTTCCATTGCAAAATAATGCGGAGATATTCTGGTCTGACCTGAACTTTCACAATTTTGACGAAAAAGTATGATGTTGCGGATTTAACGAGATAAGATGATAAAACAATGATTGATAATAATGAAATAATTGTTTAGGAATTTTCAGACAAAAAAAAATACAGTTTCAAATTTTCTTTCAAATAATATGTTCAAACCAGATTTTCAGTTAATAGATTCCTTTGACAAGTATATCGCCAGGAAAAGAATACTTGAAGAGTCGTATTAACAAGTCAACATGATAAATAATTGTATTTTTCTTTTTTTTCTGAAAATTCCTAAACAATTATTTCATTATTATCAATCATTGTTTCATCATCTTATCTCGTTAAATCCGCAACATCATACTTTTTCGTCAAAATGGTGAAAGTTCAGGTCAGACCAGAATATCCCCGCATTCTCTTGCAATGGAAATATCATAATTGGCAGGAAGACCTAGCTCGTCAGCCCGTTGAGACATTGTTTCAATAAAGTTCACTACTACTACTGGTCATAATTTTTTTCATAAAATTTTAAACATCCAGAAAACAACACTCATAAGCAATGTTTAGGTAAAAATTCGTTAAATCAGTTCTAATTTGAAGACATGGTATATAGAACATCGAAGATAGAAAGCGATCTTTCAAGAATTTTCAAAATCCCATAACCCGAAAATGTTGAAAATATTACCTCAAAATTTTTCGATATTCTGAGTAGTCATGACCTATTCTATCACCTATTTAAATATTGTTTAAGGTTTACCGAACACTCTGTATATGTACCCCGATACATTCCGAATATCACATGTTGCCTGTATAATTAAAAAAAGGGTTTTAGCTAATTCATACTATAATACTCCTGTTATTATATGATCACCTGTTTAGGTTGTTATGCCATATAAATCAACAATATCATTTTGCGCTGTATGCAAGCAAAACTGCAGCCTGTTTCCGGATTAGGAATTTGTAATTTTGCAGTGCAGTAAATTTATTTAGGTCTCTTCCCGTCTGATGATGGAAAATGTGTATATGAACTTAATCTCGACCAATTAAAGCGAAAATTTACAAGGAATTAAAAAATGCGACAAGTTTACAAATCGCTTGGATTCTACATTATAAGGGCTAAAAATACGCCTTAGATGAGGATTTTTAAATATATCCCTAGTGATCTATATATATATATATATGCTTGAGGTCCTAACGAAACACCCCAGATATAAAAACAGTCACACATATGTTCATATACATGAATGTTGATTCATAAATTGAAATGTGTTTTGGTTGTTAAAAAATATATAAATATTTATTTTCAGGTCATTACAGTTACATTCATACTGTCAGAAGAAAAAACGAGCCCAGTGGTCAAATGATAGAAGTCAAAACTCAGATCACCCACAGAGACTACATCAATTTACTGACACAAAAAGACGATGGTCATTTTACAATTTTTAAACGGAGAAGATGTTTTCTTGTGAATAATCAGTATTTCCAATTGGACATTTATCAGGAACCTAGTCATCCCAGGTTAGTACAATGACTTGTGTAAGCTATCAATTCTTCCAAAGCTATGGTTTCTTCGAACTATATGCGACGCAATGCAAACTCTTCAAGTTATGCAATTCAGGGTTTCGGTGAAATCTCAAATACAAGGACATGCGTGACCGATTTGTTAGAATATCCTTAGGTTACACCTGTTCTTGGATTGTAAGATTCGATGAGACTCTGCTGCGCATACAGTTATAGCAAACCATAGCTTAAGCGATATATACGTCTTTTTCAACATTTATAAAAAGTTTTAAAGATCTAATTGTAATAATTATTAAGATTTATATTTCGTTAAAATATTGGAGTCAATATCGCAAGTTCTCATTTGTGAAGTAT
This sequence comes from Myrrha octodecimguttata, assembly GCA_958510865.1. Classification (NCBI taxonomy): domain Eukaryota; kingdom Metazoa; phylum Arthropoda; class Insecta; order Coleoptera; family Coccinellidae; genus Myrrha; species Myrrha octodecimguttata. The sequence goes on along the minus strand of OY294060.1, from coordinate 9,051,650 downwards.
TTTGATCAATATAAACAAGTTATGCTCATATCAGTACAGACTGCTTCGAAATTGAAACGGTACCCTTTTCATGTTTATTTTCGAATGTTCTTCCTTGTTGGAAAAGAATATTACACGACAAAAGTCGGAAAATGATGTTAATTGTTAATTTTTGCGTAATACTGAATTGAAAACGACCATAGCCTAAATTCAAATCGATTTGATAGCTCTGAAGAATCTTGGAATGTTCTTGACGACTCGAAATACTCTCGAAAATTTTTCCATTCCATTCGGACAGGTCCTTTTATACATTCGGAAAAGTGGGCATGTTACATGTCCAAAATTTCGAGAAATTTCCGAGGGCTGAGAGGAGAGTAATTTACGGCTTCCGGATTGGTTCTTTTAAATTCCTTCTAATTCCGAAAGGATTATACAGTCGGTTACGTAAATACGCATCTACCCTTTTTTGAGTTTTTTCAATTCGATCTACGAGACCACCGCCACCGTATGAAAATCTCCGAGACCGCCGCAAACATGTGGAAAAACTGCGATAAGCAATGAATCGCAGGGTTTTTATACATAGGTCGGAAATCAAAATGAATCGAAATGAATATGATGAAATAATTCTTCATCACTGATAGGAAATTACTCGAAAGAAATGAAACAAATTAATTAATTCCTAAGTAACGAAAATCACTTCGTTACAATATGTTTATATTCTTTCGAGAACGAGCATTTATACAGTATCTATCCATTTAATAACTCACCTATTCGTGTGAAACACATTATATACATCTATGAACCGTGAAATTCAAAAAATTGAAAATAAGAAGAAAAACATTTCTTATTCCAATTTTCTTCTTTCCCATCATCCTCTTCAAATCGATATAAAATTTCAAATTCCTGAATGTTCTCATCTTCAACGACATTTGTCTCCAGTTCTTCCAAGATTTCGGGGTTATCAGAACGTTCTTAATTGATATTGTGAAGCATTAATACAAGCTTGCGCATCACACTGACCGCAAGCCAAAAAGCACTACAACCCTGCTTTCCTGCATCCACATCGTGAACCACAACCATTTTTGCAGTTTCAGTATATTGTGTTAAGCAATCCCTTTGGGGCTGGTGGATATATTGGCATAAGTTCCAGGAATCCATCACGCATTATCCAGCCTCAATTCTGGGGTTCCAAATCATGCCCTAACCAAGTTTGAACGTGATAATTTACACGGTTGAAATGTTGGTGGGATGCTGCACCGTTGGTGCAGACTTGATTGATATCTGCACAGGTTTATTCAGTTTTGTTAACTTGATGAACTCTGCATAGCGAAGACGATCGATACAGTCCTCAGATTTTAGAGCACTATAGATTTCAAACAAGGTTCGCAAATAACGATTGAACTGGGCTGGAACTTAGGAATTTTTTATTAACTATTACGTTATAATTGAGGATTTTTTTCAATAATTCTGTATTATGTATATATTCTTTTGGAAACAAGCATCAATTTAGTGTTATCTATTCATTTAACAACACTTACCTACTCGTGTGAATATAAAGTTATTCAGGGAAATAATTCAATTATCTTACAATTCTAATCTTATTTATAATAATTACATCCCAACTAAATAAGAAAAGAAATAAATTTTCAACTAATCAATTTTACTTACTTTTCAACTTATGTTATTGCAATATACCATTTCATACCTTTATGAACTGTGAAATTCGAAAAACTAGAAATGAGAAGAATAACCAGTTCTTATTCCGATTGTCAGCTTCCTCATGTGCCTCTATGTTCTCGTATTCAACCAGAGATGTCTCCAGTCTTCCAGGATTTCGGGACATTATAGATTTTCAACGAGTTTCGCACTCCATTCTCAAATAACGATTGAATCGGGCAGTTTTCTTCTTCAAATGTTGCAGGAATTTGATCCGAATTCCAAAGTTCCTGCCCGGTTCAATCGTTATTTGAGAATGGAGTGCGAAACTCGTTGGAAATCTATAATGCTCCAAAATCTGAGGACTGTATCGATCGTCTTCGCTATGCAAAGTTCATCAAGTCAATAAAACTGAATAAACCTGTGCAGTTTACAAGTCTGTCACCAACGAGTTCAGCAGCTCACCAACATTTCAACCGTGTACACTATTAAGTTCAGACTTACTTAAGGCATGATTTGGGACCCCTTAATTGAGGTGGGATTATGCGTGATGAAGAGGTCTCTTGCATGCATTTTTTTATCATTGGAATCAAATATTCTAATCGTAAAACTACTGAAAAACCTTAACCGCCGTCAAAAATTTCAATTTTCAACGGGAAAATTATCTTTTGAATTTGGCTCCACATATTGGCTGTTCAAACGAACGAAACTTCGGGTCTTCCATGACGTACCGGGATATATCCACTCCCTCTCTCTTCTCGTGTACTTTTCTCTCTAGCAAACCAATAGACAGCGTCGGCTGTATCGATCTGTGAATCGTACAATAACGAGTGACGTAGAAGGCGATCTGACGCATTTCTCCCGCTTCGACCTTGACCGATTTGAGCATTTTTAATACGGAATTATTCAAAATTCGCGAATTGTTGAAGTGTGTGATAGCATACCTTATGATTTTGTATTGATATAGAATGAGAAAAACATAAAAACATGATGATTGGTGTAACATGCAAAAGTCCTATTCCTGGAACCTGTTATGACAATGCAATATCTCATTATAAGATGAATATTGGATCAAACTGAAATTTAAAGCACTCTTGTGGAATGTTGGCTAGTAGGCTGGAGCCAACTTAATTGAAATCGAATGAATAAAACAATTTCATTTAAGAAAAAATTTCACATCGCATCAGAACTTTTTGAGGTATGGGTCACGATCAGTTTTGACAGTTGAGAGAGAGACTGGAGGACCCACAAAAACCTAAAATGCATTGTTTACTATCGAAATAAGCGATTTCTCCCGTGATTCTGTATTCATTTGGAAATTTTGGACTGATATATTCACTTTTTCGATAAGGATAGTATAAATTTGGTGTACTTAATATGAAATTAGTCACTGATTTCATAAACAGGCGAATAAACAGACCTTTCGTTGGTTCAGTTTGCCGTCTTCCTGCGTGTTGTAGTTTTTTATTATAGGCACCTTGTTAATTTCATATGGATGTAAAATATTGCGACAATATTTTGTGATAACGTCGTGCTAATAACTTTTTCGTTCCTAGAAACGGCCAGGCATTCCTGGCTGTAGTAGACAGGAATAGTATATTTACACAGTGAATAGTTTTTGTTTCTAAAATAAGAGTGTGATAAAATTTGGCTAAAATGCCGATCAGTGATGTTAAGTCCTTTTCTGTGTAAAAACAAACAGGAATGCTCATAAAAAACTGATTATTCTACAAAAAATTCCTTACCTGGAATCCATCGGCATACCCAAACAAAACATTGTCGGTAATAATACTGCACGTAACGTGGGAATCATCTCCAAATTTGACTGAATTAAATACTTGAATGAAAATATTTTGAATAAATCCTGCCTTGTTAAAATTATAAAGAAAGGCTTATTAAGAACTTATGATTTTTCAAAAATTTCATACACGGAATAGTTCGGCTAAACATGCATATATTGCCGATCAGTGATGTTAAGTCCTTTTCTGTGTAAAAACAAACAGGAATGCTCATCAAAAACTGATTATTCTACAAAAAATTCCTTACCTGGAATCAATCGGCATACCCAAACAAAACATTGTCGGTAATAATACTGCACGTAACGTGGGAATCATCTCCAAATTTGACTGAATTAAATACTTGAATGAAAATATTTTGAATAAATCCTGCCTTGTTAAAATTATAAAGAAAGGCTTATTAATAACTTATGATTTTTCAAAAATTTCATACACGGAATAGTTCGGCTAAACATGCATATCATTTCAAAATTCGATATCATTGCATACCTGAGTGTCAATATTGATTGTATATAAACATATACATATATTAGAAGAATTTTCTGATGTATTTTAATCAGAAAAGCGATCTTTTACAATGCATTAAGAAAGTGAAAATATCTTCACAGTCGCAAGTTACATCTGAACACTCGATTCTAATTTGCTTATTTCTCTATACAAATAAACAAAATCTAAAATATTAAATTAAATTATATTTGTCCAAATTTCCAACCTAACTTCAAGTTGGATTAAGAACACATGAATACTTGAAGCCCGAACTAGATCACAATTTTTTCTCTGTCACAACACGAGTCGACAATACAAATTAAAAATATGAATTCCAAGTTCCATATTAGATTAATGCAGATTGCAGATCACTTGCAGATACTGAATGAGAAAGAGAAGTGTAAAGAAGGGTCATGCTTCCAGACTTTGAATAAAAAATTTCTTTATTGGAAGCATCGTGAAGAAACACGCCTATTAGAGATGGCTAAATAAGAAAGGATATGTGTATTTGCTGGCAAAAACGGATATCCGATCTCACATTAACGTGAGGAACAAATAAGAGTTGATTATGAGAGACATCCATTGAATCATATTGATCCAACTAGAAATTGAAATAAATTTGGGCGCTCCGGTCTAGCGACATCTATTGATGATGCCCATCGTCCTCCAACACAACTTACACTGGAGAAACTATCTCTTCCTTGAATAATAATAGTACTTAGACCCGGAAACATTCTGTCAGGATGACAAAATGTCACTAGTACGCGGTCGCCCATATATTTATCGCTGTGAAATGCGTTTCGCTATGGAATTTTCTCACTAAAATGAAATGAGTGAAATTGTCATATGAAAATTAGAAATTAATGGAATTGTTTGCCAAGTTTGATATGAAAATTTGTTTTTCAATGCTCCTTCATCTCTCATAAAAGTTAAGCAGAATGTTATTTTTGAAATTTGTTTTAGATGTAGGGGTCTTATACTTTTGGAAACATATTCCACACTTGACGACCAAATTTTGTATGATTCATTACCAAAGTTCTTGAATATAGAGAAGGAGGTTACTGGAAATCCAGATTATTCAATGTATAACCTATCACTGAGAGAAGATTGGACAACATCTAAAAATTTCTGGAACTCTTCGATAGGTAAGCTCATTATTGAAGCTCATAAATTTTGCATGCATTCATGAATAACTTTCAAAGAGCTATTTAATGCTCTTGTATTTTTTAATACCCTATTTTCAATTTTTTTCATAGGTGATGTCTCATCAAACGAATATGCGGGTCCAGAAGTTAAAATTAATGGACATGAAAAAAAATTGGCAAATGGAACTAGTCTGGCGATGTTGCCCACATTGAATGGCAAAGTGTAGAGTAATTTTTTTTTAGTAGTGAGTTCTGCTCTCGATGTACTTAGAGAATCACGTTATTCTCAATTGTTCAGCTTTAGACTAGATACTTAATACTTCATCCTTTGATTTTGAATCCATTTATTCAATTCCTATTGCTATGATCGTCCTACCTTACTGGCGTATTGGTGATATATAATTTCAAACGTTCATTGTCTTTCTTTTTTTGGTAACGAAAGCTTAAGCTATAATATATCGCCTTTTCAAATTATTAAATCAATTCGAAGGAAAATATTACAACAGAAATTTATGGTATTCTCATATTCAATCATGAATACAGTATTTTTGTAAATGTATATTTTCATAATGATTTGGTGAATATGTGTACCTGCTGATCACATATTATGTTTGTATTTTTTCCAACAACTGGACAATGAGTCACTGTATTATAAATGAATAAAGTATTATTGACGGAAATTTTTTTTTTGAAACAAAGGAATTTTTTTAATTGAAATATTCAAGGTCCATTTTCGCTTGGTTTGGCAACGTTAATTTTAAGTATGGGTCAGTAACGGGTTTCTTATTGTCTTGTAAGGATCTCTGAGGAGCCATTCTTGAACTAAAGAGAGAAATTTTTCGAGGTAGATTGATATTTTCGCTTTTCAAGAGAGATTTGGTATTCTTTAGTCTCGAAAAAGGTAGGTGAAGTGAAAATAACACAATGGGGAAGTATCTTTTCGGCTGAAAGGTAGCATGCGATGTACTAAAAAATATTATCTCCTGCTTCTGATGTCCGCGACATCAAGTGCGCATTGTAAATCACTGGTGTGCTTGATGTAATGAATTCAAGAAAAGCACTGAGCTGAAGTCACAAGCAAATTACTTTTTGGTTCAAAACGTGTTTTTAGACACTATTTATTTTTATATGGGGAATTATAGAGTAGGAGATATATATTTACAAGTACTATAATATCAAAACTGAGTAATGAAATCAAATAGGTTGTATTTATCATATCTGTCGAAGGGGTACGTCGTGATCCTCCAATACATCATAAGGAAATTCCTTATTATAAAGGTAAAATAATATGACTCATTTGTTTAGAATGTGAAATTCACCTTCTGTTATCATATGCCAAATATGTTTTTTCGGATATTCGTTAGATTCATTCTGTATTAGTTAGTCACGAAATAAAGGGATGTGAAACATTTTGAAGGGATATTTATCGAGAACATTACAGTGGCGACGAGGATAGCGTCATCGATAGTCCAGAAGTTTTGATATTCAATATTCACTGTATAATTCTGAAATATTCTTTACCGAGGCAGTTGAAATGGAGGTAAAGGTTATTTACGGGAGTGTTAGTATTACGGACTGGACAATCTACAAAGTGCAGCTAACGAACAACACAGCCGATTCCGAAATAAAGAGGGTCATATTTCTAAACTGCTGTAGCGAAAGTAGTTTTCACTTCTTGAACAGTTTGTGTATTACAGATACCTCACAAAATAAAGAGTTCAATGATTTACTGAAGTACTTCGATACATACTTCGCTTCAGCGGAATTTGTTTTTTCAGAAAGACGAAAACTATAGTTATTCGAACCCAAAAGAGAATCTGATCAAGAATAGGCTGCTCGTGTTAGACAACTGGCTTACAGATGCAATTTTAAAACGGCCGAAATATCCGCCATTTTGAGAGATAAATTCATAATGGGGTTCGAAAATAATAATGGACAGGCTATCTGAAGAAGATGAAACAAAACTTACTTTGGAATTTTTCATGAAAACTAGGTGAAGGATTGTACCCGGTAGATACCCGATTGTACCACTTTTATTTTTGCTGAAATCCCCATGGTTTTTTCTACACATCAACTCGAATTTTTTTTCTTCAACTCGTGATTGGCCGATAATCGATTGAATTTTTGTGTGTGAATTCTATGATCGATTGTACCACAAATATTTTCGTTTGTACCCCTAACGTTATACAGCCATCAAAATTTTGAAACCCACCGGCAGCCGAAAAATATTGAAATTTTTTCATGAAATCTTGGTGAAGGATTGTACCCGGTAGGTACCTGATTGCACCACCTTTATTTATTTTAATCTTCATGGTTTTCACATCAATTCGAAACTTTTTTCTCTTCAACGCGTGATTGGCTGATAATCGATGCATTTTTTGTGTGAAAATTCTGTGATCGATTGTACCCGGTAGGTACCCGATCGGACCACAAATATTTTCGTTTGTACCCCTTACGTTTTCTCTATACAGCCATCATAACTTTTGAACCCACTGGCACAAAAAAAAATAAAATTTTTGTGTGAAAATACTGTGGTTCATTGTACCTGGTGGATGCCCGATTGTACCACAAAAATTTTCGTTCGTACACCTAACGTTCTCGCTAAACAGCCATTAAACAACCTTCAGGAAGAAACAACATAGAAACTTGATATTTGAAGAGTTAAGGTTTGAACCTTAATTACGAAGGCCGAATTCGTGAATGGGTAAAATTAACCAATGATTCCGTAAATACACCCATTCAAAATTTTATTTTTCCAATATTTCCGAAAATGCAGATTAGATCGAATTGATATCCAGTGATTTATCGAAAAATGACAGGTTCATGCAGAATTCAATGAGGATAATATTGAAGCTTTTGAGGATTTGCGAGGTAGCTTCAACCTCTTTGGGACCGTGTCACGTTTCGTCCCGGCTTAGTTTGGGGGAACTCGTCAGGGCATGCACCAAACTAAGCCGTTTACATGCCTACGTGAGTGGACACCCCTTGTGAGGACCACAAGGGAGTGTACCAGACCGTTGGGGATGAGCGAATTTCCGAGATCTTGAGAGGATCTAACCGGGACAGCATGCGCGCTAGCGCCCCCTGTACGTTGACCGATGATGTGGCCAAGTGTAACGTAGGGTACTTAAGACGCAAGAGATGGGACTGCGCGCGCGACTTAAGAAAGATCTGAGAGAGGGCGCTCGCTACAGGACTCCCCTTCCTTCAGAATGGGGCATTATTATGATATCCAAATGTACATGCTCGAATCTTCTCGGAGCTGACATGGGAGACAGCTTCTTGTCCATTTTCTGCAGTCGGAGTTGATTGAGGGCCAAACGAATCGTTGTTTGGCTAGTTTGACTGTTGCGTTGGTTCCTGGATGTGACAGACGATGGACGATATCGAAAGCCGATCTCCGAAATGGCTTCGTGATGAAGGATTCCGGTATTGCCTTACCTGTGTCGACCGATTCACCCGATGGCCAGAAGCAATCCCCATTCAGAACCAAGAAGCAACCACAGTCGCCCAAGCGTTCTACTCCCAATGGATATCGCGATTTGGAACCCCCCTCAGAGTAACAACGATCAAGGAAGACACTTCGAGTCATGCTTGTTCAAAGAACTGAATAAGTTGACTGGCACTAATCACCTACGAACCACCGCCTATCACCCAGCAGCAAATGGAATGGTAGAAAGGAGCCATCGGCAACTGAAGGCAGCGATCAAATGCCATCAAAACGACCGATGGACTGAAACACTCCCAACAGTCCTACTCGGAATGAGATCAGCATGGCGAGAAGATCTAAAATCCACCTCAGCAGAACTGGTTTATGGTGAACCACTAAGATTACCGGGCGAATTTCTCGAAACAGAGGAACAGACAACTGGAACTGACGAAGTTTCGGAATTTGTAAGGAGTTTGCGAGAACAAATCAAACAGATAAGGCCCACGAACGGAACGAGACATGGAGAACGGAAAAGTTCCGTTTTCAAAGACTTGGCCACATCAGAATACGTCTTTGTTCGTCACGACGGTCCAAAAGCCTGCCTACAACTACCGTACGATGGACCATTCCAAGTAGTGAGACGAAGTCCAAAAACTTTCACCGTCAACTACTATGGAAAGGAAACGACTTCATCAACGACAAAAATACAGAACCTCAACCTGACAACCAGCCTAAAGAACGGTCAATTCAACCCACACAACAGGACCTTAATCATCAGGAAAGACGAACTCGCTCTGGAAGAAAAGTTCATTTTCCGGACCGACTTCAAGCAGGATTTTCGTGACTTCATCACTGGCAGGGGAGTGTGTAGCGAATTAATCCGCTTCAACAAAAACGGAAAAAAGGGCGGAGTCGAAAGACGAAATTCAAATCTGTGAAAAATCGCATAAATATATTTCGCTCGGCTTCCAACTTCACTTGACTCGACTACTCTCTCCAATCCATCTGCATATCACCGCTACGAAGATGTTCGATCCCGACGCCGCATTCCTGATCTGCATTATTTCAACTTTAACCGGCGCCACGAAGAAATTCCAGAAGGTCCAACATCTGGTTTACTTCCTCGACGACAGAGGCCCTTTTCGACGTCATCGACCCTTCAAGCGCCAGCTACCTATCAGCACCCCAGAGGACCTACGCCGAAGAATTGTTAGCTTGTTGTCCACCAAAAAGAATTATTGCCTTTCGAATTCACTTTTGTGTAACACTCGACAGAAAAATAAACAGGCGAATTCGTTTCCTTTCATTGTGTGTTTGATTCCACAGAACAGACGCCCCACAATATGATCAGAAGATCACAGAATCGAGGATTTGAAAAAAAATTTTAATTTTTTTTTCAAATTGTTCTAATTACACGATCACGAAATTTTGCACGAAGTTGTCCATCAGCATCGAACTAGATACCAAGTTTCATTATGATCGAATTTTTTGAGTTATTCCGAAAAAAAAACAACGATATCAAGAAAAAACTTTAGTGCAGTGCTACGAAATATGGAACTCAATATCTACGCTCATTTTTTTTCAAATATGATGAACAGTTTCCGAAAAAACAAATGTTTTCGTATAAACAGTATGATCTCAACAAAATTTCGCGAAAAGTTGCGCGTCGTTATACTCCAATTAACGGCCAAGTTTCGATCTAATCGTTCGAGTAGTTCCCGAATTATCACCGATTCAACCTCAAGATTTCGAAAGGCTCCAACTCCGAAACCATTTGCCTGATTCTGCCCATTTACGAATTTAACCGTCGCATTTTGAAATGCAACCTACCCTGAAAGTTTCAGGTCGATAGGATTCTCCGTACGACCGTAATCGTGCATACGGACAGAATCGATTTTGACACCGTATTCGTCATCAGTGAGTCCAACCTAGTCGTTTGAGACCATTTTAGGCTCAAAATTCAAAAATTACAGACAATTGGACAGAACCCAGAACATGCGCGCAATAAGTGACGTCATCATTGGTAAATACGATTACAGATGAGCACACCATGTTTTGCTTATTTCATGTTCTTGGTTATGTATTTTTTGTTCATCTATAGTCGGTTGAATTTTGCATCGGTTTGGAATCCTAAATATAAGCATTAGGGAGAATCGAGTTTCCTATTAAATTTTATGCAAATCGCTAGGAAATTTTGACATTCCAGACGAAATTTGTTAAAGAAAAGTCAAGATTTCCTAACTGCTAGGAAATATTCATGATGTTTCCTTAGTTATTAGTTTTCTACATAAATGATTGAAAACACGTTTATAAGGAATCAATTTATATTTTGAAAATGTCGTACATTTTAAAATTAGTTTGTTACATTCACAGTTATTTGACAGTTAGTACAATTACTGAAAATTGGAGGAACATTATTAGAACTATGAGAAACATTTTGTACAACATGCGAGATTGTAGGGTTATTTTATTGAATATTTTGTACTGTAAAAATTTTATTTGCCACCTCAATCTTATTGTTGAGAGATTCTTGGATATATTCTTCAGCAACGTTTGATGATTTCCATCCACCATGCCCCTTTAAACTAGTTATGTCGGCAACAGTCAACCATTATTGTTGCAGCAGACCGACGAAAGCAGTGACCAGTATATTCTGTCGGATTTTTCAAGTTCAAATGAGTAGCAACCATTTTAGGCATTTTTCTAAATTAATGTATTCCTACTTATTGTCTACAACGAAACATACTTTCGATTCAAGTACATCTGATTAAGTACAAATGATCTTGGTTTGTTGGTCTTCGAATCAGGTATGATGCTAATTAAGAGCTTAGATTCTAGATCTCCTACATCGTGTAGTCATTCGGACTAACTCGTCCATTCTACAAGCCCCAGAAATACCAAATAATAAAGCAACCTACAAAATGAACAGTTGTGTGATCTGAAGAGAAATTAAAACCTCGTAAATTACTTTAATCATAAAATTTTTTTGATCTGGAGCTTCCTGGATAAATTTTTCGATTTCTTCCTTCGTTAGAATCTTAGATTTCTTTGCACTATTACCTTGAGGGTTGAGTTCAACATTGAATAATTGTTCCACAATGTTGAAGATTTCATCTTGAAATAAAGATATAGGAAATATGCCATTACAACATTTTCCGAGAAAGAACTCGTGTTTTTACTTCTGGGATACGATTATACAAGCTGGTCCAAGTAGTGACGTCAATAATTTCTTTAAGATTCCTCATACCTGGGGGTATCCAAAAGTAACTTACATATGTTATGCGATTTTTTGTAGTTTTCGAGTTATAATTTTTTTGTGTTATTTCGATCTATTATGCCAGCGAGGTTTCAAAAATTCATATCTATTTATGTAGTAGGTATTTTCCAGATTTTTTTTTCCTGTATCATAATCCCCATAAATGTTTTTTTCATGACAAAAATAACTCAGGTTCCTGAAATTACTCCAGGTTACTCAAAACAGGCTTGAAAATTTAGAACTCAAGTTTTCAGTAGGATTCACTCGAACATTACACATCAATTTTAAAATACAAAAAGGAGTTTTTATAGCTTCTGGCTGAGTTTGATAACTTCGCACGATCCTAAACTACATAAATCATAAGAAAAAATTTCTATTTTATTGGCCATTTTTTGCTGTAATCGACCTTCGGAGGCGGATAGACTAAAAATCATTGAAACACGAGTGAAGTTATTTTTCTACTTTCTATCATTTTCTTGGTGAATTAAACTCAAAAATGTGTTCCTAAAAAGTTATTTCAATTGAGATACCTGTAAAGAAACTGTAGTTCGTGTGATGTTTACAATAATTGTGGTCTCACCACTGATTGAAAATAAGAGCATATTTCCCAGCAAACAATTTTGGTCGGCATTATGCCGGCCCATAATATGCTGGCCAGACTAGGCCGTAATGGCAAGATGCCTGTGACCATTACCGGTCCACTTCCATAAGGACACACCGGCCATCAGTAGGACCAATGCCTGTTGGCCGATATTACAGCACCTTTTGTATGATGGGCCTTTGAAGGCAAAACAGTGGCAATCACTGCTGGTCCGTTGGAAAACCGGTATGTTACCAACTCCTGAGGGTTGGTATTGGCCCACTGAAGATTAAGTACAATCGTTTCGGTGCACTCTTGACAATATTAATTCATTCCTCGAAAAACCACGTTCATTTTGAGAATTAAGAGCTTCTTATGATTTTCTATTGATCAATTTTCTGTTCAGACTGAAGTTTAGTAGAAAGTATATCTTTAGATGATAATCAATATTGCATATTGTTCATGATGAACATGATTTAAACTTGAAATAATACTTTATTGTTACATCTTATTGTCATGAGACTTCAGTGTCAACAGAAAGTTAATCAATATCAATACAGCCACAAACTCAAAAATGTCAAAATAAACATGTTTTTTTGAGGAATAATTCTACCTTAAAAGTCGAACATACACCTTACCAATAGGTTCACAGACTTGTTCCAAAAATAATTCAAGGTTTTCGTTATCAAAATAGATATTTACATTTTTGACATATACCTATTTTGGGATAAAGAAAATTTTTTATGAGACATTGTGAGGGGAACATGTAACAGTTGAGAGTAAAAAAAAAACAGAAAAATAGATATTCTGAAAATTTATGCTGATACAATGAACATTACTATCGGGAACATGAATTCCATGAATAGATGAAAAACGCAATATGAAAAACAAAACAGAATTTTCTAGAAAAAAAATATCACAATGCTGTTTGTTTAAGCAACAGAATAAAATCTTTGGAAAAAGCACATCACAGTAAGAAATTATCACAGTCTTTCAGAGGAACAGTCATCTGTTCATATGTTGGTAAATCTCCTTTTGTTTCTATCGGCTTGTCTATCAGGAGCGGTTCGAAGCCAGATTTTTACTACCGAGGCAATTTCTGCCTCAGCTGCATTTCTCGTCAGGGGATTTAGTCGAAGACAAACTGAAAAGAAATAAACATATTGTAACGTTTTCTCGGTTTTCAAAACGTTTAGAATATTTAAACTATTTATTTACACTATTTACACACTACTATTCCAATAACTAAACAAGTATTTCTATAAAAGTCTGTTCACAATTTATTTCCACAATTTATTTCAACTGAACACTTTCCGCTACGAATCACTCTGCTGAATTGGTCCCCGTGCTCCTCCGCGCCTGCCCTTATATCACATGTGGAATTTCCAGCGATGTCTGGAATACTCTCGAATGCGGGTGACTCATACGCGTCGCGGGCTTTCTGCAACATTCTAGAATAGACAGGGCCGTACTCGTCACACTGTCCCCTCCTTAAGCCTGTTCTGTCCCAGAACAGATTCCACGAATTCCTCAGAGGACCGTGATGAAATCTGCAATCGTCACCATTTCTGCAGTAGCCCCTCTGATGGAAGTAGCAATCTACGGTTTTGCTGGGCTTTACGTTTTGCTTTGGGTTGAAATTACATACCAAAATCTCTATACCTGTCTTCTGGAAGACTACCTCAAGCATGCTTCGCACAACCCTCCAATTCAGTTGATCCAGTCCACAACCTAGTTTGGGGACAGCTAATTTCCTAATCCCAAAGCATTGCAGTTCTTCTTTCAAGCCATGCAGTGCTGTCCATAAATTCTGGTAGGTGGGCTTCTGATATGAGTACTGTTTGGTGACTACGTAATAAATGAATCGACCCTCTGACTTCAGTCTCAGGCATTTTCCGATTCTGGGCTGCAATCTCATCAGTTCCTCTTGACGTCCAAATTTATTTCTGAATACTCTTGCTATTCCTCTACTCATCCTTAGATCCGCTGCTACACAATGAGCAAGAGAGTATTCCTCAGGAACTGTAAATAGGTCCTGATGAACTTCCTTTGTAACGCCAAACCGTGCAACTCGTGTTCCTCCATAGCTATTCATGAATTCCTGAAAATCGTCACTTTCCTTCGCCGGAACCTCGATGAAACGTACTTCTTCTTCGTCATCCTGTATTGACGCGTACGGAGCCAATCGATTGAAATGGACGACCTTCGGTTTTCCTCTAGGAAGCTTCCGTATCCGGTAAACTACATCATTTATCCTTTTCATGACTTCATACGGTCCTTCCCACTGTCTCTGCAGCTTCGGAGAAAATCCTCTTTTTCTTTGAGGGTTATACAACCACACCAGATCTCCTGCGGTGAACCCTCCTTCAATGGCCTTGATGTCATAGCGCATTTTCATCCTATCACTTGCTTGCTGCATTTGATTGCGCACCTTGTCATGGATGTAATCTAGCTTACTTCTCAATTTACTGACGTAGTCCTCCCCGGCTACATCTTCTCCAGGCTTACAACCAAACTCTAGGTCACAAGGTAGTCTAATTTCTCGGCCGAACATTATATTGGCTGGAGTTTCCTTGGTGGATTCTTGAACCGAAGATCTATATGCCATAGTGAATAGATGCAGATACTCATCCCAGTCCCGCTGGTGGTCGGAGACTACTTTGGCAAGATGTTTTCCCATGGTCCTATTCATTCGTTCTACCATGCCATCTGATTGGGGATGTAGAGCTGTTGTTCTTGTCTTATTAATCCCCAATTTCCTACAAACTTCTTGGAATAATGTCGACTCGAAATTTCGGCCTTGATCACAATGCAGCTCTAGAGGTATTCCAAATCTGCAGAAGAATTCTTTGACCAATTTATCAGCAACCGTACCTGCCTCTTGATTGGGAATACCGTACGCTTCCACCCATTTGGTAAAATAGTCCATGGCTACCAATATGTACTTGTTTCCGTGATCTGTTTCGGGAAAGGGGCCCGCTATGTCGATAGCTACTCGTTCCATGGGAGATCCGACGTTATATTGTTTCATTGGGGCCTTCCCTTTGTTGTAAGGACCGTTAGCTGCAGCACAAGCTTTACATGTTCTACACCAGTCTTTAACGTCTTTCTTACAGTTGATCCAATAAAACCGCTGCCTAACTTTCTCCAACGTCTTAGTAATCCCGAAATGTCCACCTGAAGTTCCATTATGTAGTCTGGTCAAAACGTCTGTCACTCGACTCTTCGGCACAATCAACTGGAGCCTCTGTTCAGATCCATCGTCATTCTCCCAACAACGCTTCAGAAGACCTTTATCGATCTTCAACGTTTCCCATTGTGCCCAATACGACTTAACATTTTGACTCAGTCTGGATACTTCTTCCCAAGTAGGTCGTCTACCACTCTTCTTCCAACTCAGGATTACTTTCAAGTCTGGATCTTCTTCTTGTGCCCGTTGTATTTCTTGGGGTAGCCAATCATCTTCAATTACTGTGGTCCGTCTCACATCAGCTTTGTCTTCCACACGTGAGCAATGGCTGCAATCCTCGGGGCAAGGCCTTCTTGATAACGCATCGGCATTGCGATGGGTAGCCCCCGTTCTATGTTCGGTATCAAAGTCATATTCTTGCAGTCTTTCAATCCATCTGGCCACTTGTCCTTCTGGGTTCTTGAAGTTCAGGAGCCACTTCAAAGCAGCATGGTCCGTTCTCAGCAGAAATTTTCTTCCGTACAAATATTTGTAGAAGTGTTCTACGGACTTGACGACTGCTAAAAGTTCTCTTCTGTTCACGCAGTAATTTCGTTCTGGCTTCGATAAGACCTTGCTGAAATATCCTATCACCCTTTCTTGTCCATCCTGAACCTGCGATAGAACGCCCCCGATGGCTGTATTACTAGCATCCGTGTCGAGCACAAACTTCCCTTCAGCTCTTGCGTAGCTTAAAACTGGAGCTGTGACCAGGGCCTTCTTCAGCTGTGCGAAAGCTTCAGCGCAATCATAGGACCATATGTACTCCTGTCCATCCTCTGTTAATTTTGTAAGTGGTTTGGCAACTTTGGCGAATCCAGATACGAACCTCCTATAATAGGTGCATAAGCCTAAGAAACTTCGCAATTCACTCTTGTCTCTCGGTATAGGCCATTCCTGCACTGCTTTGATCTTATCCGGGTCGACTTTCACGCCCTCTCGAGAAACTACATGTCCCAAATAATTTACCTCTGTTCGGAATAAATTGCATTTCTTTGGACTCAGCTTTAGGTTAGCTTCACGAAGTCGCTGGAAAACCTCGGATAGGTGGTGTAGGTGGTCTTGGAATGATTTTCCCACCACTATCACATCATCTAAGTACACAAGGCATGTCTTCCAGGAGAGTCCTCTCAATATAGTCTCCATTAAACGCTCAAATGTGGCAGGAGCGTTGCATAAACCAAAGGGCATCACTTTAAATTGCCACAGACCCGTTCCAATACTAAAGGCAGTTTTCTCTTTGTCTCTTGGATCCAAGCCAACCTGCCAATACCCACTCTTCAAATCCAAGGTGGAAAACCAACGTGATCCCGAGAGCGTATCCAGTGTATCATCAATTCTCGGCAAGGGATAGCTGTCCTTCTTCGTAACTTGATTGAGCTGCCTATAGTCTACACAGAACCTGGTGGACCCGTCCTTTTTCTTCACTAACACTACAGGCGACGTCCAGGGGCTATTGAATGGTTCAATGACACCCTCTCTCGCCATGTCCTCAATAATCCGTTCAGCCTCTTCTCTTTTTGCCAGAGGAAGACGTCTAGGGTGCTGTCGGATGGGTTGTGCATCACCAGTATTGATTTTATGCTGCACAATATCGGTCTTCCCTGTTCTTTCGTCAGTGGCGAAAACGTCGGAGAATTTCTGAATCAGTTTTCTCACTTCGGCTAGTTCATAACGGTCCAGATCTTGACATTTTGAGGTGAGAAGGGTCACCAGCTCTTCAGTATTCTTCTGGCTCTGCGAGACTCCTGCAGTACCAATCCCACCAGAAATATGGTACACTGTTACTCCGTGTCCGATCAAAGTGTTCTTCTTCAGAGTGACTGGAAACATGTTCATATTCAGTAATCGGATGGGAATACTATCTCTTAGCCTTACCAGTGTCATCCCAAGTAACAGTCCTTTAGCCAGTATTGCATCGTCAGAGGGCTCGATTACTTTAACGCAGCCATTTCTCGTAACATCATCACAACTACCAATCACTTTGCTTTCAGTTCGACCTGGTAACGTGATGTCCTCTGTCAATCGAATCCGATATGTCTTGTCATCCACATCATTGAACGGGATCTCTTCATTTCCCAGTCGAAGAACATCATTCTTCATATCCAGTTGGCATCCAAGTTTCTTGACGAGGTCCAATCCCAGGATTACTTCTTCCGTGATTTCAGCCACTAGAACTTCGTGCCTTGTTGTTGTATTTCCCAATTCAATAGTGGAGAGGACCGATCCATAAGTTGGTATTTCTTGTCCAGACGCAGTTCGAAGTTTGATCATAACTGGACGAATCTTGAATCCATTAGCTATTTCTGGACGCACAATAGTTCTGGTCGATCCAGTGTCTACCAAGATTTTCACATTTCGATCATTTATTTTTCCGGGAATAACTATGCTTGAAGAATCCGTAGACATGATTCCTCGGATTATCACTTCAGGGGCATCCAAAGCTTGGGTCGATTTATGCCCCTTATCACCGACCCTTTTCAGTTTTCCTGCTGTGGCTCTTTTTCCATTTTGGGACAATTTCGCTTAATATGCCCACTTTTATTGCAGTACCAGCACACAACGTCCTTTTTCTTAGTACGTAATAATCTGCTCACTTCTTCTCTGATGATTTCTTAAACAGGTCGGTCTATTTCTTGGACTTGTCTCACACGAACTTGTCCTCTATGAGATGCCTGCTTCGCTGCCTCGAATTCTAAAGCCTGAGCTAAAGCATCATCCATGGTTTTAGGGCGTGCAAGTCTCAAGGCTTGTTGTATTTCGCTGTCCTTGATCCCATCTACAAAGGTTTGGATGGATAGCTGTTCAAGGAAGCTGTCTGGAGCAGTTGGGTACGCCAGCCTGACTAATCTAGCCACATCTGCTTCAAACTCCTGGAGATTTTCTCCTGTTTTCTGCACCCGGTTCTTGATTTGGGCATGATAAACTTGTTGTAAATGAGCATCACCATATCTCATCTGAAGTTTCGATGTTAAAACTTCATAACATGCTTGTTGGCTCTCCGGAAACGTTTGCAGAATGTTGAGTGCCTCTCCTCGTAGAGCTATTATCAATGCTGTGGCTTTTTCGTTATCGCTCCAACTGTTTGCCATCGCAGCAGCTTCAAATTGTTTTTGGTATGTCGACCATGGGACTTTTCCATCAAATGTCGGTGGCTTGATCTTCATTTTTCCACTTTCACCGTTATTTTCCATTTTCATGTTGCCATAAGGTGATGAAGCCGGATAATCTTTTCCAATTGACATTCTTTTCAGGGACTCTATCATTTTAGAATGCTGTTCAATTATTTTTGTTATTTCTTCAAATTTTCCGTTAACTTCTTCATATACTTCGTCAAATTTTTGGTCAACCTTATCGAATTTTTCATGCACCTCGTCCATTCCTTTCTTCATTTCATCCTTTATGGTTTCCATTTTCTCATTCAATTTGCTTGCAAATTGACTCACCAGTTCATTGCTATTCCGAGAATTTTCCTCCATTTTCTCATTGATTTTCTGAGAATTTTCTTCCATTTTCTCATTGATTTTCTGAGAATTCTCTTCCATTTTCTCATTGATTTTCTGAGAATTCTCTTCCATTTTCCGAGAATTTTCTTTCATTTTCTCATTGATTTTCTGAGAATTCTCTTCCATTTTCCGAGAATTTTCTTCCATTTTCTCATTCATTTTACTCAAAAATTCCATTATCGCCTGCGTCTCCATTGCGCTCTGCAGTCTTGTAGTCACTGGCATAAATTTCAATCAATAGAGTTTATGTATTCAATTCGAGCGATGTCGAACCCCACACCTGACACCAATGTAACGTTTTCTCGGTTTTCAAAACGTTTAGAATATTTAAACTATTTATTTACACTATTTACACACTACTATTCCAATAACTAAGTATTTCTATAAAAGTCTGTTCACAATTTATTTCAACTGAACACTTTCCGCTACGAATCACTCTGCTGAATTGGTCCCCGTGCTCCTCCGCGCCTGCCCTTATATCACATGTGGAATTTCCAGCGATGTCTGGAATACTCTCGAAAGTGGGTGACTCATACGCGTCGCGGGCTTTCTGCAACATTCTAGAATAGACAGGGCCGTAATCGTCACAATATTAAGTTCAAGGCATGACTTATGAATAAAATACAAGATAGATAGACAAGTACATTCAAAGACTCAAACATCATGAAAATATGTTCACCAGAATGTGAACATTAATTGAAAATTAAAATTCAATATTTGTATACTGGAGTTAGTTGTCTAATAATTGTCCACATTATATTTTTTTGCCATTGTATGTCAAGCCAAAATAATAATATTGTTTCGATGCAACAATGTCATAGTTTAATTTGGTGGGTGTTTTTAAAAGTGTACGAGCATCTTTTGGTAAATTTGTGACATCTGGCTTGCTGGCGAACCAAAATAAAAGTTCAGAGAGTGCCTTATGAGTAATATTGATTTCAAGAGACCATTTGACTAAAAAATCACTTGAACTCATCACATTGTCACGAACACTAGAGCTGAAGAATTTGTATCACTAACTGAAAAATCTGTATCACTATCCGAAACCTCAGATAAATACTCATGAATTGTAGGTTCCGTTACGGTAACAGAGGTTTATGGAATAGGCTCATTTACATACAAAGGCAATTCTCGTCTAGAGGTATTATCAGAAATAGAACTTGTGCATTGACTTGACATTGCCTCATCACTTCCAGTGAGGGAAACATATTTTTGCTTATTATTTTATACTTGTGACTTCTCGAATAATTTTTGAACATGATTGCAACTCGCAAAAAGAGTTCCAAGAACTTTGAAGTAAAGTGAGATAATTTATAACCTCAAACTTTTGTCATGCAAACGAGGAATAAGATATGGATTATTAACACTTACCTCACTTCAGCTGAATCAGGAATATTTTGCTTCCAAAGATTATTATCTGACAACTTCACAACAAGCACTTTAAATTGCTGGTAAACTTTTCATAACATTCAAATTCAAAACTTCGCCATTCAGACAGACACGATCGCGGCTTGACAGTTGACGTGACGGTCATGGTGGGGAAAAAGCCCGGCAGATTCAAAAATTAGACGTCGTACTTTGTTTGGGGATAACAGAATTTTGACCACAGCAGAAAATCGAAATGTAAACTTTCATTTCGATGATATTTTATGCGATGAATTCAAAGCAATAAACAAATCCATATTCACAGATAACTCTCTCTGTGTCCAAATTTCGGCTTGATTGGAGATGCTGCACTGCCAACATCGGGCCGGCATGTTCGTATTGCCGACTTGGCCAACGTCGGGCCGGAAAACTGCCGATGATTTCATTGCCCGGTACCGTTTTTATAGTATCGGGCCATTAGTGGCTGGATTGTGTGTGCCCGATTGGCGGATGCAGTACATCGGGCCGGCATTTTACCGATATTGTTTTGCCGATGCCAGCATGTTGCCGACTTGGCCTTCATTGGGCCGGATGCCGGCCAGAGATTCATTGTTTGCTGGGTTCATAATTGGTAGTTGTGAAATCACTTGGTTATTGAAAAATTACCATTTACTACAATAAATCTTCAAAATCCCTTCCTCGATTCTGAACACATAATCGCCAACATTTTTTGGTTTTTTCTCTTTCGGCTTCTAAAAGTTTTAGTCTTAATTCTGCTTTGTTGTTGCTTCTAGTCGCTTACATCAGCTCTCTGTAAAATCTCCAAATAAAAAAATCGATGGGGTTCAAGTCTGGCGAACGCGCCTAGGCCATTCGAAAGACCCTGCACACTCAATCCATCTGTAGTAACAATAACGTGAGCTGCAATTATTTTACAGGAATTTTAATAAAAATTACTCTAAAGTCACATTTTCAAGGTAAATTTGCCATAAGAATACTAAAAAGTAGAAAAATAACTTTACTCCTGTTTCAATAAGATTTAGCCTATTCATCTTCGAAGGCTGATTACTGCAAAAAATGGCCAATGAAGTACTATTTTTTTCCTATGATTTTGGTAGTTCAAAACGAACTCGGCCAGAAGCTATGAAAACCCCTTTTTGCGCGCATGTTCTAGGGGAACAGCGTGCTATCGTTTTGTCCAAATGTCTGTAATTTTGGATGATTGAGCCGAAAATGGTCTCAATCGACTAGGTTGGACTCACTGATGACGAATCCGGTGTCAAAATCGATTCTGTCCAGCCGGCCGAGGACACGATAACTGTCGAACTAAGTGAGCTAGCAACTTAAAACTTTCAGGATAGGTCGCGCATTGGAATGCCGCGGTTAAGTTCGTTAATGGGCCAAATCGGTCGAACAGTTTCGGAGTTATAGCCACTTGAAATTTTGAGGTTATTTATTTTTTATCTCGGAAACTACTTGAGCTATTAGATTCAAACATGGCGGTTAGGTGGAGTATAACAACGCGCAACTTTGAGCAAAATTTTGTAAGGATCATATTGTCAATAAATTCAAAAACAATTTTTTTTCGAAATTTTTTTCCGAAAAATTTTTTTTTCCGGAAATCATTAATCATATCAAAAAAAAATATGTCAAATTTCAAAGTTTTCTTCTCGGTATCGTTTTTTTCCGTATAACTCGAGAAATACCGATTCAATCCTGATAAAACTTCGCAGCTAGTTTGGAGATGCTGAAAGACAACTTTATGCAAAATCTCGTGATGATAGTGTCATTAGAACAATTTGAAAAAAAAAAATTCTGGGATTTTCTTATATCATCCTCATTTAATTGCGTATGAACATTCGAACTGTAATTTTTCGATGAAGTACTGGATTTCAATTCGATCTGATCTGTATTTTTGGAAATATCGGGAAAATAAAATTTTGAATGGGTACATCTGCGGAATCATTGGGTGGATTTCGCCCATTCACAAATTCGGCCTTCGTAATTAAGGTCTAAACCTTCTCTACAAATATCGAGATTCTAAAATGTTTCTTTTGGATGTTATTGTATTTATGCAGTCGGCCGTTAGTCCGACCGTAACCACAATAACTTCCGGAAGAAACGACTTTGAAACTCGCTATTTGTAAAGTAGGTTTGGGGCTTAATTACGAAGGTCGAATTCGTGAATGGGTGAAATCCACCCAATGATTCCGTAGATATACCCATTCAAAATCTTATTTTTCCAATATTTTCAAAAATACAGATTAGATCGTATTGAAATCCAGTAATTTATCAAAAAAAAAATTTAAAGAGCTCTGCCGTGAAGGCGGCAGCATTTGCGTGCATGTTCAAATTCGTTGCTGAAGTGGCCATCTACATTGCCTTCACGGCAGTGCTTTTCTAGATTTTTTCGAACGTTATTCTGCATTGTAAAGAGGAGTGATTGACCCAAATTTCAGTCGAACCAGCAAAGTGGTTCGAGAGGTATAGCTGCCATTTGAAGAAAAACACCCTGTATCTCAGTTGTTTCGGATGGCAGACTGTTCATTTTTGCGCGCATGTTCTAGGGGAACAGCGTGCTATCGTTTTGTCCAAATGTCTGTAATTTTGGATGATTGAGCCGAAAATGGTCTCAATCGACTAGGTTGGACTCACTGATGACGAATCCGGTGTCAAAATTGATTCTGTCCGGCTGGCCGTCCGTAGACACGATAACTGTCGACAGAAGCAAGCTAGCTACTTGAAACTTTCAGGATACGTTGCGCATCAGAATGCCGCGGTTAAGTTCGTTAATGGGCCAAATCGGTCGAATAGTTTCGGAGTTATAGGCACTTGAAGTTTTGAAGTTATTTATTTTTTATTTCAGAAACTACTCAAGCGATTGGATTCAAACTTGGCAGTTTGGTGGAGTATAACGACGCGCAACTTTAAGCCAAATTTCGTCAAGATCATATTGTTAGTAAATTTGAAAAAAAAATTTTTTCGAAATTTTTCCACAAAAAAATTTTTTTTTCGGAAACCATTTATCATTTCCAAAACAAATTATACTCACACTTTGACCTTCTAATTTCACAGCAGTGTACTAAATTTCAGTTCGATACGATCATAAGTTTTGGAGATATCGGGAAAAAATATGTCAAACTTCGAGGTTTTCTTCTCGATATCGTTGATTTTTTCGGTATTACTCGAGAAATACTGATTCAGTCCTGATTAAACTTCACAGCTAGTTTTAAGATGCTGAAAGACAACTTCATGCAAAATTTCGTGATAATCGTGTTATTAGAACAATTTGAAAAAAAAAATTTCTATGATTTTCTCATCATATCATCCTCATTAAATTCTGTATGAAACTTCGAACTGTTATTTTCGATGAAGTACTGGATTTCAATTCGATCTGATCTGTATTTTTGGAAATATTGGAAAAATAAAATTTTGATGCTGACCGTAAACACAATAACTTCCGGAAGAAACGACTTAGAAACTCGATATTTGTAGAGTAGGTTTGGGGCTTAATTACGAAGGTCGAATTCGTGAATGGGTAAAATCCGCCCAATGATTCCGTAGATATACCCATTCAAAATTTTATTTTTACAATATGTCCAAAAATACAGATATGATCGAATTGAAATCCAGTAATTTATCAGAAATAATTTTCAAAAAGCACTGCCGTGAAGGCAGCAGCTTTTGCGCGCACGTTCAAATTCGTTGCTGAAGCGGTCATCTACATTGAACATGCGCGCAAAAGTTGCTGCCTTCACGGCAGTGCTTTTTGAAATTTTTAAAACGTCATTCTGGATTGTGAAGAGGAGTGATCGACTCAAATTTCATTCGAATGAGCAAAGTGGTTCGAGAGTAAGTAAAGCTGCCATTTGGAGGAAAAACACCCTGTATATCAGTTGTTTCGGACGTAAGACTGTTCATTTTTAGAACGTTGTTTTGGACTGTGAAGAGGAGTGATTGACCCAAATTTCATTCGAATCAGCAAAGTGGTTCGAGAGTTAGTAAAGCTGCCATTTGAAGAAAAACGCCCTGTATCTCAGTTGTTTCGGATGTAAGACTGTTCATTTTTAGAACTTTATTCTGTATTGTAAAGAGGAGTGATTGATTTAAATTTCAGTCGAATCAGCCAAGTGGTTCGAGAGTTAGTATAGCTGCCATTTGAAGAAAAACACCCTGTATCTCAGTTGTTTCAGATGTTAGACTGTTCATTTTTAAAACGTTATTCTGGATTGTTGCGAGGAGTGATTGACCCAAATTTCAGTCGAATCAGCATAGTGGTTCGAGAGTTAGTGAAGCTGCCAATTGAAGAAAAACACCCTGTATCTCAGTTGTTTCGGATGTTGGACTTTTCATTTTTGAAACGCTATTTTGGATTGTAAAGAGGAGTGATTGATCGAAATTTCAGTCTAATCAGCCAAGTGGTTCCAGAGTAAGTATAGCTGCCATTTGAAGAAAAACACCCTGTATATCAGTTCTTTCGGATGTTAGACTGTTCATTTTTAGAGCGTTATTCTGGATTGTTAAAAGGAGTGTTTGACCCAAATTTCAGTCGAATCAGCAAAGTGGTTCGAGAGTTAGTATAGCTGCCAGTTGAAGAAAAACACCCTGTATCGCAGTTGTTTCGGATGTTAGACTATTCATTTTTCGAATGTTATTCTGGATTGTTAAAAGGAGTGATTGACCCTAATTTCAGTCGAATCAGCAAAGTAGTTCGAGAGTTAGTAAAGCTGCCATTTGAAGAAAAACACCCTGTATCGCAGTTGTTTCGGGCGTTAGACTGTTGTCTTTTAGAAAGTTATTCTGGATTGTAAAGAGGAGTGATTGATCCAAATTTCAGTCAAATCAGCCAAGTGGTTCGAGAGTTAGTATAGCTACCATTTGAAGAAAAACACCCTGTATCTCAGTTGTTTCGAATGTTAGACTGTTTATTTTTGGAACGTTATTCTGGATTGTGAAGAGGAGTAATTGATGTAAATTTCAGTCGAATCAGCCCACTGGTTCGAGAGTTACTATACCTGCCATTTGAAGAAGAACACCCTGTATCTCAGTTGTTTCGAATGTTAGACTGTTTATTTTTGGAACGTTATTCTGGATTGTGAAGAGGAGTAATTGATGTAAATTTCAGTCGAATCAGCCCAGTGGTTCGAGAGTTACTTTACCTGCCATTTGAAGAAGAACACCCTGTATCTCAGTTGTTTCGAATGTTAGACTGTTAATTTTTGGAACGTCATTCTGGATTGGGAAAAGGAGTAATTAATGTAAATTTCAGTCGAATCAGCCTAGTGGTTCGAGAGTTACTATACCTGCCATTTGACGAAGAATACCCTGTATCTCAATTGTTTCGAATGTTAGACTGTATATTTTTGGAACGTTATTCTGGATTGTGAAGAGGAGTAATTGATGTAAATTTCAGTCGAATCAGCCCATTGGTTCGAGAGTAAGTATACCTGCAATTTGAAGAAGAACACCCTGTATCTCAGTTGTTTCGAATGTTAGACTGTTTAGTTTTGGAACGTTATTCTGGATTGTGAAGAGGAGTAATTAATGTAAATTTCAGTCGAATCAGCTTGGTGGTTTGAGAGTTACTATACCTGCCATTTGAAGAAGAAAACCCTGTATCTCAGTTGTTTCGAATGTTAGACTGTTTTTTTTTGGAGCGTTATTCTGGATTGTAAAGAGGAGTAATTGATGTAAATTTCAGTCGAATCAGCCTAGTGGTTCCAGAGTTACTATACCTACCCTTTGAAGAAGAGCACCCTGTATCTCAATTGTTTTGAATGTTAGACTGTTTATTTTTGGAACGTTATTCTGGATTGTGAAGAGGAGTAATTAATGTAAATTTCAGTCGAATCAGCTTGGTGGTTTGAGAGTTACTATACCTGCCATTTGAAGAAGAAAACCCTGTATCTCAGTTGTTTCGAATGTTAGACTGTTGATTTTTGGAGCGTTATTCTGGATTGTAAAGTGGAGTAATTGATGTAAATTTCAGTCGAATCAGCCCAGTGGTTCGAGAGTTACTATACCTGCCATTTGATGAAGAACACCCTGTATCTCAGTTGTTTCGAATGTTAGACTGTTTATTTTTGGAACGTTATTCTGGATTGCGAAGAGGAGTAATTACTGTAAATTTCAGTCGAATCAGCCTAGTGGTTCGAGAGTTAGTATACCTGCCATTTGAAGAAGAACACACTGTATCTCAGTTGTTTCGAATGTTAGACTATTTATTTTTGGAAAGTTATTCTGGATTGTGAAGAGGAGTTATTACTGTAAATTTCAGTCGAATCAGCCCTGTGGTTCGAGAGTTACTATACCTGCCATTTGAAGAAGAACACCCTGTATCTCAGTTGATTCGAATGTTGGACTGTTTATTTTTGAAACATTATCCTGGATTGTGAAGAGAAGTAATTGGTGTGAATTTCAGTCGAATCAGCCTAGTGGTTCGAGAGTTATATACCTGCCATTCGAAGAAGAACACCCTGTATCTCAGCTGTTCCGAATGTTACACTGTTTATTTTTGGAACGTTATTCTGGATTGTGAAGAGGAGTAATTAATGTGAATTTCAGTCGAATCAGCCCAGTGTTTCGAGAGTTACTATACCTGCCATTTGAAGAAGAACACCCTGTATCTCAGTTGTTTCGAATGTTAGACTGTTTTTTTTTGGAGCGTTATTCTGGATTGTGAAGAGGAGTAATTGATGTAAATTTCAGTCGAATCAGCCTAGTGGTTCCAGAGTTACTATACCTACCCTTTGAAGAAGAGCACCCTGTATCTCAATTGTTTTGAATGTTAGACTGTTTATTTTTGGAACGTTATTCTGGATTGTGAAGAGGAGTAATTAATGTAAATTTCAGTCGAATCAGCTTGGTGGTTTGAGAGTTACTATACCTGCCATTTGAAGAAGAAAACCCTGTATCTCAGTTGTTTCGAATGTTAGACTGTTGATTTTTGGAGCGTTATTCTGGATTGTAAAGTGGAGTAATTGATGTAAATTTCAGTCGAATCAGCCCAGTGGTTCGAGAGTTACTATACCTGCCATTTGATGAAGAACACCCTGTATCTCAGTTGTTTCGAATGTTAGACTGTTTATTTTTGGAACGTTATTCTGGATTGCGAAGAGGAGTAATTACTGTAAATTTCAGTCGAATCAGCCTAGTGGTTCGAGAGTTAGTATACCTGCCATTTGAAGAAGAACACACTGTATCTCAGTTGTTTCGAATGTTAGACTATTTATTTTTGGAAAGTTATTCTGGATTGTGAAGAGGAGTTATTACTGTAAATTTCAGTCGAATCAGCCCTGTGGTTCGAGAGTTACTATACCTGCCATTTGAAGAAGAACACCCTGTATCTCAGTTGTTCGAATGTTGGACTGTTTATTTTTGAAACATTATCCTGGATTGTGAAGAGAAGTAATTGGTGTGAATTTCAGTCGAATCAGCCTAGTGGTTCGAGAGTTATATACCTGCCATTCGAAGAAGAACACCCTGTATCTCAGCTGTTCCGAATGTTACACTGTTTATTTTTGGAACATTATTCTGGATTGTGAAGAGGAGTAATTGATGTAAATTTCAGTCGACTCAGTCCAGAGGTTCGAGAGTTAGTATACCTGCCATTTGAAGAAGAACACCCTGTATCTCCGTTGTTTCGAATGTTAGACTGTTTATTTTTGGAACGTTATTATGAATTGGGAAGAGGAGTAATTAATGTAAATTTCAGTCGAATCAGCCCAGTGGTTCGAGAGTTACTATACCTGCCATTCGCAGAAGAACACCCTGTATCTCAGTTGTTTCAAATGTTGGACTGTTTATTTTTGGAACGTTATTCTGGATTGTGAAGAGGGGTAATTAATGTAAATTTCAGTCGAATCAGCCCAGTGGTTTGAGAGTTACTAAACCTGCCATTTGAAGAAGAAAACCCTGTATCTCAGTTGTTTCGAATGTAAGACTGTTTATTTTTGGAACGTAATTCTGGATTGTGAAGAGGAGTAATTACTGTGAATTTCAGTCGAGTCAGCCCAGTGGTTCGAGAGTTACTATACCTGCCATTTGAAGAAGAACACCCTGTATCTCAGTTGATTCGAACGTTGGACTGTTTATTTTCGAAACGTTATTCTGGATTGTGAAGAGGAGTAATTGGTGTAAATGTCAGTCGAATCAGCCCAGTGGTTCGAGAGTTACTAAACCTGCCATTTGAAGAAGAACACCCTGTATCTCAGTTGATTCGAACGTTGGACTGTTTATTTTCGAAATGTTATTCTGGATTGTGAAGAGGAGTAATTGGTGTAAATTTCAGTCGAATCAGCCCAGTGGTTCGAGAGTTAGTATACCTGCCATTTGAAGAAGAACACCCTGTATCTCAGTTGTTTCGAATGTTGGACTGTTTATTTTTGGTACGTTATTCTGGATTGTGAAGAGGAGTAATTAATGTAAATTTCAGTCGAATCAGCCCAGTGGTTCGAGGGTTACTATACCTGCCATTTGAAGAAGAACACCCTGTATCTCAGTTGTTTCGAATGTTAGACTGTTTATTTTTGGAACGTTATTCTGGATTGTGAAGAGGAGTAATTGATGTAAATTTCAGTCGAATCAGCTCAGTGGTTCGAGAGTTAGTATACCTGCCATTTGAAGAAGAACACCCTGTATCTCAGTTGATTCGAATGTTAGACTGTTTATTTTTGGAACGTTATTCTGGAATGTGAAGAGGAGTAATTGATGTAAATTTCAGTCGAATCAGCCTAGTGGTTCCAGAGTTACTATACCTACCCTTTGAAGAAGAGCACCCTGTATCTCAATTGTTTCGAATGTTAGACTGCTTATTTTTGGAACGTTATTCTGGATTGTGAAGAGGAGTAATTAATGTAAATTTCAGTCGAATCAGCTTGGTGGTTTGAGAGTTACTATACCTGCCATTTGAAGAAGAAACCCTGTATCTCAGTTGTTTCGAATGTTAGACTGTTTATTTTTGGAGCGTTATTCTGGATTGTAAAGTGGAGTAATTGATGTAAATTTCAGTCGAATCAGCCCAGTGGTTTCAGAGTTACTATACCTGCCATTTGATGAAGAACACCCTGTATCTCAGTTGTTTCGAATGTTAGACTGTTTATTTTTGGAACGTTATTCTGGATTGCGAAGAGGAGTAATTACTGTAAATTTCAGTCGAATCAGCCTAGTGGTTCGAGAGTTAGTATACCTGCCATTTGAAGAAGAACACACTGTATCTCAGTTGTTTCGAATGTTAGACCATTTATTTTTGGAAAGTTATTCTGGATTGTGAAGAGGAGTTATTACTGTAAATTTCAGTCGAATCAGCCCTGTGGTTCGAAAGTTACTATACCTGCCATTTGAAGAAAAACACCCTGTATCTCAGTTGATTCGAATGTTGGACTGTTTATTTTTGAAACATTATCCTGGATTGTGAAGAGAAGTAATTGGTGTGAATTTCAGTCGAATCAGCCCAGTGGTTCGAGAGTTATATACCTGCCATTCGAAGAAGAACACCCTGTATCTCAGCTGTTCCGAATGTTACACTGTTTATTTTTGGAACGTTATTCTGGATTGTGAAGAGGAGTAATTAATGTGAATTTCAGTCGAATCAGCCCAGTGTTTCGAGAGTTACTATACCTGCCATTTGAAGAAGAACACCCTGTATCTCAGTTGTTTCGAATGTTAAGACTGTTTATTTTTGGAACGTTATTCTGGATTGTGAAGAGGAGTAATTGATGTAAATTTCAGTCGACTCAGTCCAGAGGTTCGAGAGTAAGTATACCTGCCATTTGAAGAAGAACACCCTGTATCTCCGTTGTTTCGAATGTTAGACTGTTTATTTTTGGAACGTTATTATGAATTGGGAAGAGGAGTAATTGATGTAAATTTCAGTCGAATCAGCACAGAGGTTCGAGAGTTAGTATACCTGCCATTTGAAGAAGAACACCCTGTATCTCAGTTGATTCGAATGTTAGACTGTTTATTTTTGGAACTTTATTCTGGATTGTGAAGAGGAGTAATTATTGTAAATTTCAGTTGAATCAGCTTAGTGGTTTGAGAGTTACTATACCTGCCATTTGAAGAAGAACACCCTGTATCTCAGTTGTTTCGAATGTTAGACTGTTTATTTTTGGAATTTCATTCTGGATTGTGAAGAGGAGTAATTAATGTAAATTTCAGTCGAATCAGCCCAGTGGTTGGAGAGTTACTATACCTGCCATTTGAAGAAGAACAGCCTGTATGTCAGTTGATTCGAATGTTAGACTGTTTATTTTTGAAACGTTATTCTGGATTGTGAAGAGGAGTAATTGATGTAAATTTCAGTCGAATCAGCTCAGTGGTTCGAGAGTTAGTATACCTGCCATTTGAAGAAGAACACCCTGTATCTCAGTTGTTTCGAATGTTAGACTATTTATTTTTGGAACGTTATTCTGGACTGTGAAGAGGAGTAATTATTGTAAATTTCAGTCGAATCAGCCAGGTGGTTCGAGAGTTAGTATACCTGCCATTTGAAGAAGAACACCCTGTATCTCAGTTGATTCGAATGTTAGACTGTTTATTTTTGGAACTTTATTCTGGATTGTGAAGAGGAGTAATTAATGTAAATTTCAGTCGAATCAGCCCAGTGGTTCGAGAGATACTATACCTGCCATTTGGAGAAGAACACCCTGTATCTCAGTTGTTTCAAATGTTGGACTGTTTATTTTTGGAACGTTATTTCGGATTGTGAAGAGGAGTAATTGATGTAAATTTCAGTCGAATCAGCTCAGTGGTTTGAGAGTTACTATACCTGCCATTTGAAGAAGAACACCCTGTATCTCAGTTGTTTCGAATGTTAGACTGTTTATTTTTGGAATTTCATTCTGGATTGTGAAGGGGAGTAATTAATGTAAATTTCAGTCGAATCAGCCCAGTGCTTCGAGAGTTACTATTCCAGCCATTTGAAGAAGAACACCCTGTATCTCAGTTGTTTCGAATGTTAGACTGTTTATTTTTGGAACGTTATTCTGGATTGTGAAGAGGAGTAATTGATGTAAATTTCAGTCGAATCAGCTCAGTGGTTCGAGAGTTAGTATACCTGCCATTTGAAGAAGAACACCCTGTATCTCAGTTGTTTCGAATGTTAGACTATTTATTTTTGGAAGTTATTCTGGACTGTGAAGAGGAGTAATTATTGTAAATTTCAGTCGAATCAGCCAGGTGGTTCGAGAGTTACTATACCTGCCATTTAAAGAAGAACACCATGTATCTCAGTTGATTCGAATGTTGGACTGTTTATTTTTGAAACGTTATTCTGAATTGTGGAGAGGAGTAATTGGTGTAAATTTCAGTCGAATCAGCTCAGTGGTTCGAGAGTTAGTATACCTGCCATTTGGAGAAGAACACCCTGTATCTCAGTTGTTTCGAATGTTAGACTATTTATTTTTGGAACGTTATTCTGGACTGAAGAGGAGTAATTATTGTAAATTTCAGTCGAATCAGCCAGGTGGTTCGAGAGTTACTATACCTGCCATTTAAAGAAGAACACCATGTATCTCAGTTGATTCGAATGTTTGACTGTTTATTTTTGAAACGTTATTCTGAATTGTGGAGAGGAGTAATTGGTGTAAATTTCAGTCGAATCAGCCCAGTGGTTCGAGAGTTAGTATACCTGCCATTTAAAGAAGAACACCATGTATCTCAGTTGATTCGAATGTTGGACTGTTTATTTTTGAAACGTTATTCTGAATTGTGGAGAGGAGTAATTGGTGTAAATTTCAGTCGAATCAGCCCAGTGGTTCGAGAGTTAGTATACCTGCCATTTGAAGAAGAACACCCTGTTACTCAGTTGTTTCGGATGTTAGACTGTTTCTTTTTGAAATGATTTTCTGGATTGTTAAGAGGAGTAATTAATGTTAATTTCAGTCGAATCAGCTCAGTGGTTCGAGAGTTAGTATACCTGCCATTTGAAGAAGAACATCCTGTATCTCAGTTGATTCGAATGTTAGACTGTTTATTTTTGAAACGTTATTCTGGATTGTGAAGAGGAGTAATTGATGTAAATTTCAGTCGTATCAGCCCAGAGGTTCGAGAGTAAGAATACCTGCCATTTGAAGAAGAACCCCCTGTATCTCAGTTGATTCGAATGTTAGACTGTTTAGTTTTGGAATGTTATTCTGGATTGTGAAGAGGAGTAATTAATGTAAATTTCAGTCGAATCAGCCTAGTGGTTCGAGAGATACTATACCTGCCATTTGGAGAAGAACACCCTGTATCTCAGTTGTTTCAAATGTTGGACTGTTTATTTTTGGGACGTTATTCTGGATTGTGAAGAGGAGTAATTAATGTAAATTTCAGTCGAATCAGCTTAGTGGTTTGAGAGTTACTATACCTTCCATTTGAAGAAGAACACCCTGTATCTCAGTTGTTTCGAATGTTAGACTGTTTATTTTTGGAGCGTTATTCTGGATTGTAAAGTGGAGTAATTGATGTAAATTTCAGTCGAATCAGCCTAGTGGTTCCAGAGTTACTATACCTACCCTTTGAAGAAGAGCACCTGTATCTCAATTGTTTCGAATGTTAGACTGTTTATTTTTGGAACGTTATTCTGGATTGTGAAGAGGAGTAATTAATGTAAATTTCAGTCGAATCAGCTTGGTGGTTTGAGAGTTACTATACCTGCCATTTGAAGAAGAAAACCCTGTATCTCAGTTGTTTCGAATGTTAGACTGCTTATTTTTGGAGCGTTATTCTGGATTGTAAAGTGGAGTAATTGATGTAAATTTCAGTCGAATCAGCCCAGTGGTTTCAGAGTTACTATACCTGCCATTTGATGAAGAACACCCTGTATCTCAGTTGTTTCGAATGTTAGACTGTTTATTTTTGGAACGTTATTCTGGATTGCGAAGAGGAGTAATTACTGTAAATTTCAGTCGAATCAGCCTAGTGGTTCGAGAGTTAGTATACCTGCCATTTGAAGAAGAACACACTGTATTTCAGTTGTTCCGAATGTTACACTGTTTATTTTTGGAACGTTATTCTGGATTGTGAAGAGGAGTAATTAATGTGAATTTCAGTCGAATCAGCCCAGTGTTTCGAGAGTTACTATACCTGCCATTTGAAGAAGAACACCCTGTATCTCAGTTGTTTCGAATGTTAGACTGCTTATTTTTGGAGCGTTATTCTGGATTGTAAAGTGGAGTAATTGATGTAAATTTCAGTCGAATCAGCCCAGTGGTTTCAGAGTTACTATACCTGCCATTTGATGAAGAACACCCTGTATCTCAGTTGTTTCGAATGTAAGACTGTTTATTTTTGGAACGTAATTCTGGATTGTGAAGAGGAGTAATTACTGTGAATTTCAGTCGAGTCAGCCCAGTGGTTCGAGAGTTACTATACCTGCCATTTGAAGAAGAACACCCTGTATCTCAGTTGATTCGAACGTTGGACTGTTTATTTTCGAAACGTTATTCTGGATTGTGAAGAGGAGTAATTGGTGTAAATGTCAGTCGAATCAGCCCGGTGGTTCGAGAGTTACTATACCTGCCATTTGAAGAAGAACACCCTGTATCTCAGTTGATTCGAACGTTGGACTGTTTATTTTCGAAATGTTATTCTGGATTGTGAAGAGGAGTAATTGGTGTAAATTTCAGTCGAATCAGCCCAGTGGTTCGAGAGTTAGTATACCTGCCATTTGAAGAAGAACACCCTGTATCTCAGTTGTTTCGAATGTTAGACTGTTTATTTTTGGAACGTTATTCTGGATTGTGAAGAGGAGTAATTAATGTAAATTTCAGTCGAATCAGCCCAGTGGTTCGAGGGTTACTATACCTGCCATTTGAAGAAGAACACCCTGTATCTCAGTTGTTTCGAATGTTAGACTGTTTATTTTTGGAACGTTATTCTGGATTGTGAAGAGGAGTAATTGATGTAAATTTCAGTCGAATCAGCTCAGTGGTTCGAGAGTTAGTATACCTGCCATTTGAAGAAGAACACCCTGTATCTCAGTTGATTCGAATGTTAGACTGTTTATTTTTGGAACGTTATTCTGGAATGTGAAGAGGAGTAATTGATGTAAATTTCAGTCGAATCAGCCTAGTGGTTCCAGAGTTACTATACCTACCCTTTGAAGAAGAGCACCTGTATCTCAATTGTTTCGAATGTTAGACTGTTTATTTTTGGAACGTTATTCTGGATTGTGAAGAGGAGTAATTAATGTAAATTTCAGTCGAATCAGCTTGGTGGTTTGAGAGTTACTATACCTGCCATTTGAAGAAGAAAACCCTGTATCTCAGTTGTTTCGAATGTTAGACTGCTTATTTTTGGAGCGTTATTCTGGATTGTAAAGTGGAGTAATTGATGTAAATTTCAGTCGAATCAGCCCAGTGGTTTCAGAGTTACTATACCTGCCATTTGATGAAGAACACCCTGTATCTCACTTGTTTCGAATGTTAGACTGTTTATTTTTGGAACGTTATTCTGGATTGCGAAGAGGAGTAATTACTGTAAATTTCAGTCGAATCAGCCTAGTGGTTCGAGAGTTAGTATACCTGCCATTTGAAGAAGAACACACTGTATTTCAGTTGTTTCGAATGTTAGACCATTTATTTTTGGAAAGTTATTCTGGATTGTGAAGAGGAGTTATTACTGTAAATTTCAGTCGAATCAGCCCTGTGGTTCGAGAGTTACTATACCTGCCATTTGAAGAAGAACACCCTGTATCTCAGTTGATTCGAATGTTGGACTGTTTATTTTTGAAACATTATCCTGGATTGTGAAGAGAAGTAATTGGTGTGAATTTCAGTCGAATCAGCCCAGTGGTTCGAGAGTTATATACCTGCCATTCGAAGAAGAACACCCTGTATCTCAGCTGTTCCGAATGTTACACTGTTTATTTTTGGAACGTTATTCTGGATTGTGAAGAGGAGTAATTAATGTGAATTTCAGTCGAATCAGCCCAGTGTTTCGAGAGTTACTATACCTGCCATTTGAAGAAGAACACCCTGTATCTCAGTTGTTTCGAATGTTAAGACTGTTTATTTTTGGAACGTTATTCTGGATTGTGAAGAGGAGTAATTGATGTAAATTTCAGTCGACTCAGTCCAGAGGTTCGAGAGTTAGTATACCTGCCATTTGAAGAAGAACACCCTGTATCTCCGTTGTTTCGAATGTTGGACTGTTTATTTTTGGAACGTTATTCTGGATTGTGAAGAGGAGTAATTAATGTAAATTTCAGTCGAATCAGCCCAGTGGTTTGAGAGTTACTATACCTGCCATTTGAAGAAGAAAACCCTGTATCTCAGTTGTTTCGAATGTAAGACTGTTTATTTTTGGAACGTAATTCTGGATTGTGAAGAGGAGTAATTGCTGTAAATGTCAGTCGAATCAGCCCAGTGGTTCGAGAGTTACTAAACCTGCCATTTGAAGAAGAACACCCTGTATCTCAGTTGATTCGAACGTTGGACTGTTTATTTTCGAAACGTTATTCTGGATTGTGAAGAGGAGTAATTGGTGTAAATTTCAGTCGAATCAGCCCAGTGGCTCGAGAGTTAGTATACCTGCCATTTGAAGAAGAACACCCTGTATCTCAGTTGTTTCGAATGTTGGACTGTTTATTTTTGGTACGTTATTCTGGATTGTGAAGAGGAGTAATTAATGTAAATTTCAGTCGAATCAGCCCAGTGGTTCGAGGGTTACTATACCTGCCATTTGAAGAAGAACACCCTGTATCTCAGTTGTTTCGAATGTTAGACTGTTTATTTTTGGAACGTTATTCTGGATTGTGAAGAGGAGTAATTGATGTAAATTTCAGTCGAATCAGCTCAGTGGTTCGAGAGTTAGTATACCTGCCATTTGAAGAAGAACACCCTGTATCTCAGTTGATTCGAATGTTAGACTGTTTATTTTTGGAACGTTATTCTGGAATGTGAAGAGGAGTAATTGATGTAAATTTCAGTCGAATCAGCACAGAGGTTCGAGAGTTAGTATACCTGCCATTTGAAGAAGAACACCCTGTATCTCAGTTGATTCGAATGTTAGACTGTTTATTTTTGGAACTTTATTCTGGATTGTGAAGAGGAGTAATTACTGTGAATTTCAGTCGAGTCAGCCCAGTGGTTGGAGAGTTACTATACCTGCCATTTGAAGAAGAACACCCTGTATGTCAGTTGTTTCGAATGTAAGACTGTTTATTTTTGGAACGTTATTCTGGATTGTGAAGAGGAGTAATTACTGTGAATTTCAGTCGAGTCAGCCCAGTGGTTGGAGAGTTACTATACCTGCCATTTGAAGAAGAACAGCCTGTATGTCAGTTGATTCGAATGTTAGACTGTTTATTTTTGGAACGTTATTCTGGATTGTGAAGAGGAGTAATTGATGTAAATTTCAGTCGAATCAGCTCAGTGGTTCGAGAGTTAGTATACCTGCCATTTGAAGAAGAACACCCTGTATCTCAGTTGTTTCGAATGTTAGACTATTTATTTTTGGAACGTTATTCTGGACTGTGAAGAGGAGTAATTATTGTAAATTTCAGTCGAATCAGCCAGGTGGTTCGAGAGTTAGTATACCTGCCATTTGAAGAAGAACACCCTGTATCTCAGTTGATTCGAATGTTAGACTGTTTATTTTTGGAACTTTATTCTGGATTGTGAAGAGGAGTAATTAATGTAAATTTCAGTCGAATCAGCCCAGTGGTTCGAGAGATACTATACCTGCCATTTGGAGAAGAACACCCTGTATCTCAGTTGTTTCAAATGTTGGACTGTTTATTTTTGGAACGTTATTTCGGATTGTGAAGAGGAGTAATTATTGTAAATTTCAGTTGAATCAGCTTAGTGGTTTGAGAGTTACTATACCTGCCATTTGAAGAAGAACACCCTGTATCTCAGTTGTTTCGAATGTTAGACTGTTTATTTTTGGAATTTCATTCTGGATTGTGAAGAGGAGTAATTAATGTAAATTTCAGTCGAATCAGCCCAGTGGTTCGAGAGTTACTATACTAGCCATTTGAAGAAGAACACCCTGTATCTCAGTTGTTTCGAATGTTAGACTGTTTATTTTTGGAACGTTATTCTGGATTGTGAAGAGGAGTAATTGATGTAAATTTCAGTCGAATCAGCTCAGTGGTTCGAGAGTTAGTATACCTGCCATTTGAAGAAGAACACCCTGTATCTCAGTTGTTTCGAATGTTAGACTATTTATTTTTGGAAGTTATTCTGGACTGTGAAGAGGAGTAATTATTGTGAATTTCAGTCGAATCAGCCAGGTGGTTCGAGAGTTACTATACCTGCCATTTAAAGAAGAACACCATGTATCTCAGTTGATTCGAATGTTGGACTGTTTATTTTTGAAACGTTATTCTGAATTGTGGAGAGGAGTAATTGGTGTAAATTTCAGTCGAATCAGCTCAGTGGTTCGAGAGTTAGTATACCTGCCATTTGAAGAAGAACACCCTGTATCTCAGTTGTTTCGAATGTTAGACTATTTATTTTTGGAACGTTATTCTGGACTGAAGAGGAGTAATTATTGTAAATTTCAGTCGAATCAGCCAGGTGGTTCGAGAGTTACTATACCTGCCATTTAAAGAAGAACACCATGTATCTCTGTTGATTCGAATGTTGGACTGTTTATTTTTGAAACGTTATTCTGAATTGTGGAGAGGAGTAATTGGTGTAAATTTCAGTCGAATCAGCCCAGTGGTTCGAGAGTTAGTATACCTGCCATTTGAAGAAGAACACCCTGTAACTCAGTTGTTTCGGATGTTAGACTGTTTCTTTTTGAAATGTTTTTCTGGATTGTTAAGAGGAGTAATTAATGTTAATTTCAGTCGAATCAGCTCAGTGGTTCGAGAGTTAGTATACCTGCCATTTGAAGAAGAACATCCTGTATCTCAGTTGATTCGAATGTTAGACTGTTTATTTTTGAAACGTTATTCTGGATTGTGAAGAGGAGTAATTGATGTAAATTTCAGTCGAATCAGCCCAGAGGTTCGAGAGTAAGAATACCTGCCATTTGAAGAAGAACCCCCTGTATCTCAGTTGATTCGAATGTTAGACTGTTTAGTTTTGGAATGTTATTCTGGATTGTGAAGAGGAGTAATTAATGTAAATTTCAGTCGAATCAGCCTAGTGGTTCGAGAGATACTATACCTGCCATTTGGAGAAGAACACCCTGTATCTCAGTTGTTTCAAATGTTGGACTGTTTATTTTTGGAACGTTATTCTGGATTGTGAAGAGGAGTTATTAATGTAAATTTCAGTCGAATCAGCTTAGTGGTTTGAGAGTTACTATACCTTCCATTTGAAGAAGAACACCCTGTATCTCAGTTGTTTCGAATGTTAGACTGTTTGTTTTTGGAACATTATTCTGGATTGTGAAGAGGAATAATTAATGTAAATTTCAGTCGAATCAGCCCAGTGGTTCGAGAGTTAGTATACCTGCCATTTGAAGAAGAACACCCTGTATCTCAGTTGATTCGAATGTTGGACTGTTTATTTTTGAAACGTTATTCTGGATTGTGAAGAGGAGTAATTGGTGTAAATTTCAGTCGAATCAGCCAAGTGGTTCGAGAGTTAGTATACCTGCCATTTGAAGAAGAACACCCTGTATCTCAGTTGTTTCGAATGTAAGACTGTTTATTTTTGGAACGTTATTCTGGATTGTGAAGAGGAGTAATTAATGTAAATTTCAGTCGAATCAGCCCAGGGTTCGAGAGTTACTATACCTGCCATTTGAAGAAGAACACCCTGTATCTCAGTTGTTTCGAATGTTAGACTGTTTATTTTTGGTACGTTATTCTGGATTGTGAAGAGGAGTAATTAATGTAAATTTCAGTCGAATCAGCCCAGTGGTTCGAGAGTTACTATACCTGCCATTTGAAGAAGAACACCCTGTATCTCAGTTGTTTCGAATGTTAGACTGTTTATTTTTGGAACCTTATTCTGGATTGTGAAGTGGAATAATTGTTGTAAATTTCAGTCGAATCAGCCCAGAGGTTCGAGAGTTACTATACCTACCATTTGAAGAAGAACACCCTGTATCTCAGTTGTTTCGAATGTTA
This sequence comes from Myrrha octodecimguttata, assembly GCA_958510865.1. Lineage (NCBI taxonomy): Eukaryota > Metazoa > Arthropoda > Insecta > Coleoptera > Coccinellidae > Myrrha > Myrrha octodecimguttata. Next base: position 9,012,204 of record OY294060.1, on the reverse strand, counting down.
GACTGTTTATTTTTGGAACGTTATTCTGGATTGTGAAGAGGAGTAATTGATATAAATTTCAGTCGAATCAGCCCACTGGTTCGAGAGTTACTATACCTACCATTTGAAGAAGAACACCCTGTATCTCAGTTGTTTCGAATGTTAGACTGTTTATTTTTGGAACGTTATTCTGGATTGTGAAGAGGAGTAATTGATATAAATTTCAGTCGAATCAGCCCACTGGTTCGAGAGTTACTATACCTACCATTTGAAGAAGAACACCCTGTATCTCAGTTGTTTCGAATGTTAGACTGTTTATTTTTGGAACGTTATTCTGGATTGTGAAGAGGAGTAATTAATGTAAATTTCAGTCAAATCAGCCCACTGGTTCGAGAGTTACTATACCTACCATTTGAAGAAGAACACCCTGTATCTCAGTTGTTTCGAATGTTAGACTGTTTATTTTTAGAACGTTATTCTGGATTGTGAAGAGGAGTAATTAATGTAAATTTCAGTCGAATCAGCCCAGTGGTTCGAGAGTTACTATACCTGCCATTTGAAGAAGAACACCCTGTATCTCAGTTGTTTCGAATGTTAGACTGTTTATTTTTGGAACGTTATTCTGGATTGTGAAGTGGAATAATTGTTGTAAATTTCAGTCGAATCAGCCCAGAGGTTCGAGAGTTAGTATACCTGCCATTTGGAGAAGAACACCCTGTTTCTCAGTTGTTTCGGATGTTAGACTGTTTATTTTTGGAACGTTATTCTGGATTGTGAAGAGGAGTAATTGATACAAATTTCAGTCGAATCAGCCCACTGGTTCGAGAGTTACTATACCTACCATTTGAAGAAGAACACCCTGTATCTCAGCTGTTCCGAATGTTACACTGTTTATTTTTGGAACGTTATTCTGGATTGTGAAGAGGAGTAATTAATGTGAATTTCAGTCGAATCAGCCCAGTGTTTCGAGAGTTACTATACCTGCCATTTGAAGAAGAACACCCTGTATCTCAGTTGTTTCGAATGTTAGACTGTTTTTTTTTGGAGCGTTATTCTGGATTGTGAAGAGGAGTAATTGATGTAAATTTCAGTCGAATCAGCCTAGTGGTTCCAGAGTTACTATACCTACCCTTTGAAGAAGAGCACCCTGTATCTCAATTGTTTTGAATGTTAGACTGTTTATTTTTGGAACGTTATTCTGGATTGTGAAGAGGAGTAATTAATGTAAATTTCAGTCGAATCAGCTTGGTGGTTTGAGAGTTACTATACCTGCCATTTGAAGAAGAAAACCCTGTATCTCAGTTGTTTCGAATGTTAGACTGTTGATTTTTGGAGCGTTATTCTGGATTGTAAAGTGGAGTAATTGATGTAAATTTCAGTCGAATCAGCCCAGTGGTTCGAGAGTTACTATACCTGCCATTTGATGAAGAACACCCTGTATCTCAGTTGTTTCGAATGTTAGACTGTTTATTTTTGGAACGTTATTCTGGATTGCGAAGAGGAGTAATTACTGTAAATTTCAGTCGAATCAGCCTAGTGGTTCGAGAGTTAGTATACCTGCCATTTGAAGAAGAACACACTGTATCTCAGTTGTTTCGAATGTTAGACTATTTATTTTTGGAAAGTTATTCTGGATTGTGAAGAGGAGTTATTACTGTAAATTTCAGTCGAATCAGCCCTGTGGTTCGAGAGTTACTATACCTGCCATTTGAAGAAGAACACCCTGTATCTCAGTTGTTCGAATGTTGGACTGTTTATTTTTGAAACATTATCCTGGATTGTGAAGAGAAGTAATTGGTGTGAATTTCAGTCGAATCAGCCTAGTGGTTCGAGAGTTATATACCTGCCATTCGAAGAAGAACACCCTGTATCTCAGCTGTTCCGAATGTTACACTGTTTATTTTTGGAACATTATTCTGGATTGTGAAGAGGAGTAATTGATGTAAATTTCAGTCGACTCAGTCCAGAGGTTCGAGAGTTAGTATACCTGCCATTTGAAGAAGAACACCCTGTATCTCCGTTGTTTCGAATGTTAGACTGTTTATTTTTGGAACGTTATTATGAATTGGGAAGAGGAGTAATTAATGTAAATTTCAGTCGAATCAGCCCAGTGGTTCGAGAGTTACTATACCTGCCATTCGCAGAAGAACACCCTGTATCTCAGTTGTTTCAAATGTTGGACTGTTTATTTTTGGAACGTTATTCTGGATTGTGAAGAGGGGTAATTAATGTAAATTTCAGTCGAATCAGCCCAGTGGTTTGAGAGTTACTAAACCTGCCATTTGAAGAAGAAAACCCTGTATCTCAGTTGTTTCGAATGTAAGACTGTTTATTTTTGGAACGTAATTCTGGATTGTGAAGAGGAGTAATTACTGTGAATTTCAGTCGAGTCAGCCCAGTGGTTCGAGAGTTACTATACCTGCCATTTGAAGAAGAACACCCTGTATCTCAGTTGATTCGAACGTTGGACTGTTTATTTTCGAAACGTTATTCTGGATTGTGAAGAGGAGTAATTGGTGTAAATGTCAGTCGAATCAGCCCAGTGGTTCGAGAGTTACTAAACCTGCCATTTGAAGAAGAACACCCTGTATCTCAGTTGATTCGAACGTTGGACTGTTTATTTTCGAAATGTTATTCTGGATTGTGAAGAGGAGTAATTGGTGTAAATTTCAGTCGAATCAGCCCAGTGGTTCGAGAGTTAGTATACCTGCCATTTGAAGAAGAACACCCTGTATCTCAGTTGTTTCGAATGTTGGACTGTTTATTTTTGGTACGTTATTCTGGATTGTGAAGAGGAGTAATTAATGTAAATTTCAGTCGAATCAGCCCAGTGGTTCGAGGGTTACTATACCTGCCATTTGAAGAAGAACACCCTGTATCTCAGTTGTTTCGAATGTTAGACTGTTTATTTTTGGAACGTTATTCTGGATTGTGAAGAGGAGTAATTGATGTAAATTTCAGTCGAATCAGCTCAGTGGTTCGAGAGTTAGTATACCTGCCATTTGAAGAAGAACACCCTGTATCTCAGTTGATTCGAATGTTAGACTGTTTATTTTTGGAACGTTATTCTGGAATGTGAAGAGGAGTAATTGATGTAAATTTCAGTCGAATCAGCCTAGTGGTTCCAGAGTTACTATACCTACCCTTTGAAGAAGAGCACCCTGTATCTCAATTGTTTCGAATGTTAGACTGCTTATTTTTGGAACGTTATTCTGGATTGTGAAGAGGAGTAATTAATGTAAATTTCAGTCGAATCAGCTTGGTGGTTTGAGAGTTACTATACCTGCCATTTGAAGAAGAAAACCCTGTATCTCAGTTGTTTCGAATGTTAGACTGTTTATTTTTGGAGCGTTATTCTGGATTGTAAAGTGGAGTAATTGATGTAAATTTCAGTCGAATCAGCCCAGTGGTTTCAGAGTTACTATACCTGCCATTTGATGAAGAACACCCTGTATCTCAGTTGTTTCGAATGTTAGACTGTTTATTTTTGGAACGTTATTCTGGATTGCGAAGAGGAGTAATTACTGTAAATTTCAGTCGAATCAGCCTAGTGGTTCGAGAGTTAGTATACCTGCCATTTGAAGAAGAACACACTGTATCTCAGTTGTTTCGAATGTTAGACCATTTATTTTTGGAAAGTTATTCTGGATTGTGAAGAGGAGTTATTACTGTAAATTTCAGTCGAATCAGCCCTGTGGTTCGAAAGTTACTATACCTGCCATTTGAAGAAAAACACCCTGTATCTCAGTTGATTCGAATGTTGGACTGTTTATTTTTGAAACATTATCCTGGATTGTGAAGAGAAGTAATTGGTGTGAATTTCAGTCGAATCAGCCCAGTGGTTCGAGAGTTATATACCTGCCATTCGAAGAAGAACACCCTGTATCTCAGCTGTTCCGAATGTTACACTGTTTATTTTTGGAACGTTATTCTGGATTGTGAAGAGGAGTAATTAATGTGAATTTCAGTCGAATCAGCCCAGTGTTTCGAGAGTTACTATACCTGCCATTTGAAGAAGAACACCCTGTATCTCAGTTGTTTCGAATGTTAAGACTGTTTATTTTTGGAACGTTATTCTGGATTGTGAAGAGGAGTAATTGATGTAAATTTCAGTCGACTCAGTCCAGAGGTTCGAGAGTAAGTATACCTGCCATTTGAAGAAGAACACCCTGTATCTCCGTTGTTTCGAATGTTAGACTGTTTATTTTTGGAACGTTATTATGAATTGGGAAGAGGAGTAATTGATGTAAATTTCAGTCGAATCAGCACAGAGGTTCGAGAGTTAGTATACCTGCCATTTGAAGAAGAACACCCTGTATCTCAGTTGATTCGAATGTTAGACTGTTTATTTTTGGAACTTTATTCTGGATTGTGAAGAGGAGTAATTATTGTAAATTTCAGTTGAATCAGCTTAGTGGTTTGAGAGTTACTATACCTGCCATTTGAAGAAGAACACCCTGTATCTCAGTTGTTTCGAATGTTAGACTGTTTATTTTTGGAATTTCATTCTGGATTGTGAAGAGGAGTAATTAATGTAAATTTCAGTCGAATCAGCCCAGTGGTTGGAGAGTTACTATACCTGCCATTTGAAGAAGAACAGCCTGTATGTCAGTTGATTCGAATGTTAGACTGTTTATTTTTGAAACGTTATTCTGGATTGTGAAGAGGAGTAATTGATGTAAATTTCAGTCGAATCAGCTCAGTGGTTCGAGAGTTAGTATACCTGCCATTTGAAGAAGAACACCCTGTATCTCAGTTGTTTCGAATGTTAGACTATTTATTTTTGGAACGTTATTCTGGACTGTGAAGAGGAGTAATTATTGTAAATTTCAGTCGAATCAGCCAGGTGGTTCGAGAGTTAGTATACCTGCCATTTGAAGAAGAACACCCTGTATCTCAGTTGATTCGAATGTTAGACTGTTTATTTTTGGAACTTTATTCTGGATTGTGAAGAGGAGTAATTAATGTAAATTTCAGTCGAATCAGCCCAGTGGTTCGAGAGATACTATACCTGCCATTTGGAGAAGAACACCCTGTATCTCAGTTGTTTCAAATGTTGGACTGTTTATTTTTGGAACGTTATTTCGGATTGTGAAGAGGAGTAATTGATGTAAATTTCAGTCGAATCAGCTCAGTGGTTTGAGAGTTACTATACCTGCCATTTGAAGAAGAACACCCTGTATCTCAGTTGTTTCGAATGTTAGACTGTTTATTTTTGGAATTTCATTCTGGATTGTGAAGGGGAGTAATTAATGTAAATTTCAGTCGAATCAGCCCAGTGCTTCGAGAGTTACTATTCCAGCCATTTGAAGAAGAACACCCTGTATCTCAGTTGTTTCGAATGTTAGACTGTTTATTTTTGGAACGTTATTCTGGATTGTGAAGAGGAGTAATTGATGTAAATTTCAGTCGAATCAGCTCAGTGGTTCGAGAGTTAGTATACCTGCCATTTGAAGAAGAACACCCTGTATCTCAGTTGTTTCGAATGTTAGACTATTTATTTTTGGAAGTTATTCTGGACTGTGAAGAGGAGTAATTATTGTAAATTTCAGTCGAATCAGCCAGGTGGTTCGAGAGTTACTATACCTGCCATTTAAAGAAGAACACCATGTATCTCAGTTGATTCGAATGTTGGACTGTTTATTTTTGAAACGTTATTCTGAATTGTGGAGAGGAGTAATTGGTGTAAATTTCAGTCGAATCAGCTCAGTGGTTCGAGAGTTAGTATACCTGCCATTTGGAGAAGAACACCCTGTATCTCAGTTGTTTCGAATGTTAGACTATTTATTTTTGGAACGTTATTCTGGACTGAAGAGGAGTAATTATTGTAAATTTCAGTCGAATCAGCCAGGTGGTTCGAGAGTTACTATACCTGCCATTTAAAGAAGAACACCATGTATCTCAGTTGATTCGAATGTTTGACTGTTTATTTTTGAAACGTTATTCTGAATTGTGGAGAGGAGTAATTGGTGTAAATTTCAGTCGAATCAGCCCAGTGGTTCGAGAGTTAGTATACCTGCCATTTAAAGAAGAACACCATGTATCTCAGTTGATTCGAATGTTGGACTGTTTATTTTTGAAACGTTATTCTGAATTGTGGAGAGGAGTAATTGGTGTAAATTTCAGTCGAATCAGCCCAGTGGTTCGAGAGTTAGTATACCTGCCATTTGAAGAAGAACACCCTGTTACTCAGTTGTTTCGGATGTTAGACTGTTTCTTTTTGAAATGATTTTCTGGATTGTTAAGAGGAGTAATTAATGTTAATTTCAGTCGAATCAGCTCAGTGGTTCGAGAGTTAGTATACCTGCCATTTGAAGAAGAACATCCTGTATCTCAGTTGATTCGAATGTTAGACTGTTTATTTTTGAAACGTTATTCTGGATTGTGAAGAGGAGTAATTGATGTAAATTTCAGTCGTATCAGCCCAGAGGTTCGAGAGTAAGAATACCTGCCATTTGAAGAAGAACCCCCTGTATCTCAGTTGATTCGAATGTTAGACTGTTTAGTTTTGGAATGTTATTCTGGATTGTGAAGAGGAGTAATTAATGTAAATTTCAGTCGAATCAGCCTAGTGGTTCGAGAGATACTATACCTGCCATTTGGAGAAGAACACCCTGTATCTCAGTTGTTTCAAATGTTGGACTGTTTATTTTTGGGACGTTATTCTGGATTGTGAAGAGGAGTAATTAATGTAAATTTCAGTCGAATCAGCTTAGTGGTTTGAGAGTTACTATACCTTCCATTTGAAGAAGAACACCCTGTATCTCAGTTGTTTCGAATGTTAGACTGTTTATTTTTGGAGCGTTATTCTGGATTGTAAAGTGGAGTAATTGATGTAAATTTCAGTCGAATCAGCCTAGTGGTTCCAGAGTTACTATACCTACCCTTTGAAGAAGAGCACCTGTATCTCAATTGTTTCGAATGTTAGACTGTTTATTTTTGGAACGTTATTCTGGATTGTGAAGAGGAGTAATTAATGTAAATTTCAGTCGAATCAGCTTGGTGGTTTGAGAGTTACTATACCTGCCATTTGAAGAAGAAAACCCTGTATCTCAGTTGTTTCGAATGTTAGACTGCTTATTTTTGGAGCGTTATTCTGGATTGTAAAGTGGAGTAATTGATGTAAATTTCAGTCGAATCAGCCCAGTGGTTTCAGAGTTACTATACCTGCCATTTGATGAAGAACACCCTGTATCTCAGTTGTTTCGAATGTTAGACTGTTTATTTTTGGAACGTTATTCTGGATTGCGAAGAGGAGTAATTACTGTAAATTTCAGTCGAATCAGCCTAGTGGTTCGAGAGTTAGTATACCTGCCATTTGAAGAAGAACACACTGTATTTCAGTTGTTCCGAATGTTACACTGTTTATTTTTGGAACGTTATTCTGGATTGTGAAGAGGAGTAATTAATGTGAATTTCAGTCGAATCAGCCCAGTGTTTCGAGAGTTACTATACCTGCCATTTGAAGAAGAACACCCTGTATCTCAGTTGTTTCGAATGTTAGACTGCTTATTTTTGGAGCGTTATTCTGGATTGTAAAGTGGAGTAATTGATGTAAATTTCAGTCGAATCAGCCCAGTGGTTTCAGAGTTACTATACCTGCCATTTGATGAAGAACACCCTGTATCTCAGTTGTTTCGAATGTAAGACTGTTTATTTTTGGAACGTAATTCTGGATTGTGAAGAGGAGTAATTACTGTGAATTTCAGTCGAGTCAGCCCAGTGGTTCGAGAGTTACTATACCTGCCATTTGAAGAAGAACACCCTGTATCTCAGTTGATTCGAACGTTGGACTGTTTATTTTCGAAACGTTATTCTGGATTGTGAAGAGGAGTAATTGGTGTAAATGTCAGTCGAATCAGCCCGGTGGTTCGAGAGTTACTATACCTGCCATTTGAAGAAGAACACCCTGTATCTCAGTTGATTCGAACGTTGGACTGTTTATTTTCGAAATGTTATTCTGGATTGTGAAGAGGAGTAATTGGTGTAAATTTCAGTCGAATCAGCCCAGTGGTTCGAGAGTTAGTATACCTGCCATTTGAAGAAGAACACCCTGTATCTCAGTTGTTTCGAATGTTAGACTGTTTATTTTTGGAACGTTATTCTGGATTGTGAAGAGGAGTAATTAATGTAAATTTCAGTCGAATCAGCCCAGTGGTTCGAGGGTTACTATACCTGCCATTTGAAGAAGAACACCCTGTATCTCAGTTGTTTCGAATGTTAGACTGTTTATTTTTGGAACGTTATTCTGGATTGTGAAGAGGAGTAATTGATGTAAATTTCAGTCGAATCAGCTCAGTGGTTCGAGAGTTAGTATACCTGCCATTTGAAGAAGAACACCCTGTATCTCAGTTGATTCGAATGTTAGACTGTTTATTTTTGGAACGTTATTCTGGAATGTGAAGAGGAGTAATTGATGTAAATTTCAGTCGAATCAGCCTAGTGGTTCCAGAGTTACTATACCTACCCTTTGAAGAAGAGCACCTGTATCTCAATTGTTTCGAATGTTAGACTGTTTATTTTTGGAACGTTATTCTGGATTGTGAAGAGGAGTAATTAATGTAAATTTCAGTCGAATCAGCTTGGTGGTTTGAGAGTTACTATACCTGCCATTTGAAGAAGAAAACCCTGTATCTCAGTTGTTTCGAATGTTAGACTGCTTATTTTTGGAGCGTTATTCTGGATTGTAAAGTGGAGTAATTGATGTAAATTTCAGTCGAATCAGCCCAGTGGTTTCAGAGTTACTATACCTGCCATTTGATGAAGAACACCCTGTATCTCACTTGTTTCGAATGTTAGACTGTTTATTTTTGGAACGTTATTCTGGATTGCGAAGAGGAGTAATTACTGTAAATTTCAGTCGAATCAGCCTAGTGGTTCGAGAGTTAGTATACCTGCCATTTGAAGAAGAACACACTGTATTTCAGTTGTTTCGAATGTTAGACCATTTATTTTTGGAAAGTTATTCTGGATTGTGAAGAGGAGTTATTACTGTAAATTTCAGTCGAATCAGCCCTGTGGTTCGAGAGTTACTATACCTGCCATTTGAAGAAGAACACCCTGTATCTCAGTTGATTCGAATGTTGGACTGTTTATTTTTGAAACATTATCCTGGATTGTGAAGAGAAGTAATTGGTGTGAATTTCAGTCGAATCAGCCCAGTGGTTCGAGAGTTATATACCTGCCATTCGAAGAAGAACACCCTGTATCTCAGCTGTTCCGAATGTTACACTGTTTATTTTTGGAACGTTATTCTGGATTGTGAAGAGGAGTAATTAATGTGAATTTCAGTCGAATCAGCCCAGTGTTTCGAGAGTTACTATACCTGCCATTTGAAGAAGAACACCCTGTATCTCAGTTGTTTCGAATGTTAAGACTGTTTATTTTTGGAACGTTATTCTGGATTGTGAAGAGGAGTAATTGATGTAAATTTCAGTCGACTCAGTCCAGAGGTTCGAGAGTTAGTATACCTGCCATTTGAAGAAGAACACCCTGTATCTCCGTTGTTTCGAATGTTGGACTGTTTATTTTTGGAACGTTATTCTGGATTGTGAAGAGGAGTAATTAATGTAAATTTCAGTCGAATCAGCCCAGTGGTTTGAGAGTTACTATACCTGCCATTTGAAGAAGAAAACCCTGTATCTCAGTTGTTTCGAATGTAAGACTGTTTATTTTTGGAACGTAATTCTGGATTGTGAAGAGGAGTAATTGCTGTAAATGTCAGTCGAATCAGCCCAGTGGTTCGAGAGTTACTAAACCTGCCATTTGAAGAAGAACACCCTGTATCTCAGTTGATTCGAACGTTGGACTGTTTATTTTCGAAACGTTATTCTGGATTGTGAAGAGGAGTAATTGGTGTAAATTTCAGTCGAATCAGCCCAGTGGCTCGAGAGTTAGTATACCTGCCATTTGAAGAAGAACACCCTGTATCTCAGTTGTTTCGAATGTTGGACTGTTTATTTTTGGTACGTTATTCTGGATTGTGAAGAGGAGTAATTAATGTAAATTTCAGTCGAATCAGCCCAGTGGTTCGAGGGTTACTATACCTGCCATTTGAAGAAGAACACCCTGTATCTCAGTTGTTTCGAATGTTAGACTGTTTATTTTTGGAACGTTATTCTGGATTGTGAAGAGGAGTAATTGATGTAAATTTCAGTCGAATCAGCTCAGTGGTTCGAGAGTTAGTATACCTGCCATTTGAAGAAGAACACCCTGTATCTCAGTTGATTCGAATGTTAGACTGTTTATTTTTGGAACGTTATTCTGGAATGTGAAGAGGAGTAATTGATGTAAATTTCAGTCGAATCAGCACAGAGGTTCGAGAGTTAGTATACCTGCCATTTGAAGAAGAACACCCTGTATCTCAGTTGATTCGAATGTTAGACTGTTTATTTTTGGAACTTTATTCTGGATTGTGAAGAGGAGTAATTACTGTGAATTTCAGTCGAGTCAGCCCAGTGGTTGGAGAGTTACTATACCTGCCATTTGAAGAAGAACACCCTGTATGTCAGTTGTTTCGAATGTAAGACTGTTTATTTTTGGAACGTTATTCTGGATTGTGAAGAGGAGTAATTACTGTGAATTTCAGTCGAGTCAGCCCAGTGGTTGGAGAGTTACTATACCTGCCATTTGAAGAAGAACAGCCTGTATGTCAGTTGATTCGAATGTTAGACTGTTTATTTTTGGAACGTTATTCTGGATTGTGAAGAGGAGTAATTGATGTAAATTTCAGTCGAATCAGCTCAGTGGTTCGAGAGTTAGTATACCTGCCATTTGAAGAAGAACACCCTGTATCTCAGTTGTTTCGAATGTTAGACTATTTATTTTTGGAACGTTATTCTGGACTGTGAAGAGGAGTAATTATTGTAAATTTCAGTCGAATCAGCCAGGTGGTTCGAGAGTTAGTATACCTGCCATTTGAAGAAGAACACCCTGTATCTCAGTTGATTCGAATGTTAGACTGTTTATTTTTGGAACTTTATTCTGGATTGTGAAGAGGAGTAATTAATGTAAATTTCAGTCGAATCAGCCCAGTGGTTCGAGAGATACTATACCTGCCATTTGGAGAAGAACACCCTGTATCTCAGTTGTTTCAAATGTTGGACTGTTTATTTTTGGAACGTTATTTCGGATTGTGAAGAGGAGTAATTATTGTAAATTTCAGTTGAATCAGCTTAGTGGTTTGAGAGTTACTATACCTGCCATTTGAAGAAGAACACCCTGTATCTCAGTTGTTTCGAATGTTAGACTGTTTATTTTTGGAATTTCATTCTGGATTGTGAAGAGGAGTAATTAATGTAAATTTCAGTCGAATCAGCCCAGTGGTTCGAGAGTTACTATACTAGCCATTTGAAGAAGAACACCCTGTATCTCAGTTGTTTCGAATGTTAGACTGTTTATTTTTGGAACGTTATTCTGGATTGTGAAGAGGAGTAATTGATGTAAATTTCAGTCGAATCAGCTCAGTGGTTCGAGAGTTAGTATACCTGCCATTTGAAGAAGAACACCCTGTATCTCAGTTGTTTCGAATGTTAGACTATTTATTTTTGGAAGTTATTCTGGACTGTGAAGAGGAGTAATTATTGTGAATTTCAGTCGAATCAGCCAGGTGGTTCGAGAGTTACTATACCTGCCATTTAAAGAAGAACACCATGTATCTCAGTTGATTCGAATGTTGGACTGTTTATTTTTGAAACGTTATTCTGAATTGTGGAGAGGAGTAATTGGTGTAAATTTCAGTCGAATCAGCTCAGTGGTTCGAGAGTTAGTATACCTGCCATTTGAAGAAGAACACCCTGTATCTCAGTTGTTTCGAATGTTAGACTATTTATTTTTGGAACGTTATTCTGGACTGAAGAGGAGTAATTATTGTAAATTTCAGTCGAATCAGCCAGGTGGTTCGAGAGTTACTATACCTGCCATTTAAAGAAGAACACCATGTATCTCTGTTGATTCGAATGTTGGACTGTTTATTTTTGAAACGTTATTCTGAATTGTGGAGAGGAGTAATTGGTGTAAATTTCAGTCGAATCAGCCCAGTGGTTCGAGAGTTAGTATACCTGCCATTTGAAGAAGAACACCCTGTAACTCAGTTGTTTCGGATGTTAGACTGTTTCTTTTTGAAATGTTTTTCTGGATTGTTAAGAGGAGTAATTAATGTTAATTTCAGTCGAATCAGCTCAGTGGTTCGAGAGTTAGTATACCTGCCATTTGAAGAAGAACATCCTGTATCTCAGTTGATTCGAATGTTAGACTGTTTATTTTTGAAACGTTATTCTGGATTGTGAAGAGGAGTAATTGATGTAAATTTCAGTCGAATCAGCCCAGAGGTTCGAGAGTAAGAATACCTGCCATTTGAAGAAGAACCCCCTGTATCTCAGTTGATTCGAATGTTAGACTGTTTAGTTTTGGAATGTTATTCTGGATTGTGAAGAGGAGTAATTAATGTAAATTTCAGTCGAATCAGCCTAGTGGTTCGAGAGATACTATACCTGCCATTTGGAGAAGAACACCCTGTATCTCAGTTGTTTCAAATGTTGGACTGTTTATTTTTGGAACGTTATTCTGGATTGTGAAGAGGAGTTATTAATGTAAATTTCAGTCGAATCAGCTTAGTGGTTTGAGAGTTACTATACCTTCCATTTGAAGAAGAACACCCTGTATCTCAGTTGTTTCGAATGTTAGACTGTTTGTTTTTGGAACATTATTCTGGATTGTGAAGAGGAATAATTAATGTAAATTTCAGTCGAATCAGCCCAGTGGTTCGAGAGTTAGTATACCTGCCATTTGAAGAAGAACACCCTGTATCTCAGTTGATTCGAATGTTGGACTGTTTATTTTTGAAACGTTATTCTGGATTGTGAAGAGGAGTAATTGGTGTAAATTTCAGTCGAATCAGCCAAGTGGTTCGAGAGTTAGTATACCTGCCATTTGAAGAAGAACACCCTGTATCTCAGTTGTTTCGAATGTAAGACTGTTTATTTTTGGAACGTTATTCTGGATTGTGAAGAGGAGTAATTAATGTAAATTTCAGTCGAATCAGCCCAGGGTTCGAGAGTTACTATACCTGCCATTTGAAGAAGAACACCCTGTATCTCAGTTGTTTCGAATGTTAGACTGTTTATTTTTGGTACGTTATTCTGGATTGTGAAGAGGAGTAATTAATGTAAATTTCAGTCGAATCAGCCCAGTGGTTCGAGAGTTACTATACCTGCCATTTGAAGAAGAACACCCTGTATCTCAGTTGTTTCGAATGTTAGACTGTTTATTTTTGGAACCTTATTCTGGATTGTGAAGTGGAATAATTGTTGTAAATTTCAGTCGAATCAGCCCAGAGGTTCGAGAGTTACTATACCTACCATTTGAAGAAGAACACCCTGTATCTCAGTTGTTTCGAATGTTAGACTGTTTATTTTTGGAACGTTATTCTGGATTGTGAAGAGGAGTAATTGATATAAATTTCAGTCGAATCAGCCCACTGGTTCGAGAGTTACTATACCTACCATTTGAAGAAGAACACCCTGTATCTCAGTTGTTTCGAATGTTAGACTGTTTATTTTTGGAACGTTATTCTGGATTGTGAAGAGGAGTAATTGATATAAATTTCAGTCGAATCAGCCCACTGGTTCGAGAGTTACTATACCTACCATTTGAAGAAGAACACCCTGTATCTCAGTTGTTTCGAATGTTAGACTGTTTATTTTTGGAACGTTATTCTGGATTGTGAAGAGGAGTAATTAATGTAAATTTCAGTCAAATCAGCCCACTGGTTCGAGAGTTACTATACCTACCATTTGAAGAAGAACACCCTGTATCTCAGTTGTTTCGAATGTTAGACTGTTTATTTTTAGAACGTTATTCTGGATTGTGAAGAGGAGTAATTAATGTAAATTTCAGTCGAATCAGCCCAGTGGTTCGAGAGTTACTATACCTGCCATTTGAAGAAGAACACCCTGTATCTCAGTTGTTTCGAATGTTAGACTGTTTATTTTTGGAACGTTATTCTGGATTGTGAAGTGGAATAATTGTTGTAAATTTCAGTCGAATCAGCCCAGAGGTTCGAGAGTTAGTATACCTGCCATTTGGAGAAGAACACCCTGTTTCTCAGTTGTTTCGGATGTTAGACTGTTTATTTTTGGAACGTTATTCTGGATTGTGAAGAGGAGTAATTGATACAAATTTCAGTCGAATCAGCCCACTGGTTCGAGAGTTACTATACCTACCATTTGAAGAAGAACACCCTGTATCTCAGTTGTTTCGAATGTTAGACTGTTTATTTTTGGAACGTTATTCTGGATTGTGAAGAGGAGTAATTAATGTAAATTTCAGTCGAATCAGCCCATAGGTACGAGAGTTACTATACCTGCCATTTGAAGAAGAACACCCTGTATCTCAGTTGTTTCGAATGTTAGACTGTTTATTTTTGGAACGTTATTCTGGATAGTGAAGAGGAGTAATTAATGTAAATTTCAGTCGAATCAGCCCAGAGGTACGAGAGTTACTATACCTGCCATTTGAAGAAGAACACCCTGTATCTCAGTTGTTTCGAATGTTAGACTGTTTATTTTTGGAACGTTATTCTGGATTGTGAAGTGAAATAATTGTTGTAAATTTTAGTCGAATCAGCCCAGGGGTTCGAGAGTTAGTATACCTGCCATTTGGAGAAGAACACACTGTAGGTATCTCAGTTGTTTCGGATGTTAGACTGTTTATTTTTGGAACGTTATTCTGGATTGTGAAGAGGAGTAATTGATGTAAATTTCAGTCGAATCAGCCCACTGGTTCGAGAGTTACTATACCTACCATTTAAAGAAGAACACCCTGTATCTCAGTTGTTTCGAATGTTAGACTGTTTATTTTTGGAACGTTATTCTGGATTGTGAAGAGGAGTAATTAATGTAAATTTCAGTCGAATCAGCCCAGTGGTTCGATAGTTACTATATCTGCCATTTGAAGAAGAACACCCTGTATCTCAGTTGTTTCGAATGTTAGACTGTTTATTTTTGGAACGTTATTCTGGATAGTGAAGAGGAGTAATTAGTGCAAATTTCAGTCGAATCAGCCCAGAGGTACGAGAGTTACTATACCTGCTATTTGAAGAACACCCTGTATCTCAGTTGTTTCGAATGCTCCACTGTTTATTTTTGGAACGTTATTCTGGATTGTGAAGATGAGTAATTAATCTAGTGCATATATACTCCATTCACTTTTATAAAGTAGCCCGGTTGGCCATGATTTAGGTCTATCATGTTTTTGTAACTAAAACCAAGGCAGGTTGGCGCTCCTGAAATATCGACAATTCAAAACAATCCGACTCGACGTTGCCATTTTCTACTCTCTTTGAATAGCAAATAACAATTCAGCTCCAGCCATAATAAACTAATAAATTAACATTTCGCTTTGATTCCAAATCGAAATTGAAAGTACATGAAGTAATCTGAAGAAGCAAGGACAGAGTATCAGAAAGTGCTATATAGAATTACGCTCTTCCGATAGTAACTGATATTTTGGAAACGATCATTCATCACAAGCTATCTTACATCAAGATATATGAGAGTAAAAATCAAAATATTATATTTTATAAGAAATAATATTTCTCTTTTAGCTACACGTCATCACCACGATCAGAAAGATTTATAATGAAAAGGAAGCCAAAGAGTTTCTGCTATTACAGGTGCACCTAAAAAGAAACTCACTGAAGATTTCACATTGGAAAACTGAATTGCAGCGACCAGTTTGGAATTATAATTTGCAAAATAACCATTTTTCGATTGACACACTGCCGAGCACTCTACTCTTGTGAAGGAACATTTGGAATATAATCAAGGACGTAAATCACTTTTCCGAAACACAAAATCAATCGGTTGCTAATACAAAAAGGGGAAAAGAACACAAACTTTTATGTGAACAAAAACATGTTATTGCAAAGATTCGTCATTATTCAGGGCATGTAGAATTCTCCGTATACAGTGAGGATCTGAAAAATCATTGCTTGGCGAGCCAGACCTGGGCGAAAGACCTTCCAAGTCAGGCCACAAATGTAGGTAAAACTATTTTCAATTCTCTGCTAATTTTCTATCTTCTGTTCTGTTGCAGATATGTTTTCAAGATATTTTGTCAGTTTTAATCCCATAAGAAAGAAGAAATTCTGTCGTGGAAATCGAGGCCTTATGAATATGTCAGCCTATTTCTCTACACTTATGCAAGGGGACACTATATTTTTTTAGGTTTATATATTTATGCTCTTGTATCATAGTTAGCAACGTATGGTGGCCTGTTCATTCCCTCTCGCTTATACTGTGATGCTATATTGTTGAATGTATCAAAGAACCTGCTCTTTTTCAATAAAAACGTAAATATCTAATATTAGAAAGTTATTTCTCCTACTTGCATATTATTGATATTTTATATATCGAAAACGAGTTTTTTCTATAGTCTTAATGGTTTCTCAAGTTTTTGACTTCAATCATTATTTGTCAGTTGATATAATAATTAAATTAGTAATTCAAGACTTGATAGGTACTTTGAATTTAATGAAAGTATATAGTGATATATCAATCTCATCAGATATAATGAGAAGGAATCACAGAAAAATATATAATTTGTATATTATTCAAAGATTGTATTGAGACTTAAGTAAGTAGGTAGTCATGTTTGAATTGAACAAATTCCTTAATGGATAATTTCAAACCTTATATACCCACGGTCTGCGTGCCAATAGCAACGAGACATATCAGAATGCGTGAACTCTCGACGTTAATAGGAGATAACGTTGTCTTGCACCCTTCACTGTCATCCTTTGAACAATTTTTTGCGATGTACTTAATTCTTTTGTGAGAATGCGTAATGTTGTTTATTTTTCAATTTTTTCATCCCATTTCAGTTTTTATTTTCCCGAAAATTCTGGAATATTAAAAAAAGTGACAAAATTGCGCATTCTTAATATTTTTTTCAACCTCCAAAGGTCACCCTGTTATATTCGAGGTACAGAAGTGGTAATAACTAAGCAGGAATTTCAATGCCGTTAAATACTGCAATGTGTATATGTCATATGAACAGCCAATATGTTAATATGAAAAGGTATTTGATGTACGCGTTTGATGAGGACATAATATTGATACTAAATAGGGAAAACAACTCTCTTACTTGCTGTATAGTATGTCGAAAGTAACAAATGAATATATCTGTATCACCATTTCAAAAAGCACCTCTAAACCTTTGGAGTATATGAAATGTAATGGAATCGAAATGAGCCCTTTGTTGAGTCTTTTAGGGTGCTTTAAATAGTGCAGACCGAAGGAATGAAGTCTGTGTGTTCTATAATTTATTTATTTTTTGAATTTATACAGTTCCATTATGTCATAACTATCTGGTGAATACGAAAAGTATAATTTGAGGGATAATAATCATTATTTCTTCTGGTTGTAATAATGTTTCATTACTTTTTTGCCCGGAGTCAATCCCTGAGTTAGACCAGGCCTTTTTCTTTTGCCATTATGAAGTTTCCTTTCATTATCTCCTTCACACATTTGTAAATTTGATGTTTGTTCTTTTCGAACCACTATTCCCTGGGCTTGAACTACAATTTTATCTCCTTCAATTTGTTCTGTACTTTTCTGAATATCAGAATCATGAGCAAATTTACAATTATGACCAAATCTACATCTTCCTTTTCTGTAATTCCAACAGATCTTCTTACCATTTATCACAACAGTATTATTCAAATCCACCATTCTCACATGCTTTTGAAGGGCCGCTTCCTTTTCATTTTCTGCTTCAAGAAATGGATTTTTGAAAACCGAATTTGTCTGTGCACCATTCTCATCGGGTATGCCCTTGATTTTGAAGTCTGGAGTTGGTAACTTGGATAGTGTGTTAATATCTACTTCTGACCGGTCTTCTGTTTCACTAAAAACATCTGACGATCACTGATTTTTTATTTGATACAAATTATACAAATGAATTCATGAAAGCTTCCAACTGGAACTGATTCAACATTTTTTCTCTCAACTCATCCAATTAATGGATCATAGTCTTAGTCTAAAGGGCCCCATACACTTTGCGATAGTCAACGGTGATTCGCCTCAACAGATTATCCCCAGGCTTCTGTCCGAACCTAATACACTATCAGGCTTTCACCTGCAGGCGGTAAGTTGAGGTAGATATTCGTGTGTACCACATACTGCACAATGCGTCCCTGAAGGCCGCCTTGCGTTAGTCGGCCGATTAGAAGGCAGATCTAGCCCAGAACGCATAGGAATTTTGTTTCCATATTGCTCATCAGGAAACATTTTTTCAAAAGTTGCCCCAGGTAAATACTTTGAATCGCCTAATTTGCAGGGTCGATTTCTACAATTGAGATTCTTTATTTGGTTTGTAATAATTCTGTTTCTTTCAGATATTGGGAATAAAAACATAAAAAATTTCGAGCTCATTTTCTAGGTTTCATAACTTTTACCGGAATAACTTCAAAATGCTGAAATCATGATGATATTTTTCAATAACTAATTGGCAAATGCTTGACGATCTTGACGAATATACATTAAAATAATCCACAAAAAAAATCAGAATTTTTATTTAAAATATGTTATATTTCGCGATCTTCCAACCCTGAGAATTATTTCAATATTGTCTATTATTGCAGACGCTATAGTTTTTTTTTTCTGGAAAATTCCAACAAATCACCGTCCTTTCGGTTTTTGTTTCGATAAAGTTCGATGAACGAGGAAATAAACGGTTGTTTATTGTACATTTGAATGAGATGAATCGATTCAATACATGTTTCAGGCCGAAGAAATTAATAGTATGCACGCCTGAGGTCAATCACAGTATTCCTCGTACAAGAGTTAGGTGACTGTACGCTGACTGATAATATGTGAAGGGAGCTCTTCGACCAGAGACCGTCAGACCGCTCGTCAAACCGTTTCCTATGCGTTGGTCACACACTAACAGTCCGCAAAGACTGATGTCGACAGGTTTACGACTAACTGATAAATGTGTGGCTGATCTAGGAAGACTGCAAGATATTGCATAGTGTATGGAACCCATTAAGCATAAAGTCTTAAGGTAGTGCTAATCTATCAAGACTGGAATGAATTAATGCTCCCATAACAGGGTTAATGTTGTTTTATGTTTGTGACTACAGACTACGCAAGGTCAACGCACACTTATCGGGCTACGCCGAAACGGAATTTTATTCCCCTGCGCTCTTACCGGCAATTCCGTTAGCGGCAACGTCAGTTCAATCAGTTTTTCGGAAAATTGAAGAATAAACAACCCGACAAGAGGACTGCCCTGCATTTTTTCCATATCAGCACAAAAAGTATGCAATAAGATAAAAATAATATATTGTTTCAGTAAATTCTTGAATATGTTTGAAATTTCGGTATGATGAAAAGAAGGTATCGATCTGAGATCAACCATTCGGAAACAGTCAGCAAAGTATTATTACCCAAATTCACCTTTTTGTTTTATTTCTCCTACAATTTTCTTCCTGCAATTGCTTTTCCTTTGATGATGAGTTATTTCTTTTGCTCAAATCATCAAATTGAGCAATTCTCTGTTTGGTCTAGTGTCCTAGGGTAATAGTTGAGGAAAGAGAGCTCATAACACTCTAACTTTTATGGAAAAATCATTCTCAACAATTAAGTACTCGCTTCTAGTTTTTTCAGAAAAAACACTACCAAATTTCAATTCGAGAGGAAAGAGCAAGCATCTTCAAACTTTCAGGAAACGTCACGCAACAAAATGCGATGATTAAGTTCATTAATGGGCGAAATCAGCCAAATGGTTTCGGAGTTAGTCATTTGAATTTTTGAGATTGTTTCCCCAATATCTATGAAACTACTTGAGCGATCAAATTGAAACTTTGTAAATAGTTGAAACTCACCGACACCCAAATTTGTATTACACTTTTTTCTCCAGAAAACCAGATTTGAACAAAATTCTGCACAGAACTGGACACAACTGTGTCATTTTCAGTTCGATGCAGATTCACTTTCGAAGATATTTGGACAAAATGTAAAATTTTATGGTTTTTTGCCTCGCTATCGTTGATATTTTCGTATTCAATCGAATATACATCTAATGATGATAAAACTTCGGTGCCCAGTTTAAATGCCGATGAACAAATTTGCGAACATTTTCGTGATGATCGCGTAATTGGAACAATTTTGCAACATACATTTTCGATTTTTTTTCGGGAACTATTCGACAGGTTCGAAAGAAAATTTGCACGTTTTCAATTTTTGGTAGAAAATATTTCCGGAATGACTCAAATAATGCTTATCCGATCATAATGAAACTTGGTATCTTGTTGAAATATCATGAGGTTCAAGTTTGTGCAGACTTTCGAGATGATCGTGTTTTTACATCAATTTGAAAAAGAAAAATTGTTCCTTGGAAACTATTTTTCAGATTTCGAACAAATTTTGCACAGACCTTGAACTCAATATTTTGCAAAATTTGTTTATGATCGTGTCATTTGAATTCGTTGCGAAAGCTGTCATATTTTTACGCACATTTGTCCAATATGTATTTTTGGAAATATTGGAAAAATAAAACATTGAGTGGGTATATCTGCGGAATCATTGGGTGGGTTTCACCCATTAACGAATTCGGGCTTTGTAATTAAGAACCTACTCTACAAGTTTCAAGTTTCTTTCGATACTTATTATGGTCACGATCGGCCGTTTGTCTTGGGGTTCAATTACCAAGGTCAAATTCGTGAATGGATAAAATTCGCCGAATGATTCCGTAGATATACCCATTCAAAATTTTATTCCCCCAATATTTCCAGAAATACAAATTTGATTGAAATCAAATAGTACTTGATTGAAATACACGAACAATGTTATTAATTATTAGTGGACATAGGCACGTCATTGGGTGTTACACAGTACTTGATAAAGAAACATTCTTACAATTGATAGATACTTATTTTGAGAGTAGTTACTTTACAGTTGATGGTCAATACCATTGAGTATTAAACATTAAAACATTAACATTGAAAGTTTTCATTTTCGACCCGACATACGTCAATGGTAGATAAAGGAATTCAAGGCGAGTCAAGATGCAGGAAAAATTTTTTTTGTTCTTTCGATACGAAGATACAGGGTGTTACGAATGTTTGGTATAAAACTTTGATAAGCGATATTTCTGAACGTGAATAAAAGGGTATTCTATTTACAGCAGGATGGGGCACCCCCACATTTTTCCCAACAAGTTAGAGAGCATCTTGACACCGAATACCCGAATAGGTGGATTGGTCGTGGCGGTCCCCATTCCTGGCCCCTAGGTCCCCCGACCCTACTGTCTTGGATCCTTACGTATGGGGCCATATGAAGCAGGAAGTCTACAAAACCCAAGTTAATACCAGAGAGGAGCTCAGGGCACGAATAGTGGCAGTTATTGATGAAGTGCGGAATAACACGCAAAATATTCGGAAAGCGAGTTTAAATTTATTGCAGCGCAGCAGGTAGTGATGCCCACGAGAGTCTCGTTTTCGAGAGTCTCGTCTCGAAAACGAGACGAGACCGTGAATTCTTCATACGATACGAGACGAGACTTTTATGAAGTCTCGTCTCGAGTCTCGTTGGTCTCGAAAGTCTCGTGAGGTGCCATTTCATTCCAATCAAAATGTAATCATGTTTTATTTTCATTGGCTGAAAGTTGATGGATTTCAACAGAACGTTTTCATATTGAATAGAATTTAATTGCAAAACTTCCAATTATTGGAATCAATCGTACTCGGAGATCGATAAGATGAATACATCCAACCAAGCATTGAGACTTTGATGATTATATTCTTTCCTTACCCATGGAAGAGTTCGATACAAATGGTGAGTGCATCGTGATAAAGATTATGAAATATTCATGTTCACTTTGAGAAACCGCAAAAATGAACTAATGGAATTCATCAAAATTTGTGTTCGATTCGTTCTCATATTCATCAGATGATTAGTGAATGTTCGATACATTCAAAAACATTAATGCAATCATATTTCCATCTCTAAATTAAATCCCTCATTACCGATTACACAAAACTACGATTACCCGATCAAGTGCTTGATTAGCGATCAACAGTAAATTATGTGCTTCATTACAGTTCCTCTTCATTTTAAAAGTTTTGTGTTTTGTTATAATGACCATCAGTAGTAGCATTAAAAAAAGATGCACCAATTTCAAAGAATAATATAAAATTGTCACTATACCGTCATTTAACAATTCGAGTTTATAAATAAAGTTGTCAAGAATGAATTCGCGTCTATATAGGTCAAACAGGTTGAACCATCGCAAAATAAGGTTCAAAGAGCTCTAGGCATCACTCAAATACTGAAAAGATAACTCCAATTTGGCGCGACATTTCTTCGAAATAAACCATACCTTCCCAGACCTGAATTATCTCGAAATGCATCATCTACAACAAATTGTGCGTTTTGAGATACTTGGAAAGTTACAAGTACCCAAATAACCAGCCAGTAAAACTCCTAAACGGACAGATGGTCCTATGGAATACCCAATTTTTCGAATTTCTCGAGAAATAAGTATGCAGAACACATTTGAAATCCTTGTTACACCACTTGAAAAAGACCAGTTCGAAAACTGTTAAACCCTTAGAAAATACAGTTATGCTAAACAAAGTAATTTCTTTCTTTTTTTTCAAACACAAAGAATCCGACAACCCTATCCAATATTTGCAACAATATTTCTACAGGGAAAGTTCTTGTAGTAGGTATAAAACATATGTTTCCCTTTGAAGAGTATCCGGGGTCTTTTTCTACAATCAGTGTTCTCAATGAGCCATAAGTTTCAAACGAGGATGAAATAAATCTGCAGTTTGAAATGTTTACAACCTCATTATTTCGGTTTTATTAGGAAGAGTATTTGAATTTGTGAGTCTTCAGAACGCTTGTGAGAAATGGAATAACTCAAGATTTTTTTCTAGTGGAAGTGGTAATTACAAGACAATTTCGAAACAATCTTATGTTTATGATTGTGGGTCTCTGTTGAGACAATACAGCGTGATGTGTCTGATTCGACCGATTTTACTTTTATCAATAATTTTGGCATGGCCATTCGATTTTGATGACATTTTCACTGTAGCACAATATAAATGAGCATATTCAAAAATTCTAAATTTTTTTTCAAAATACGCTGTTAGTATTGTAACGATTTCCGATTGATTGTGCAGGTTTAAAAGCACCCTGTATATTGCGTTTCTGAAACTCCTTTTTAGGTTTTAGATTCTACCGTTATGACTCACTATTCAGGTGTATCCAATTTTTTGGCAAACCTCCAGAAAAAAAATTCAAAAGAGGAAAATTTTAAAATTCCAACTGATTCTACTTTTATTGATAACTTTGGTATGGCTTATTTCATTTCGATGAAATTTTCAGTGTATTACAATATGAATGAATACAATAATTTCAACTTATTTCCCGAAATACAGGGATGATATGTTGATAATTCGAGATTAACGTTGCAGGTCAAAAAAACACCCTTTACATTGGATTTCTGAAACTTCTTTATCCGTTTCAGATTCTGCCATAATGAGTTATTATTCAGGTGTCTCTAATTGTTATCGAAATTTCGATCGAAAGCAGTGACTTCAAGGTAGTATACGTTGAAGTTAATTTTATTCAGAATAAGGAACTAATATTTATTCATAAATTAATTGACACCTTTTTTTTTTCTTGACATCTCTAATCTATACTGATCTTATTAAAAGAACAATAATCATAGAACCAAAATAAACTAATGCTGCTGAGAATATCTCCAGCTTCAACACCTTCCCTCATTGGAATATTTTGGTTAATCCCATTTTGTTCCTTAGCATTTGAAGTCGAGGTTTGAACAAAGGTTTTGTCATTAAGTCTGCTAATTGGTCCTCTGTTGAAACTTTTTCTACTTTCATTTCCCCATCTAAAACTAGTTCACGCACAAAGAAATGCCTTATATGTATATGTTTAGTGCGTCTGTGAAATTCTGGGTTTTGACTCAGCTTAATAGCAGCTTCATTGTCTACCATCAATGTTGGAACTGACTGAAAACTGAGTATTTCTTTGAACAATCGCTTTAGCCATTCTATTTCCCGTGCAGCTTCACTAGCAGCCACTATTTCAGCCTCTGTTGTGGAAATTGCAACAGATGTTTGACGCTGACTGAGCCAAGATATAGCTCCACCAGCATACATGCATAAAACGCCAGAAGTTGAGCGTCCTGTTTCACAATCTCCTCCGTGGTCTGCATCACTGTAGGCCACTAACTCATCTCTTTCCTTCGACTTGTAGCTAAGTCCAAGATCCATTGTGCCCTTCAGATAACGAAATATCCTTTTAACCTTAACACAATCTGCGTTCGTTGGATTTTCTAGCTTTCTTGAGGCGACACTGACTGCATAAGTCTATGTCTGGCCTCGTACTTGTCATTAGGTAAAGTAAAGCACCAACTGCCTCTCGATAAGGAAAAGTTTTGTTCAATTCTACATCTTCCTTCCCTAATTGAGAAACTTCTTTTACAATTGGAGTTGTTACTGGTTTGCAGTTTGACATGCCATATCTTTCAAGAATTTTCTTTGTATAAGAAGATTGATTCACTTGAATGGTACCGTTCTCTTCTTTCTGAATCTGGAGCCCAAGAAAATAGGATGCCGGTTTTATTGTTATCTTGAATTCTTCTTCTAAACTATAATATTCAAAAACTCATTTTTCATGGTATCATTGCTGCAAGCTAGTAATCCATCGTCAACATAGAGAGCTAACAATAACATGTCAGTTCTTTGTTTTTTGATAAATAAACATGGGTCGGCATCAGATCGTCTAAATCCTCGTTTTTCAAGAAAATCCCTGAAACGTTTATTCCAACATCTTGGAGCTTGTTTTAATCCATACAAACTCCGTTGGAGTTTACAAACCATGCCGCTTGTATCTATGAAACCTTCAGGTTGTTTCATGTACACTTCTTCGTCTAAATTACCATAGAGAAAAGCAGTACATACGTCAAACTGTGTAAGAGACATATTTTTACTCGCAGCTATGCTTAATAGTGACCTTATTGTTCCTCCTTTTGCCACTGGACTATACGTTTGGTCATAATCAACCCCCTTCTTCTGAGAGTATCCTTTTATAACCAGTCTAGCTTTGTACTTTTCAACAGAGCCATCAGGATTCGTTTTTAGCTTGAATACCCATTTGCAAGGAATCGCCTTTTTTCCAGGTGGTAATTCTTTCAAAATCCAAGTATTATTTTCCTTCAAAGATTGTAACTCCTGCTTCATTGCTGTAATCCAGTGTTCTTTTTCATTACAAGTTATGGCATCCATGTAATTTAAAGGTTCATTTGATTCACATATTTCTGCAGCAACTGTCATAACATAATCATCAAAACGTGATGGTTTTCTAATGGTCATTCTGTCCCTTAACGCCTGTCTGATTTCTTCAGTACTCTGCTCACTTTCTTCAACTATTTCTGTAGGTAACTCTCTTCGTTCCAGATTTTGATTATCTTCTTCAATTAACTCTTGATCATGTTCATTGTCAGAATTTGATGATTCAAGGAAGTTTTCCCCTTTGTCAACAACTCTCAAGTAATCAAAATTATTTTGAAGTCCACCATTTTGACTTTCAGTCTGTTGACTATTTGTTATTGGCAAAATTTCACATTCATCAAAAATGACATCCCTTGATCTTACTAGTCTCTTTTGATCTATAGACCATATCCGATAACCGTCGTCATTTTCATAACCCATAAGAATACCTTTAGTAGCTTTCTTTTCCATTTTCTTCCGATGCATCTTAGGAATATGAGCATAGCAACTACTACCTATGATTTTCAAATGACTCAATTTTGGTTTCTTATTGAACCATATTTCATAAAGAGATAATCCTTCAACACCTGATTTACTGGTGCGATTCAGAATGTATGTCGCTGTGTTGACTAATTCTGCCCAAAAACTCTGATCAAATATTCCTTCTCTAGCATGCATTAAGGCTCTTGCTGTTTCAACAACAGTTCGGTTTTCTCTTTCTGCACACCCGTTCTGTTGTGGTGTATATGTCATGATTAGTCTTTGTCGTATGCCATAATGGTTTAGCGTTTTTCTGACTCTATTATTGTCGAACTCACCACCATTATCTGATAAAACTTCTTTCACACCATAACCTGCAGCTTTAATTTCTTCTAGGACAATGTTCAAATTATCTATCACTTCTGATTTGTGTTTCATGAAATATATAAAACGATATCTGCTATAATCATCCTTGAATAAGACATAATATCGATAGCCGGATTTGGATGGGTCAAATGGACCACATACATCTGTATGTAAGAGTTCACCAGGTGCTTTGGCTCGACATCTTGTACCAAATTTGAGTACATGAGCTTTCCCATAGATACAACCTTCACACATTTCACTATCGAGATTGAAATCTAATCCCAGTTCTCTTTTCAATATTGTTTTTACATATCTCTTATTTTGATGTCCAAATCTTTCATGATATAACTGCAAAACATTATCATTATGAACTGAATTAATTTCTTTCGAATTTTCTGGCTTTAAGGATTTCATTTTAAGTTTATACAATCCTCCTGAACAATTTCTGGATCCAACAAGTATAACTTCTCCTGATAACTTGAAATAACACTTTTCTGTTGTTGAAACAAATTCACTGTCTGGATTTTTATCTTGTGCTGACAATGTTGAGAACAAGTTTTTCTTGATACTAGGAACATACCATACTTCAGTCAGAGGAAAAACTTGAATTCTACCATTCACGTTTGTTTTTACTCTAATTGTACCTTTTCCTAATGCCGGTACTGACTCTCCGTTTGCTGTAGTTATTTGGTGATGATTGTCAAATGGTACATAGCTCTCAAACACATTATTTTGGTTGGTAATGTGATTAGTTGCACCATTGTCGACGTACCAATTTTCTTCATCTTGTTCACACAACAATACAACATTGGAAACGGCTAGTAATGAAACATTGTTCTTCGTATCACTTGCTCTATTAGTTTTGTCAGGTTTTGGTGGCTTACCATCTGCCTTCCATTTCAGACACTGTCTTATTTTATGTCCTCGTGATTTACAGTATTTACAAAATAGATTGCTTCTTTTGTTTACTGTATACAAAACTTGTTTAGTCTCAATTTTGCTTGATAATGCCTTTTCATAAGCAACCAATTGATTTGTCAAGTTATCTATTGTTCTTTCTTTGTTTGATATGAGCATCCAACTTGACTTGAACGAGAAGTAATCAGAAGGTAGAGTTTCTAGTATTTTACAGATAAGTAAAATTTCAGGTAAATCACATTTACACTCATTTCCAGCAGTCATTTTGTCCTTCAAAATATCTTTCTGAAGTTTGTCCCAAAGATTCTTCAGTTTTGATGTATGTGTGGCTATATCATCATCTGCTTGTTTTACATAGCTGAAGAATTGCATGCATAGGTCATAGGTCTTGTCCTCGACATTGCCATCATAAAGCCTGTGCAATTCTAGCCAAACTTCTCTAGCGGATGTGAAACGCATTACTTTTTCTAAAGTTTCTTGTGTCATATTTAGAGTCAGAATTAGTAAAGCATTATTATCGGCTTGATTGAAATCTGATAAGTCTTTCTCGTACCTGGTTTTATCAACAGTTGTAGCATCTTCTGGTAAGGATTTAGGGGCTTTTAAATTTCCTTCGATAACCTCTAGACCGCCTTTAATTCCTCTTAACAAAATGCACAATTTATATTTCCAGGTTGACCAGTTTGACTTCCCCTCTAGCAAACCAATTTGTATTTTGCTTGTATCCATCTTCTGATTTTAACTCTCTTTCAATTTGTAAATATCTTCTCGTTTATTCTGTTTCTTCAACCTGAACCACGCTCTGCTACCACGTTGAAGTTAATTTTATTCAGAATAAGGAACTAATATTTATTCATAAATTAATTGACACTTTTTTTTTTTTCTTGACATCTCTAATCTATACTGATCTTATTAAAAGAACAATAATCATAGAACCAAAATAAACTAATGCTGCTGAGAATATCTCCAGCTTCAACAGTATAACTGTATCGTCCAAGGATTATATTGCTCATATATTCTGTATAGAATCATGCAATTCAAAAACTTACTTAATTTAATTGTTTTGCACACCTCCGATGCCCTATTGCAGGATTATTGGAATAATGTATTCATTTACACATATATGAAGACATTTTCTGAATCAAATGATTCAACGCAGAATATGAGTAATTAAATATAAATTACGAAACATAGAACTTAGGAACCGCTTGGAATATACAGCTTTATTACCTTTAGCAGAATATTCCCACTGCTTTGAAGCGAAATTTCGATTATGTTCTTCTATGAAAATTCTTTCTCGGAAAACCGAAGGTATGCCGAAAAAATTAAAAACGTCTGACTAATGACTTATTATGCTTGAATAGGAATCTGATAGCGAAGTTTTGGAAACTCAATGTACAGGGTGTTTATTCAACCTACGTACTACACTAAAAATTTCATCAAAATTGAAAGAGTCATACCAAAATTATCAATAAAAGTAAAATCGATTGAAGCAAAATTTCGAAATTGTCTTTTTTTGAAAACATTTTCTCGGAAAACCAGAGGTGTGCCAAAAAAAAAATAAAATGCTTGAATAATGACTTATTACAGCAGAATCGTAAAGAGATAGCGAAGATTTGAAAACGCAATGTACAGGATGTTTTTTCAACCTGCAAAATTATTCTGAAATTATCGCACCAACCGGGTATTTTGCAAAATGTTTTAGAATTATTGAATGTGCTCATTCATACTGTACTTCACTGATAATTCCAGCAAAGCCGAATGAGGCATACTAAAGTTATCATTGAAAGTAAAATCGGACAAATCACCCTGTATAGTCTCAGTAGGAATCCCCAACCATCAATCAAACATAGTCTTGAGTAGTCTAAACTTCTGCTGAAATGTGACGGTCTTTTCCGGAATCACCCTGTATATCCGCAAGTCATTAGTTTCTGAGAATAGATAGTGAGGTCATACTCGAGTACATATATTCTGTTAATACTAATCGATTTTTACTTATTCGAACTAACTGTTTCAGTATTGAATGTGCCTTCGTAACTGTCATCATTATAAGTATCAAATTGTGATGAATGCCGATTTCTATTCGAAAATGAAATTAAAACAGCATATTTTCTTCAAGCAATCCAACCCATTTCGAATTAAAAAGCTCGACCTCCATAATCACAAGCATGCATTATTCAAATCTCAATGACTCGAAAACAATTGCCCGTCGTGGCCAGTAACAAGAATATATTTTTTTAAACAAAAATTTGCGGAAATTTGATTTTTTTCATTAGAAGACATGGTGCAAGCGTATGTACAAAAAAGTTATGAAATTTCAAATGACCGAAGACATATATGTAAATGTAAACTCCTACGAAAGGGACAAACTTACATGAATTTCGACTTTTCTATTGCAAACTATTTCCACATGCCACAATTTAACTCACATATCCTAATTATTTACAAATTCATTCACGTACACAAAAAATATTCATTAAGGATGGCCACCGGCCTCATCTCGGAAACCGTTTTTCCTATAACTTCCGAAAAAAAAATCCAATGACAAAATCGGCCCCTAGAAAATGACTAAAGATATTTTAAAGTTCGTTGTATACCGCTAGAGGGCGCAATCTATCACTTGTAAAATACAATCCCATTTTTTACGAAATATTCTCCAGCTAACAGTGGTAAAAAAAATAAAATAAGAAAATCCTCTTTCTATTCCACAACTTTTGTTTCAGTAATTTTCCTATATTTCCTATTTTTTTCGGATGAGATGGATACACTTTTCTTCACAAAAAAAAACACTCTTACTTCTGTATGCGTGAACCGATTTTCACGTAATTTGATTTCATTCGAAGGCCATCAAAAGCAGGTACAGAAAAATATGGCACCAACATACCGGGTGATCCAATTAAAAACTACAGGCTGTTTTATGTCACTTCACCCTATTTGTGCGTTTTACTGGAGAATTTCAAATGCAATTCTAAAAAAAAAATTTTAACCGACTGAGAATAAGCCAAGAATTATCACCTATTGACTTGTTAAAACCGCAGACGATATCTTCGGTCATTTCGACGATATTAACATTTTTGTAAATATTGATAAGAGTTGATCAAACCTGTGAAATTCAGGAAGAATTGAGTTGTTTCATCATCTAAACAATTAGAGGAAAGGAAAAAACTCATCAAAAATGTATGTCATTCACAGAACAAGCTAATGTAGATCCAGTAAGCTTTGGCGTTACTGTTTATTTTCGGTTTCTATAGCTGTAAAATTTATTTAAGTCGATTGCATACTACTAGTTTATGATGCCTCATTATTCAAACGAAGAAGCATATGCTATGCCCAATGTTTATTTTAAATGTTTAGAAAATGCAGTAGCTGAAAGGGAATACCCGATACGACATCCTGAAAGACGTCGTCATTCCAGAAACGTATCCAAAAGATTGACACGAAG
Source organism: Myrrha octodecimguttata (assembly GCA_958510865.1). Lineage (NCBI taxonomy): Eukaryota > Metazoa > Arthropoda > Insecta > Coleoptera > Coccinellidae > Myrrha > Myrrha octodecimguttata. The sequence goes on along the minus strand of OY294060.1, from coordinate 8,981,713 downwards.
AGTTCGCGAAACAGATAAGGTTCAATATGTTGGAAGTAAAAATAGAAAACGTAGAAGTCGTAATGGGGTTAATATCATAAAAGTTTTGGCTTATGTTTATGCTGAACCACATTTAATCATTCGAAATATTGCAAGTGATTTGGGATTGAATTCTTCGCTAGTTCAAAGGATACTAAAGGACCATAAACTGCATCCATATCATGTTGTCTTGCACCAAGAATTGAAGGAGAGAGATTTTGGTCAACGACTGGACTTTTGCAATTGGTTGAAAGAAATGTTGAACGGCGAACCTAACTTACCTCATTTGAAACCAGTAAAGAGCGTGAGTACTGATGATTTGCAGTGGTTTATACGAAGGATTTTGAAATCAAATTTCGTAATGAAATTTGTTTTCTTTTTTTTGCAAGTGGGGAATTGTTACGTGTAAATTGTATGATTGGAATTTTCAAATTAAACGGGCAAGTTGACAACAGAGTTCGAGCGTATTCGACGGTGCGCCATGTGGCTGATACATATGGTTGTGCCGGTTCTCCTTCAATAATTAAATCGTCATTTGGAATCAGAATTTTCATCAAGTGACAGGAGAGAAAGTTTACAAAAAGTTATTTAACTTACCTTTTTCTGGGATTTACAAACTTCTCTTTCAACTATTTCAGGACTGCTGCCTTCACGGCAGTGCTTTTCTAGATTTTTTTCGTTATAACTCAAGAACTACTGATTCAATCATGATGAAACTTCGCAGTTAATTTGGATTTACGACGATACCAGTCAGTAAATCGCTCAACAATAAATTTACAAAGAGAATATTCGCCTTAATTGCAATCGCGGCATCATCGGCAGAAAGTATCATTAAAGTCAAAATATAGTCTGGCCAAACGTTAACGAACAGTAAAAATAATAGAGGCCCCAAGACTGATTCTTGAGGGACTCCCAAGTTAGTAGAGATTTCATGGGAGTATTGTTCGTCAATCTGTACATAAATTCTACGGTTCGATAAGAAGCTGTTGATCCAATAGAGAAAGACTCCTCTAAATCGAAAGCTCGGGAAAGCTCGAAGAATATACCTGCCATGTGATAACCTTCGTCCAAAGAGGCATAGACAAATTCAAAAAATTCGCAGCAAGCTGTTTGGGTAGACCTTCCACATGTATAACCGTGCTGGCTATTGGAGACTAAGGAAAATTTCGTCAGATAGTCGTATATTCTACCACAAATAACTCTCTCAACAATTTAAGACAGTTGGCTGAGTATGGAGATAGGTCGGTAATTAACTACACTTTCAGTATCACCTTTTTTTTTGAATTGGTACGACCCTTGCTAATTTCAGAGCAGATGGAAAATTGCCTGTACATACAAACTCATTTATGAGAGTTGAGATATGTTCAGAGATCAATGGAGAAAGTAATTTTGATATTTTAGCGGAAACATACCTGGTCCAAAGCTGTTATTCGCCGCAGGCTTTTTATTTTAGGAGCAACCTCATCTGATGATACAGGGAAAAAAAGAAGTTCAGGACAAAAAGCAATGAGTGGTACACTGATTTGACAAAGCGCCACCATAATATTCGGTAATCGAGGATTTACCAGCTTCAGAAAAATATTTGGCAAAACCCTCAGCCACTTCTCGTGGAGAAGAGATTAGTCTTTCTTCTTCAAACAACCGTATATGTTTATTTTTATTCATTTTTCGACCCAACTCACTGTTTATCATGTTCCAGACTGTTTTATTCCAGTTTGTAGTTTTTAGTAAAATGTTGTAATTGAATTCTTGTTTTGATCGTTCGAGAAGTTGATTATATTGACATTTCGTAGATTTATATAGTTCGCCGGCCTCACGCGATCTCAAGTTTTTAAATAGTCAGTGTACATCTTTTAGGCGATTTCAGGCTTCAACAATTTCAGAAGTCAGCCACTTCGGTTTTTGATTCAAGTGGGAAAAGATGCGTTTCTGTGGACAGGTAATCTCGAATGCACATCTCAATATAATGATAAACTCTTGAAACTTGGAATCAACCGATGAGCACGAGTAAACCACGTCGAAGTTTTCGTTGGAAATAAGGGAGAAAAAGTTTTTCATATTCATTGGTTCTTTGAACTGCAAAAGGAAGCTTGGGACAGAAATAGTCTAGAAGAATGACTCTGTGATCACCAATGAGCGGATCGATAACTTTCGTCCGGATGGAATGTTCACTAAGGTTAGTGACCACATAATCAACTTTACTGCTGGAGGTGTAACCATTTTTATTTGTGAACACTATAGTCGGTTCCATAGACTTCCCCACTAGATGGAAGCTAATGAAGAGATTATCCAAGATTTTCTGTGAGGGTCATCCGTAGATAGGTAATTGACATTAAGGTCACCACACAAAAAAAACAAATGGATATTGAAAGACAATAAGTAATCACATAATGGAGAGTTTTCATGGACCAATCGAAGTTTATGGAAGAGACAAAATATAGTCTCACCCAATTTGAATTTAACAGCACAAAGTTCATAGTTCATTTCAGTAGAGAACTTGACAGTATTCAAACATTGAACTACATACTCAGATTTCACGTAGATAGCACATCCGCCGTGTTCAAGAGTTGGTCTACAATAGTAGGCTCCCAATTGATAACCAGGCAGCACCATATAGGGCATCTGTTCAGTCGAACACCAGTGTTCAGCTACACTCACCACGCCTGGATTGCAAGAACTGAGCAGGACCTCCAGGTTGAGTAGTTTATTTGAATTGAGGCATTGAGGATTCAAATGCATTACTTTGAATTTTCTCGTAGGATGAAGGATATCACAGTCAGGAACACCTTCGCGTTCATATGTGGGTTCTAAGACACGTGAACTGACTCCTGATGACGCCTTGAAAAAAACTTGTTAATGGTCACCCCCTCAGGCCATAAGGTGTGGTCCATTATCTGAACGAGAAATTGAGATGGGAATGAATAAATGTTTGGTTGTTTTCACTTCAACTTCTCACAACTAGATTCAGCAGCCGGCAGTATCCCATTCAGAAACTTTAATATATCCTCAGGTTCAGTAGAAGGTCTGAGACGCGAGACATGAACATAAGACATGGTTTTTTTGGGGGCGCTTGTGAGTGCATTCGATCTGGATGTTCCAATAATTCTGGTGTTCTGGTTCATACGGGATGAGAAACTGCCAACGACTGATCCAATTCAGGCTTATCTGCATCAAACACAGTTTTTCTCCTTGGAGCTGTTTTCTTAGCCCCAACCACAGTCCAATCCGAACTCGACGTAGTAGGTTCAGCAGTGGATACAGATTTCATTCTTGTTTCCTTGTGGCTTAATTTATGAGGATCCCCTGTATTGCGAACAACAGAAGAAACTGAATCGGTGTTATTTGTTGTCACATGTGATCTCAGTTTATCAGTGAGGGAATTCCGATCAGATGGCGCTAATGATGACTGAGGTTTTTTGTCCTTTATTAACGTTTCCATTGTAACAATGAGTGAATGTATTTGTTTATTTTGTGTAACGATAATATCCTTCAATTGGGCTATTTCGGAAGGTAGAGGCAAGAGTGCCTCATCGATGGCTTGTTTTAAAGATGAATTGATTTTATCGACATTACCAGCATACTCATTAAATTCTGTATGAACCTTCGAACTGTTATTTTTCGATTAAGTACTGGATATCAATTCGATCTAATTTGTATTTTCGGAAATATTGGGAAAATAAAGTTTTGAATGGGTATATCGGCGGAATCATTGGGTGGATTTTACCCATTCGCGAATCGCGTTTCTAGGTTGTTTCTTTCGGAATTCATTTTGTTTACGGTAAGCCGCTAGGGCGACCGTAAACACACTAACTTCCAGAAGAAACTACTTAGAAACTCGATATTTGTAGAGAAGGTTTGGGGCTTAATTACGAAGGTCGAATTCGTAAATGGGTAAAATCCGTCCAATGATTCCGTAGATATACCCATTCAAAATGTTATTTTTCCAATATTTCCAAAAATACAGATTAGATCGAATTGAAATCCAGTACTTTATCCAAAAAAACCTGAATATCAGTGTTACACCGCTACCTTCTTCTTTCAGCGCCTTGTTGCAATGTTGTTGTTGAATATAGAATCTTTTTCATCAAGTTTCCTAGACAACCGTTTTCCAGCAGTATTTTTTCTAATTGTTTTATGTTTTTTTTCATCAGTGATTGATGGCAAATCAATTCTATTCTTTGTTTTATTTGAGTTATTGTATTAATCTTTATTTTCATATTATGACTACAGTTGTAGTGTATGATCCTGTTTTATGCTGTTGGTTTCTTATAACAGTCTAATATCACACGTTGCGCATATCAGACTGTTATAAGAAACCAACAGCATCAAACAGGATCATACATACATAAATCACTGCTAGAAAAGAACATGAAACAATTAGAAAAAAACTGCTGGAAAACGATTATCCAGGAAAATTGATACAAAAGATTCTATATTCGACGACAACATTGCAACCAAGTGCTGAAAGAAGAAGAGTAACACAGGGAATCAGGAAGTACTTTACTGTTCATTACCAAACATTGAACAATTAACAGATAAGTTGGAGAGAGAACTCGGGAGCGATAATACCAAGATATCTAGGAAATAAACACATACAGTGGGGAATCTTTTTACGAGAACAAAAGATAGAGTGGAAGTGCATGAGCAGTCATATGTTGTGTACAAAATACCATGCGCATCTCTACACTGGTTACCAGTTCTTTCAAATATTGTACCGCCCCATATTCGTAAACAGGTTGCAATAATAAAGTCTTGGGAACCGGTCATGGTAGCTGTAATAGTTTCCTCTTCGAATGGAATTCGGTCGAAAGTCCAAGGTGCGAATGCGGAGAAGAAGAGGAAACAATAGAACATTTAGTTAAAAGTTATCCAATATATGAAATTAACGATGGTTTCGAGGCAATTCATTCAGTGGCTGATTCTTTTCACTAGTTCTTATTGGTTTTTTCATCTCCTTTTTTTGTTTTCAGGTCGGATTTCGAGATATCGACCTGCAACGAATAGGAAAGAAGAAATGTTGTTGATCAAAAAGAAGCCCTCCAATAACAAACAACAATTTCACTACACTTATACGGGGAGACAGAATTTCTCCTGAGGTTTTTATCTATGCTCTTGTATCATACGTAAAAATTATTATATTATTATACCCTATATATCCCTGTTAACATCTCCTAGGCTAATTCTGTGATAACACATATTGTTTGATAAAAAAAATGTACCGCTCATCTTAAAAAAAATATACATGTATATAATCTGATGGTAAATCTATTATATCACAAACATCAACATCTATAGGCGATTTCGGAAACTTGATCGGATTAACACGGGTAACTTACCCGGGTCACTCAAATGACAGATGTTGAATGCTCTATCTGTCATTTGAGTGATCCGGGTAAGTTACCCGTGTTAATCCGCTCAAGTTTCCGAAATCGCCTTATGTAAATCACATTTTTAACTTCATTAAAAACTTATCTACTCACACAAAATGAGGTTATTTTTATGAGTTTATTCGGAATTTAAATTTTATTTTCTGACTTTTCACATAATACGCCTTTTTCTGTTTCAATAATATCAAGTTAAACTGTCAAATTGTCACCCTTATCCTATCATGCCAAATGTTTCAGTTATTCTTTTTCTTCCCTGTCATGCCATCGAAACTGTATTCAGTGTTTATTCGTCTAGTGGTACCATATATGTGTCTCTGGGTCGTCGCCAGTTCTGCGATATCAGATAAGTGTAGATGTTATTAAATCCATTGGTGTCAGTTTTTTTAATCATTGAATTTATCTCCTCATTTATGCAGTACATTTCCAAGAAAATGCGTTTCTTGTAGTTCTTTTCTTTTGCCATTATGGTCACCGCTTCTAAGTTGATTGGGTGGTTTTCATCATTACTATGCTTGGCTAAAGCACATCTCTCCGGATGATAATTGATGTCACTTTTATGTCCTGAGATTCTATTTTCAACTAGTTGTGGCGTTTGGCCCACATATGTTTGTTCACATTGTGCGCATGGTTTTGGCTCAATACTGCATGGACTATGTTTTAGATAAGACCCTACCAAAATTGAAATACAAGCCCTTTTTCTTAAAAAAATTTGTCGGTGATAAGAGGTGATGCGCAATGTGTAATATTAGACTGTTATAAAAAAACCAACGGGATCGAACAGGATCATACACTACAATTCTAGCCACAACAAGAAAATTAAGATTAATACAATAACTCAAATGAAACAAAGGATAGAATTGATTTGCCATCAATCACTGATAAAAAAAATATGAAACAATTAGAAAAAACACTGCTGGAAAACGGTTAGCCAAGACACTTGATAAAAAAGACTTTATATTCAACAACATTGCAACAAAGTTCTGAGATAAGAAGGGAGCGGAGTAACACAGATAATCAGGAAGTACTTTACTGTTCATTACCAAACATTGAACAATTGACAAATAAGTTGGAGAGAGAACTCAGGAGTGATAATACCAAGATAGCTAGGAGATATACACATACAGTAAGAAAATTATTTACAAGAACAAAAGATAGAGTGAAAGTGCATGAGCAGTCAGATGTTGTGGAATTCCACAATTCTTTGATATGATTCTGTGGAGTGATGAATCAACACTGAAGCAAGTTGGATAGTATAACATGCACAACCTGCACAGCTAGCAAACTTTGAAACCTCATTTTATGAGAGAAGGCAGGTGGCACCAGTTCAGAATAAATTATCAGACCGGAGTATCGAATGGACGGATAACTGACCTTTTCGATCTAACACGCAACTTAACTTCGACGCCACCTATCCAGATAAATGGATTGGCTGTCTGAAGCCCATTTTATGGCAACCGCAATCCCTGGACCTGAATCAGTTGGAATTCTTTAACTGTAGTAGCCTTAAAGAGAAGGTATACTCCGTGCCAGTCAGAAATCTTGAAGAGTTTAGTAACTGTGTCCAGAAATCTACTTCAAAGATTTCCAATCAGTGTCATGCACGACTTCTGAAGAGAGAAAAAATTCGAAGAAGTGACGCATGTATCAGAGTAGGTGGTGGATATTTCGAACATTTATTATACTGATGTGGATATTGTTCATACCAAATATCACATCACAATATTACTTCTTTCTAACTACCAAATCTAATCAGTTTTAAGAAACAAACTGATTACAACTTCGTTTCCCTGGCTAATTGGAATGAATGAGTTTTCATCACTATGTGATATTATTTTTTATGAAGCCCTTATCATCACTTACACTTCGTTTTTCAGTTCAATTTGCTCCTTCTGTGTAATAATAGTAATAACTTCCAATTTACATAATTTATGAAGGCGCATTGTACCATTTTGAAATCTACATAAAAGGCGCATGTACTTTTTCAATTCAATCTTTATACATATTTTTTTTTTCACCATGAATGATCAAACTTTCTTATCAATGCAGTTTTGCCAAACTATCATAAGCCGCTACGTAGTCCGTTGCGGCTTACGATAATTTCGCAAGAATGTATCAAGAGAATGAAATATGTTATGATGAATTTGAGGTTGGATATTTTTACCAAAAAAAAAGACGACAGTTATTCATACGGTTTTTTCATATCCATTGGCATTTCAATGTAGAATATTTTACTATGAACTAGCTGATGGATTTAATTTTTTTGTGAGCATGTTACACAGAAACACCAAGTGGTGTATTTAACATCATTATTTCATTTTGAAAAAAAAAAGTTCATTTTTGAATCAGATATTCGAAAATAATGAACATTTTTTGAATGAAAATGACCTTTTGTTCCCTTGTAGCCCAACTGCCTCTATATAAACCAACGATCTTATCTTCATTTACGACATGACGAAACTTTAACTTAATTAACACAAAATATTCTTATGGGTATTATTGACAATAATAGAAAATAAAATTTGAGTTCAAATAGGCTTCTGGGGTTGAAATTTCAACCCTTAACTTTTTGGCATGTTTTTCGATAGGAAAACGTAATACCTTCATCACTAAATAATTCACACAAAATAATCTTATGGGTATTATTTTCGATAATTCTCAATAATACCCATAAGATTATTTTGTGTGAATTATTTAGTGATGAAGGTATTACGTTTTCCAATCGAAAAACATGCCAAAAAGTTAAGGGTTGAAATTTCAACCCCAGAAGCCCATTTGAAGTCAAATTTTATTTTCGATAATTGTCAATAATACATTTCGCAAGAATGTATCAAGAGAATGAAATATGTTATGATGAATTTGAGGTTGGCTATTTTTACCAAAAAAAAAGACGACAGTTATTCATACGGTTTTTTCATATCCATTGGCATTTCAATGTAGAATATTTTACTATGAACTAGCTGATGGATTTGATTTTTTTGTGAGCATGTTACACAGAAACACCAAGTGGTGTATTTAACATCATTATTTCATTTTGAAAAAAAAAAGTTCATTTTTGAATCAGATATTCGAAAATAATGAACATTTTTTGAATGAAAATGACCTTTTGTTCCCTTGTAGCCCAACTGCCTCTATATAAACCAACGATCTTATCTTCATTTACGACATGACGAAACTTTAACTTAATTAACACAAAATATTCTTATGGGTATTATTGACAATAATAGAAAATAAAATTTGAGTTCAAATAGGCTTCTGGGGTTGAAATTTCAACCCTTAGCTTTTTGGCATGTTTTTCGATAGGAAAACGTAATACCTTCATCACTAAATAATTCACACAAAATAATCTTATGGGTATTATTTTCGATAATTCTCAATAATACCCATAAGATTATTTTGTGTGAATTATTTAGTGATGAAGGTATTACGTTTTCCAATCGAAAAACATGCCAAAAAGTTAAGGGTTGAAATTTCAACCCCAGAAGCCCATTTGAAGTCAAATTTTATTTTCGATAATTGTCAATAATACCCACAAGAATATTTTGTGTGAATTTAGTGTCGAAGGTATTACGTTTTCCTATCGAAAAACATGCCAAAGAGTTAAGGGTTGAAATTTCAACCCGAGAAGCCCATCCGAAGTCAAATTTTATTTTCGATAATTCTCAATAATACCCATAAGAATATTTTGTGTGAATTCAGTGATGAAGGTATCACGTTTTCCCATCGAAAAACTGACCCAGAAGTTAAGAGTTGAAATTTCAACTCTGAAGCCCATCCGAAGTAAAATTTTATTTTCGATAATTTTCAATAATACCCATAAGATTATTTCGTGATGAAGGTATTACGTTTTCCTATCGAAAAACATGCCTCAATGTTAAGGGTTGAAATTTCAACCCCAGAAGCCCATCCGAAGTCAAATTTTATTTTCGATGATTTTCAATAATATCCATTAGAGTATTTCGTGTGAATTTACTGATGAAGGTATTACGTTTTCCTATCGAAAAACATGCCAAAAAGTTAAGGGTTGAAATTTCCACCCCAGAAGCCCATCTGAAGTCAAATTTTATTTTCCATAATTCTCAATAATACCCATAAGAATATTTTATGTGAATTTAGTGATGAAGGTATCACGTTTTCCCATAGAAAAACTGACCCAGAAGTTAAGGGTTGAAATTTCAACCCCAGAAGACCATCCGAAGTCGAATTTTATTTTCGATAATTTTCAATAATACCCATTAGAGTATTTCGTGTGAATTTGGTGATGAAGGTATTACGTTTTCCTATCGAAAAACATGCCAAAAAGTTAAGGGTTAAAAATTGAACCCCTGAACCCTATCCGAAGTCAATTGTTTTCTCAGAAAATTCTAGATTTCACCCTAAAAATATTTCTCCCAAATAAGGTTATGAAGTTATTCCTGATATTGTTGCATTGTCCATTGATTTCAGGTCGACATCGATAAATTTACCAGTAGTGTATAAATCGAACCTGATTCGAATAATTAATGTCCGAGTTCCCTTTATTACTCATAGAATACATCTATCGAATATTGAATATCTTCAATTCACTGATTATTTCCCTATTCCCTCATTTTACATCGATTTAGTTTGATAAAACTGAATCTTTGCGGACGCCACTGATTTCGGCGTTCGGGTATTTCGGGAGATTTTCGCTGCTATATGGACGCTCTTTTTACACCAGTTCAAAACACTATGTGGTTGAATATTTTTGGAATTTGAAACTCAAGTGATTATTCATAAAAATAAAACAGGTTCCAGTAAGCGGAATGAATTAATATGTCAACTCCGCATCATTCGTTGATAGCTACTGAAGGATATGATAACTTTTGAGTTATAGAATAAGTGCATATTACCATCATTGATTGAACCATTGATAACTAATAAAACCATTTATCTTTATTGGACTTTATTCGTATTTCCCGCGCTGTTTATTCTATCATTTACCCCAAAGATGACAGTGCGGCGATGCCTAACTTCACATCAATGGGCCACGAGCAGTTTTGAGAGTTGAGAGAGACTGGAGGACCAACAATAATCCAAAATGTATTGTTTACTATGGGAACAAGCGATTTGGCTTGTGATTTTGTATTAATTGGGATATATTTGAGTGAAATATTTACTATAAATACAATTCTTGCTAGTTGATGCCGTTTTTGCATGTTGCTGGATTTAGTAAGACCGGAAATACAATTTGGAGTTTTTAGAAGTAAATCTAAATATTTAAGCTCAAATAATCAACAACAAATCGATGAAAACTACCAATGAGTTGTTGAAGTATTTTCATGTACTTAATGTACATGTTTCTATACGGATGTGGAGAGGAACTCAACTTATCCATTTTAAAAGACAAAAATAGGAAAATTCTGTTGGTTCTGACAGGGAAAATCATATTTTCTGAATTCATTCAATCTAAAAATGCATTTGTATTGTGGAAAATTAACAGATTAAATGTTACTTTCCCACTCGTAAGTTACATCAGTAAAGAACATAGGATGGAAACTAGACTCCAAAATGAATAGAACTTGAATAAGAGAGGATTGATTCAACACATTGACATTTAGGTATGCAATGAAATTAAATTTTGAGCTAATTTTCATGTTTAGTCATGTAATATCATGAACAATGTTTTGGTAAGGCAAGCCCTATGATTCCAGGTATGAAATCTTTAGAAATCATAAGTTCTTAATGAGCATTTCTTTATTACTTGAACATAGCAGGATTTATTCAAAATAATTCCATTCAAGTATTTAATGCAGTCAAATTTTGAGCTGATTCTCACGTTATGTGCAGTATTATTAGCGACAATGTTCTGTTTGGGTATGCCGATTGATTCCAGGTAAGGAATTTTCTGAGAATCGTCAGTTTTTGATAAGCATTCGTATGTGATTTTACAAAGAAAAAGGCTAAATCATTACTGATCGGCATTTTAGCCAAATGTAATCACCATTTAGAAACAAAAACCATCCACTGTGTCAAAACACTATTCGTATCTACTACAACCAGGAACACCTGGCCGTTTCTATGAAAGAAGAAGTTATTAGCACGAATATATCACAGATTGTAGCAATATTTTACCTCCATATTAAAGTAACATGGTGCCTATATAATAAACTACAACACGCAGAAAGAGGGCAAACTGAACTAACGAAAGGTCTGTTTATGAAATCAGTGGGTAATTCCATATTAAGTACAATGAATTTATACTATCCTTATGGAAAAAAAGTGAATATATATTTCCAAAGTTTCCAAATAATTACAAAATCACGAGAAAAATCGCTTTTCACCATAGTAAACACGCATTTTAGGTTATTATTGGTCCTCCAGTCTCTCTAAACTGTCAAAGCTGCTCGTGAAATTTGAGGATTAATGGTGTTTTGATATTTTCTATTATTTTCAATGAAATATTGAATATTATCGCGAGAAAGTGCTACTTATGATTGAAGAAAGGTTCGAAGGTGATTTATGATCTATAAAAGGGAAGTGATGGACGGTTTATATCGTGGAAAATGCGAACTGAAGATGACATTTTGGAACTTTGGGGGCCCATATCTTCGAAACTAAGTGAGAGCACCAGCTTTTGATTGCAGATTTGTATTCAGGAGACTTAATTGAATATAACAAGCCAAAAACTGGATAAATATATGCTGGACTCCGAAATTTTAAGGTTTAGCGAATTTGGTGCTAATTCGACTACCCAAACTAGATTACATATGCCCTGGTAAGATGCATAAATTGGTCCTTAACAGTTCAGCACTTCCTTAAGACGAAGACTATAATTCATAAATTAAACCTTATAGGCTATACATAAATAGAATACCAAGAATAGGAGATTTTATTATTACCTTTTATCAACATCAGATGCTGAATTTTCTTCATTTGAATCCGATGAATGGTCGTAATCTGGTACCAAAGACATTTGATTTGATTGTCACTTACTTCGCCGATAACAAAATGTGGTGTTTATAATTTATTATCATTAAATGTTATATTATTAACCTGAAGTAATTCTCATCATTTATGCAAACATTTTCATTTAACCTACCTAGGATAAATGACACAGAATACAAATAAATAATAAACGATAAAGATGCATAGAATATGGAATAAGTCACAGAACATCAGAATATTAGTGTAGTGTGTAGTCATAGATTACTTGTGTATTATTCATTCATTCTTTCACTCCAGTGTCCTCGGTTACAAGTAGATTTGGATCGGATCTCCGTGAGGATTTGAATATAACGAGATTAAAGGGATGATGTTTTGATTGGAAAGCTGATATTTAGACCAATACAGGTTGTTCCTGAATTGGGAATACAAACGAAAAGGGGAGATTCCTTCAAAAAAAAGTCCAAAAAATATGGGAAACAATACCCATATTATCAAAATAATCTGATGTTTCATTTCCCACCAAGTTCATCAGTAAAATAGATTTTCACAGGATCAAGGAAAGAAGTTTTTTGAAAAAACTCAATTCAACTGATGCCGACTTTTCGCGGATATATTTCAACTTCTTCAGGGCAATGATATATCCGCGAAACGTCGGCATCGGCTGAATTGAGTTGTTTCAAAAAACCACTTTCCTTCATCCTATGAAAATCTATTTTAATGATGAACTTAGTAGAAAATGAAATATCAGATTCTAATACCCATATTATTGCATTTCATAGTCAAAATATGAACATATAAGGAGTGAAACTAATAACCAAATTCTTTCCAACCCAGTTAAGTAATAGGGAAAATCTTCAGACGTACAGATTTGTCACAATAATATGAATTTATTCATCCAAATCATCATCACAAATGATGAAGAGAAAACGATTAAACAGCATCACAATTAATTAGATTAAACAACTAAATATAATGATAACGATCATTCCTTTTAATATGTTTCTCGATTTACAAGTGCTTCGAAATAGAAACTGGAAAAACATTATCGCCAAAAGATACAAGCTTTCTTTTTTGATCAAATAATGATTGAAAATTGGTCACCGTATTTCTGCCGTATATTTCATTTTCGTTTTTCTCGAATCTACCGTAAAATACCGTAATTTGGAAGTGGCAACGCCGTAATTCCGCCCCAATGAACTCTATATTATATAGTAATATAGAGTTCTATGTTCCGCCCAGAGATGTTGGAGACACTGATGTAACCACAATCTGTAGTGAGCTGTGGTTACAGCGGCTCTTAAACAATGCTCGTGTAGTCAGTGCTGCTCCAAGGCGGTTTTTGTTTGTACGAATATGACAGATGAAAATGTATGCTTTTTGCTAGGATTTGTATAGCATCAGAATAAATGACATCCTCATTTCTGATTTGAACACAGAATATAGCAGTTTGCGCATGCATTACGTTCGGGTTCTCATCCGGATTGTAGTGGAAGAAAAACTTCTGTTTGCGTTGGCAGAAGAGAGGGATGTTTTTCAGGTCTTATATATATATTGCCTGTGGTTCAATTAAAAATATGCGAAAGTCGCACTATGTAGATAATATATAAATATTCTTAGGGATACTTCTTTCCACTTATTTTTTTTTTGTAAAAATCGTTTTTCTGAACTTACTCCATTACTTAAATTATATTTCAAAATGAACCAACAAATTATCGATTGATATAATAATGAATTTTTGATGATGAAAGCATTGTTTAATGACAATAATGAAAGTATTTCAGATATGTGCTTTTCAGAAAAAAATTCATTAGAAACATTATCATTATTCAATATAGGAAGAGGACTCTTGCATTCATAGATTTGTTTAAGAAATAGACATCCCAAGTGTGAACAATGGAAATAAAATCCATTAGATTATCCTGGGAGGTCGTAGCGAAGGAGTTACCCTCAATAACAAAAATTTATCTTTAACAGTTAATCATTTCCTCAACAAATACAACAATCAAATCAAAAACCAAATCAACACGACGTCGAAAAATCAGGTTTACCATTTAAATCGTTGACAGTCACTCTACACTTGTGCTTACTACCAAATTCTGAAGAAGTTCGGACTCTAACGTCCGAACTCCTCACACAGTTCTAGAATAGTTCGGAATCGATTCTGAAAATAACCAAAACAGGATTACTCAAATCCTGAACCGATTCTGAAATGAACCAAAACACAAAATTGCAATCGCGCATGCGGAACCGTTCCAGAACAGTTCTGAACTCGGAACCAAAACAAACCTTATGGTTACCTGTGGTTACAGCGCCAAAATTCGCCTCTACTCGCTAGCTATTTGTATTCTGTGCTAGCGACCCTAACAGGCAAGGTTGAAAGAATTTTGTTTGTGGCGGGAATATTTGAATTAACTGCTAGAGCTAGGTATAAGATGGAAGGTAATAATTAATTTCATATTACATTTTAAGGTACGATTCGGATCTCAGCAGTAGCTGCCTGGCAGTCGCGACCCGGCAGCGATTACCATACCGCTTCCAGGGAATTACTTGCAATACTAATGGAATTTTACTCTTTTTCAGTCATGAAAACCAAAACGACATGAAGTGAAATCAATTACATACCTATGTAATATGTGGTAATTATAATTACGTTTCTTCATTTATTTCTTCCGTTTTTATAATAAAGTGGAGATCGACCACATTTATCTTTTAATAAGTGTATTGTTAATTTTCATCAAGTAAAGGCCAAACACGAAATTCGAAAGAAGCATATACTTGCTTTTCGGCCAAATTCTTCTTCAAACTACTTTCTAGCCATCTGAAGAAACTAATGTAGTGGAACCCGTAATGCATTTATAGTGAAGTATAAATCAACCACAACTGTGCCTTAAAACAAAATTTAACTTTGGCGGTAAAAAGTTTATAACACCAACAATAAAGCAGATATAGACCGAGTTGAAATTGAGCAAACATTAATGCAGTTGAATGCATTGATTTTCTCAAAAAAAAAAAATTGATGAACAGTTCATTTTCCTTCATCTTTTAGGATTAAAAGTCGTAGTTCAGGTATTTTGTCTACACTGTAGAAGGGACAAATGATTTCAACCGAGTTGAAAGGGTCGAATCTGCATGATGATTCCGTAGATGCTATTCACAAAGTCAGCCTGGGTAGTTAAGCCACAGAATATAGAAATATTAAGTTGTTTTTGAGTTAAAAACGTTGATAATGAAAATTATAATTTATTGTCACAATACCTACAATGTAAAATTATGTTACAAATATGTACAAATCTTAGTGCATTAATTAAAATCCTCAGTTATGACATCAAGTGCATACAAAATTTTCACTTATATTTACATAATCCTTCAGTTAGATCACAAAGATAACAAAAACACAAGCCATGTGTTACTTACTATCACAGCATACAAATTATGAGTAAAATGGAGTGAGATGAAATAAGCAATAAAGAAAATGAATAAATCAGATGATAAATTTATAGAAGTATATGAAATAATGATTAATAAAATGCTGAATGTCTTATGCGGACGGGTGTTTCCAAACTAGTATAGAGAAGGTTCTAAGCTATTAAAAATTATACTAATGAACAACTTTTCATCATAATATTAGTTTTAAGTACATACACCCGTTTCAATTTAAGGCCAAGATGTGAAGTATATGGATAAAATCCTTAAATGAATAATAAAGATCAAAAAATTATACTAGCTCTTGGGGATCCATTAAGGTTCCGTTTTCATCTCCAGTAAGTACTCAATATCGAACTGGCTGATTCCTTGAACTATGTCAGTGATGATGAGGGGAACATGAAAAAAACGGGCCTAAATATATCAAAACAACTACAGAGATCCAGTGTCATCAAGACCATTTGTAGGTTGTAGTTTTTCTTGTTAACTTTCATTTAGTATTAAATTCATGATGTTTTAATATCAGTAAGAAGAACTTATTATTGAAAAGTCAACCATTACCATTCAAAACTTCACATATCAGAAAATCAAGAAACGGATTGAAGGAAGTTCTTAATATTCATAGCTGCACAGTTGGTCATAATAGAGAATCAGCACGGAGAATTTTTGAACTTTATTCCATAAATAAAGTTCATCAAAAACTTCACAGACCAAACTCGTCTACCAAATAAATAGCACTGTATTAAAAGAAAATAATTCCATAAACATAATGATTTCGTAAAATTAATTTCCTCACCAGTAATGTCAATTTATTGAAATGAGTGAAGATAGTAAAAAAATTGAAAAGGTTACAAGTTATGGGTTCTGCTTCTGCAAGAAACAAAAATAATATTTGAAAACAATTGGGACTATAGAGCAGCCACACAAACGGCCGCGTTCTGTCCACTATTTATGGCCGCAATCAGTGGCGAGAATAAGCCCTTATACGAAGTCACTCATTACAGCTACTAAGCCAATAGTGGCCGCCACTTGGCCACTAGCTTAGCAGCAATATTAATAGGATTTTGCTCAATGGCTGTTCAGACCACCGATCACTTCCAATATAGTAGCCATGTGAGCAAAGCAAATGGATTATGATTCAGAACTTCTTCGAAACAGGGTTCGCATAGAAATTCATTGGAATTGAATAATTGCTTGTATTATCTCAATTATACCCAATATGTGTTTGATGATTTCAAAATCTTGTCTTGGAAAACTGCAAAGTTGAATCAGAAATGATTCATAGCCTTATTATTTAATACTATGTCCCTGAAACATTAATTCCTACACTACAGCTGGTTATTTATACATTGAATTATAATTCACTATGAAAGATCGAAATCAGCATCAATTCTGCTGGTTCATCCTCAAGGTACCCTTTTTGAACAATTTCTGAAAGGCTACGTCCAATTATATACAAACGCATTTAGCCTTTGTGTGTGATAATTTGCTTAGAATCTAGTGTGATTCCTTCACAACATAAACATAATCTATTACATTCAAATGAAAAAAGTAGTCACGAATCATCATAAAATATGTTATAATAATACTGCATATAACAATCATTTGAAATAATCTTCTGTGGTAATTTCTGTTACTCTTTTCATGATTAAATGTTTGTCTTTCATGAACCTCCCAATATTTTACAATACTTCACGTCTTAATTTAATTAGACAACCCAAAACTGCTTTGAAGAGTATTTCGATTCAACTTTCCAATTAATGTAATTAAATCAAATATATAAATCATGAAAATTAAAGTAAAATAGTCCCAGAGAAGTATTTCACCTCATTTCTTCATAAACCTTGCGATTTGATCAGGATTCATTCCTTGGCCACTTTGTGTGTTTGAACTAGACTGTACTGTAACAGCAACTATAGGACTACCACTTGAAGTTTGTATGCGAACAGGGCTGCCTTGTCTAACACTTACACTTTGGTTTTGTAAAGCAGCAGAAACCTGACTGAGGAGTGCCTGTTGTGTTTGTGCAGTTGTTTGACCTTGTACCTTCAAACCAGCGAGAGCACTAGCTAGAGTTGAGGAAGATTGGGGGCGCAATCCAGAAGCAAGACCTTGGGACGTTGCTGCAACAACCTGAAATTGCACGTTTTCAAAAATATATCGGTAAAATAGGTCATAGTGAGTAGGAATTATTTCGACCCAATTTGGCAGGAACTTATATAAATACTAATATAGACTCAAATTAAACAGAAAAAAATAATGTCATGAATTAAGGCATTGACTCAAGTAGTTTCTTTGCAATTGAGGTAGTGTGTACTAGCAGCAACCTTTAAACATGATTGATACCTGAAAAATCTGGGTGGTCACATCGAATACACTACCTCGGCAAATCTGTGTACGCATCGTCATTTAGTTGGGAAATTGGAAAAATACGACTTTCTAACATCTCATCCACATACCTAGATATCAAACAAGGGAGTGATGTGAAAGTAGGGAAAGTGACAACAAGGACATACGTCCCACCTATTTACGTTGTCCTTCAAAAGAAAAGGAGCTGCCAGAAGCGTATGCGGTAGATATGTTGAAATGGAAAAATGACATGAAAAATGAAATGACATATAGAATTTAATTAATAATGAAACCAACAAATACTTAGGTGAATATAAAAGTTCAATACCTTTTCAGGTGTTACTGAATGATATTTTATGATTCAGATTATGTTGAATTTAATTTGGACGTTATGTAAGATTTGAAGCTGTGCCTTTCATTGGAATCATTTATATCCGATTCATCATAAGTTTAAACTGTAATTAATGACTATTTGAAGATAAATAGGAGTGAATACGTTTATAGTTATGATGCGTGAATAAACCCTAGTTTTGCTTGTGTATATTAGGTCTATGGTTCTAACTGACCATAATGAATCAATGACTTATGATAGTAAATAACTGATTTTAGCCAATCGACTTGATTACCTTCATTTACTGAACATGCTCCTGTTTAACTGTGATCTATTAACTGTTCTTGATATATTTTTGGGAGTTATTTATACTCACAGTCGATAAATGATTAGATTCATGCGAATATTCGTCGGATATAATCAGGAAATTCTTGATGAACTTCATTCAGAGAACTTTTTTAATTGGCGTCTATCTTTGATAGATTAATTGGTACATTTACAGTTGATATAAAGTAATATTCATCATGTTATACTTGTTGACTGTGAAATTGCTACCTGTTTCTTCTTTCAGAAAAGTATGATAACGCCAGGCAAGACCCAGATCGAAGATTTCTACATAATTTTTGTCCATCTTTTGTCACTGTGGATGCTTCTTCCCTTCCTCGATGAGTAGTGTTATTGTGTTGTTATTGAAGTGAAAAGTTTTATCTGAATGAGACGTAAAGATAGCTGTGAATGAGTGTTTTCCTTCTCACAAATATTTCTTATTGCAAGTAAATTGTATTTATTTGGTTCCGCCTATATAATATTCATATTGGGTTGGGTGTTTTATTCTATAACATACTTTTTACTTCTACAATGGAGTGTTGATATGTAACTTGAAAAATTATGTTATTGAATAAATTATTGTTTATAAAATCTGTTCCATAAGGAAACGAAATTTCCTTTAGAATCTTTTTTAATTTCGACCACAGCATAAGTATCAACAGAACCACAGAGGACCAATGTAAATGATATATATTTCAACAACTAGACACCCCATAGAACTATAAAGGAATGTTCCCACCTATTTTCTATGACAGGAGAGATGTCCCAAATATTGCGCACAGTATACAAGAGAGGTGGCACTTCATATATTTTGATGTTCTGTGGCATCAAAGATCAAAGGGATCTACGAGTTCCCATACCATCCATAATCCCTGGTTTGGTAGACATGTCTAGCAAGACGACATTCAACATTGTGACATTTCGCACATTTTCATAATTCTTCACTGACAACTACAGGGTCCAATGCAGTCACTGCCCACATTACAACAAAAGTTGCTTTGTCTGCTATTAGTGACGGCGCAACCTTAAGTCCTAAAAAACCATATGAAGAGTTGTGATTGATCTGATCTAGTGTTCTTATCGGACTTATGTCCAAGATGAAGGTTGTACACCTTTCTCCTTTACCTTATGTTTCCTCTTCAGAGTCTTTCCTGACTGCCCACTATCATTGACATTCTTCTTAACTTGTTGAATTCTCACCACTGATATTAAGCAGTAGGGAAGACGAATTCAGTCGTTGATTGTTAAAAAAAAGATGAATACAACTTACGTTTTTACTCGACTATAATGTTCATCCAACAACATAAAATAAATAAAATAATCTCCAAACCTTCATACGATCAACAAACTCCAATATAAACTTCAACCTCAAAATTTCTACAGATTAACAAAAAATCCAGTCTCACATATCAATCGTCGTTAAAGCGTGTTCAACAGATATAGACGTGCTTATCGTAATTGCTCATGCTCTTTTTCGCAGCCACATTCAAGTGATTTATACGACAGTTAACAGTCACCGACTCTGAGTATAAAAATCCAGATTGATCGAGTTAATTGCTAAACAACTCACGAAAATAAATGCCAACTGAGAATATACTCGAGAAAAATACTTCAAAAATTTCCAAAGCGAGAAAGAATCCAAACAAACCGCTGTGATTACCTTATCTCGCAACACCTGGTTTCATGATAAGACTCTTCAATGATATAAAGGTGACCACACACCGAGAAGACTTATGTCCGATAATGAAAATGCAGGCTCTTCAACCAACATAATAATCCATCAGGACCAACATAGATTCATAGGTTTCCCACTAAATGAGATATCTGATGCAGCGTCACAAAACATTAACCATATTGTAGGTAAACAAACACTAAACCCTAAAAAATATGAATAGACTCTCAAAATCAAGACATAACAATGGAAGGCAACAAACATAATTGGCAGATAGCTAAAAAACGCAAAAGATTGCCTACATAAACCCCTAGTTCAACTGCTACTCCAACAGAAAACATATTTTCACTTCTACAAACTATGTCAACTAAGGAGCCAAATGAAAACAGACAAGAGAAGGAAAACAAGATCCCAACACCACCAGCTTTGCTGAAGTAATCGAAATGGGTTCATTCCATGCCAGAGTACTAGCTAATGGTAAGGTCAAAAAAAGTACACGCTCGTCAGACGCCTATAGAAAACTTTCCACATACCTAAGAAGGGAAAAAATAATTCATCACACCTATCAAACACGTGGAGAAAGAGCTTACCGCGTTGTCAACCTGAACCTGCACCACTCTGTGCCTACTGAAGAAATCAAAAACGAACTCTCGATTTACGGGCATAACGTTCGCAACATCTTAAATGTTCATCACAGAGTAACCAAACAGCCCCCCCATATGTTCTTTGTTGATCTTGAGCCGCAGCCAAACAACAAAACAATCTACGGACTCCAATACTTATGTTACACTAAGATCACCATAGAACCCCCAAGAAAGAAAAGAGGTATAGTTCAATGCATGTGGTGTCAAGAATATAACCACTCTAAAACTTACTGTTATCGATCTCATAACTGCGTCAAGTGCGGAGAACAGCATGACTCAAAAACCTGTCAAAAACCCAAGAATACGCCTGCGAAATGTGCATTTTGTGACGGAAACCAGCCCGTCATCTATAAGGGATGTCCAGTTTATAAAGACCTTATACATAGAAGTCAACCAAGTAATACAAACCGTTCGCCAAATGCCAATACTAAAATACTCCCAATTCATCCAACATCAGAGCCACCACAAAAAATCAGCCAATCTCCACGAACATATGCACAAGCAACAACCAATGTAAACCAAGGAGAAACTCTATCACAACTAACTTAACAGTTATCAACATTCCTTGAAGAATTTAAAAACATGTTTTCACAGTTCTTAATCCAAAACAGTATGATTTTGAATCTGCTCACTACACTTATGAATAAACTTCCATAATGGCTAACAAAATTCTCAGGATTGCGACCTGGAACGCCAACGGTTTACTAAACCATAAACAAGAAGTCCTGACATTCTTAGATATGAACAGTCGACGTCCTCCTAATTTCTGAAACTCATTTCACAAACAGAACAACGTTTATAATCCCACACTACTTAGTCTATCACACTACAAATCCCGATGGAACAGCTCAAGGAGGTTCCGCCATTATCATCAGAAGCTCAATATGGCATCAAGAACAGGAAAGTCATCAGAAAAACGCCATTCAAGCAACCACTGTAAAAATCAGAACCAACACTGGTCATGCAAGTATAACATCAGTGTACTGTCCACCATGTCACGCGATTTCAACTGATATATACAAGGAGTTTTTTGCCACCCTTGGAAACAAAATCATTGCTGGAGATGACTGCAATGCTAAGCATACACAATAGGGTTCCAGATTAACAACAACTGAAGGTCGCTACTTCTTGCAGGCCCTGATCAACAAAAATTACAAACACCTTTCTAATGGAGAGCCCACATACTGGCCCACAGATCCAAGAAAGATACCTGACCTTTTAGATTTCTTTATAGTGAATGGCATTGCAAGGCAAAACTGTCCAGCTAGGATCTAACATCGGATCATTCTCCAGTGATGATGAACCTAGGTAGCTCGCCTGTTAAAGTAGACACTTCACCAAAACTGGCCACAAAACGCACTAAGTGGGAGCTCTTCATAGTATACATAAATACAAAAATAAACTGTAACATGTGCATGAAAGAACCAATAGAAATAGATGAAGCTACTAAAAATTTTACGGAAACAATACAACAACCAGCCTGGTACTCTACCCCATGGATCGAAAAAGAAATCCCAAAAATATAAGCACACCCCTACACATAAGGGAACTGATATCTGAGAAAAGAAGAGCAAGAAGTGTGTGGCAAAGGTCCCGCAATATACAGGGTGAGTCTTTGACCTTGCAGAATATTTTAACAGAAGATTCCTAAAGCCAAAAGAAACACTTTCTTGCCCTACCATTTTTTCCGATTCGGCTTGGTTCGTAAGATACAGACTGTTGAAAATCCATAAAAAATTTTAATTTTCGATTATATCTCGCGAACGATCTCATCGAATGAGATGATTTTTGGAATATAGTTTTTTATTGATACGATGAATGTTCCTGGATTACAAAATTTCATCCACATCCTCCAGTTTCTTCAATATGACCATATTATTTCATAAAAATACCGGAAATTCAAAGAATCCAACTTTTACAGATAATTTGAATGCTATTCAACGAATTTTTGACCATTTTGGAAAGTAAAAGTATTCTTTATTTTTTTTTGTATGATGCGCCGTTTTCGAGTGATCTGAAATTCAAAAATAAAAAATATCTGTGAAATTCCGAGAATTGGGCACTTTGGCTGAATGCAACTCTGTTGAAAAAATCACAGAATTAAATTTTTCCGCGTTGCCACGTCTAAAAGTTGAGAATGTAATCCTAGGATTTTTTATTTGGAATGATTTGTAAGCGAAGTAGCCGACTTTAGCCAATTCACAATGGACGTAACCGTAAGAATCCCGCAAATAGGCTTCCATCCCAAAACTATATCTGTGTTATACAGTGGTGATTCGGTCCTGAATCCATTCATGAAGCTTCTTTTTCAATTTCGAGCTAATTTGTGTAGTATAATTGATTAACTTCTCACTTTTCCATGATAATGGGGATTCTTACTGGTTTGAATGCAATCTTTCTGCTGACCCAAATTTCTTGAAATTATGTACAGAACTTTGATAGTATTTATTTTGAGGGATTCTTCAAATGGGCTTTCATAACATAACAACCCATGGTGGAAGAAAACCACCATGACAATCATGACATAACCTTAAAACCACAGAGCCACAGATTTATAGTTCAGTTCAGAATCATAGTCTATACAAGTGTATACATAGAATTAGCATATTGTGTGTTGTTTGATTTCGAAGAGTTCTTTCTTTCTGTTCGTCAATTTGGCAACGTTTGTACGTTCATAGATAAATTAGGTACATCTGTTTTATTTATTTATGAAAATGAAAGTTTGAATGGGTTATGTCTGAATCTGATAATTCTTGGAGAAAATGAAATAAACAAAGAAAATTAATAATTACAAATTGAAGATGAATCTCAAAGTTAATATGAGTGATAGCTAGATGAATTCCTCATTATCTAAAATTAAACCAAGAGAAGAATATTCAACTTTTATCGCCCACGAAATTTGGAATACCTAACTTGTTTATTGTACTATAAATACAGCTTTTTTCACCAACAGGAATGTAAAAAGTAAGTTGACGCTTGTTTTCATAACAGAGTTGCTTACTTCGAAGATTTGAATGGTATATATTAGGCTTGGAAAAACTTCAGTGTTCAGGTTTCCAGGGGCGGCTAGCCTATTATGAAAATTTATAATCCCTATATCTTTTTATCTAGGCCGAATCGGAAAAAATGGTAGAGGACAAATGTGTTTCTTTCAGCTTCAAGAATCTTCTGTTAAAATATTCTGCAAGGTCAAAGACTCACCCTGTATACGACCTGCGCATATATACAAGACTGCCAAAGGCTTTAAAAGATGTACAAAACACTTCCTTCGAACAATACACCCAACGATTAACCACCGAAAATACTTCGTGGAAGGCTACAAAAAAGTTCAAAAGGCCAACACAGAGGGTTACACCAATTAGAACAGCAGATGGTTCGGCACATTCTAACGAAGAAAAAGCTAAGGCCTTTGCATCACACGTATCGAGAGTATTCGCAGAGCCAAGGGAAACACCAGGTATTGAAAACAATGTTCATGAATTCCTGGATGTTCCTTACCAGATGTAGTTACCTTTTCAAAGAATTACCCCCAAGGAAGTCAAAGGAGAAATAAGACGACCCAAAAACAGCAAAGCCCCTGGACATGATTCAATATCTGCGCAAATCCTGAAAAACCTACTCGGAAAAGCAATTACTTTCCTAACCACTATCTACAACCGTATACTGAATTTGGGCTACACATGATGAGAATGGGCTTATCAGAAACTGACGAGTGCAGATTTTGTGGGGAGGAGGAGGAAACCCCTGTTCACCTGATCACAGAATGCCTCGCCATTGTGAGCCTGCGCAAAAGATACCTTGGACAGGAGCATTATAGGAGGAATGAGAACTTAGCCTCCTTGAAGCCCTCACAGATATTAGGATTCATCAGAGCTCTTGAGCTGGAGGGCGAGCTGTAGGTTGCGAAAACAGCTCTGACAAGGGGGCACAATAGACCTTAAGGTCGCAGTGGAACGTAACCCCTTACCAACTATCAACTATCTACAACCGTATACTGAATTTGGGCTACTTTCCTATCCTATGGAAATATGCCCGTCATCTGGGTACATAAAGTCGGAAAACTTCCTCATGAATCAGCATCATATAGATCGATAAGCCTCCTCCCAATTCCTAGAAAAATCTTTGAGAGAATACTTCTCAAAAGGATCCAAGACGAGAATGAATCAACCCACTTTCTTCCTTATTATCACTTCGGTTTTCGCCAAAAGATGTCAACACTCCACCAGGCTCACAGAATAGTCAATTTGGACTTGTGGAATACAATTCTAGGGCTGTGCCAAACCGACCATAAGGAACACCATCCAAAGATTTCAATCAAAAACACTTCGCTTGTTAGCCAACTCTCCATGGTATGTTACAAACCAGAGAATACATGAAGACCTCCATATACCATATATATCAGAAGTCATAGAAACTATTTCCACCAAGTACCAAAGAAGACTACAGGGTCACTCAAACGATTTGATAGAGAACCTCTATACAGAAGGACCCAACATCAAACGACTAAAAAGGACATGGTCCGAAGATCTCCCACAATGAAATTGTGATCAAGTAGAAATATCATTGGACATTTCACTCTTATGCTCATCCTTTCTATTTACACCCAGCATAATTACTTACTACCTTTATAGTGTAGACTGTATATTGAGCAATAAACGAAACAAAAAAAAAATTTCAATCACTACAACACTTGATGAATGGCAGGCTCAGTTCTGGTTTTTTTTGTCAATTATTGCATAATATACAATCTGCAATAAGTATTAAGTAATTGTGCTCAGTGAAGAAAATAACATGAGAGTAAAGTGTCCAATGACTCTTCTACACGTTCATTTCAGTTTTGTGTGATGTTGTCAGGCCATGTCTCCTTCAGTCTTCTAATGTTTGGACCTTCCATGCAGAGGTTTTGTATTATGTCGTTTGGGTGACCCTGTAGTCGTCCTTGGAAGTTGGCAAAGAGGGATTTTATCACATCAGTTTTGTATGGTATTTGGAGATATTCATGCAGTTTTTGGTTAGTGACATACCATGGTGCCTTGGCTATCGAGCGTAGTGTTTTTTATTGGATCCTTTGGATGGTTTATCACAGCCCTATATTTGTATACATGGGTCCAGATTGTCTTGTACAGGGTGATTCATTAAGGGTGGCCACCGGCCGTATCTCGGATACCGTTCACCCTATAACTTCCGGAAAAAAATTCTAATGACAAAATCGGCCCCTAGAAAATGATTCAAAATATTTTCAAGTTCGTAGTTCCCCACTAGAGGGCGCAATCTATCACTTGTAAAATATAATCTAATTTTTTACGAAATATTCTCCAGCTAACAGTGGTAAAGAATAATAAAATAAGAAAATACTCTTCCTATTCAACAACTTTTGTTTCAGTAATTTTTCTATATTTCCTTTTTTTTAGTGATGGGATGGAAAAACTCTTCTTCACAAAAAAAACACTCTTACTTCTGTATGCGTGAACCGATTTTTACGAAATTTGATTTCATTCCAAGGCCATTAAAAGCAGATCACAGAAAAATATGACAACAACATACCGGGTGGTCCAATTAAAAACTACAGGCTGTTTTATGTCACTTCACCCTATTTGCGCGTTTTACTGGAGAATCTCAAATGCGATGCTATGATTCTAACCGACTGAGAATAAGCTAAGCATTATTACCTATTGACTTGTTAAAACCGCAGACAGATATCTCCGGTCATTCCGAAGATATTAACATTTTTGCAGATTTCGATAAGTGTTGATCAACCCTGTGAAATTCAGGAGGAATTGAGTTATTTCATCAGCTAAACAATCAAATGAAAGAAAAAACTTATCAAAAATGTATGCCACTCACAAAACAAGCTGATCTAGATCCATTAAGCTTTGGCGATACTGTTTATTTTCGGTTTCTATAGCTGTAAAATTGATTTAGGTCGATTGCAAACTACTAGTTTATGAGGCCTCATTATTCAAACGGAGAAGCATATGATATGCTTAATGTTTATGCTGAATGTTTAGAAAATGCAGTAGCTGAAAGGGAATACCCGATACGATATCCTGAAAGACGTCGTCATTCGAGAAAAGTATTCAAAAGATTGACACGAAGAGTGCGACAAACTTGGAAGGTTCAATATGTTGTAAGAAAAAATAGAAAACGTAGAAGCCGTAATGAGGATAATATCATAAAAGTTTTGGCTTGTGTTTATGCTGAATCACATTCAAGCATCCGAAAAAATGGCAAGTGATTTGGGATCGAATTATTCGCTAGTTCTAAGGATACTAGAGGACCATAAACCGCATCCGTATCATGTTGTCTTGCACCAAGAATTGAAAGAGACGAGAGGACTTTTGCAATTGGTTAAGACGAATGCTGAACGGCGAACCTAACTTACTTCATAGAATGTTATGGACGGACGAGGCTACTTTTTCTAGCAATGGTAAAGTAAATTTACACAACAGCCACTACTGATCATCTAACGACCCATATTGGCAAAAATAAGTCAATAATCAGAATCGCTGGAGTGTTTACGTGTGGTGCGGAATTTTTGATGGGACAGTTATCTGACCATTTTTCTTGGATAGTATCTTAACGGGACAAAGGTGCTTGAAATTTTAACGGAAAATTTTCGAATTCTTTTAGATGATCTTGCTATTCAAGACAGAATAGATATGTGGTATCAGCAAGTGAGGATATGAAAAATATATTTCGACAGGCAGCTGAAACTTTTTCTCATACTGAAATTGTGACCAGTATCAACTAAAGAAAGACTAAATTTATGTATAGAAAAAAATGGTAGACATTTTGAATAGTTGAAATGATTATGTATAAGGGTTGTTTTTTGTTCAAATATTTTCGTTGTTGCTAATTTTGTTTCATTTTATCGTATTATTGTTATTTCATGTGTGTTAAGTATTTTGCTGCGTTGTCATGACGAATAAAGTCACTTCCATGTTTTTTAAGCTCACAGGGTGGATCAATACTTATCAAAATTTACAAAAATGTTAATATCTTCGGAGTGACCGGAGATATCTGTCTGCAGTTTTAACAAGTCAATAGGTGATAATGCTTAGCTTATTCTCAATTGGTTAGAATCATAGCATTGCATTTGAGATTCTCCAGTAAAACGCGCAAATAGGGTAAAGTGACATAAAACAGCCTGTAGTTTTTAATTGGACCACCCGGTATGTTGTTGTCATATTTTTCTGTAATCTGCTTTTAATGGCCTTCGAATGAAATCAAATCAGGTGAAAATCGGTTCACGCATACAGAAGTAAGAGTGTTTTATTTATGAAGAAAAGTTTTTCCATCCCATCGCTAAAAAAAAGGAAATATAGAAAAATTACTGAAACAAAAGTTGTTGAATAGGAAGAGCATTTTCTTATTTTATTATTTTTTACTACTGTTAGCTGGAGAATATTTCGTAAAAAATGAGATTATATTTTACAAGTGATAGATTGCGCCCTCTAGTGAGAAACTATAAACTTGAAAATATTTTTAATCATTTTCTGGGGGCTGATTTTGTCATTAGAATTTTTTTCCGGAAGTAATAGGATGAACGGTTTCCGAGATACGGCCGGTGGCCACCCTTAATGAATCACCCTGTACACTAACATTTTGTTTTGCATGGTCAGATTTGATTTTCTTTCCATAAGCCAATGAATCAATCGGATTTTCATATCAAGTTGTTTTAGTGATGGGACGAGTCGTCAATTTCTCAACTCGATCTACTCGAGTTGAAATGATGGCCAACTCGAGCTGACTCGACTCGGTGCATATGCTTCCGCGCCAACGATTCGCCTTTGTATCGAGTCGAGTTGGTTCCCCTCGGGCCTAGACGCTGATTCGTTCGCCGGCTCGAGGCTCGATGCTTCGATGTCGATCTACTCGGAGTGACAGTGAATAGAGTCCCAACCAAAACCAACTCGAGCTGTATCGATCGACATCGACGACGGGAGGCACCGACGATTCACGAAATCGTGATTTCTACGCATCGAGTCGGGTGCTGAACTCTAGATCCGAATTGCTTTCGAGTTGACTCGAGTTCATTCAAAAGCAAGTCGAGCTGACTCGTCCATAGCGTAACTCGAGTTAATCGAGCTGGATAGTTAGAGTTGCCCATCTCTAAGTTGTTTTCTTTAGGAAGTTAGAGCTCATTCTTTCTTTATAAGTTTTAACTGCTGTTTAATGTTGTGGCATTAGATTTGTTATTTGTGATAGTATAAATATTGTTCAACAATGGTATAGATTAATTTTTTTTAGAAAGGCACTGAGGTAAGGTCAGGAGCTTTTACGCGCTCGTTTAAATTCGTTGCCAAATAACAACAAAATTTCATATACTTTCCTCACTGCATCTCAGAAAATAAATATCGGATCAAATTGAAATTTGGAACACTGTTATTGAATATTGATTTCAAGGTCTGTGCCAAATTTCATATTAATCTGATGAATATTCGCCAAGGAAAACTTAATTTTCAATAAAAATTTGTTGAATTTTTCAATATTTTCCAAAACCTCCGAATATAAATATCGAATAAGATTGAAATTTAAAGCACTATTGACAAAAGTTGACTACGAGTTATGTGCCAAATTCCATTGTAATCTGATAAGCAGGTGGTTTTCTCCAACCAGTAAACAGTTTCAACAAACATCAGCAACAATATTGTTGAATTTTACTCTCACATCTGATACCTGTCTATAGCGAAACAAGAACCATAGATAAACCAATCTGTATGCTTTGTCTATGACTATAACCACATAAGAAATGTCAACTTAAAGTTGAGGGAAACAAGCCCCTTCGAAAGGCGATTATCGAACCAACGATAAGGGATCTTTTATTACAGGATCCCTCAATAAAGTCAAGCCTGTATTCGAGTTTCGATAACTCCCATTGAGAGTTATTTTGTAGTGTTGATGAGTAAATCTCAGTCAAAAATATTTAAAAAATAAATACTTATACTTTTTGTGTCACAATTTCGAGGTTACACTATTTAGTTACCTGAATTGTCTGCTTAGGCCCTGGGCCAGTATTGACTGGAATGACTCTAGGAGTTCCCTTAGCTAACACCACTGGACCCTGTGAGACCCCTAGAGGTGACCTTATTACTTGTTGGAATTGCTGAACCGTCATAGCTGTTTGCAGAGGCTTGGACCCTACTATAAGTTGGGTCTGCATGTTCGCTTTTGCCCCGGCCACTTGGGCAATGCTAACCTTCTGAGCACCCATTTTTTTCTGAGCCAGAATTTGCTGTTGTATATGTAATTGGCGAATTTGTTGTGGATTAGTTTTCAGCTGAGGGTTCAGAGATTTAGCTGAAGCAATTGGAATTGTCACCGCCTGTGATACTGAAAAGGAAGGAACTACATCAATTTTCATAACTGACTAGTATGATAGCATAGTGTTATTCTGGGCTTTAATTGTTTATTGGGTTTCATAAGGGAATTTCGGAAGTGAGTGATTTTGGGGACCTTATACCAAAGGTTAGTTTGTTTGAGGGCATACAATATCCTGAATATCACAAGTTGATGTTCCATCGGTAGGTTACAATTTTGTTTTATCGAATTAATAACAAAACCTCTAATTAATGAACACGAATATTTATTTAGTTTCTCAGTATTTATTATTTTCATTTTATGCCTAACATAATTCACATATATTGAGATCTTATTAAAAAAATTATATCAGTAAAAGGAAAAATGGCTCAATTGCTCAGAAAGGATCAAAGTTGATTAAACTGAAATTAAAATTTTCCTCACCAATTTGAATATTTCACTCAAACGATGAAAAGAATTGAAATATTCGAGACAAATATATCCCAGCACTAACATAGATAAGTTGAATCAAAAATTTGAAAATTGACAAATTTTGGACAAATTCATAGAATTAATGCTACAGATAATAAATTCGATAACTCAGAAACTTATAAAGTTGTCAAGAAAGCTATAGCGTTTATACAGGCCAATCGGGTAAAACCCCCAAAAAAAGTTTCAAAGTGCACCAGGCATCATACAAACACTGAAAAGATATCTCTACTTTCGCGAATCATTTCTTCGAAACAAATTCTGCCTTCTCAGACTTGAATAATCTCGTAATTCTATTCCTGGCAGATATTGGATATTATGGAATCATTAGAAATCTACAAATGTACACCTGAATAGCTGGGCAAACTTCTGAACGACAAAACGGTAGTCTTGAATTCCCTTCTTTTCCGAACTGTCAAGAAATAAGTCAGCAAAAGTGTTTAAAACCTTGATACACAACTTGTAATATACTGGTTTGAAATTGTAATGTAGTACTACAAAACTCAGGTTACTGTAAAATTTTAATAAAAAATATTGACAGAAAACGAATTAATTTTATTTTATGTGAATCTCTGAAAACTTAAACAAAAATAAATTGAATAAACATTCCATTAGAATTTATGTATCCTTATAATTTTGTGCAAGGTCTGAATTATGTTCAATTTTTTCGTTTGCAGGTTGGCCAAAATTGGATATCCCTAAAATACATCTCTGCAACCAAAGAGTTGGGGAAAAACTAATGGTATGTTTCCAAGCTTTTCTATACTAGCAAACGCATTGGTGGTTTCAAGATATCAAGGAAAACTCAAATTTTGGCATTTCAATAGTGGGTACTCAGAATTTTTTATTAACTCATTCGTTTGAGAGATATAACTCAACTTTTTGAACTACATATAATCCATCACTAGAATGTTCCTATGGATTGTTCTGCTAATTCACTGATAAAATAGAGGTAAAGTTCTGAAGTGAATATATATTTTCCATTTTCGACACCACTTGTTAGATATTGATCAAAGTAGTGACTTGAGCTTGAGAGCTTGTTCAAATTCGTTGTCAAAGAAGTATTTCGTGAGTAATTTGCGATATCACAATGATACTGAAAAAGTATCGAACAAATTCGAACTTTTGTTGCCCAATATTTCCGAAAATAGATATCAGATCTAAATATTCACTTCAAGGTCTGTGTCAGGTTTCATAGAAATCTGATGCATAGTTTCAAATTTTTTTTTAATGATATACTCCTAACGAAATTCTGCATAAAGTAATAATAATATAATAAATGAAGTGCTTTATTTCAGAGTAGGTTGCTACAAGTTTAGAACATTGGCAACATAGAATGAAATAGTGTCAAAAAAGAAATATGTATACACAAATACGTTACATGCTAAGAAATTCAGACAAACTATGGTTTCAGATCTACGAGGAGTTTAAAAATGCTTATTTTATTCATTGATTTCAATCCAGGCCGAAGATTGTTGAAAAACTTTATTGTCATGTATTGAGCACCCTTCCCTGTTACATTCAATCGATGCTGGGGGTAAAAGAACTCTTTGGTTTTTGTTGGGTATCTGTGTGAAAGAGAATTTTCTTCAAAGATTTTTTGGATGTTTAAAGATCATGCATTCGCAAATGTACAGAGCATAGATTGTCACAAGGTTAGCTGTTTTGAATACTGTTCTGCAGGATTGATTATATCTCATGTGGTTTATCACTCTAATCGTTCTTTTTTGGATGGTGAATATTTTTTCAATGTTGCTATTTCCACCTCAAAAGATTATTCCATATCTAGATACTGATTCAAATGTTGCGAGTTAAAGGACCCTAGTGTCGTTGTCGTAGAGATATTTGGATGTAATCCTAATTCCATAAGATATCCGACTCAGTTTGGTTGCCAGATGCTCGATGTGATAGGACCATCTCAAACTTTCATCAATGTGAATACCTAAGAATTTTATACTCTTTGGCAGAACTACAGATGAGTTACTGATATCAACTGTGATGGGTGCAGTCATATTTGGATCAGTCCTAAATAGCATTGGCAGTCTTTGATTCATTTAATATCAGCTGGTTCTTTTGGAGCCAGTTTTCGTTATTATCAAACAATTTTACACTGTTCGCCATCATTTCTGGAAATGTTTCACCACCAGCTAGGAGATTTGTGCCGTCAAAGGAAATTGTCGTAAATAGAACTCTTGCATGTAACACGAATTATCATATTTCCATGTTTTTCTCATTTTATATCTATACGAAATCATTATTTAAGCTATCACACCCTTTAAAAATTCGAGAATTTTGAATAATTCGGTATTGAAAATGGTCAAATCGGGACTCAAGGTCCTGAAACGCGTCAGAGCGACTTTTACGTCACTCGTTATTGCAAGATTTACCGATCGATACAGCCGATAATGCCTGGCTTGCTAGAGAGAGAGGTACACGAGAAGAGAGTACGTCACAGAAGGCGCGAAGTTTTGTCCCTTTGAACAGCCAATATGTGGAGCCAAATTTAGAAGATAGTTTTCTCGTTGAAAATTGAAATTTTTTACGGCTGTTGAAGTTTCTTCAAGCAGAGAACAAGCAATGAAGGTGCTGAAATGCAAGAGAAAATTAGATGAAAATGTGCAGGATGTCTACATTAAATCTGACCACACAGAAAACCAACAGAAGTACTAAAAACAGTTACTGGCAGATTTGGAAAAGCATTGGAGAGAAGGACAACTAAATTTAATAATCAAATATTTGAATGGAACCCCTAAAGTTGTTGAAAAATTAGCAAAAGACTGAGCACAGCAGAGGTAGTTGAGATCACATTTCGGTATACAAATATGAGTTCTATGTTGAATAAAGTCGATGAGTGGAGAAAAGGGTACTATCAACATGCCCTACAATAATCATGCTGACCTAAACCTGGCTAACATCCTTTTTCACAGAAAACAATTTGATACCACCATCACAGCATAGATTCCCTGAAGGAATGTCCACAACAACTATCCTACTCAAATGACTGATAGCTGACTCTTTAAGTGAAAGACATTATCAGGTGAGAGTGAATGGAGAAATGTATGATCAACATCTCAGCAGCAGAGTGATACAAGGCTCAGTGGCGGGACCTCTGCTATTTACAGCATATCTCTTTGATCTTGTGGATCATACTGAAACACAAATGGAAAATTCTGCTGATGACGGCTAAATATATGCAAGCCCCTGTCTTATGCAGATCAGCTTGAAAGAGATCTTCATAGGGCCGAGGAATGGTCCAATACATGGGGGATGAAATCGAATGAATCTAAATGCACAGTTTTAAGAATTGGTCCAAACAATCCAAATGAAGAATACTTATTGAATGGCACAGTATTATCAGTGTTTAATTAGCAAAATGACCTGGGCATTACTGTGACTGCAGATTTAAAATGGGAAAATGGCCAACTCTATTGTCCATCTTGTAAAGCGGGCATTCAAAGACCATTCATTAGAAATGATTGCAAAATTATTTAAAAACTATATTAGGCCAAAAATATAGTATGCTCACACAATTTGGAACCCATATTATGTCAAAGATATTGAGATCTTGGAGAGAATTCACAGGAAAGTTACCAAGATGCCCACTGAACTGCGAGATCTACCATACCCAGAAAGAATGAAGAGACTACAGTTGACAAAACTGAAAACATAAGGGAGACTTCAAGGTGGCTTACAAGATAATTGGTGGACACTATCATTGCGAAATTAAAAACATCATTTATATTAACCAGAACACCGAGCTTCAAGGCAACTCTTTGAAAGTGGACAAAGAAAGAGCTACTCAACTCCAAAGAAAGAACTACCTAACCAATCATTTGGTATATTCATGGAATGCATTCACAGATGAAACAGTGAATGCAGAAGCGTTAACATATTTGAAAATTGGTTGGATAAAGAACTAAAGAGAAGTGCAGCAAGAATTATCCATTATAGCGCATAATGAATGTTCAGTATAATCAATAAAACATGCTAGGAATCAATAGCCTCATCGGTTTACCGCTTGCTATTGGTCAATTACAGAATTATAAATTTGTTATAATATCCGCTTCACGTCGCTTCTCTAGATCTACGAAGTTTCAATTCGATCTTGAGATAGGATTCTCCGTACTCAGGTATTCGTACCAGACAGGATCAATTTCGACACCGGATTCGTCATTAGTGAGTCCAACCTAGTAGTTTGAGACCATTAGGAGGAATTTCGAAATTTAGAGAAAACGTAAGTAGTTCCTGAGATGTTGAAGAAATTTCTTCAAAAAATCAATCCTCCAGAATAGATTGAATGATTTCCTCCGTTAATAAACTCAACCGTCGCTTTTTGAAAGGCAATCTACCCTGAAAGTTTCAAGTCGCTAGCTCGTTCTGTTCGATACTTATCGTGGCAACAAACGGATAGAATAGAATTTGAAAATTACAGCCATTTGGTCGAACTGATAGCACGCTGTTCACCATGGCAGAGAA
This sequence comes from Myrrha octodecimguttata, assembly GCA_958510865.1. Lineage (NCBI taxonomy): Eukaryota > Metazoa > Arthropoda > Insecta > Coleoptera > Coccinellidae > Myrrha > Myrrha octodecimguttata. The sequence continues at coordinate 8,946,394 of OY294060.1, read as the reverse complement.
GTAGTAATTTTTTTTTCTTGAAGTTACGTAAATTACTTTTCTTCATAACTAATTCATGGTCATAAATTCGGGTTTGGAGTACTAAGTGAAACTCCGGAAATCCGATTTTTTTTCCAACTTGTGTTCTAAATTTATAACATAAGATGTATTTAGACTGAACAGATATTCTGAGAACACTAAATAATGTTTAATCATTCAGAATACAATGTCCCAAATGAATTATTCATACCTCCAGAACTAGAAACAGTCTTCACTAAAGTTGCAACGGGGGTGCCTGAAGTTCCTGCCTGTTGAAAAGCATGAGCAAAAACTTGTGGTGATAAGTTCTGTATCGTATTTGACTGACTTGCAACTGCAGCAGCAAGCGCCTTATGTTGTTGAAGTTGCTGCTGTTTCTTCAAAATCTGGGCTACTTCACTTTCTGTACGAGTTATTGGTGTTTTATTGCTAACAGCAATAGTACCTTGCCTGACGAATTGTGGTCGAGACTGCGCTTGGGAGAACTGCACAACAGTAGCTTGACCTCCTGGGAATTGAATCTCATTACCACCAAATACATTATTATTGATACAAATTGGTAATAGCAAATAACAAATTCTGTTATGCTCAAAATACGAGTCCGAGATTCTTCATGAAGGTTCATTATATTCTCCATACTTCAGAGGGTGAAAAATAGGGTTTATACGTATCAGATCCAATTTACAAAAAACAGAAATATTTATTAAAGTATCAATGTGCAAGCTACATATTCCAATTTAGAACTTTTGTTTTATTATTAATAGATATAATAATATAATAGTTGAAACATGTTCATAAAAAGAACGAATGAGTTTCTTTGCATTGAAAATATTGATCCTTCATGAAATATCCAGTGCTTATAATAAATTACAAGATACAGAATTATACCAACCTATAGTAACCGTGGACGTTTTCAAGCCTTGGGTTTGAAGTCTGACCTGTTGTTTGAGGGAAGCGGCTTGTCTAATCATCTGCAACTGAGCAGAACTAATTGCTTTACTTTGTATCCCCTGACCAGTTACAATACTCTTTGTTTGACCAGAATTTGCTGAAACTATTAGTCGCTGAGTTGCTGCCTGAAGCTGTGCAGGACTTAAATTTGCAACTGAAACTACGGTTGATGATTGAAGTGGTGATGCAATTATCCTTTGACCTCTGATTGTATTAGGACTACTTGAAGAAGCTGCCCCTGTAGTGGCAGGTGTAACAGTAACAATCGTTGGTGTTCCAGTTCCTGCGGCTTGGGAAGCAGGAATGTTCTGCGCAACATTTGTTGCTGACACTATGCTGGAAATCGAAGACTGGCCTTGTCCTGCAATTCCTTTCATCAACTGCATTCTGGCTTCTGTAGTCATCTTCTTTTCCCTGGCCATTCTTTCTGCTCTTCTAACAGCAACATCAGTCGGTAGTAATGGATGATCAAAATCTATACCACATTCATTCCACACAACTGTGTGTTTGGGATTTTTTGGAAGTATATTGTTGGCTGTTCTATCAGGTGGCTTAGGTTTTGTAGAATTATTAAGGCTTGCATCATATTTTTGAGTCATACTTTCAGAAAAACTTGAATTGTTGTCTTGAGTGAACAGTTGAGAAGTTCGCAGAGGTCTATTGGATTTTTGTTGTTGAAAAACGAATTTTTGTGGACTTGAGTTTTTGTTTTTTTTCTTTCGCATTGACTGATCATATATCTGTTTACCTTCTTCACGTTGCATGATAACTGAATCATATCTGAAAAAACATTTGAATTTTTTATGTTTAGTTTATACAGATTGGGAATTGAAATTTAAGACTATGAATTGTACAATATGTAGGAAATAAGTTTCCAAATTATTGTAATCAACCACAAGTTAATAATGAGAGGCAATTGAAAAGATTCATCCCTGAAGTAGTTTGAAAATTGTTTTTCAATTAGATATTCATTAGGCTTTCCTGCCACCAGCTGAGGGGCACTCCAGACAATGCTGGGAGTGCGCAACTCCTGATTTTGATCGTTCCAGTAGGCAGAGCGTAAGACACTCACACTGACTTCCCCTTTCTACTGTTGAACAACCTCAATAGCCTCGTGCACTGATAACTGTGAAACATTCTAGAGTTACCAATTTTTGCACAAATGTTCAAATTTCAAATTCTCGCGCATAAAGAAGTTCTGAAGTTACCATAGTAAATCGAATGTCGTTCTGGCACAGAAAACCCACCTTTTTTTCAGCGATCAAGTTCTGTAAATAACATTTTTTCATTGATCCTTTCATATTAACGAACAGAAAACTATCATCAAAAATATCCAAGTTGATTTACAGAATATATCCTTTATTAACAACATCGACATTATTGATGTGAAATCAGGAGCCTCAACAATTTTCAGCCATTCAGACGTGATATTCACAATTACCGATATTTGGATCCAATTATCTGGTTTGAAGAGCCGAAGCGCAGTTAACGGATATTTATAAATAACCCGAGCCTCATCATGTCGAATTCGTTCTGGAATTACCCTTCCCCAGTGGTAAAAAGTTTTCGAAATTTTTGTGTTAGCAACTTGGACGGAAGTCTCCTATTGAAGTACATTGTTATTTGACATTGACTGACCCTAACCGAGCGCAATTCTGAGTACTGCTGCATAAAGTTTTTCAACAAGCTGCCACCCAAAATGAGAGAAGAAACTACCCTGATCGGTTTTAAGAGACAGATCTTTCAACTGCTTCTGAGGCTAGAGCCATATTCGGTGAATGAATTTTTGCTGTAAATTTTGACCCTATTTCACTTCGAGTATGTGTATGTACATTTTCTCTATTTGAAATAAAGACATATTATTATTATTATTATTATTTGAAAACTGTCCGATAGTTGTCAACAGAAACTGTGAATATAAACTTCAAATTCTTGTGTCTCTATCGAAATAATACATCGAGAATCGTTAATTTGATGCTAGCACCTCTTGATATTTTTCAATTTTTGTCTCGTGCGACTTTGGTCTAAGTTGCCAACCCGAAAATTTCGAAGATTTTTTACCTCTTAGGAAGGGAAATTTCAGAACGAATTCGTCAAGTCGAGATTTGCGATGCTCATAAACATCCGTAATCTCCGCCTCGGTTGTAAATACCAAGTAATTGGATCCACAAATCTATATTTCTCAGGATCATCTATGATTGGCTAAAACTTAAGTTGTGGTTCCTAATTTCAAGTCAATTATGTAGTTCATCAATCAATCAACTTGGTTCTTTTAGTTGACGGGTGTCTTAATTTTTTTAATTTGATGCATAAAGGCCCAGCGCTCATTTATCGGCAACAGCCCGGACCTCGGCGGAACGGAAACTTATTTCCCTACTTATTTGCCGTGATCCGTAGCGGTCAAGTGCGTAGCGGTCCCATTCAATTAAATAGAAAGAATAACATTCTGGCGTGCCTTGGGCTGGGCTGTTGCCAATAATGAGCGCTGGCCTCAAGACATCAAATCATCAATACATCGATATTCCTGTAAAATGAATATTTCACAAAATTTCAAGCATTATGCTAAATGCGTCATTGTATAACTATTGAACAATTCGAAAGGTTGTCTTCGTGTTATTTCTTCTGGTAAGTTTTTGTTTACCATTGTAGCCTGGCAGAACGGTGAATTTTTGGCTTTATTTGTTCTAATAAGTTTTCTAAACATGAAATTTTCGGTTGGTTCCAAAAAACAAAGGTTATTTACGGAACTATGTTATTCGAACCGAAGAAACTTCAAATTAAGTCAGTGAAAAGACAAAATTGATCAATAACAACATACTAACAATGGGCTTTGGAAAAAGCAAAACCAAAGTTACGATAGAACATCGATGGTGGTGGCAGTGAAAGAAAATATAAAGCTTTTTCAGCAACCAAATTCCGTGAATATCCTTATTTTATTCGAGAACCAGTCGAACATTTCACATTTATAGAACGGAAAACCAACAACCAAAATATGGTTGACTTTATAGTGGATTTACGAACCTATCCTGCATAAACTACATTGGCTTTATTTTGGTTGCCTGTTCAGAATGGGGGTTTCTCCTGAATTTGGGTTATTTGTGCAAATGCAAATTCGAACATAATTATTAGGGATTTGATTCATCATTTTCCCAAATTACCTTCAGAAAGCATTCAAAATCAGATTTCAAAATTGGGGTTTGGGATTTGCCAGGCTTACACGAAGTGACAACGGTGTTTAGTAGAATAGCTTTTTCTGCTATAAAATAATGGAATATTTATTCCTATTCTGTGGTAGACACGTGTTCTTCGTCAATATAAACAAACAATTTCCGTTTGTGATTTGTAGTAATATGAAAGTATGACAGTCTGTGCTCTTATTTTTCTATTTATTGGTCGTTGTCTTCTACTCTAACCAGATCGAAGTAAAGCTATCTCTGTTTTCCTAAGCAAAGTAACACATTTGACGTCCTTTTCTTTCCGAGAAAGCTAAATTCGACGTTGCCATATCGTGCACTCAAGACAAATCCCTTTAAATGCAAATCCCCATCTTTATTTTTCAGTTTTAGGTGATCAAACATTTTTTTAAAAATATAATATTGTGAATATATGTTTGAAATGTGATGTTCTAAAGGTTTTTCATGAAAATAACTGCATTTTCGTTATAAGGAAAAACCCCCATTGTTCGGAACGCTTAGACACAAAATCGCAACTAGAACTGTCCCGAACAATTCTGAACTCTGAACCAAAACAAAGCTATTATTGACGTCATATCAGGAGTTCCGACACAACTTGCAGCAAATTAGTACATGAACTTTAAACATGAAGATTTGTGGATCCAATTTGTGGGCATTTAGAACAGGGGCGGATGCATAGACATATTAAACTCTCTGGACACGGCGTACGAATCCATTTCTGAAGAGTCGAATGGGGATAATGAACCAAGTGAGAGGTCCGAGAGAGAGATGGAACTGGAGCGGGCAGACCATAGAGAAGATACACGATTAAAATAACATGCGACTAGTGACAGGGACATGAAGGAAATCGGCCAATCAGAGAAAACACGGAATGGCGGTAATTTTGAACTTCACAACGTGAATGATGACTGTTCTTTATGGTGTGTCTTTGGTTCTGTGCAGTATTTTATCTCGAACTGATATTCCTCATTGATTTTGATCATCAGATGATCAGCCGGCCATAACTCCGAAATCTTAAGGGAGCATGATTTATGTATAATGATTAACGAAACTTCGGACCAGTATTATAAAAATTATTTTGACCCCTAGAAGCAGTTGAGTCCCATTTTTCAACCACAATCAAAATAGTTCCTCGGGGATTTAGTTCGTTAACGAACATAAAACCAAGACCGCAGACCTGCCAGGCGGACGGACAGAATCCAGTTTGATCACAAATTTTTCATCAGTAAGAAAATTTTTTGCTCAAAAAATACTGACATTGTAACGGAAGGATATCGCGCTCTTCTTTCCAACAAAAAAATGAACAAACTCACAGTTATTCATGCAAGGTAAACTCACTTATGGAATTTCACGTTTTTCCCTTTTTTATATCTCGTCGTACAATTAATGGCACAACAAGAATTCACCATTATTCGTTTGACAGTGAATCCGGTTTCTATTCAAAAACTTACGAAAACACAAAAAACGAAAACAACACGAAAATTATATCTTACATACAGTCTTTATACTATAATTCAAAATCTGCTTTGAAATACTTTGGAAAAAACAAATGTAACTTTCAAAACTTTCGAAAAAAATGTATTTCAAACATAACCTTATAATTACAGTCTATGGCTTCAAACTGATCTGTCTTATTTTTGCCGTATTCTATGATGGTTTGGCCCGCCCTAGTTCCCTCTTTGTCGGCCCGCTTCCTCTCTCTTTAAGCCATGTCCATATAGTTTTATAGGTCTATGGGCGGATGTTACGCATATATTAATATGTAAAACAAACCATAACATGACAAATACGTTCTGAAATTTGTTTTATCTTCAAGATAAGACTCTGTCCTTATGCTCAATTCACCATTATAGAGTTGGTACGTATGCCTTAGAATAGGTTTATCAAGTTTTTGCGCGCATGTTCTAGTGGAACAGCGTGCTATCGTTTTGTCCAAATGTCTGTAATTTTGGATGATTGAGCCGAAAATGGTCTCAATCGACTAGGTTGGACTCACTGATGACGAGTCCGGTGTCAAAATCGATTCTGTCCGGCCGGCCGTCCGGCCGTAGACACGATAACTGTCGACAGAAGCAAGCTAGCAACTTGAAACTTTCAGGATAGGTTGCGCACCAAAATGCCGCGGTTAAGTTCGTTAATAGGCAAAATCGGTCGAATAGTTTCCGAGTTATAGGCACTTGAAGTTTTGAAGTTATTTATTTTTTATTTCGGAAACTACCTGAGGGATTGCATTCAAACTTGGAAGTTAGGTGAAGTACAACGACGCGCAACTTTGAACCAAATTTCGTCAGGATCATATTGTCAGTAAATTCAAAAAAAAAAATATTTCGAAATTTTTTTCCAAAAAATTTTTTTTTCCGGAAACCATTCATCATATCCAAAAAAATTCCACTCACACTTTGACCTTCTAATTTCACAGCAGTGTACTAAATTTCAGTTCGATACGATCATAAGTTTTGGAGATATCGGGAAAAAATATGTCAAATTTCGAGGTTTTCTTCTCGATATCGTTGATTTTTTCGGTATAACTCGAGAAATACTGATTCAGTCCTGATTAAACTTCACAGTTAGTTTTAAGATGCTGAAACACAACTTTATGCAAAATTTCGTGATAAATCGTGTCATCACCACAATTTGAAAAAAAAAATTTCTATGATTTTCTCATCATTAAATTCTGTATGAAACTTCGAACTGTTATTTTTCGATGAAGTACTGGATTTCAATTCGATCTGATCTGTATTTTTGAAAATATTGGAAAAATAAAATTTTGATTGGGTATATTTACGGAATCATTGGGTGGATTTTACCCATTCACGAATTCGGTCTTCGTAATTAAGGTCCAAACCTTCTCTACAAATATCGACTTAGAAAGTCGATATTTATAGAGTAGGTTTGGGGCTTAATTACGAAGGTCGAATTCGTGAATGGGTAAAATCCGCCCAATGATTCCGTAGATATACCCATTCAAAATTTTATTTTTCCAATATGTCCAAAAATACAGATATGATCAAATTGAAATCCAGTTATTTATCAGAAAAAAATTTCAAAAAGCACTGCCGTGAAGGCAGCAGCTTTTGCGCGCACGTTCAAATTCGTTGCTGAAGCGGTTATCTACATTGAACATGCGCGCAAAAGTTGCTGCCTTCACGGCAGTGCTTTTTGAAATTTTCTAACTAGAATTGAGCCAGGTTTGCGCTAGTGAAACCATCAAGGTGGAAATAATTTGACAGGACGTTGTCAATTTTAACATATTTTTATCAGTTACTCTATGGCTTGGATTAGTTCACATCATTTTAGTTGAGTTCCGATATTCCTGGCCAGTACTTGTCAGTAAATTTTGTCAGTCGATTTTACTGGCACTGCTTTGGTAACGCTACGTATCAGTACGAAGCGTTTCGAAATTACTGATACTGGCCAGTACTGATTGGGAATATCGGAACACAACAAATGTAAGAAACCTGGTGTTCTCATCTGAAAAATAAGTGACGTCAGCAAGATTAAAATACAAAGAGTTGCATATTCTGTGCTTTGAATTAGCATGCAAACTCATTTTTCAGATGAGCACACCATGTTTTTACATCATGGTTCACATACATAATTACCACCATGATGTAAATAAAACATGGTGTGCTCATCTGCTCATCAGTGATCGATTTACCAATGATGACGTCACTTTTTTCATTCAAATTCAAAGCACAGAATATATATTTCCTTGAATTTTAATCTTGCTGACGTCATTTTTTTTCTTAAGATGAGCACACCATGTTTTTTACATCATGATTACCACGAACTTTGTGTAGAACAGATAACGTGGCGTCGTTATCAGACAGGAAATTTACTATAAACCAACTTTTTTTAATTATAGATTGGAATGTGTCAAATTTTGGTGGCTTTTCGACTGGCTTTATAATAGTGAATGGAGTGTATATCTATATAAATTTGGTAGTTTTCAAAAGAGTACCTATGGTTGATGAGTTTCATTTGTTTTCTCTAGGCAAGAGTTTCCAAATTAGCAGCCACACTTTGGTAGATATTCAAGATAATATTAAAATAATGCACATATTATATCAGATATTAATGTTGAGGATTGAATATTTCATCTTTACCTCTGTCGACATTGTTTCGGTGCTCTATAGGTAATTGATACAGTGTTCACGTAATCTGCTACGAAATCCCAATTTGGCGTATGAGCAGGTGAAGTTATCATCAAGTTGATAGGTAGATTCTGAAAACTTTGTAAGACTTTGAGGAGAGCCATATCCTCATGTATAGTCCATTCTCGAAATACAGGTTGATCACTTCCAATTTTATTAGAAGTTGGTTTCCCTGATATAGAAATGCCTGGTCTGATCAAATTCCTATATTTCTGCGATTTAACATCTCGTCTCATTTTAAAGAGGGCATGTGGGTGGAATATAGATTTAGGAGCATTAACAACTTCTTCTTTTCGAGGAATTTTTACAGAACGTCTACCTTCAGAAAATCCGGCTTCAAATCTGGTGCGTTTAGCTTCCTTCTTCACATAAACAGGAGGTAATTGATTTTCTGACATGATATCTGTATCATAGAGGAATGAAACTGCATTGTCGATATAAACATCATTTTCTTGTTGTGGAGGAGTAGGTGGGCACCACATCTGGAAATATAAATCCATATAACATGTATTTCAACATAAGCAAGGAACATTCTGACCTAGTAATAAAAAACTTCGTTTCAATTATGATCAACTGCTAAACAGTAACGACTGAAACAATTCAATATTATATACTGAGTGTCCCGTAATCCTTGAAAGATATTTGAATTGGTGATAGACTAGCTCTTGATCACTCAGAATGTCGAAAAAAGTCCTGGTAAAATTTCCAGTTTCCGAGGTAATGGGCATTTTGGAAATTCGTGAGAAATCGCTACTTTTCCTGAATGCCTCTGAATCGTTACTGATTCGGAAACTTTTTTTACTGAACATTGCTGATGAGTGCTGCTTTTTGGATGCATGAAACAACTTTCAAAAGTTGATATAATTCTTCGAAAAATAAGGATGGAATGACAGATATGAATTCTAACAATTATTTTCTCGTAACTTCCCTATTTTCTGAAACAATTATAACCACGCGACAGTAAGCATTCATTTCAAAAATATGCGCACTTTGTCTAGTCTTCAAAATTGTAGTTAAGAACAAAACAGTACCTCGAATAAAACTTTTTGGGTGCAAATGGTTGAAGAAATAGTAAGAATGCCCAATGTTGCCAATTATATGTATATATTCAAGAATTTTCGTGATAATAAAAACTGAAATGGGGTGAAAAATAAAATACAAAGGAATTGAGTACATCCCAAAAAAAATTAAAAAATTTATCACTGAAGCCTGCAGGACGACACCCTATTTTCTCCTATTGACGTCGTGATTTCACGCATTCTTATATTTCTACCTGCTATTGGGATGCAAACCTTGAAATGGTATCAAGGTTTCGTGAAACTTGAAGTTGGCTAAGCTGCTGAAATTCACGAAGCCTTAATTTACCCGCCCGCGTTTGAGTTTGCTCTTAATAGTCTAATTACTACTGGAACAGATGATATTTCTTTCGCAAGTGAATGCGGAGATATTCTGGTCTATCGTTAACTTTCACAGTCCAGACGAAATTAGAATTGTGTTGCGTATTTATCGAAATAAACTGATGAAATAAGACTAATAGTAAAAATGAATAAAAAACAAAACAATTTCAAATCTTTCAATTAATATCTTCAAACCAGGGTTTCAAGCAATAAATTGCACTCACTAATATTTATAGAAAGAGTTGAATTATTTTCTTTCCATTGTGATGCAGATATGATATTTTTTCAAGAATGACCTTTTAAATGGTTAAACCACAGACCAACAAGACAAATCACTTCATCGTTTGCGGGGATCGCGTCTCTCCGACCTTGAGAAATATAACAGACATAACCACACTTTCTTCTTCCTCGAAACAACTGTCAAATTTAATACTTGATTTTGGAATATCTAAAATCGAACTGTAAAAACGGGTTTGTCGGGATTCAGGAATCACAAAATCAAAATCAAACTAAGATTTTTCGATGAAACCATTTCAAAAGCAAATTTCCAATACCAAAGCGAGTGTTTTGTCACATCTTAAACTCCTGTAGAAGAACTCGGTTGGAGTAAATGAAAATTTTGGAAAAATGTTATGAAAAACCCGTTTACCTTAATCAGAGAATCTTTGTAGTTTCACATCAAATGAGATTCATTTCAATATAAAATCAAACTATGAATAGACCAACTTTGTTCGATTTCAATCCTAGTGTTTGTGCAATCCTATACAATTTTATTAGACATCCCATCGTTTTAATTGAATAATGGAGGTTGTAATGCTTTTACTTCAGTTGCGATTCCTTTATATTATATAAAATGAACATTATGAATGAGTCCACCTAAGTTCGATTCCAATTCTTGTTGTATAATCAAAACATATACTGAGGACTGTCATCATAAAATAGAACCTCAAAGATGACTAAACAATTGATTTGGTTGTAAAAAACTGTTTGGATTATATTCTTAAATGGAACAGATACGAAATTATTCATCAATTAATAGGATGAAAAATTCATTTCAGTTTGTTTACATGTTTATAACCTCTTTAAGCGAGTCCGAAAGCGGCGAGAGTGACGTAATTCTATTCCTGCAATCTGATTGGCACCCCAAAGGCCTTCTAAAATTCTGATTAGCTCGATTCAGGGTCATATCTGCGTTGACATAGATTCTCAAATAGCATGTGGGTACACAGCCTTGGTTGTTTCATGTCAGTTGTAGTTGTCGCTTATAAGTGTTCTATCAAATAGCCCAATTAAAGTTAATCAAAAGATTTCAGTTCATTGATCAGGGTTGGTCTAGGATGCCAGTAATACCCTGGTTAATAAAAGATGGATCAGTTGTTATTGCAAAATCACTAGTTAGTATTTAACCACAAGTTCGAACATCTATGGGTCAAATGTACCCAATATGACGAATTGGAGACTCTAAACCAGCCGCCCAGAACACCCGAGTGCAATCATGTATGTCGTCCTGGCATCATAACGGATAAAAAACAATTCAATTCTTATTCCTAAAACTTGCTAGAGGAATTTACCTACCTAAACATTGGTTTCAAAATATTATTTGAAAGAAGATTTGAATTTTTTTTATTTTTCTCAAAATTTTACGAGTTTATTACCATTTATCATCAGTTAATCATTTTATTTCGATAAATTCGCAATTGAATACTTTTTCCGTCAGAACTGTGAAGGTTTAGAATAGACCAGAATATTATATATTCCGTATTCTCTTGCAACGGAACCATTCCGCCTTCCAGAAACAATGAGAGTACGTTTTATACAATGTTGAAGACTGTACAAAGCACGAATATTTTTGGAGTGATGACTCAAATTCACGTAGTGATAATTTTTTTCAGAAAATCGGGTGGAAGGTAAGAAAATAAAAATAGGTAGAATTTGAACTGTCATTTCATCCCCATTTTTCGCAGAAGATATATCCATTTTTGAAAATTGTTTCATACATCCAAAAGGCAGCATTCATCAGCAATGTTCAGTAAAAAGTTTCTGAATCAGTAACAATTTAACACATTGAATCCAAAGTATCGAGGAAAGGTAGCGATTTTTCTCGAATTTCCAAAATGCCCATGATCTAAAAACAATTTTTGGAAATTCTGAGTTCATAATGAGAAGTTTGGAGATGTACAGGGTGGGCCAAATTGGACACTTTTGAAGGGGAACTCCTATTTCTGTACTAGATAGACAAATACTGATGTCCGTGTCTGAGGGCCAATTTTCATGAAAAACTCATTTTCAAAAGCCGCAACTCCATAGCTTTCACCGTTACCAGGTGTTTTCCGAAAATGTTCATGTTAGAAATATTGCTGTAACTTTTCTTCTGTTCAAAATTTTTCTATTCTGTAACAACTTCTCACGTAGAATTAAATGACGTCAATTAAATTTTCTTCAAACTGATATTTTGAGATATCACCCTGAAAATATTTTCCTCAAATGGGGCACCCGTATATTTTACATTTTTCAATAGTTTGAAATTGCCATTTCAAAAATATAGCATACCTACTTGCTATTTTTCTATAGTTATGTTCGAGATATTGAATTCTCCAATTTCACTCTTGGATGAGTAGGCTTAAGACTGGGCAGTGGTGGAAAAAAAATAATGCGAACATCGATTTTTGGATGTTAAACTGGTTCAAAAAGTTTAATGTTTTGAAGAAAACCTGCAGTCTTCTTTGAATCCATAGAAACTGGAACTTCATACGCATGCACATACGGCAAATTCTTCTAGAATATGATATAATGTTCTAGGATTGATTTCAACAGCTCCTAAAACGAAGACTTCTAAATCTTTCTTAAAAATATATCTTCGGTCTTTTCGCTTCTCAAGTTGACCTTCATTTATTGAGTTGTGACGCAATATTGTGCGAAAATACATTTGAAAGGAGTCATCGTTTTCACGATACAAATCACTTGCTGCCTCTGCATTTTATCCGTTTTGTATAAAACAGACTTACATACCCCACTCCTTATAATCTCCATATTTCATTGCAGAACAGTGAACAGAAGTTGAGAACTGAACAGAACTTATTGTTTCAATCATGATGTAAAAAACGTGGTGTACTCATCTGAAAAATGAGTGACGTCAGCAAGATTAAAATACAAAGAGTTGTTGTATATTCTGTGCTTTCAATTAACATGCAAATTCAAAGCACAGAATATAAAACTCTGTATTTTAATCTTGCTGACGTCACTCATTTTTCAGATGAGCACCCCATGTGTTTTACATCATGGTTTCAATAGACGTTCGATAACTAACATTTCCATGGTTTCATTCACCTTCGCATCCTCTAAAGCCTATACTGACAGATAAAGGTTGAAAATTCAATATCTCGAACATAACTATGGAAAAATATCAAGTATGCTATATTTTTGAAATGACAATTTCAAGTTCTATCGAAATATGTAAAATATACGGGGTGTCCCATTTGAGGAAAATATTTTCAGGGGGATATCTCATAATATATCAGTTTGCAGAAACTTTAATTAACGTCATTTAATTCTACGTAAGAACTTGCTCCAAGAATGTTTTTACAGAATAGAAAAGTTTTTCGGAAAACACCTGGCTATGTTACGATGATAGCTTATGGAGTTGCGGTTTGGGCCAATGAGTTCTTCGTGAAAATTGGCTCTTAGACATCGACATCTGTTTTTGTCTATCTAGTGCAGAAATAGTTCCCCTTCAAAAGCGTCCAATTTGGCCCACCCTGTACATAGATACGACACAAAAAATTCAATTAAACTAAAACTAGACATATTTGCATATCAATCGCATGAGAAAACATCGAAATCTAAAGGATATTATTATTTAAATTCACTACCCCTTGAAATACGTTCTGAATTGATCTTCCAACTTTTTAAACGAAGCTTTTTACCTAGTAGAATTTCCAAATAAATTTTTTACTGTAAAAATTTTCATTTATGTTCTTGAGATTAGAATATTGTATTTTCTTCATTTTATCTTTTCTTCTTCTCCTATACATAGTATTGTGATTTCAGGACTTATATATCATCATACATACATACAAATTCTCGAATCAAGAATATGGGGTTATTTCGTTCGTGTGCGGCTATTGTGACGGTAATGGTAGAGCCAGCTGAATAAATAAAGATAATTAAGGAGACCATCATATCACAGAACTTTCCCTTCAGATTTGAATAAGTGTCACAAAAAAGGCCGGTTTTCCACATCGAAAGTGAATAATACCTAAGCAAGACGACAACTAGACACGGGAGAAGACATTCTTGATATGGCAGGAACATCCAGAAGTAACGACTAGAAAAATTGCTCATGATCTGAACGTGCCACATTTGACTGTATCATTTCAAGAATATTCCTCCAAATAATCGTCAGATTATCGTATCTACTGAGAAGCGATACGCCCTCTGACGATAGAATTCAACCCCCCCTCTTTTTGGTTGAACCAGCTGTGACATCTTTCATTTTGCTTGTATCTTGAGCTGCTGTGATATGAAAATAAAATTATTTATATGTTTATCTGTTCCCTTTTCTTTCAAAACAAAAGCTGTCATTTCATTGGTTAACTAGTTTGTAAACAAAGAGAAAATAGGTGAGTCATATCGTTCAGACTTATTCTTGATTCAACACACAATTAATATGGCCTGCTTTCAGCACTTCCTCACATTAATAAGAGTTCTTGAAATACTTAATGGGGCGCCTATTTTTCCAGAAATTCAAGTTAACTTAGATATTGGTTCATTTTGACCCACCAAGCAACAGACACTAAATAACATCGAAATTATCCTACAGGAACGATCTAAAGTACGATTTTATATCTTGATCTGAACACAAAGTTAAAATAATTCCTTTGGATATCGTAGCTCTGCTCCATAAATATACGTTCTCCACCACATTTCCACGGTTTCTTTGCATAAAACTACTAGCACAGACCAACCAGATAAACCACTCGCCTCATTTACTTAGAAAATCCATGTGACCGTGTTCTTGACTGTAACTCGAGCGTAGGCCTTTACTACAAGCATGCCCAATCACATTGCAGTTGGGTATACGCGATTCAAGGTCGGCAGGCAGTGAATCCAGCAAACGATAGAGTGGTTTGTCTGTGCTACTACCTTGGACAAGTTCCAAATTTAACCGTTAGGGCGCTGGCATCTTTGCGAAAGTTCCCAAAATATCTTAACTTTACAAGTTCAAACTATTTTTAGCCCATCTCTATAATTACCACAAGCTTACGTTATGTCTAAATCGTCAGAATACTTTTTGGCATTTACTTGATATTCCTTAAAATATTTGATGCGCTCGATAGAATTTCAATTTTTTTTTCAACTCAACCTTAGGTGTTGCCACCCCTACCCTGCAAATAGTCATAATTCCAACACTGAAGATATGTGATATCAATGTCTGACGCGCTCGTATATGTAAATGTAGAAGTTTTATTTTAACATTTTTAGAAACCTATAGATGAACAGGTATACATTATATTAGATTCAATTCCATCTGAATCAAATAGGTTCCCATAACGCTCGAGTGAATCGCCGTTTAGCATTGTGAGCTCTCCCACTATATCCTCCGCACGAAGTGGCGGCTACAAACGCTCGAAAGAGGTGCCACAATTTGCAGCTTGTTAGCGCAAGTCTATTTTGAAGGGAATAATGCGCAAAAATACACCTGCTATTGTTTCACCATGGGTAAAATTCACAAAAAAATTCCGCCATTCAAAATAGTATTATTCTGCTTTTTCCGAAATTACATATTCAATATAGCTGAAATTTGGCAGTCAACTTTCCTAGAAAAAAAAAACCTAAAAACCTCAACACGAAATTGAGGAATAATGATAACTAATATACTAATGACTTTTATAACAATCCTCATATTATGAATTATTGCTATACTTACAGGCATTTGCTCATTTCCATCATAAGACAGCCAAATCTGAAAGAAAAAACAGTTTAAAGTTAATAGAGAACAAACATTGTTTAGAGCATCAGGTAATTGTTTATACTTACTAAGTTACTTTCTCACTTAATTACTTATTATATCAGAACTTCAATACAACATTTTTTAACTACTTTGGAAAAAACTACTTGTACTATCCCAATTCTGAAATCTTCTACATAATAAAAATATACTGTGATTAATAATATTTGACGGAAAATTCTAGCAAAGTGGAACATTTTTCTACTTATTTTCATAGTAAGAGAGCTAGCAGCGTATTTCAGAAAAATTTGAAATTTCATATTTGATATTCCCTTTTTTATATCAAACTGTTGTGTTTTTCTGTGAGCGTATCCCAATATTCAGACAAGTATTGGGCATTTTGAAACAGTTTTGATTTTCTGTCTAGACTATTGAACGATATTTCTAAAACCTACTGTGAGATAAGGTACTAACCAACCTCGCAATCCTTTTAGCGACGTCAGGTCCCTTCAACAGATGAAAATTGAAGGTGAAATTAAAGATATCGATACATTCTTGCCAAACTATTGTAAGCCGCTAGACGTAGTACGTTGCGGCTCATGATAATTTGGCAAACATATATCGATATGCATTTTCCCAGAACTCATCATGACTACATGATATTTAAAATCAACCTGAATCTTGCTTCATTATCTTAAAACATTTTTTCACTGCAGTAAGTAAAGATAAATTTATTCGATTCATTAAAAGTTGAATATTTTCGTTTATTCATCTCCTAAATGCTTACATGTGTTGCTTTCTCGAATTTTTCAGGTAATTAATCATGAATTAAATTCACAATGAGTGAAAGTTATTAAGAATACATATTCAACTTCCAGAATCTTTCAAACCACCAAGTGTAATATAGCAGTAAAAAATTTCAAAAATGGAATATGGTTGAAAATTTATCATTGCCAGTATGTTGGTTAGATTTCAGAAATATCTTGTAACATTTGTAATTTTAACAAGTTCAATGACAATATGTGCAATGAACAGTTTAGAAACGCACAGGTGAACACAACAACTCTCAGATGCCACACATACAAAAAAAAATGAATTGCTAGATCTGATACTGATGTGGCACATGAAATTAATCTATAATAAATGAGACACTTATGTTCAGACAATATTCAGGGAAGGGAAAGATGGAGTGGGATGGATGCAGGTTATAATGGAAGCCCCCTTGCTTGTGTCCAGCGGGGCAGAGTTTTGGTGCCCGCAGTGGACTACAGAACAAGAAGGCACCAAAACCTGCAACTATCCCGCCGTTGAAACAAAAAACAACACGTGCAAGAGAACTTCTTTATTTTCGGATTCATGTACATGGCCAAGATTCACAATCACAAATTGAACATTAAAACACGGGAGAAAATCAGATACAATATATAAATTAAGTGCATCCGAATAGTAGTAGAAAAATAGTACGTTTTATGAATTCACTATGACAATAAATGCCAGTGTCACAAGGTTGGATTTTGATCCATATTCTGAGCATAAAAATTCATATCATTGGAAAATGAAAAATGAGATGGTGAAATTGCAATACTATATAGCTTGATTTTATTGTATCAACTTTAAACTAGTAATACATTAAAAACTTTTTTTCCATAGCTTGCAACAATAATAATATTATACATTTGAATACGAAATGGAAAAATGCTCACAGATTGCAATTTCATTGATGCTGTGAAATGTATCGAATTCATTTGTTTCATTCTGGAAATTGACGAAGCAGATATTTCATCATTATTATGAATGTTATTCTATGGTTTTCTTAAGAGGCTTAAAATAATTTATTATGAAAAATTCGATTCATTTTTTGTCATAGGATCATCGAGTCAAGTATCACAAGTTTTCTCGAAAAAAAAAAAATAAAATCTGTAGATGCAACTGAAAAATAAGATTCATTGAATAACCATTATCTACAAAACGAAAATAAGTTGTGTCACTGGACAGGTGCACTGATTTAATATGCACAAATCAAAAATTTTTAAATACAAATCAACATCTTTTGACTTGAATCGCCGTCATTCTATTACCTATACTTTGTTTAATTCAAAGCAGTAATTTCTGTGGATGTCATGCAGGAAACTGTGAGTCAACTGATATTTGTTGAGTTCCAAAATTCCCAACCAGTAGTGGCCAGTAAATGTCACTGATTTCTAAAGAAATCAAATAAGTAATTTCGGAATTGGTCAGATAACTTGTCAGTGCCGGTTGGGAATTTCGGAACACAACAATTAACAGTTATGTAGTAATTTTGAATCGATTCGAAAATATATTCAGGTTTTCTATTTACATATACAAATATATTTATAGCTACTCATCCATTCACTCAGGATAATTTACAGCTAATCTCAAACATACCCATTTGAAACTTATTGTAAAAAAACTAAAGTGACTTTAAATATGTACAAGATATATTAATAATTGAGTCACATTTTTTGCCAGACTAAACTCAAGATCACATGATTTTCACTTTCATAAAACACAGTTTCTTAAAAGCTATTTATTCGTTAAGATCCACTATTTGCTTAACGCTTGTGATAATTCCTTCATCACAATTATTTTCGGAATTGTTTTCAATATCCCTTGAATGGTTTGGTGTATTTATCGATGAAATTAACCATTTATCCAGAGTATGATTTTTTACGAGTTTCGATTTTTTTGATTTTTTTTTACCTTCAGAAATGCTATTTCTACCATTCTTTTGTACCTTCAATCTATCTTTACTTTCGATACCATTCTCAAGATGAGAATTTGCACTAGTTCTAATATGTGAGATACTATTGTCCAAACATTCAATTTCATCATTTCCCAATGAATCTTCTTCAGAATCAATTTTTTTATTCATAAAAATCTCTGGACTGATCATGGGACCATTTTGTGATGTCATATCAAATTCTGTATATTCTATAACATTATTGGTCCCTATGATCTTTATTTCTGTATCTAATTCACCTATTTCTATTCTGCTTATTTTTTTAGAATTAACCTTACTGTTTTTCAGAACATCTGTTAAAATAATTTTACAGGATTTAGTTTCAGCTTTTTGATCAGAGATAATATCAACATCAGAAGCTTTTCTATCCATATTTAACACATTACTGGGTTTATTAGACTCATCTTCGATTTTACAATTTGATTTTAGATTAATTTTTTTTCTAGGTCTGCCTCTTGATCTTACTAATTTATGTTCAGAATCTGATGAAGTTTTATTTTCGTCTTCTGATTGTGAATGATTAGATCTTTTACTAGAATTCGATTCAATATTTTCATCCTCCTTGCTATCTCTTTCGTTTTTTTTAACTGGTTTAACGCCAGGTAAAATAGGACTGACATCCAGAGTCCACAAGTTTATGGAAACTGTCCCTCTAGACCTAGTTCTGGGAGAATTGTGGTTTTTAAGTTTTTTCTCCTCTGTAATACTAGAATTTAGATGCTGATATACATCATCAATTTTAATTTGACTATTTTCAGAATCATTCTCCGTTTCTGACTGATGTTCTTCAGATTCACTGGAAGTTCCAGTTTTATTTTTTATTGGAGGTACTTGATGTTCAGTTGAAAAGGTCCTGGTTCTCTGCTTACTAGTTTTTGAAGATTTATCAAGGTCTCTCTTCATTTCTAAACGTCTAATGGCTAAACTGTCACGTTTATTATAAAGTTTTCTAAATTTAGTGCTAACCTGATTATTGGCATCCTCCCGAGGGAAAGTTAATAGTTCATTTTCTTCCTCTAGTTCACGCGCTCGTCGCTCTTCTTCTTCCTTCATAGCAGCCAATCTATTCTGTTCCCACTCCAACTTCTGTTCTTCAATTCTTCTCTCAGCCGCAGCTAGTTGTTCAGCAGACCAGGCCGATTCTGTTTGCTCAATGAAGTTCATTGCATATCTTTCAATGGGGCTCAACTGCAAAAATCATTCATTTCACAAATAACAGAAAACATAACTTAATATAGGGTATGAATGTCGAAATAACAACGTTCACACTAGAACCAATAACAACATAGCATAAAACAGTATATTTTAACGTCAAAATTTGAAATCAAATTTGAAGAGAAATTGAACATATTTCATGAATGTTTCAATATAAATTTTTATTAAACTTTATGTAATCTTAAAGACAGATGACCCTTTCTGGACCGATCAATTGAGATATCAGTGCAAAAAATCCATTTTTAAGAATTGCACAATGGAGCCCTACCCGCTGTTCCAATTTTGAGAATTTTCAAAAAAATACCCAGCTAAGTCGATATCACGTTCCAGAGTTTTCTGGTTACCGCTATCTTGCAAATTTCTCCCAAAGAAGTCGAAATGTCGTCTGAATTATTCTATTTCGAGCTCGCCATGACATCATATAAAGGGGAGGCCACATTTACGGGATAGCGTTCACGATGACGATCGTGATTGCGTTCACGATGGCGGTCATTTCTGCCCGAAACATATATATGCGATCAGATCGCGAACTTTTTCTCAGTGTCTGTCAAAATCTCTATAGAAACGACATTATGTTTCATTAACGTCATACGATCCCGTCTAAACGCTGACAGGTCGCAGACAGATCGCGGCAAGTGTGTGCTGCTACACTAGTTCAATGTAATTATCTGGAGTGCGTTCAGATGCTTTACCCGGTAGACAAAAATCGCACGGTAGGATTTTTCTTGGTTGTGCTTGGTTGTAGCCGTTGACTAGAAGATTCATCTGAACGATGTGGTATAAATGTCAAATATCATCTTATCTTACTTAACCCCAAAAAAATAATATTTTTGATATCTCACTTTTTGGCAAGGCAAAAATGCATATACAAGTCTCAGAGGAAGAAATATATATTTCTTCCTCTGAGATACAACCAGTTCGAGAGTTAACAACTATTAAATCTGATTTTGAAATTGTAAACATAACCCAAACTTCTCACTCCTGTCATTATAAACTGCAAAGCGCATGCGGGTCAATTTCTACCCATGTTCGGGCTGGGTTGGACGGTTGGACGCCCGGTAAAGTTTCTCTCAAGCATCTGAACGACCTAACCATTGGCCAGACGTAATCATCTGAACGCTTTGGGAAGCGCCCGGCGTCACACGGCGTAGCATCTGAACGCACCCCTGATCGCCATCGTGGTCGTTAACGCGTATAAGTGGCCTCCGCTTAGATTCGACTATGATTTCGAGGCAATTCGTTCGGTGCCGAGTCTTTTTTGAGATGGATCGTGAACTTCAAATTAATTTAATGAATAATAAAACATTTACTAGTTCATATTGGTTTTTTCGTCTTCTTGTTTTCAGGTGTGATTTCGAGACATCAACCTGCATAAAGCAAAGAAGAAATCATGTTTCGTTGAGAAAAAGAAGCCCTTCAATAACAAACAACAATTTCACTACACTTATACGGGGAGACAGAATTTTTCCTGAGGTTTTTATCTGTACTCTTGTATCATACGTAAAAATTATTATACCCTATATATCAGAATTTGATTTCAGATGTACTGTCTGAGAGTGTTAACATTGCACAATATTCGACCAGAAATAAATTCCAATGAGATTTAAATTAAATTAAATATTTCAACTTAAAAATTTTCAAATATTCGGATTGACGAATATTGGCAAGAGATATCCCAGGCAGAATATCTTGAAAACTGTTGATATTTTCAGAGTGAAGATATGTACGAAGTATCTTTTACTCCTCATGTAGAAACATGAAAAGGTAATAAAAATAAAGGTTGTCATTCGAAAACACAAAGTTGGGATCCGCCCAGAAAAGATGGAACACCCTATATGACCGGAAACATATTTATTTGTCGAGTTCAAGCAAAAACTATAACTATAAATCACTTTAATCCGGTCAAATTAGACCAAAATATAGGGGTGAGGTTACAATGACGCCCAGATAGCTGATAATTGGTAGGGTTATTCAAAGTACCAATATAAATGGAATCTAAAAATTTCCCATCGTACACGCGTACAAATTTTTACTCCTGGTCAAAGGTCACAAAATGGGGTTTTCGAGATTTTCAGCCAAACGGTAGGTTTTATCATGAAATTATTTTCGACAAAAATTGTAGATCAGATAATTATCTATTAAACTTGAATGAACACATTTTCCCGAGAGCCACCGTTTTTAAGATATAACGATTCAAAAAGTTTGAAGAGTTCTGCAATCGTCATATTCACACGTTTACACCTTTGAGGAAGTGTGTAGCGTGGTTTTTTTTAATGTGGTTTCTCTGGTAGACCTATTCCACCGAACCGTTGTGAATCTGTTAGATTTGAAACTATTAAATACTAAGATATCGGCATGGGTTATCTTAGAGAAATACGTTCAGTCTGTACGTCGACATTTTGGTGTTAATGTATTACATTGCTTTAGGATTTTGTGATCTTTGACCCCTACATTCCTATCCGTTTTATGAATAGAGATATGGAAGACCGCGAGACACTGTATATTATGCAAGTAATGTAGATAGATTTGGGAATTCAAGGCTACTTTAGAACTAAATTCTGGAAAATTTCCAGTACGATTTGGATGAAAATAAGTTGCATAAATTTGATTGTTACTACTGATTTGATCCACATATACTCAATTCTCTTATATAAACTATCCCGGTTGGCCATGACATTCTGACACATTTCACCCTGTATATTTTGAAAATGTTAGGTTATAGTCATTTTCCTGTCAGATAACAACACAACGTTGTCCTCACTACATATAGGTTGTAGAAATTATCCATTTTTCAAAATGATAATTTACTTTGGGAAAATAATGAATTTGAGAAAATATTATGTGAATTCAATAATTCCAAAGACCTGGCGAATGTGAAGAAACATGGTTGGTAGATTCAGTTATGCTATTTTCTTGTACGGAAATCAAGAATCGAGTGTTGAAATCCTACTGAAAAATAATGGATAGAGTAGTCCGTTACTTTGTGATAGTTCATTCGAAAAAAAATAAAAGTACTCCAATAACCCTGCAGTAAAACTTCTGAACGAACAGACGGACCTATGGAATTCCCCACTTTTCGGAATTCTCAAGAAATAAGCCTACATGAAGGTTGGAATCGGCCAATCAGAGAAAACGCGGAATGACGGTGATTTTGAATTTCGTAACGTGAATGATGACTCCTCCATATGGTGTGCGTCTTTGGATACATACAGTATTTAATCCCGAACTGATATACTTCTCATTGATTTTGATGAAACCAAGACTGTGTATTTCTCTACTTCAGACGAAAAACTGGATAGTTATATAATAAGTATGTAATTTAGAAAATTTGTAACATGAAATCAGTTCTTTCTTTACGCGCTTGTTCTAAGGAAAAATTTAAAGGGTTATCATCTTACCAACAATTGTGCAATTTTCGAATTACGAACGACAAATGGCCTTGAACGACTAGGTTGGACTCACACTAATGAAAACTTTATTTTTGAATTATTTTATGTCTGTCTGGCCATGGGCAAACTAGGTAACTTTCGAAGAGGAGAAGAACAGTATTTAAATTTTCAGGTGCAGATATTGAATATTTCGGCTGAGCAAACTCAATAATGACTTGAATCCGCTGAACAGTTTCGGGGATATGCGAAATGTCTGAAATTATGTTCTTTTTCTAAATAATAATTTAATACGGAAAAATCCTGCGTCCAAAAAATTGAAACTAGATAATTAGTTGTAAATATCAAGATTGAATCCTTATATTATTAATGTATTAACCAAATTGATTCATATACAAATTCACGCAAATCCCACCGGTGGGTTATCATCAAAAAAAAAAAAATTATTGAAAAATTTCAAACCTTCAAGCCGACATGTTCAAGAAACCCAGTACCAGATTTAAGCTCTTTCGGGGGTATAATATATTTTTAATGAATATACAGGATGTTTCACAATAAACTAGTCCAACATATATAGCCATATAGAGGACATTGGAAAAGTCATTTTTGCCTTATGACATATACCCCGTTTTTGAAGCATAAGCGAGATACAGGGTGTTTAATATCAACTTCGAGCGATATTCTGATAACTGTGGTGATTTATACATGA
Organism: Myrrha octodecimguttata; assembly: GCA_958510865.1. NCBI lineage: Eukaryota > Metazoa > Arthropoda > Insecta > Coleoptera > Coccinellidae > Myrrha > Myrrha octodecimguttata. The sequence goes on along the minus strand of OY294060.1, from coordinate 8,922,662 downwards.
CCTTTGAAATAACTATTTCTTGTCAAATCTTAGTATTTTTGGGTGGTCAATTCAATTGTTGTGCAGAATTGTGGAGAAATATTTCAAAATGGCCGAAAACCTACAAATTTGGAATTTTTTGTTTCCCGATTGTCAAATTGGATAGCATCATTTCAACGTTCTCAATTTTCTAAGATTTTCCGTGAAAAATTTTTTCCAAAATTCAAACTCAACTTCTTTTTTACATGTCTACAGTGAAAAAAAATGTCTCCCAGAATTGTTGAAATCTCACCTCCCTTCTGAACACTGGGGTGAAAACAAAATGAAAAAATATCCATTGGTTTCCATTTTATAGCCTTCCAAAGACTCCGCTCGGAGTACTTAAATAATTTTTATTTAAGAAACTGGTGACCCTACGGATGCCAAAATTATGCTAATAGGCCTCCAGAATGAGAAATATGAATATATATAAAAAAAAAAAAATTTCTAAAAAGCTTTGGTGGGAATCGAACTATCTCCGCATTCGAAGAATAAGGTCTTATTCGATGAACTACCGTTGCTTGGTAACGGACGTCATAATAACCAGAATAAATCCAATTTATACGCGACCCCATTGTCCGTAAGTGGAGCGAATTCAAATCCCGTTTAAAAAAAATTTTTTTTGTTGATAAATTCATATTTCTATCCAGGTCATTCTGGGGGCCTATTAGCACAATTTTGGTCTCCGTAGGATCACCAACTTCTTAGATAAAAATTATTTAAGTACTCCGGGCGGAATCTTTGGAAGGCTATTAAATGAAAACCAATGGATATTTTTTCATTCTGTTTTTACACCAGTGCTTAGAATGAAGGTAAGTTCGATCTCGAAAGATTTCAACAATTTTGGGTGACATTTTTTTTTCACTTCCGAAATGTAAAAAAAAAGTTGAGTTTGAATTTTGGAAACATTTTATCACAGAAAATCTTAGAGAATTGAGAACATTGAAATAATGCTATCCAATTTGACAATCGAAAACAAAATTTCAACTTTGTAGGTCTTCCGCCATTTAGAAATATTTTTCCCAGAATTCTACACAACAATTGAATTGACCGCCAAAAAATACTAAGATGTGACCAAAAACCGTTATTTCAAAGGTCACGCATAACTCACCAGTAATCAAAATATTGCTCAAAGTTGACATTAAACACCCTGTATCTCGCCTATGCTTCGAAAACGGGATATATGCCATAAGGCAAAAATGACTTCCCCAATGTCATATATATGGCTATATATGTTTGACCAGTTTATGGTGAAACACCCTGTATTATGTGTTCGGAATTAGACAATCGTTGCACCACTCCATGGTGGAAACATAGAAAAAGGGAGGGATCCTCTTGTCTCTTGGAAATATATATTTCCACCATGACACCATTCCATATTTATTTACACATCCGAGGACCCGAGCAAATTTCGTCCTTATGGTGAGTAAACAAAGGTCATAGAGCCGAAATTAGTGACATATTTTTATTTCCCATTTCAAGGTTATGTTATTCAAAAGTTTACGATGACGTAATATCAAACAAACGTTAGATTTAACAGTTGAAATTTTACATACAAGTAACGAATATTCCAAGTTCTACGAAGTTTATCCTGTTACGGACGAATTTTCATGCGAGTAACTGGTCGCTCCATGGAAATAAAATTTGGTCCTCCTCTAGTCTGAATAGCTGAAAAAGCGTGAACTTGTATCCCTTAGGATCTAAACAGGTGGATTTTATACCCTTCCAAGATTTCTATTAACTTTAGCCCCAAATCCTTGGCTCTACAACTTACCAAATCCGAGTTGTTTGTTCTCAAAGTAATATAGTTTACAATCTGCGGCTTTAGGCCTACGCGAACATATATTTGTAGAGTAAGAGCTTTATTGGCGCACAAAAACAAATTCGTAAATGATTCAAATCCGACTGATCATGCTACTACCATCATTATTGCATCAATTCCAGATATATTTTACCCAATCACGAATTCGTCCTTTCTTGATATTAGGCCCCAAACTTGCACAACAAATTTTCAATGAGATTCACAACTATTACAAAGTTTTAAACTTGTTTACAGAGGATTTTTTTCAGTTGATTATCTAGGAAAGCATCATAATTTCAGATTTGTATTTCCCTGACAAACTGTTTGGCGGATTTAGCTCATTATTGAGTTTGGTCAACCGGGATGTTCAGTAAATTTTCATCTAGGTCTCCTTCAAAATAAGTTATATAATGTGCATGTTTATGGCATGACATAATTTAAATTTAAAATAAATTTTTCATTACTGTTCGTCAAACCTATAGTCGTTCAAGGCCATTTGCCAAGCGTAATTCGAGAATTGCAGAATTGTTGGTGAAATGACCATACAGAACTGTCATCATTCGCATTGCGAAATTCAAAATTACCGCCATTCCGCGTTTTCTCTCATTGGCCGATTCAAACCTTCATATCCCTGTCTCTAGTCGCATGTACATTCAAATACCTTTTTGCGCAACTTGAAATACTCCAGTATGAAAATGTTGGATAAATAAATAACGCATAATCTCGAATATTTTCTTGCTCTCAAGTAAAAGCTGGAACAATATCGCATTAGTGAATTTAACAGTATTCCAGGTGTAGTGTAAATTTTGTAGTTCATGTAGACAAAAGAACTGCTTTCTAGCAACCTAATGCCCCTCGGTAACGCGACACTTGCGTGGCTGTGGAAAGCCAAACTTCTAATAATTTGCTGCTTTGTTTATCGGCTCGTACAAGTGGTCGCGTGGGCATGAAGCCCCAATGCGCCAAGCCCCCAGTTAAGGGTACGACCAGTGTGCACGCGAGATTGCGATATACTTTTCGCGTGGTGATAAAACGGTAAGCAATAAGAGTTAAATAATTCAAGTAATTATGGTATATCAATACATTTACCAAACTATCGTAAGCCACTACGTACTAAGTTGCGACTCACGATAATTTGGAAAAAATTTATTGATATATTCATGTCCAAAATTTATCGATTTTACCTGCACTATGACACCCTTCGCGTAGACGTTCATAAAATTGTCAGAACGAGTATCTTGAAGACGCGAAGCCAGCTCGCGATATTGCAATCTCGCTTGCACTTTGGCTGTACCCTAACAAGCACCTGACTGAATGCACCCAGTCTGCCATACAGACTGTGATCTTTTGCGCAGAGGTAATCGTTTTGGCGACCGCTCAATCGCCTTCCATCGAGACTGACCTTCTGCCTGGGAAAAGGCTTTAAACTGAAGCACTCAAAATGTTTTAAATTTTTCGTTTAAGATACATTCACAAGTGGTTGATGGGCCGTTCTTTGTACGCACTTTTGTTACTAAAACTAAGTCAGGTTGGCATAGTGAAACGTTGTCAATTGTTACATATTTGGATGGACGGCTCTATGATATGGTTTGCGTAAATACGTGATGTGCGCAAATTTCTTGAAACTTACTAACACTGGGGAACGGGAATTTCAGAACAAATTCGACATGATGAGGTTCGCGTTAACGGATATTCATAATTGACGCGAACCTCATCAGGTTGAATTTGTTCTGAAATTCCCCTTCCCCAGAGCTAGTTATGCAGTTATGGAGTATAGTATTCACACAAGGTTACAGCGCAAAAAACTATAAATCATTCATGATGTTTACCTTCTTAATGACGTTCTCGATCTCTTGTTCTGCTTTACTTATCATCTCAGGTTCTTTATCTCTAATTTCCTCTAATGGAATGTTTTCATCAAATTCCGCTAAATCAGCGACAGCTTCAGCTTTTGCAGTGCGGGCAGCCTGCACATCTTGATCATCTTCACATGACGCTAGAGCATTTTCTAAAGCCCCAATGGCAACTTTCTCATCACTAGATGTAGGAGTTGGTGAAGTGGCGCGCCTTGCAAGAGCTTGTACTCTGTCTCTATTACTATCAATGACTTCAGACATTCTATCAGCCGCAGTTTCTTCACCATTGTCGATATTGAAGAGATCTTGTATGGTTGACTGAAAGAAATGTAACGAGAGGATTGAAATTAATATTTTTGACTGATAATCTCAGAACTTACATTTTTGAAGTACGCTGTGGTGAAATTTCCACCTTCGATTGCCAAGTCACCCAGCATTCGTTTTTGATTGGCTTTCTTTAATATGTTCTCCTCTATTGTACGTTCACTAACTAATCTGAAATCGGAAATGTAATGATAAGAAAATGATTCGTTTACATATTGAAATATATAAAGTTATCAGACAATACACACAAATCAAGAGTATAATTAGAAAATACAAAAATTTCAAACTAATTTATTTATTTATTTATTTATTGAACACAAGAATACAAACAGGTATTTCAACCCAAGATCAGTATTCATAGGTTACAAAAAAATATATACAATCATTAGGCATAAACTTGAACATAGTGCAAATAAAGAAAATCCAGCGAAACACTGAACCAAGAGCAACCGATAATCAGAAAGAAACAAAAGGAAATCAATCTTGTGCTAAATAATGATGTTTCAACAACTTCTTATAGCGAATAAAGGGGATATTGAAGGGATCTAAATCGAAAGAACTCGAGTTGAACTCACTCAAAATTCTACATAATGGTGAATATTTTGTAATGTTCAATCTACGAAAAGGAACGGCAAACAACTCCGTCGATCTGAGTCTCCTCTCAGGTACCCTGAAAGGTATAGATTGGAGTAGGGAAGGGGCCGAAAGAACGCCGTTGACGATCTTGAATATCAGACACATGTCGTTGACTTTCCTGCGGTTTTCTAAGGTGAGCATGTTAAACCTCTTGAGAGCTTCGGAGTATTCATGGTTTTCAATTCGGAAGTTATTCCGATATGACATACATCGGAGGAACTTGTGCTGTACGCTTTCCAGCCTTCTCACGTGGCACTCATAGTGAGGATTCCAAACTGAAGATGAAAAATTCAGTCTACTACAAACCAAAGAATAATACATAGTCAACAAAGTCTCATTTTTCTTGAACATCTTACTATGACGAAGGACGAAACCAAGCATTTTATTCGCTGATGACACGATGTTGTCTATATGCTCGATAAAATTCAGTTTTTCATCTAGAACCACTCCCAAATCGCGAATACTACAGACTTTCTGCAACTTATTCTGATTTAACGAGTAATCAAACCTGATTTTATTGGTATTTCTTGTAAAAGAAATTTGAAAACATTTTTCCATGTTCAGAAGAAGGAAATTTTCTCGGCAGTAGTCACAGAATCTGTTTAAATCCTGCAGCAGCAAACAACAATCGACGAAGCTCTTCACCCTCAAAAAAATCTTTAAATCATCCGCAAACAGCAAAAATCTGGCATAACGAAAACATGACGCTATATTATTCATATAGATGATGAAAAAGAGAGGTCCGAGGTGCGACCCCTGCGGTACTCCAGATGAACTGAGAAATGTTCTTGACGCTTGTCCATGAACACATACAAATTGTGATCTGTGAGAAATGTAAGATGTTATCCATCTAAGTAGATCCCCACAAATTCCCACCTCAGCAAGTCGATGCAATAGTACCGAATGATTAATTTTGTCAAATGCTTTTTTTAGGTCTGTGTATATAACGTCTGTTTGATGCTTTGATTCGAACCCTTCAGAAACATATTCCACCATACTAATTAGGTTCGTTTCCACACTACGACCTTTTATGAAACCGTGCTGATTCTCAATTATCAAGTTTTTTACATGATTCTCAATATATTTAAAAACTAAGGCTTCAAAGATCTTAGGAATTGCTGAGATGACAGCTATGGGCCTATAGTTTTGAACTAACTCCTTTCGGCCCCCCTTGTACACTGGAATAATTTTCGATAATCTCCAACGATGAGGAAAAACACCAACTCCGAGCGACCGGTTAAATATAATCGTTAATGGAAGTGCAAGAGACCTGTGACAATTTTTCAAAAATATCGGTGGAACTTCATCAGGACCGGGGCCCCCGTTAGGATTCAATGTTCTCAAGGCCTCCTCAACGCTTGCCTCAGAGAGCGATATCTCTCCTAAATAATCGCTATTGTAGACGTTCTCGACATGATCAAAATTGTCATTGCAATCCACTGCGGGTTCAAAAACAGAACCAAAAAAATCAGCAAAAAGATTCGAAACATCCTCGGGAGTCGAGGCCTCCAGATCGTCCCTCCTCATAACCGACGGAAACGAGCTATGCCGTCCCCTATGAGAAATGTACTTGAAGAAATTACTCGAATTATAGGATATCTGTTGCTCAATAGATTCCAGATAGCGATAAAAGTCTCTAGATATGAGTCTTTTTGAAAGGGACCTCAGAAGTTTGAAATGATTATAATGATGAATACTCTTGTAAATTTTATATTTTTTGTGAAATATATTCTTCTGATTGATAATTCGTATTGTTTCTTTCGAATAATATAAAGGAAATTTTTTATTCGTCTTAGTTTTAGGTATATATTTAACAATTAAACTTTTCAATATGTCATAGAGAACATCCACACTTTCATCTACACTCATGTTTTCTAACAATGAGCTCCAATCAAGTTCGAGAAGTTCAGAGTTCAAATCATCGTAATTGCCCTTTCGGAAATTCAACCTCTGAGAAGAAGTTTTCCTCAAATAATCGTGAATACTAACATCAAACAGAAATTCAATTGTTGGATGAAAATCATCCTCATTAACTAAAGGTGTCTCACTTCTCATGAGATTATTTACTCTTATCTTGTTACACAATATCAAATCAAGCATCTTATTTTTTGAATTAGGAATATTATTGAACTGTTTCAATTCCAAAAAGTTTAAACAATCAACAAAATTTGCGTATTTATGATCAAGTACCGTTGGTTCTAAAAAGTCACATGATGACCGACTCACCCATCCCAGTAATGGACAATTGAAATCGCCACAGATCAACAACACATCCGAATCACGGATCCTCGCCTTAATCGATTCCAACTTGCTTACAAACATTGTGTAAGCCTCGTCGTTGCCGGGCGCGATGTACACACAACACATATAAACGTTTTTCTTATTAAGTTTGATTTTTAACCAAATGTCTTCTGCTCCACTCTCGAAATCGAGCAACCGATTTGCATTCAACCCGTTACGTACGATCACAAACACACCCCCGCCATCCTTTTTAATGGATCTACTCAAGTCTCTATCCCGCCTAAAAATAGTGTACTGATCGTCAACCACCTCACTGTCCAACACGCCCTCGTTTAACCATGACTCCGTAACCATAATCACGTCGAATGAATAAGTTGTCACATTCATCTTAAAAGTATGTAGTTTTGTACGCAAACCACGCACATTTTGATACATGACGTGCAGAGCCATTTTTGTGTGATATATGCCTGTAGTAAATTCAAATAGTGGATTAGTTAAGCTTGGCTAGATCAGCTTCGCTTCGGACATGAAATATCCTAGATGAATCGTCTTTTCTAATCAATATACTACCATTCTGAAACCAAACATTCTAAAACCCTTTTCCTTAGCTGCCGCTCGAGCTGCTTTAAAAATTATTTTATTCTTGGTAGTAAGGTGTTCGTTGATATAAAATTTATCTGATATGCCATTCAATTTGAATGCATTTTGCCTTCCCAATTCCATTCGCTTCACCTTAACTGCAGACATCATTTCATCTTTTTTTGCCCTGGAGATGAATTTCACCACAACGTTTCTTGGCTTGCCGACAATTTTCGTAGGTACTCGGGTTATCGATGACAATACATTCGGTTCTAAGGGCATGCCAACATACTCTCCAATTTTTCCAAGAACATCGTACAAATTTTCGTCCTTTTTTTCGGGTATATCCATAATTTCCACATTGTTCAATCTTGCATCCTGCTCAACCTTGTCCAATCTAGTATGCAGCTCTGATAATTCTCTCTTCAGCAAATCATTTTCCCCCTTTATCTCTTTTGCAAGTTTCAAGACCTCATTGAGCTTAACCAGTTTACTTTCAAAATCTGTTATTTTATTCGAGCAAAATGTTACGGAATCTCGTAATTCCCCAATATCGTTCGTCACAGCTGCGATCTCCGTCCTCACCGACGACATCATCCTCTGTAACGCACCAATAGCATGATCCGCCACTGGAACTCCGTCCGCTACGAGCGCGGAACCTCGGCGATCCTGCAGAGGCGAGGTGTGACTCACCGATGCAACAGCGGTCCCGGAATCCCTGGCGCCACGACAGTCAACACATTCCCATATTCCACCCGGCGTTTTCGTTATCAATGATATTAAGTTTTTTGTCAAATCCGAACATCTGCCGTTAGCATGAAGATACGATTGACATTTACTACATTGTAATCCAGGGGATTTTGTATTGAGGGAATTTGTACAAATAGCGCAAACAGGCATTGTAATCGCACAAACGACACAACAATCGCAATGAACAATCTCTACTGCACAAAATAATACCAAATTAAAGCAATTAACTCCACCGATTGTATAATAAACTTATCGAAACAGCGAGAGCAAAACTAACACGTTGACGCTCTCACATGAGTCTAACTAATGAATTGAAGGACCAAGAACTCACTCTCAATCTGAAAGATTCTCGTTTTTCAACTATATTTCCGCGGACACGCTGAAATTGGAACATGAATAGCTCTGAATAACAATCCAGATTCCCTGTGAGATTAACAATACCTGGGGGAAGATTTGAAGAAATATCTATGTGGTAAAATTGCTCACACACTGAGAAGACTATAATATGTCCTCAAGTCAAGATAATATAGGTGTTATATAAACAAATATAACCCAGATGATTTTTTAGGATTTCAACCACAACAGATGGCCACAACTCTACCCATAACACACACCAAATTTCCAGACACTTCATGAACGTCACACAGCAAAATGGCAATACGTCAAAAAAGAAGAAGGTGCCGCTACCAAACGAAATCACGATGAATTCAAACCAAACACCAACAGAAAACGACTATTCAACCCTACAATCCAACTCGTTAAATCTGGTTCAAAATGGAGATTGAACTACCCTCTGTGTGACCAGAGTGTTTAATATGCCTATGAGCGTAACTCACCCACAATATTTAATGCGGGTATTGTAAAACTATTCTGATAGATAACTGAAAGTTAACTTGTAAAATCCGTTTCATAAATGCGAGTCAACTGCTCTCTGTGGTCCAAATAAGTTTTATAATACCGGCCCTTAAGAAAGGATTTAGATAACTAAAACAAAAATAACATGCCAAACACAGACACTCAAAGAGAATCTGCTCTGCCAAGAACCACCACCAATATTCATTTACAGTGTGAAGGACTAAAATGCTATGTTAGTGAATTTGAACAGCATCACAGAAGCTGACACATATTTAGTCTTAAAGGCGAAAGTTTGAAAAAACGCCCCATACAGCGAAAACATACAAAGACTTATAACTATTTGAGTTCACTGTGGATAGAATACTGATAACAAAACAGTGTGTAACTACTCTCTAATCCATTTACACTTTCTGCGTCTAACGCACGTTAACGAGTAACAATATGTCTTTGACAAAGGAAATTTGGTTTCCGAAACGTGCGTTAGACGCAGAAAGTGTAAGTGGATTATAGAGTAGTTACACACTGTTTTGTTATACAAAGACTTATCAAACACCTCAGAAATGAAGAAATTATACGGCACACCTATCAAAACAAAGAAGATAGAGCCTATAGAGTTCTTATTCGAAACCTCCACCACTCCGTACCCCTAGTTCAGATGAGAAATGAGCTGGTGAGATCAGGACACAATGAGCGCAATACATCAAATATCACACACAGAACATCCAAGAAACTACATTCAATGTTCTCTGGCGACTCGAAACCTCAGACGAACAACAACAAAATATTTGAACCAGAGTACATCTACGACAATTAAATTACAGTGGACAAACTTATAAAAATAGCTACTGAAATACTTAGAATCCCAACATGGAATAACATCAGCCTAGCAAGCCACAAGCTGAAAGTGTTTGCTTTTCTGGACATCGACAAAGTTGACATACTATCAATTTCAGAAACTCATTTACAGAACAGTGTACTCAATTCCAGATGGTAGAGCACACCAGGGAAATGCAGTCATCAGAAACGTAATAGCTCAAACAAACCAGCGAAATCCAGGCAACAACAATACAAGCATAATGAGAGGTCACCCCAAAATTTCAGACATTGTCTCCCCACCGCGTCATAACACCACCACAGATAAGTACAAACAGTTCTTTGATTGTAAATAAATTCATCACAGGAGGAACACACATTTTGGGGTTCACGACTTATACCAACTTAAGGTCAAAACTTACTTTGGGCAATACTTATTAGCTGAAGGACACATAAAGTTACCAGATCTACTTGACTTCTTCATATTAAATGGTATATAACGGAAACTTGCTCAATTGAACCTCACCGCCGATAATTATGAATTTGTGTTTCACCATCCTGAATAAAAGTGCTCATCCTAAGCTGACCTCAGCACATATTATTTGAGATAAATTTACAGCACATACAGGTGTCCGCTGAACCTTAAACAATATTTACACTGGTGACACTATCATGACTACTCATGATATCGAAAAAATTTTAGGTAAAATTTTCAGTTTTTCAGATTATTCGTGAAAAATAGCTACCCTTATCGATGTTGTGGATACTCTGAATTGGTACTGATTTGGAATTTGTTTTTTTTTTTACTAAACATTGCTGATGAGTGCTACTTTTCGGATGATCGAAACAATTTTCAAAAATTGGTATAATTCTTGAAAAATGGGGATGAAATTACATATTAGAATTCTACCTGTTATTATTCCCGTAACTTTGACCCAATTTTCTTAAAAAAAAATTATTACTACGTGAATTGAACATTCACTAGAAAAATAGGCGCACTTTGTCCAGTCTACAAAATTGTATGAAAAATACTCTGATCATTTCTGGAAGGGGGGATATGTCCGTTGCAAGAGAATGAGGAGATTTTCTGGTCTATCCTCAACTTTGACAATTTTGACGATGAAAGTATTTTGTTGCGAATTTATCGATATTAAAATGATGAAATAATGATTGATAGTAATGAATGATTGGATATTCTGAGTGCTCATGACCTAGTCCCTCACTAATACAAATATTGTTTAAGGTTTATCGGACATCCTGTACAGAGGACAATTCAAAACGCATCATAAGCATAAAAGAACCAGCAGAAATAGCTTAAGCAGCACAACACTTCACCACAATCATAAAACAAGCTGAATGGTTTGCAAACCCCCTCGAAGAACCCCCTCCCCAACAAACATATGAGTACCCCACTGTTTATTTGAGAACTAATAACAGATAAAAGAAAAGCCACAGGAAAGTGGCAGACAATACGGAAACATTATGATTTACATCTGTACAGAAACCTATCCAGGAACACTTAGGGATGCACAATGTTCGATAACATTAGGACATATGTGAGGAAAACTAAAGGATTATATTTTTTATGAATAGATTATACAGGGTGTCAAAAGTAATTTTTGCCTTATGACATATGCCTCGTTTTCGAAGCATAAGCGAGACACTTAGAGCAATATTCTGATAATTGTGGTGACCTTTGAAATAACTGTTTCAGGTTACAAGTATTTCTTGGTGGTCAATTTAATAGGTCTCCCTTCTAACCGCCGTCAAAAACTTCAATTTCCAACAAGAACACGATCTTTTAAATTAACTTCGCGCCTTCTGTGACGTACCGGGATATATTCTCTCTCTCTCTCTCTCTCTCTCTCTCTCTCTCTCTCTCTCTCTCTCTCTCTCTCTCTCTCTCGTAAGTAAAAGGCGATCTGACGCGTTTCACTCCCTTCGACCTTGACCCCCGATTTGAGCATTTTGAATACCGAATTATTCAAATTTCGCGAATTATTGAAGTGTTTGATGGCATACATTATGATTTTGTGTCGATATAGAATGAGAAAACATTAAGGTATGATAACTCGTGTTACATGTATTAAAGATTTTCAAATTTTTTTTCCAAAACTCCAACTCAATTTTTTTGACATATCTACAGTGAAAAAAAATTGAAAACTTACCTCTGAACACTGGTGTGAAATAAGAATGAAAAAATATCCATTGGTTTTCATTTTGTAGTTTCCATAGATTCCACTTGGAGTACTTAAATGATTTTTATTTAAAAATCTGATGGCCTTAAGGAGGCCAATATGGTGATAATGGGCCTCTAGAATGACCTGGATAGAAATGTGAATTTATCAACAGAATAATTTTTCAAAAAACTTTGATGGGAATCGAATTTTCTCCACATTCATACATCAGATTAAATCCAATTTATACTCGAGTGGTAACGTGACCCCTACTGTTCGAAAGTGGAGCGATTCCAACCGAAGTTTTGTTGAGAAAAAACTTCTTTTTAAATTCATATTTCAATCAAGGTCTATCTGGAGGCCCATTAGCACTTGGCCTCCGTAAGGCCACCTGTTTTTCAAATAAAAATTATTAAAGTACTCCGAGCAGAATGGTTAGAAGACTACAAAATGAAAACCAAGGGATATTTTTATTCTGTTTTTACATCAGTGTTCAGAATGAAGGTAAGTTCTAGTTCTAATTTCGAAGAAAACTTGAAATTACAATACTGGAGAAAAATCTATTAGAAAATGAACCTGTGTCAAAGCTGGCCGCGAAAAAATCTTATAAACAAGTGAAAATTTCCATAACAGATCAACACGCTGAAACAAACAGAACAAATGGTGAATACAGATGTGAATACTGTAACGATTGATCCTGAAGAAACAAGAGGTATAAAAGTTCTACCCAAAATAGTAGGGAAACCTGTAACAGGCGATCATAAAGAAGTTAAGAAAGCCCAAAGAAAGAAAATTACTGAAATCATAAATCTGGGAGGATTTGACAATGTAAACAAAGGTGAAAAACTCAACTCAATGAATGATAAAAACTTCAGTGGTCAAGAAAAAAAAAAGCGTGGTTCCACATCAACCAAGTTAGGAATCATGTAACAGCGAATTGTACTGAGGAAAATATCAAACAAAAACTGGGATATGAAACAGTGGAAGTAGAAGTCACAGAATTACTATTTGAAAATAAGAAAGGAAATCTTGAAAGTTTCTTGTTTAAAGTCCTTTGGAAAAGGATGATAAATTGTATAATTCCCAATTCTGGCCGGAAAATGTGGGTAAAGGAAGATTTAATATGCAACTTTATAGGAAAAGGTGCCCAGAGAATGTTTTTTTTATAGAAAATCAAATAGAAGATGGAAATAGAGAGCAGTAAGAGGAAAAAAGGATATCAGAAAAACAGCACATCACATGAATCACAAACAGTCAAAGAAATCATATGGAATTATCCATCAAAACGTACAATCAATAGGGAACGCAGTAGATCAGTTAGAAATTTTTCTTCAGAAACATGACAAATGCAAGGTATTATGTTTGAGTACGCGTTGGAAAACAGAAGACCAACTAGAAGACTACTTGGTTGCTGACTACAATCTTTTGAGTCCATTTTGTAGAGATGAAAATCAACATGGTGGATTTGCCATATATATAAAGAATGACTTAAAGCAGTTGCACAAAAAAAAGGAGAAATCCACATTACATATTAACCCCTTTCCAGCTACCGTCTCCGATGCGCCTCGGAGGCACGTCAGCATAGACGAGTCGTGTTCCAGTACACGAGAGCGTCAGACCCTCGAGCTTCCTACCCCTTTCCCCTGACGCACCACCCGAATTTGAGGGGCGTCACGCACTCACAGCTGTGAAACGCCAAACTTGTCATAATTTGCAGGTTTGTTTATCGTCTCGTTCTCGAAATAGCATGGGCGTGAAGCCCCAGGGACTTCACGCACTTTACTGGAAAGCTACTAATATATCCCAAACATCACCTCACAATAACTGATTGTCATTACTCTTGTCTTGAGTATATTCAATAAATTGCCTATTCACATCAGAACTGAAACAAACATAAAAAAATTCAAAAAGCAATATATGAAATGTTAATGAAATTGGAACCCTATGATATGAATGAATTCCATAACATGTAGTTATTAATTTGTTTTGACACTATTTCTTTTTGCTGTTCTAGTACCTAGAAATAAAGATATATTCTATTCTATTGAGATGATGCTATTCAATTTGGCAATCGAAAAAAAAATCCAACTTTGCCTGTTTTCCGCCATTTTGAAACCTTTTCCCAGAATTCTACACCACGATTGAATTGGCCACCAAAAACCTAAGATATGACCAAAATCCGTTATTTCAAAGGTCACTCATAACTCACCACAGTTATTAGAATATTGTGCAACGTTGACATTAAACACATCTCGTTTATGCTTCGAAAAAACGGGGTATATGTCATAAAGCAAAAATGACTTGGCCAATGTCATCTATTATATGGCTATACAGGGTCCTACAATTGTGAGTTAGGCTTCCATAGCTGCCAAACCAGACGTTTTAGGAATTTAGTTGGAAAGCATTCCCTTTGTACTTTCAATTCTGCATCTTGCGAAATTATTTTCTATTATACAGGGTGTTCCCAAATGAAATTATTCAACAAATGAGTGATTTGTTAAATGGAACACCCCTTATATTTTCGCAAACTTTGAATGCTTCTCAATACCCCTATCATGATTCAAAATAAGAGGGATATTTTGCCATCGGTTGGGATCTTCATCAGAAAAAACTGCAAAATTTTGACAAAACAGTAGTTCGGTAAAAAGCCCTTTACCGATTTCCAGAAGCGATAGAAACATAAATTTGATCAGGATTTCTTTCAACTTAAGAATTCGCCTAGTCATTTCTCCAAAATGATCAACCTCTCATATATAGGGTGTCCGTTATCAATGCCCAAATATGAAGAATTTCAAATTGTTTTTTATCGATTTTTTCAAATGTAACACCCTGCATTTTTTTCAATGATGATGTACACAGTTTGAAACCTTACATTTTTTTAGAAGTAATCTTAGGATTATTTTCACTCCTGTGTCCAGCAGACACGAAAAATGGAATTTCAACAAAAAATTTCAGGAATAATGAACATAATAACTAACGGATATTTTAAATGAGTCACACAATGAAACCAAACTGAATGACCAATTCTCGAAAAATTTTAAAACCCTTCCAAAATCATCCTTGAAGTTCAACATAAAAATGATGTTTGTCCGAATAAGTAACACATACATAGGTATTATTGGTAACTTGTGTATTCTAACGATTACAGAGTTTTATCAGCATCCAAAAAAATTATTATTCATGAAATTGTTCATATGATTTTCATGGCGGAGCAGTGCTACAGAA
This sequence comes from Myrrha octodecimguttata, assembly GCA_958510865.1. Classification (NCBI taxonomy): domain Eukaryota; kingdom Metazoa; phylum Arthropoda; class Insecta; order Coleoptera; family Coccinellidae; genus Myrrha; species Myrrha octodecimguttata. The sequence continues at coordinate 8,907,387 of OY294060.1, read as the reverse complement.
ACTGTTATCAAGTACATCCATTATTATTATTGATCAAAATATTGTTGTTCAGAGCTCAAAGTTATTTCCGAATACAATAAATTGAGATGAATTTTGGCAAATATGAAATGGTTGATATGATATTCATGTTGGGGCAGTGCCACAGAAACTGTTTATTAGCCAGTAGATCCTATGCTGTCGAATATCCCGAAAGGAGACATCCACATGTGTCGAGTTTTCGGAGGCTTTTAAACAGATTTGTCAAGTATAAAAGAGAAGACAGGATAAAATCTGCCACTAACGAAGACAAGGAGCTCGAGGCTTTACTGCATGTAACTGAAAATCCACACACAAGCCAAAGGGAGCTTGGTGTAGCCTGTAGTATAAGTGAGCGTTCAGTTCAAAGAATCCTCAAAAACAATAAGTATCATGCCTACCATATCAGATGCACCAGGCGCTTACCAATAGCGATTTTGAAAACGTCTGAATTTCTGTAACTGGGCAAGTTTTCAAATTGAACAGAACCCTACATTTTTTGAATTTGTTTTATTCAGTGATGAAGCAACCTTCCACAATTCCAGAGCCGTCAATTGGAACAATTTTCATAATTACTCTGTAGAAAATTCAAGAATTATATGGTAAATGGACAATCAACACGGGTGGTCAGTGAATCTCTGGGGAGTAGTAATCGGCAATTATGTGATAGGCCCTCATTTTTTCGAAGGAAATTTAGATGGAGTTGCATATTTGAATTTCATTCAGAACATTCTTCCCGACATGTTAGAAGTGTTACCTACGGAAATACGAAATGAAATATGGTTTCAACATGATGGAGCACCCGCTCATTATTCTCGTCCTGTGAGGGATTTACTGGACCAACAGTTTCCAAATAGATGGATTGGTAGGGGCGGACCGACAAGATGGCCTGCTAGATCACCGGATCTCACCAAAATATATTTTTTTTGTGGGGATACATAAAGAGAATCGTGAATGATGAAGTTCCAACAACAGCTTCCAATATGCAAGAGAGGATTGTGACTGCTTTCCGAAGCATTACTTGAGCCATGCTGATGTGGGTTAGTGGGTCATCCAACAATCGGATCGCTTTGTGTTCCAGAGTAGGCGGACGACACTTTGAACATCTCTTGGATCATCAACACAATTTTTCTTGTCCTTTTCAACGCCCGTTTGTTTTTATATACAATAGTTGAATACAATTTTCAGTTTTGATTTCATTTTTCGTGCCTGCTGGATGCAGGAGTGAAAATAGCCCTTTGGCTACTTCTAAAAAAATGTAAGGTTCTAAACTCTGTACATCACCATGGAAAAAAATAGAGGGTGTTACGTTTGAAAAAATCGAGAAAAAACAATTTGAAATTCTTCATATTTGGGCATTGATAACGGACACACTATATATGAGAGGTTGATCATTTTGGAAAGATGACTAGACAAATTCTTAAGTTGAAAGAAATCCTGATCAAATTTATGTTTCTATCGCTTCTGGAAATCGGTAAAGGGCTTTTTACCGAACTACTGTTTCATCAAAATTTTGCAGTTTTTTCTGATAGATCCCAACCGATGGAAAAATATCCCTCTTATTTTGCATCATGGTAGAGGTATTGAAGAGCATTCAAAATATGCAAAAATATAAGGGGTGTTCCATTTAAAAAATCACTCATTTGTTGAATAATTTTATTTGGAAACACCCTGTATATCAGAAATTAATTTCCTGAGATTCAGAATTGAAAGTACAAAGGCAATGCTTTTCAACTAAATTCCTAAAATGTCTGGTTTGGCAGCTATGGAAGCCTAACACAGGCCGAGTTTTTTAATTCACCAAATTGGTGTGGTGGAAGAGTGGTGGATCCACCAAAACGTTTTTTTATTGTTGTTTGAATGACGTAAATGTCAAATTATATAGCCCAATATCCACCATTTATGTTCTATGTCCACCATACTCCACCACAACCACACCAGTTTGGTGAATTAAAAAACGCGCCCATTCTATTGCAGGACCCTGTATTTGTTTGTCCAGTTTAAGGTGAAACACCCTGTATATTTTTTAGCTGAACGTCAGCACAATCAGGAAGATTTGGAATGAAAGGGACGTTAAAGAGTTTCCTTCTGTTGGTGCAACTCAAAAGACACTCACTGAAGCTTTTATTTTGATAAGAAGATTTGTTACAACCAGTTTGGATTTATAATTTGAAAAGTTATCATTTTTCAATTGACACATTACTCTTTTTTGCGAAGGAACATTTGGAATATGAAGATACATTACTTTTCAAAATCATAAAATCAACGGTATACAAATACAAAAGGGTGGTAACTGAACACAAAATTTTAGGTGAACAAGAACATGAGATGATTCTCCGATTCAAAGGGCATGTATCGTTCTCCGTATTTGTGTCTTTAGGAACTAGATGTCATTATTATACATACTCCATTCACTTCTATGAAGTATGTTTGTGGGCCTTGGAATAGAAGATTGTAAATAGAACTGAGCCAGCTTGGCACTAGTGAAATAGCATCAAGGTGAAGTGAAAATAATTCGTAGGGGCTTTGTCAATTCTTTCATACATATATTCATGATGTAAATAACATAGTGTGCTTATGTTCATTCAAAAGTGACGTCAGCAACAGAAATATTCAAAGCACAGAATATATGTGCTTTGAATCCTCCTCTGCTGACATGGACATTGAATAAGTGACATATGAACATTGAAAATGTTTGTAAACATTGTTGCAACGATTGAAGAAAAAAATAAATTACTTAATGTCTGTAATAGATTTTGTACAGCAGAAGAAATTTTAGGCTTAGATGCAGTGAGTCATCGACAAGACGCTACAAGAGCTTTAATCCGTTCTGTGTTAACTTTGCTACTGTTTCCTTACATAGATCACCTTGTAGTTTTCTGAAATAATGAAATTTTGAAAGAGTATAAGTGATTTTTCGGATTCAACTAGTTTGCATGATATTTTTTTTTAATTCAATAAAGACAACACCTGAACCGCATTTGAAGGGTAGATTTCATTTTTATATAGAATTGAATATTTAATTGTTTCTTACCTATAAATATGTACATCTCTAGTTTGACCAATGCGATGACATCTGTCTTGGGCCTGGGCATCCATGGTCGGATTCCAATCGGAATCATAAAATATCACAGTATCAGCCCCTGTTAGATTAACTCCTACACCACCTGATCTTGTTGACAGAATAAAAGCGAATATTCTCGTATCACCATTGAATCTTTCCATCAGTACCTGTCTCTGATCTACTTTTGTAGTTCCGTCCAGTCTGAGGTAAATGTGGCCATGGAAATTCAGAAACGCTTCCAACACATCTAACATTTTGGTCATCTGCGTGAATATTAATACTCGATGACCCTCTGATTTTAGCTTCCTCAGTAGTTTATCTAGGGTCTGTAATTTTCCACAGTCATACTGGATCAATCTGGGATCAGGAAACTGGGTGACCATAGCAGAAGCTAGTTTATGTAGAACAGAAGCTGGTTTAGAAAACGTAGCTGCAAGTTTTTGAGGTATTTCTCTGATTTCCTTATAAACTCCCGGATGTGGATGCCAAATTCGAATTTCTGGTTGGGGTGCATTCACTGGAGGTACGTAAAAAACGAATCTGCAAGCAAATTCGATTATCACAAAAAGTTTCAGCAGTAGATTTTGACTTCAGACACTAGACGAAAGGATTTTTAAAATTGCTATAAAACGTTACAGAAAGTACATTCGCTATTATTAGCAAACCACCTTATCTCTGTACGATACATACATCTGTTTCTCACAGATGAGAAGAATTTTGGGGATTGAATTTTCTGTTATCTGACAGATAACATCACAGTGAATGACCTGAATAAATTGAAAACATAACACATTCGCTTAAGGTTCATTATTCAGCCAAGTGTTCTTTTTATGATACCACAGCAAATCGATTGTCATCCTGTTGAGAGAAAGCTATTGCTCAAGGTTGAATTTCACTAGACGTTCCGTAACCTTCCAGTATGCCTTCTGTAAACAATAGTTTCTGGTGACGTTCCGCCCCCATACCGTCTTTGGCCACTAAATTTTTACCGAACGAACTGGGAGGTTGCTGAACGTATAGTGAGGATCAGCATTAATTCAGCAACCAAATTCCGTAATAAACCTTCTCTGCAGGAAGCAACCAAAATATCAAGTTTATTTACAGAACATGTATTATATAACTTCGACAGTATTGACGTGAAATCAGGAGGCCCCAAGATGAATTATCAGCGTTTCAAGCATGATGTTTACAAATACAGACTTTTGGATCCACTTATCTAGAGCCAAGCGTAGCTTACGGTAGAGATGGGCAACTCGAGATATCCAGCTCGAGTAACTCGAGTTACGCTATGGACGATTCGGCTCGACTTGCTTTTGAATGAACTCGAGTCAACTCGAAAGCAATTCGGATCCAGAGTTCAGCACCCGACTCGATGCGTAGAAATCACGATTTCGTGAATCGTCGGTGCCTCCCGTCGTCGATGTCGAGCGATACAGCTCGAATTGGTTGGCGGATCGGCAATAGTTCAATCTGCTCGATTCAGTTGTATTTCAGTTCAGTCTGGATCGATCTCAACAGGGTGTTGTTCTATTACGGATGAATTAAAATTGACTGCCTATAAACGAAAATAAATTTGCGTCGTGAAGGGAGTGATTTAAAATAAGAGTTAGATTGATTAAACTTTATTCATTTATTTATTGACAATGGCCAACTTTTATGAATTATATGTTACAGTCATTTACAAGAAGTGATTTTTTTAAACTTTTTTCACAATAAAACCGTTGTTTATTAAAGTTTGGCACTAACATTTGAACCCTTAATCTTCAATTAAATTATTCCTCATATAAAAGTAAAATGTAATTCAATACATGATATGGGAGTCAGCTGTTAGCGAGGCTCATCAAAGTTCCAATTTTCGAGTCCCGATTCTTTAATTCCTTCTAATTTCTATTCCTGTACTCGCTCCGAGTAGATCGACATCGATGCATCGAGCCGGCGAACGAATCAGTGTCGAGGTCCGAGGGGAACGAACTCGAGTCGATACAAAGGCGCTGGTCTCTCTGACCCGCTGCACGCGGCCGACGACGTGCTGCTGACGTCATACTTGGACGCTACCGGTCGCCGGCGACGGTTGCACACGTTCTCTCTGAAATGCATTTCGCAGTCTACACGAGCGCTTCAACACTAGGCTACTAGAATTTTTAAGATAAATAAAGAGTTACCCACTTGTATACTTTCAGAAGAAGACTACGACGAACTAACGTTTTGTCTACAGAAAGGCAAAAAACAGATAGAATATTCCAGAATAGAGATGCAGAAAACACTTTTCACAGTTTGGTTGACGAATATATTAAGTGCAATGATACGAAATTTAAAGAATTCCTTCGGCTTCCACAAGAATAATTCGCAAGAATTTTTTGTTTCATTGAACATGAAATCACGAAACCGCATTCGAGTAGCTCACTCAGCATTTCGTCCTTTTCCTTATAAGGAAAATTCTAGAAAAAAACTGCTGACGTGAGGTCAGGAGCTTTTACGCGCTTGTTCAAATTCTAACTACAAGATCAACACGAAATTTTGCACCTAGTTGAGCGTTGGTATTCTTCAACTGATTACGAAGTTTCAATCTGATTGCGTGTGTACTATTGGAGATAATAAGGAAATAACGTTTAAATTCCAAGTGGCAACAAAATTTGGCATATTTTTCCTTATATCTCCGAAATTGAATATCGAATCGAATTGAAAGTTGGAAAAAATGTTGTAAAATATTAATTCTAAAATTGGTGGCAAGTTTCGTTGAAACCAAATCAATATTTTCAGAGAAAAAAAATGTTTCATCGAAAATTTTTCGTGAAATGATTTTTTTACAGATTTTTAACAATTGGATCCATACGAAATGTTTCAGTACCTAAGTTGCACTTTGGTTTTCCAAAACTAACTACCGAGTTTCAATCTGATCGAATCGGTACTTCATGAGATATCGAGAAATTAACCTCAAAATTTCAAATGAGCCTTTCTCTAAAACTATCCGACCGATTTCATCCATTAACGAACTCGACCGAGATATTTGGACTCCCAACATAATCTAACAACTTCAAGTCGCTAGGTCCTTTCCTTCAAAAGTCAGGTACAGCTCATACGAACGGTCGGGCGGACAGAATTGAATTTGACCACAGATTCTTCTTCATGGTATTCAACCCAATATTTTTAAGACCATTTTTGGCTCAAAATTCGAAAATTATAGCCATTTTGATGAAACATGAAGCGCTGTTCCCCAGAACAAGTGCGTAAAACCCCATTCTTCCCTTCGACGTCCGCCCGACGCTATGCTTCAATAGAAGCATAAAGCTGGACTTATAAACTGGACGTTCCCGTTCCCGTTCGCAGTTGACGTTCCCGTTCAAAGTTAAAATGCAGTAAATGCGCAGGGGCATTTATAAAGTCCGCAGCTTCATCAGCTGACTGATAATGTGCCGCTCTCCTGTTTTTTCCGCTGCCGTTCGAGATGACCATGTTTCATCTTTCGACGTTCCCGTTCGTATCTTAACCAATATAGTGAGGTTAGGATGCACTTATAATTCGGAGATTAGTTTGTTTATAGATAAGTTACGCCTGGTTTGGTTATTTTCTTCCAACTTTAACAAAGGAAACCCAAATGCACAGGATATTTGACCTCTATAAAACCTCATGAACGCGAACTGGCCGAACGACGAACGTCAAGTTTATAAAAGGGGTATAGTTCGTTTCGAACCGCCAGCGGTCAACGGGAACGTTAGCGGGAACGTCAGCTGTGAACGGGAACGAAAAGCTAATAAATCCAGCTTAACAACCGTCGCGTGTGACCTTTGCCCGCCGTGACTGCATGTCGCACGCGACGTTTCAGGGAGACCATGCCCGTAGTTTTCCGAATATATCATTCGGAAGTCGACGGAGGCGTGTCCGCGTCCGTCGCGTGCAGCAGGTGTTCAGAGAGACGCCATCCGCGGAAGCATAAGCACCGAGTCGTCAGCTCGAGTTGGCAATCATTTCAATTCGAGTATTTCGAGTTAAGAAATTGACGACTCGTCCCATCACTAGCTTACGGATATTTACAAATATCGCGAACCTGGTCAGATGGAATTAGTTCTGATCAAGATGCATAGAATATATCAGGTGTTGACACTTTCATACTATTACCCACTATAATTTTGAGTTCAAAACGCGTTCCTAGAATTGTCGAATATTGTTCTATTTCTGATATCGCTGAGTAATATTGATTCCGCTGAATAAAAAGGAATTGAGCTATAAATCCATTGATATGCTCAAACTTTTCCACAGATAATGAATGATATTCTAAATGATGGATCTGTCTAGTTGCTTCTTTCAGTTTACCCCTCCTTTGATGGATTCTTACTAATATATAAATGGTGTATAGCAATCTTTTCTCTTGAACATATGTATACCTTCAAGAGTATTAAAGTAAATTTTGCCCGAGCTTTTTAATAGCTTTACGGATTTTTCTGAAATTGAATGACCGGTTGTTAACACGTGATTCGCGACCGCCGATTGGTCAGGATGGTTGTTACGGATATGACTCATGTGTTCCTTGAATCTCGTGTTGATATTCCTCGCTGTTTGTCCGATGTAAGATTTATCGCAGTCTGGACATTTTATTTAGTATATGCCCAATTTTAATTCATCCGGAATTTCATCAAACGTAATTCCCAAAAGTTGTCTGGTTTTCGTGGCGGTTGTGAAAGCTAACTCAATACTTACTTTAATATTTTTATTTTTATTATTATATTAAGTTAGCTTTCACAATCGCCAAGAAAACCAGACAACTTTTGGGAATTACGTTTGATAAAATATTAGTTTGCAGAAAATTTCATTTAATTCTAAGTGAGAAGTTGCTACAAGAATTTTTTCACAGAAAAGAAAAATTTCGAACAAAAGAAAAGTTGCAGCAATATTTATAAAATGAATATTTTCGAAAAACACCCGGTAACTATGTAACGGTGATAGCTATGGAGTTGCGGCTTTCGACAATGAGTTTTTCATGAAAATTGGCCCTCAGACATGGACATCAGTTTTTGTCCATCTAGTACAGGAATATGAGTTCCCCTTCGAAAGTGTCCAATTTGGCGCGCCTGTACATCTTCAAACTTCTCAATATGATATAAAAGATGTCCGTTAACCCTGAAGAATATTTGAATATTTCAGAATATCCAAAAATTGTACAAATAGGTGTTCCCCTTCAAAAGTCTCCAATCAAAGATGGCAGTAAATATGCGAGGTGGCCTACTCGTCGCAAAATACAAAACATAAGGTCAGCGAAAAGAGGGAGAGAGCAGCAATCGAGAGTTTTCATTACAGGGACGTTCAGATCGGCCTCGGTATTTTTAGCTCCTCTACTTGTTTCTTTCTGAAATTTTCGTATCACGATCAGCTGTTAGGACAGGCATTGTATCAATAATTTACAATCAAATTTTAATTCCATCGGATACCATATATCGTACAAATTTGCACTTTGACATTTCACAATTAACTACCAAGTATAAAATTCATCAAATCCAAATTCTCTATTCTAATCGGACAGATAAAACAAATTAGTGCTTATTACCTGTCTGTTAATGGCATCATTTCTATTATCCTTTTCTCAGGAGTATACAAAACATCTCTCAGAACATCAGTTACAACTCCTTTACGCCTCAAGGTATCCAAGCAAATGCTTCTTCCATTATTCCAACATTCTCCTTTGAAATGTGTGATTTTCACAGCAGCATGTAGATCAGTTCCATAAATCGGATATGCCATCGAACGTTTTTCATTGATTTCAGACATTATTTTTAACCTTGTTTTCCCGTCGATTTCTTGGAACTCTCCCCTCTTCTGATGAAAAAATTGATAATTAAAGTGGTTTTCATTGAAACAACCAATTAGTCTTTGAGTTTTACATTTTCAACTATAGATTCCCCTCACCGAATTCAAGATATTTCCAGATTCGGCTAAGGTGAAAATCAAATTTTCTTTTTAAGTATTGACATGGGTATTCTGAATGAAATCGATTTTGGTGTGAAGTTTTCTGTAACTATAACAGATAATTTTCAGCAGTCACAGATTCATTAACTTATGAGAAATCAGCATAAAGATTGCAGACAAAGTTATCTCAAGTCATTATCTTTTTAGGAAATTTCGATATTCCTCATAATTTCTTCTGCAATGCGAGATATTCAACGATGAATGATAAAAAAGACATAGAAAAGCACTGCGCGAAGGCAGCAGCTTTTGCGCGCAAGTTCAATGGAGAAGACCGCTTTGGCAACGAATTTGAACATGCGCGCAAAAGCTGCTGCCTTCACGACAGTGCTTTTCTAGGTTTTTTTCTATAAAGTACTGCATTTCGATACGATCTAATCTGTATGTTTGGAAATATTAGAAAAATAAAATTTTGAATGGGTATATCTGCGGAATCATTGGGCGGATTTTACCCATTCACCAATTCGGCCTTCGTAATTAAGGCCCAAACCTACTCTACAAATATCGAATTTCTAAGTCACTTCTTCCGGAAGTTGTGTTTACCGTCGGCCGTAGACCGGAAGAAACGACTTAGAAACTCGATCTTTGTAGAGTAGGTTTGGAGCTTAATTACGAACGCCGAATTCGCGAATGGCCTATGATTCCGCAGATAAAGGTAACCAAAATTTTATTTTCCAAATATTTCCAAAATTACAGATTGGATCGAATTGAGATCCAGTATTTTATCGAAAAATTACAGTTCGAAGGTTCATAGAGAATATCATGAAGATGATATGATCAGAAGATCACAGAATATTGAATATTTGAAGAAAAAAAATAAAATTTTTATTTTTTAATTATTCTGATGACACGATCATCACGAAATTTTGCACAAGGTTGTCCACCAGCATTTCCAAACTAGCTGCCAAGTTTCATTCCGATTAAATCAGTATTTCTTCAAGTTAATCCGGAAAAAACAACGATATCGAGAAAAAAACATGAAATTAAATATATTTTATTCCAATATCTCCAGAAATTATTTCAATGGATAGTTTCGGGAAAAAAAAATTTCGAAATATGTTTTTCAAAATTCACCGACACTGTGATCCCAACAAAATTATGTGAAAAGTTGTGCTTTGTTGTTGTCTCAAAATTTCAAATGACCATAACTCCGAAACCATTTGCCGATTTGTCCCATTAACGAACGCGCATACCAATGCGCAACCTAATCTGAAAGTTTCAAGTCGTTAGCAGTTAATCAGATCCAATATTACGAAATTTAACTCGTTTTTCACTAAACATTCCAAATAAATATTCAATATACGTTATACGTCCTTGGCTTTGTGAACAAAGCTGATGTCACACAATAGAAACATTAACATATTGAACTCTAGAGTTTTATTAGTCAATATAGTTTTCTGCTTAGCTAGTGTAGATATATCGAACTACGGATTACAGTTACCTACAAACCGTGAAACTATACTCTTGTATAGTCAATGTACAGAGTTACCTAAGGAGGCCTGCGACATCTACCAACGCGCCGACGAAATGATTCTCCCTCAATAGAGGACTTCGTTCCAAGTTGCCAACCCACAAATTTCCTCTAAATTTACTACTCTGGGGAAGGGGAATGTCAGAACAAATTCGACATGATAAGGTCAGCCTTAATTATAAATATGCCCCGGCTCCTCAAACAAGATAATTCCTTCCAAATATAGGTTTTTGTCAAGATAATCTCTGATTGGCTGAAAGTTAAGCTGGAATAGAGACCGATTTGCGACAACTCGATCTTAGGCTGATGAGTGGTTAGGAGAACAAGGCCATCCAGTAACTGCCCGAACGGTTTACCGCCGTATAAGGTCTTTTGGACCGGTTGAGCATCACCGGCAACTATTACAGTGGTGCAGAGAACGACAACATTGGAATGTGGAATGGCATCAGGTCGTCTTTTCTGATGAATCTCGATTCTCCTTGGGTGCACATGATAGCCGAAGAAGGGTTAGACGACATAGGGCGGAAAGACGTGACGTGATCATTTTGATGTTTAGCGTCATGTACACCGGACAGTAGGCGTTATGGTATGGGGCGCTATTGCACATCCAAGTATGTCACCTTAAGTCTTTATTCGAGGTAACATGACAGAGCTGTGTTACCTTCAAGAATGAATGAAGCCATATGTTCTCCCTTACCTCAAACGGCTCGAGAATACAATATTTCAGCAAAATAATGCTTGACCTCATGTTGCCAGAGTTACTTCAAATTTTTCTGAAGCGACTCATGTGAATCTTTTGCCATGGTCGCCCAAATCCCCCGATCTTTCGCCCATAGAGCATGTTTGAGACATCATGGGTAGAAGGCCTGGAAATTTACCCCAGCCCCCACGAACTTTGGCGTCTCTGAGACATGAAAAACAGGTACTTTGGGATAGTATCCCTCAAAAAGAAATAGACCATCTTCTTGCATCAATGCCAAGACGCGTTGGGGAGTGTATGGATAACCGCAGTGGACAAACACATTATTAACAAATTTGAGAAAAAAAAATTGTTAACCCTTCTTTTTTTCTCTCCAAATTTTAATCATTTACTCCTTGCTATACTATCTATGTTTTACAAAAAAAAACAAGAAAAGCACTGACGTGAAGTCAACAGCTTTTACGCGTTTGTTCACATTGCGAAATGGCGACTTGGAAATTTGAGTGAATTTTGAATGGAATATGGAAATTTAAAAAAAAAAATTTTTTTCAAATTTTTCCATGAATAATTCTTCATATTCCAACCAAGTTTAATTTCGATCAGATAAATATTTTTCGAGTTATTGAAAAATCAAAATTTCAAATGGCTGTAACACAAAAACCATTAGGCAAATTTGGCCCATTAACGAACTTAACCGAGATATTCAGGATCGAAACCTAACCTGAAAATTTCAAGACCCTAGATCCTTCCTTTCGAAAGTCACAGAACACACGGCCGGACGAACAGAATCAAATTTGACCACAGATTTTTCGTCAGTCAACCTAGTGGTTTGAAATCGATTTCAGCTCAAAATTCGAAAATACAGATATTGTGACGAAACGATAACTTGCTGTACCCCAGAACAAGCGCGAAAAAATTTAAAAAGCCCCTTGTGGGTGCTGCAGTTTCTTTGTCAGTTAGTATATATCCGAAAATGAATATAGGCTCGAATTGAAATTTAAATCACTGTTTTTAATAATGACTTTAAAGTATATCCTAAGTTTCAGTCTGATCGCGTCAATTCTTATCGAGAAATTTGACATAAGTTTTTCCTAATATTTCCGGAAAAAAACATCAGGTCGAATTGACATTTAGACGGTTGTAATATAATACTAACTTCAAGGTCTGTGCCAAATTTCATAGAAATGTGGGCTAGAATTCAGAAAAAATTACGAGAAATTATTTGAAAAAAAATTTTCGAATTTGGGTCTTTTCAGGATTGTTCTTATGAAACGAGCATCTTGGAGTTCTGGAGAAAGCTGCAAATAAGCATTTTCCACCTAGCTACCAAGAAGTTTTATCATGATTGGATTAGTATTTTTTGAGTTATTTCGGAAATATCAGCAATACCTAGGAAACACCCACATAATTTGACATTTTTTCCTTATTATTCATTAGAGCTTTAATCGATACTGATAACATCTATGACTAGGAAGATTTTGAGTATAGTTTCGACGACCGCATAAGTTTCACAAAAAAAAATTTTTGATAAGAAATTACACAGAGAAGAAAATAACAGCACAACATTGAATCGGTACATAAGACAGAGCTGCTCAGGCAGCTACATAAATGCGCACTCTCACCATGATATGAAGAGGGAAACTAATGTCATCCTGGATCTTAGGAAGAAGATTGAAGATATAACACATCCCACATTAAATCCCTACATTGAAATCACACAATGATCATAACACAGAAGCCCGGGTTGCCTATGCAAAGTTACCATTAGCTAAAAAATTAACTTTCAGGTGAGAAAACTTTTTTAGAAGTACAATAATAATATAGACATTGTCCGATATAATTTAATAATCACATGATCCTTGTTCTAGACCACTAAGGATAGAGTAAAGCAATCCCTAATGAGAAATATCGTTCACAAATTAAAATGTTAACATTGCCGGTTGGTATACAATGTACAAACTTCACAGCCCCCTTAACAGAAGAAAGAGCTCCAGCAATAATAAACTGACATAACCACAAGGACGAATATCTGTCGAGAAATCAACAAATATTCCACCTTGCTCAGAGCTAATCATCCAATCTACCAAAACATCTACACCGAAGAAGCGGTGTCCAATGAGAATGGTTACAGGTGTTTCACGATTTCCTAATCTAATACTTTGATCGATTTGCATGACGTTCATCCTATTATCGTATCAGGTCGCTGCATCTGTGATATTGCAGTTTACAACGTCCATCATGACTTCGAAACTTTCGTATCAGGTCGCTGCATCTGCAATATTAAAGTGTACAACATCCTTCGCGACTAGGAAATACTCGGTTCGTGTGATTTCCCAAAAGACGAAAACGACCACCCTTTCCGTAATAATTGATCCAATACTTTTTTACATGTCAGCGAAATCAAACATTAATGTTGCGATTTATTTCCTGCTGTGCGAGCCCTTTTCAATTATTTTACGGCCGCATCTCAACAATCCTACATCAAATCGCACTGCGAGCGATAAGTTGAGACAAACTGAACTACATTTCGAAGAATTCAAAGAATTTGCCCTAAAATCTAAAAATAATTAAGTGCCAGATCGGCATGCTAGTCACATTACAAATACATTTGAATCTTATTTTATTCATAACCTCTAGAAAATTGTTCGTCTCTGTACTGACAGATTATCTCAATATAAAGATTCTGAAGTGTACACTCACCTCATTCTCCTGATTGTGACTCCACCGGACATCCAAATTATTTTGACTGCTTTGGTTGGTATAGAGCTGTTCTATGAACTTAGAACCCACTTTAGTAGGTTCCCTAACACTAGATGTAGGTATGGACTACAAAATAAAAATTTCAGTGGGGTATGAAAAGACAAAATAAGAAAAAAAAATATTGTGCTATAATAATACAATTTATAATTAAAAGTAAAACTCACAGTGGTCAATGTATTTGTTGGAGCCGAATTCACAGAAGTTAGTTGAAATTTCACGAATGTTTTGTGCAAAGGTTGAACATTGGTTGCTGTTGAAACAGGGTGTTTCGAGAGTAAGGTGAGCTTTTGGGCTGAAAAGAAACAGGAATAATTTTATATTCAAAATTACCTTCACTATTCAATTAATGTGAGAGAATGGTCCCAGACTGACCAATTTTATGATAATTGGTTGAAAGAACCAAGCTACTGTAAATTTGAGTATTTGGCCATTCATTAAAAGCAGAAAAATATTCGGAGTTTTCATAAAGTCTTTAATTTTTTTTACACAAATCGCGATCCTCTTCTCTGCCGTTTTCAACTCTCGAAAATGTAGGCACTCTGAAGATTGTGAGCATTTGTCATAAATTGTCTTACTCTTGGCCGCTACGCTCATATCTCAAATTTCCCTATTTCTAATTTGTTTTGACTAGTCAGAAATGAGAATATTACGAGTTTCCTGCACATACTTCGATTCAAAACACTTATTTCCATGGCATGTTTTTCTCATTCTATATTGATACAAAATCATAATGTATGCCATCACACACTATTGACTTGCTAGAGAGAAAAGTACACGAGAAGAGAGAAATTGGATAGATCCCGGTACGTCCCGGAAGGCGCGAAGTTTTGTCCGTTTGAACAGCCAATATGTGGAGCCAACGGCAGTTTAAGTTTTTCAGTATTCTTACGGATAGAAACGTTGATCCAGACTTGAAAGTGATCCAGAGTTGGAATAAGAGTGGTAGTCGACCTACCTGGGAAGAAGTATCCAGACTGTGTCAAAGTATAAAGTCGTATTGGGCACAATGGGAAACGTTGAAGATCGATAAAGGTCTTCTGAAACGTTGTTGAGAAAATGAAGATGGATCTGAGCAGAGGCTTCAGTTGATTGTACCGAACAGTCGAGTGACAGACGTTTCGACCAGACTACAGAACTACAGGTGGACATTTTAGGATTACTAAGACGCTGGAGAAAGTCAGACAGCGGTTTTATTGAATTAACTGTAGGAAAGACGTTAAAGACTGGTGTAGAACATGTTAAGCTTGTACTGCAGCTAATGGCCCTTATGGCAAAGGAAAGGCTCCAATAATGCAATATAACGTCGGATCTCCCTTGGAACGTGTAGCTATTGACATCGCGGGCCCCTTACCCGAAACAGACCACCGAACCGAGTACATTTTGGTAGCGACGCACTATTTCACCAAATGGGTGGAAGCGTACGGTATTCCTATATATATATGAATCGGGGTCATAACGTCGTTCGACGTTGTCCGATGCCTTTTCTCCACCTCTTTCTATCATTCCACTGGCCGTGTCTCAGATCTCTCGAGCTCATGGCTTTTGCAACACCTTCTGTCCAAGATTTCCTTGGCCGTCCTCTCTTTCGACGTTGGACAGGTATCCATTCTAAAACCTTCTTTGGCAGTCTATGTTCGTCCATTCTCTGTAGATGACCATACCATACAAGTTGTTTCGCTTCTATATCATCAAAAAGCATACCTTCCACTCCCATTTGTCTACGGATTTCCTCATTTCTGATTTTTTGTAGTCGTGATACTCCCAATGATATCCTGAGAACGTCCATTTCAACTGCTTCTAGACGTCTTTTATTCTCTTCTGTTGTCCTCCAAGTTTCAGCTCCATACAGAAGGTTACTCTTTATCATTGTATTATATATATTGAGTTTTCGTTTTTTACCAATGCAGTTGTTCCAAAGTATGCTATTCAGACATCCTATCACCTTTTTGTTCTGGTTTATTCTGTTTCTGATCTCTCTGTTGTCGCTTCCACTTGAGTCAAACATTACACCCAGGTAAGTATACTCTGATACCACTTCTACTTCCTCATTATTTTCCAATCTGATATTCGATGTATCTTGTGTTCCTATTGGGAGGTATTTTGTCTTTTGTGTGTTCATCTCAACTCCCCAAATTTCATATTCCTCCTGAGTTTTCTAGCCATATATTCCAATTCATCCTTGTCGTTGGCAATGATGACCTGATCATCGGCGAACTGGAGTGAGTATAGATAGGTGTTATCTAGTTCGATTCCCATTGGCCCACATTTCTTCTTCCACCTTCTCAGCGCTACAGATATATACACCTTGAAAAGAGTTGGTGAAACGCAGCATCCCTGCCGTAATCCCTTTGTCACGTTAAATTCTTGTGATAATTTATTGCCGGATTTTATCTGTGATTTGCTTCCCGTGTACAAATTTTTCAAAGCTGTTATTAATGTCTGACTGATGTTAGTTTCCTGCAATGTTTCCCAGAGTTTCTTCAGAGGTATGCTGTCATAGGCTTTCTTCAAGTCGATATACATCAGATGGATTTCTTGATTAGTGCTCAATTTTTTCTCTATAATCTGTTTTAAGCAGAAGACATTATCTGCACATGATCTGCCTGCTCTAAATCCAGATTGTTCTTCTTCTTCTATTCCACTGTATTCTGCTTCTATGAAGTCTCGTAGAATTCTACCATATATTCTACTGAATGTGCTGGTCACTGATATACCTCTATAGTTTGAGCAGTTCTTTTTATCACCCTTCTTGTAAATCGATGAAATATATGCCTTTTTCCATTCTTTGGGTACTAGATGTCCGTTAAAGCATTTATTGAACAGATTCGTGACAGTTTGAAAAAGTTCCATATTTGATCAGCTCTGAAGGTATTCCTCCAGGACCAGGGGATTTACCGTTCTTTAACTTATTTACTGCTCTTTTCACTGTTTCAATGTCCACTGTAATTGCTTCACCATCAATGTTTACGTCTGGTGCAGTTGGTGTAATGTATTCTTGTCTTGTCTCTGTCAAAAGTTATTCGTAATGTGTTGCCCAGTTGTTCATGGGAATTGTGTCAATGCAAGCTTTGTTTCGACTAGGGCTTTTCAGTTGGTTAATAAATCGCCAAGATTCTGCTGTTTTACGTCCCTCCAGATAAGAGTCAATCTCCTTGCATTTTTTATCCCATGCACCTCTTTTTGCCTCATTAATTTTCCTTCTTGTTGCTCTTTTCGCCTCCAGGTATGATTCTCTGTCCTCTTATTCTTTAGTTGTTAACCATTTCAAGCAATCTTTTTTTTTGTATCCACCATTTTTTCTATTTCATCATTCCACCATAATGTTTTGCTCTTCTGGTGTGAACTTTCTCCCAGTACTTCCGTGGCCGCTCTCTCTAAGGCTTCTTTTATTCGATTGTATATGTTCTCTGTGTCAAGGTCTTCAATGCCCGTCAAACATTCATCTAACCTGCTCTGGTACTTTTGTTTCGTCATATCATACTGTAGGCGGCTAAGGTTCCATCTTTTAAAGTTTATTTCATCTGATGAACTGGAATTGTTTTCTGTTTGGTTGAGACTTGTTCGGGAGTTATCATGATGCCAAGGAAAGTATATTCTTGCTCTAACAAAGTAGTGGTCCGAGTCGCACAGAATCCCTCTGTAAACTCTTACATCGTCAACTCTAAGATGAGTGTGCTGCCGTGATAGCTGAATGAGCCATTCAAAGGCCAATCAACCTGAGCCATATATTTCGTCGAAATTCTGCTAATTCGGGCGCTTTTCGGAATCCGCTATTATAACTATAAATACTATTGAAATGTATTTCTTTGAATGTCACAAAGTTCTAGAAGTACCCAATAACAGTTATTAAGCACATGCTGGACAATGTTTTCAATTTAGCACTGTTGCAAAAGAAGAACAGTTATGATGAACTGAAATCTGATCGACAGTGCATATATAAATTCAAATTATGTAATATCTGAATTCTTTGAAGATATTATTTATTCATTATGTACATTAGTACACGTCGCTACTGCAGGTAAACATATAATAATTATTATCAATAATATTATAATAATAATCCAAAGAGCAATCTGAATTTTTTTGTTCACTATTGAATGTAACCTATAGTAAAATGTACACTCAAATAATTGTTGATTCAGACCACTGGGAATCAAATGAAGTAGTAAATACACTTCACAGTTGCAGATGGATACCTTCACTCTCACTCTAGGAAAAAGGAAAGCATGGGGACACAAAAATTACTCATTACTAATATTCTTTTAACCTTGTTGAATTCTCACCAGAGATCAACCGAAATTAGCAGAAGGCGAGACAAACCCATGAGTGATTGGTTGTCTAAAGGAGCACGAATTTAACCTATGCCCTTACTTCACAGGAGTAGTCAACAAAGAAGACAAAATAAATAATGTCAAGAATCAAATTGAAAATTTAAGCTCCAATTTTCCACAGAATAATTAAATAAATCGAGTTTTCCACCTTGCTCACTACAGCACTTGCTGAATAACAGGCTCAGTTGGGGCGAGGGGGAAGAAATAGTCCAAATACATTATGAGGTAAATCTCATCCAACTAAGCTAAAGAAAACATGTATGTATTCAGCTATTCAGTATTCCTGAGAATCTTAGCAAATCTCAGTTGAAGCTGGTGAAAAATATCACTATTGTATCTGTATAGTCCTAACATACCTCAGATCACAATTTAATTTTTGTCATACAATTCCCCCTTTTATCACACATGTACAAATTCCATGTTATAAGAGCATTTGTACTCATTTCCCAAGAAACTTACATCTGAGTGCTCCAGACACTTACACCATGGGTGCTAAGCCTTCTCAAGCATAGGTCTTTAGGATGTTCAAGGGCGCATTTGACTAGTGGTTTCCGAAAATTCACTACGACCTGTGAAAAAGAGTTGGTTTCGGATGCATCTATTGAAAAATGCTTTGAAACCTCGTAAGAGTTTTCGTAAATCTGTTTTGACCTATTCTATGGTTTTCTTATTTACAGTGATTGCACATGGATCCAGTGTTCTTATATTTCTATAATAATTTTTTTTCATTATTATACAGAGTGCGGCACTTAACTTGAGACAGTGAATTATCTCAAAAACCATGTACTTTAGAAGAAAATATTCCAAATAAAAATTGTGAGGTATCAAGGGAATAGAAAATGAACAAATCTCCGGAAATGAACATCAGATCAAATTGAAATTTCGAACACTGTTGTGGAAGACCGACTTCAAGGTCTGTGCCGAATTTCATCGAAATCTGATAAATAAATTCAGAAAAAAATATTTTTTTCGATAAACATTTCGATTTTTGAGGAATCTACTTTATTTTCAACCGATATGGTCTTGCGCACCTGAATTTTAGGGTGTAACTGTGCGACTGGCAATTCTTACTTGCCTTAGATCGCGTATCGAGGGACTAGAGAGACTCCTCACCATCATGCAAAAGAAAAGTCGTTTATTCGATATTAGCATCGCGCTTAGGTTTCAACTGAACTGGCGGACTATGTTCTCAGCTGATCTAGATTAACGTGGAGTTTCGCATAGTGCCGAGTGTCTAGGCCAGACCTGCATCTACGAACTTCCGTAGATACATATCTGTACTTACATACCGTATCGAATTGAACTTGGGAACATTGTTTTACCAAATTTCAGTTTGATCCGATAACAATTTTTGGAGATATTAGGAAAAAATGTCAAATTTTCCAGCTACCGTCTTAGAAGCACCCGATGCTCCCCGAATTTGCGGGGCTTCCTGCACTCACAGCTGTGAAACGCCAACGCTTGTCATAAGTTTCGTTCTGAAATAGCGAGGACGTGAAGTCCCAGTGCGTCAAGCCCTGAATGCTTCCCGTTTGGACAAGAAATATTTTTTTAATATCTTTACAGGATATCTTTGGACATCATAGTTTTAAGGAAACTTACAAGAATGAAATGGGAGTATATTTGAAATTTGAATATGATGGTTAGAAAATATTTCTCCATAGCTGAAATGACAAGATCATTCGAGTCGGGTCAGCATAGTATTTTTACCCAAATTTGCCGTTTTATTTATTCTACAATTTGCTTTCAATAATTGTTCTTTCTTTCTATTGCTCAGGTAGAACAATTCTGAATATTCGCTTTCGATAATAAGTGAGATTTTCCTTGTCTGTTTTGTTTCGTCCAACCATAATTTCCGCAGCAAATGCAACGGGCACAGCTTTCTCCCCAGAGAATTCCGACCACGGCCTACATAAGGCTCGGTGGCGTTCTGTAGCTGTGTGGTGTGCGCTGTTGCATTTGTTTACATGGAAAGAATAAATAAAATTCCTTTTCGCCGCGGTTCAGCTAGTTTTTATTAATTGCGTGCCAACCTTCAACAAGAAATTTTATGAAATATGATTTTGGTTTTGCGTTTTTTTTTGATCTCATACTCACTAACAGAATCGAAAATAGCTAGTTTCAATAATACTCCAATGTAAAAAATCGAATTGTGCCTTACCTGCAGTACTTGCTGTTCCAGCTATGTTTGGGGTGGATGTCAGCAGAAGATGCTTGCCTGTAGATGTCTGTACCAATTGGGCAAAGCTAGCAGAAATCTTATTGTCTCCAGACTTTAGTATCGATGCTGCACTTGATATATTTGCTGAAGTAATGCCAGTTGTACCCTGAGCAATGTTAACTGGTATAGCCTTCACGATTCCGCCATGTTGCTGTACCAGTTGCATACTATACGGATGCCCCACTTTCAACTTAAGATTTTGATGTGCTCCCCTTCCATTGTTAGATTCTTTTTTCTCCACTTTCGCGTTCGCTTCATTGTCACACTTTCTTATTCTCATAACAAGTCTAGAGGGCGGACATGGAGGGATCTCCTCAGGTACCCGGTTAAACTCAATAATGTTTGCTGGAGTCCGTAATGTTCTTGAACGATAAGATTGATAAGCACTTACGTGCATTTCCATAGCCAAAAAATTGAGATTCAAAGAAACAAAGTTCACATGCTGAAAGAAGATAGGAATTTTCAGCAACTAATTATCAGAGATAAAATTAGAATTCAATAAGTGATGAGTCCTTTCGAATATTAAGTAACGAAACTCATATTTTAATTTTCTGGCGAACCAACGAAGTTCTCAATAAAAATGCAAAGTAGAGAAAGTCTGAAAAAACAAACTGAAATAATAGATAATTGCACTACTATCTACCCAATCAAGGTGAGAATTAATTCTACGTGTTTTGAACAAATTATACTTTTTTTGTGACTGTTTGGAGATGATATATATTTAAAACTATTTTGACTTGTGACAATGGATCAGGTCAATAGACATTTGAAATGAGTATATAGAGAAAAATATTACTATTATTTAAATACAAAAACTGTTTGAAAAAGATTGTTTTAGAGTTCTTGAAAATATTCGAATATCTCAATTGATAGTAAATAATTGAACTTTTACTTACTTTCCACACATTATACTCTAGAGCAGCAAAAATAATGGAAGGTATATGGAAGGTGATGCCTTCACATTGAAATGGAGATACGGTGGGACGAACTTCAAATAAATTGGGATGATTGCACACCTTCCTCAATTGCATTAGTACATTGATAACACTCAATAAATTTCCACTAGACAAGGTTTCCTTTGTCCTGAAAAATATCAAAACTGCATAAGTATTCGTAATTTCAGAATAAGGAAAATATTATTATTAAATCAGACAAATGCCCCAATTTCTTTTCTGAGTAAAAAACAAGTTGAATGGATCTTTCAACTTTCAGGACCATTTACGTTAGTTCGCTTCAACTTCTTGACCTTCTTTAGTAGGGGCAATGTAGGATCACTATACAATATACATATATGCATCATAGGATTGCAAATATCACACATCTTGATCTCGTTAGACAGTTCTTAGATTGGCTCCTCCCGTTTCATTTAGTTAGAGACTTTTCAGTTTATCTATACGTCTTTCCACCAAAGTGATCATCTATTCAAAAATATTTCAAAAATCGTGATATCATATGATGGAAGTGACATTTAGTATTCCTATTTCACCTTAAGTATTCCTGTTACTTCAGAATAAGTGTACAGCTATCGTTTTCTCTATTTGAAGCCATCATCAAGTAACATTTTATTCCTTTCCTCGATCAGAGTAACCTCTTCATCATCAGTTGAAAGTAATATTCAATTCATTAACAGTAAATATCTTTTAGAATAACTGTTGTTCAGATAAAGCAACACAATATGAATAAAAAACAAAGATTCAAATATAGTATGCACAGTCGAATATAGAGCTCAACTGTAACTTTATATACTCAATTATCTTAACCAGAGAGGTTAGGTTAAATGATATGCTAAGAATAATGGTCATTTTCAAGCACAAGAATTTACTATTCAAACTTTACTAACTAATACAACTTATTAGTTTATTATTTACTTATACTCACTTAGCTCTCGACATATAGTCATCATATAAAAATCTTTGTCGCTTTGATAATCTGCACATAACCACATGTTCGTACTTTTTTGGCATTTGTTTTTCCACCTCACACTTTAATCTTCGTAGAAGAAAAGGCCTTAGAACCTGTGAAAAAAAATACCAAATGAATATTTCAATAACATGCATCAACATAATGCTTGCAAGTTTTTAATCAGACAAATGCCTCAAGTGTCCTCATAAATTGGAATGAGTTGAATGGATCTCAAAACCTTAGGCGTTGGTATGAATCATCATAGTGGATTATTCAGCTTTAGCTATTGTATTCCAAAACATCAAAAAATCTAAGAGAGTAATAGATGGTTGGCTTCAATCCTAATAGGCCTCTCAGTACATTTTATTATTGAAATCGATTATTCTCTCCATAATACTAAAAAAATTCGATTGCTCCCAAATATTTCGGTTTCTAACGAAAAAAATATGTTAAATTCGGTTCCACATATTGGAGGTTAAACCGATCGAAACTTCGTTGCGTTCCATGACGAACGTCTTATCTCTTTGTCTTCTAGTGTACCTCCCACTCAACCAAGCCAATGGACACCCTCGGTTGAATCGTAAACTAGTGCCGTGACGTAGGAGGCTATCTACAGCATTTTACAGAATACGAACGTGAGTCTAGATTTCACCATTTTCAATACCGAATTATTCATAATTTGCGAATTGGCCAATGAGGATATGCGCTACTCTTTCTGGTGGCTATTAAAAAATTAGAAAGTTTATCGGCCGGCTTTACAAAGCCTCGATCCCCCTTGATCGGGCCATCAAGTGCTTAAGCGGTTGATCAACACCGTATTCTATGCTCAATAATCTAATTTAGGGCCGGTATTATAAAACTTAACTGGAAGTTATCTTTAACTTTAACTGACAGTTTTGACAGTTGTATTGGGACATAACTGTCAAAACTGCCAGTTAAAGTTAACTTTCACTTAAGCTTTATAATACCGGCCCTTAATCGGCGATCAAGGATTTGACGGCTCGCTCACCAAATGGTCCATCGACGGCTGTTGGTTGCTGATCAAGCACTATTTGGGTATCACAAAACATTTTCGAGTACTGATTAATATAAAAACTTTACTTGACGGTTGATCAAGTTGATTGTACAAATTCGGGCAAGCCAGCAAGCCGGTGAATCACAGTATTGTAAGTGTAATTTACTGGATCATCCATCTATTTTGGAATGTTTCGCAATATAATTTCTTCTTTTTTTTTCATCAGAAGGAAATAATAATGAATACTAAATCATCAGAGTTATGAAATTGTCGGAAAATGGTATAGAATTTCAACCGAGCAATGGAAGATGGCAGATATTAGTTGCTAAAACTTTTCCAGATTACATCAGCTGATCATAACAATAATTGAGGTTATTTTCGGTAAGATTAAATCACGAATATGAAGTAATTTTCAATAAAATTTCAGGTGGACTGTTGTTTGGCGAAATATTGATTGCTGATTTCAATCTGCAATGTAACCCTTTCAACAGATATCTACTTTCCTAGTCAAGTTTATTTGGATATATGTGTACACTATAGTTTCAAAAAAAATATAGCTCAGGAACATATTAGGAGTCAATGAACTTGTGAAATTCAAACAACCCATGCAATACAGCACTTTTGTTGTTATGATCCTCTATCGATATTTGAAAATATAATGATTTTTTAAATCAGATATTGACTACCATCTGTAATTCCTGATGTTGATTAATTACTTCTACTACATGGGTTGTGAAAAATCGGATTTTATTTTGTGAAATACTTCGAACATAATATACAGATAGAATTGGATAAAAATCCACATGAAATAAATTCGAAATTCAATGAAGTTCTGATATCATCAAGAGAACAAAAAGTAACTCCATTCGAAAAGTTCTTGGGAGTCTATGCATGTGGACGATACACTGAAATGGGAAGAACATATTTCTAAACTGGGAGGCAGCTTAGCTTTAGTAGGTGATTCTTTGGGTGTCATGACCAGATACATGGATAAATTCACCATAAAAACTTTATATCATGCAGTATTCGAGGCAAAAGCAAGACATGGAATTAGAGTAAATTTCGGGGAGAACAGAGTACTTACTGTTACAGCGATGCAAATACAAGAATGTCTGATTTATGTTTTTAAAAACAGGAGTAAATTTGAACTGAACTCATCCAATATTTATAAAACGAGAAAAACGAACCTAAAATATCCCATTCACAGAAAAACATCTACAGAGAAAGGACCCAAATACGTATGTATCAAGTATTTCAACACAATGCCAGACATGATGAAGAAGTAAACAAGACTAAAAACATATAAAAAGAAAATATACAGGATGCTGCTTGACATAGGACCCTACAATGTTGAAGAATTTCTGTGGGGGGCTAAAACTTGGAAGGAGACAACTTCTGAATACTAGCTTCATTTCTATTTTTTTTGACAGTATTTCATTTCAAAGAATACTTTGTTGCCATTGTAACTTTTATCTGAAATAAATCTTATCTTATCAATACGAATAGCAATTTTATTTCTTCAATACTTTCATACCGATTATCTATTCAATCCAAGTGTTTATCTCTGGTCTTTCTTGAAACATTTCAACGAACTGTCATTGTGAAACACCTTGTATATGTCATTCAATCATGACGAGACCCCTATGATGAAAATAATTATTTATTACACCGTTTTCGATAATAATAATGATCAAATATCATGGGATAGCCAGCTGGCCAGGCGTATGAATCGCATAATGATTGAGTATCATCAAAGCAATATAAAATATAAGATTTCAGGAAAATTGGTACGTCTAGATAGAGATGAGATTTTGAAATTCACGATGCGCCGTAAGGAACTGAAGCAACTGAACTAGCGCCTATCTCTTAAAAATCAGAGTACTTAGCAATGGAATTGTCGCAAATAAGGCTGAAAATTTTACAGGAGGAAACCCACCTTTTGAACATCTCAAATGGTGGTTATGACATTCTCAATAAAATAATATTCAAACTTACCTTATGCAATCTCTTGATAATGTTTTCATTATACTCGTTGTTTCCTTCGATCATTCCAGTGACCGGGTTTGAAAACCATTCTTTGAACTCTCTATGGGATTGAAATACGTTTGGCATGAGGAAATGCATTAGGGACCATAATTCCATGAGGTTGTTTTGTAGAGGAGTTCCAGTTAGAAGCAATCGTCTTAAAAGATGTAAATTAATTCATTTTTCCAAACAAAAACGACACTATCTCAATATTTTTATGAACATCAGACAAATGCCTCAATTTCTCTCATGAGTAATGAGTTGAATGGATCTCAAAACTTTCGGAATTTTGTGTCATCATTATGAAAAACATGTTGCGTAAGTATATCACTTGGAAATAAATACTTCAGCTTTTCAGTATCACCCTTGTTCTTTGGTATTTAATAAGTGTTTAAAATTTTACAATTTTTTGTTTTATTCAAAATTTGTATTCACTCAAATGATTTCAACCATAAAATTATTCAACACTCTCCTCCTTGGAAATTTGAATTGAAAACAATAAAACATGAAATAATTTGTGAATTATTATTACCAAAGTTTGATTATAATTCCTTATTATTATTACGGACAATCAATTTGGAAGAATTTAGCAAAAATCATATTATCGTAAAAGCATTTTCCTTTCATGAAAACCTGACCAAATTCCTTTAATTGTTCCTCAATACCATATAGTAATTGATTATACATAAAACATTAATTAGTTTACCCTTACTTACTGTTGAGTTTGGAAATTCAGAAGCAGCTGCCACCTCTGCGACTTAAAGTTCTTGATATTCTGAGCTTCATCCAATATCAAATATTTCCATTTCTTTCGTCTGAAACTCTGATGGTCTTGAATGACTAACTTGTAGGAAGTGATACATACATGGAACGCGTTAGGCTTAGTCCACCCAGTTCTTTTCATTTTACGCTCTTTCTGAGAGCCGTAATAGGTAAGGATCTTGAAAGCAGGACACCATTTTTTTAATTCCATCTCCCAATTCAACATAACAGATGTTGGAACAACAATCAAATGGGGGCCCCAATTTTCTAAAAATGTCTAATAGTAGCCATCACATAATTTCCCTAAATAACATTTTACCTTTCTCACAAGCAAGATGTGCAAGCAGGGATATAGTCTGAATAGTTTTACCCAGTCCCATTTCATCTGCCAAGATTCCATTCAATTTTCTTTCGAACATCGTTACTAACCAGTCCAAACCAATGTGTTGGTATTCTCTCAAAGAGTATTTCAATAAAAATGGAATTGTGGTTGAAACCTGAAAAGTTTAAACGATCAAGAATAGTCAACTCAAAACAGAGATGTAAGGGAATTAATGAATGGTTCAGGCAAATGCCTGATCAATGTGCACGTTCATGTATTTGAATGGATCTCAAACACTTCAGACATCCTTCTCCAGTATTTGTGTGGTGAGGAATACTTAATAACCCAGGAAAATTAGCGTTTCACTTCGGAATCAGAGACAATCGACTGTAAATTTGTATGAACCTTTATGTTGGGCCCCTAAAACTTGTCTGCGTCTACATATTTTCAGAGGTCAAAGGTCTAAAAAATTAATCTTTTCATAATTATTGCAAATATCACGTTACCAATGGGTTTCGTGCTATTTGTGTTCATTATAAATCTTGTTTTGAATTCTCTACAACTTTCGTTGGATTATTTTTTTCATATCTACAACCATTTTTGAGATATAAGGCCGAAAGCGTGCATTGTTCAACTATTGATAGTCTCATTTGAGGTCAACTTGTAGTCCCGATTAAAATACGCCGCATAAAGCTAATAAATTGTTGATAAATACATAATTCTCAATAATTTGCATTTTTCACTAACAATTTTACGTTGTAATTAAATTTTTTTCAATAATTCAGTATCAACTCATTCAACAACACTCACCTACTCGGGTAATTATGAAGTTAATGAGTGAAATACTTGAGTTATTTTTCAATACCCTGGCTCATTCAATTATCTAGAAAGAAGGAAATTTCGGTGTGGCGTGGGCTGGCCTGTTGCCGATAAGTGAGTGTTGGCCTGTATAGATCACCAACAAGGTTTGCACTCCATTCTCAAATATCAGTTTTTGTTTTTCAAAAGCTGCAGCAATTTATAGCAAATTTCAAAGTTTCTCGAGCGTTTTTACAAAAGTGTTTTTCCTTTCCTAAAGAGCGCAGAAGTCTTGTCACAGCCACTTATTGCTTGCAGAAAAAAGTATGTGTTTTTTAGAACGAGGAAATTTATCGATATTCTTGGAACAGTATATTGTAGTTTTCACATATCCTGTGCCAACTTTCTTGAAGAGATAGAATACTAGTGATGGGACGAGTCGTCCATTTCTCAACTCGATCTACTCGAGTTGAATCGATGGCCAACTCGAGTTGCAACTCGAGCTGACTCGACTCGGTGCTTATGCTTCCGCGCCAGCGATTCGCCTTCGAATCAAGTCGAGTTGGGTCCCCTCGAGTCGGTCCTCGACACGGATTCGTTCGCCGGCTCGAACCTCGATGCCCCGATGTCGACCTACTCGGAGTGAATAGGAATAGAAATTGGAAAGAATTGTAGCATCGGGACTCGGAAGTTGGAATATTTATGAGTCTCGCTAACAGCTGACTCACATCATGTATTGAATTACATTTTACTCTTATATGAGGAATAATTCAATTGAAGATTAAGGGTTCAAATGTTAGTGCACAACTTTAATAAACAACGGATATATCGTGAAAAAAGTTTTAAAAAATCACACTTCTCAAAAATGACTGTAATATAATATTTATAACGAATAGGGGGCTATTGTCAATAAATAAATGAATAGAGTTCAATCAAATCAACTCTAGTCTTTAATCACTCCCTTCACGACGCGAATATATTTTTATTTATAGGCAGTAAATTTTAATTCATCCGTAATAGACTAACACCCTGTTGAGATCGATTCCGACTGAACTGAAATACAAAATGACAAAATACATCTGAATCGAGCAGATCGAACTATTGCCGACTGCGACTGCCGATCCGCTAACCAACTAAAGCTGTATCGATCGACATCGACGACGGGAGGCACCGACGATTCACGAAATCGTGATTTCTACGCATCGAGTCGGGTGCTGAACTCTAGATCTGAATTGCTTTCGAGTTGACTCGAGTTCATTCTAAAGCAACTCGAGCTGAATCGTCCATAATGTAACTCGAGTTACTCGAGCTGGATAGCTCGAGTTGTCCATCTCTATAGAATACGCCCAATTAAAATGATAAGTAATCCTATACTTCATCGAATTCAAAAGAGTCTACTTGATAAAGGCAATGACAATTAATGAAAAATACAGATTTTGCTGTAACTTTCACATAATACTTCTCGATATTGGTGTCTTACGATATACATTTATTATCTTCAACATACTACGTTTGAATGATAAAATGGATTTTTATATCAACTGACATACAATGATTGAAGTAAAGAGCTTGAGAAAACGGTAACATAATAAAATACAATACAAAAATAATACTGAAACACTGTGTCTAGTATTATTTTTGTATTGTATTTTATTATGTTAGCGTTTTCTCAAGTTCTTTACTCAAGTCATTGTATGTCAGTTGATATAATAATTAATTTTGTCATTCATATTGAGTACCTTGAAGACAGTAAAAGTATATAAGATATCAATATCGAAAGATATCCAGTAAAGGTAATAGATTGGTTTTGAGACAAGTTTTAGGGGACCAAAATAAAGGTTTATACAAATATATAGCAGACTATCTCTCAATCCGAGATTCTTGCCTTTATTTGACTAATTTTCCTGTACTGTAAGGGTTTTCAAGAAAACTCTGGCGTTCATAAGTAGGAGGAGCATACTCTG
The DNA here is from genome assembly GCA_958510865.1 of Myrrha octodecimguttata. Taxonomy (NCBI): domain Eukaryota; kingdom Metazoa; phylum Arthropoda; class Insecta; order Coleoptera; family Coccinellidae; genus Myrrha; species Myrrha octodecimguttata. The sequence continues at coordinate 8,878,082 of OY294060.1, read as the reverse complement.
ATCTTAACGGTTTCTATTCAGTATGCCCCACTATTTGTCAAATTCAGTAATTGAAATTATACACCCTTCCTTTAGACAGACTGACCTGCTATAAGTTGATATCAAATGAAAGTGCTTGACAGGTACACTTCAGGGACATTATGTATAAAATATGCAGATACAACATGGCCACCAACATAATGGTGCATTGAAAATAATAATACCCTCTCCATGTTGACAGATGGTATATTGTACATGCCTCAAATTTGATTGACAATGCAATTTCATGTATTCATCATCATTGAAAATCAAAGATGCAGCCGCAAAGTGGAAGATCTTTTCAGAGTCCTCTATCTATGGGTATCAAATGGCTTGGCTAGTAGAATACAGTACAATATATAAAACTCGACTCCAACTTGGCCGCCAACAAACTGGTGCAATGATATAAAAGCACAGAGGTAAAAGCCTCAGCAAAAATACTAGTGAAATTGTATTTGTTTGAAGAATAAACTGACATTTTCATAATGAAGGGAATTTTCTTCATTAGATCCGAATTAAATAAAAAACTGAAAAATCCAAAAGTTCTCGAGTTGTTTCGTTTTATCAAAAGAAACGATATAGATAATGTAGTAAAGCAAAAAAAAATGAGAAGGTACCAGTTTTCACACCAGTCTCTTCATCAATCTAAGGCTTTGATTAAACCAAAAAATAAACTTGTGGGGCAAACTGCTCATATCAGAATAAATGCTATTTACATGTTTATTCAAGTTATACTGTGCCTCACGATTTCCTTTTTCCGTATGATTCAGATTGAACAGAATGAGGAGAGATTATTATCTTTCCTTTCAATAAAACTGGTTTACTTCATTTTTCCATATCCAGTCTCAATTGCGAATTGAGGTATTTAGGACTAAATAACTCAAGTGTATTTATATAATATTTATATTAAGCAACATTTTGCTGAATGTTCATCAGCTTCCTGGGGCCTCAATAAAATGTGAATTCATAGATCATCAAATATAGATAATTAACTATCATCATTAATATACATTAGCGATTATAATAGATCTCTTGCAGGTATTTTTTTTTATCATTGGAATCAAATATTCTATCCATAAGAATATTGGAAAACTTCAATCGCCGTCAAAAATTTCAATATTCAACGAGAAAACAATCATTAAAATAAGGCTCCACATATTGGTTGTTTAAACACTCGGGACTTCGCGCCTTCCGTGACGTACCGCGATATATCCACTCTCTCCCTCTTCTGGTGTACATTTCTTTCTAGCAAGCCAATAGGGAGCGTCAGCTGTATAGATCCGGGCATCGTGGAATAACGAGTGATGTAGGAGGCGACCTAACGCGTTTCACCAACTTTGGTTATGCGTCCCGATTTGACGATTTTTAATACCGATTCATTCGAAATTCGCGAATTGTTGAAGTGTGAGATAGCATACGATATGATTTTTTATCGAAATGGAATGAGAAAAACATAAAAATATAACAATTCATGTTACATGCAAGAGACCTATTCCTTCCAAGCAGAGCATTTCAATTACTGGAAATGTGCAAAAATAGTTTTAGTTATTTTGTCCTAAATCCCACAACTTACAATTGAGACTAATTTATTTTATTATATTTGCAGGCATTTCCGCTACATTCATACACAATATGGTTCGAAAACAACATATGTATTATGGCTTGATTTGAGTTTTTATCAGTGCATGTGAGGTTATCAGATTATTTGATTAGAAATATTTAAGCCCTACTGAGTACCCATCTTTCATTTATAAAAATCAACCCAACTTTCTCATTTATTAATAAATAATAAAAAATAATTCCATTTATACGAAAGAGCCAAGGTCTATTTAGAATTCATATAGGAATCATTCTAAATTATGGAATTAAGATCGACTTACATTTGTTGAAGATAGAGTATTTCCTTTAGGCTGTATACTTTCTGCAATCGCTGCAGCATCATTAATCAAATCATCGTTCTCAGTCTGTGTATCCTCTCTCACTTGTGTGTCATTTAACAACAATTCTAATCCAGATTGAATCTTGTCATCTTCAGAATCAATAAATTCTTCTTCACTTCCTTCAGTATCCTTTTCACTGTCGTCTTCAGAAGACGATTCTGAAGAACTTTGTGAGCAATCATCGGGAATATCTGGAAGATTGCTGTATTTTTTACGAAGTTCCTCAATACTCATTTCATTTTCTGCTTCAAGATCCTTCAATTCTTCCTCATGATTAGGCGCATTTTCGTTTTCCTCTTGTTCTTCTATAGTGGCTTCATCGTCTTCTTCGCTGCTAGATGCCTTAAAATCTGCATCTTCTTCGATGTTTTTTTTATTCACAACCTGACTCTCCTGATCACTCTGAAATGAAATTGATGTAAAAATGTTTCCGAATATAATTTAATTCCAAAACCAACCTCTTCATCATCACAGAGCTTAATTTTATCCCTGTTTTGCAAATAGTCTTTGGGTAATTCTTTCAGGAATTCTTCCATATCCATTTCAGATTCTTTCTGGAGTGCAGCCACCTCTTCATTTTGTTTCTCAGTATCGATATTCGCTTCCTCCTGTTCTATAGTTTCTTCATCATCAGTACTACTCTGATTATCTGGTTGAAATTCGTCATCTGAATTTGCTCTAGACTTGGAGGGTATCATATTTTTGTCCACTTGTGATGAATCATTGACACTTTTATTCATCCCTTCTGCAAGAAGTTGGGAATACTTTTCAGTCTGGTCAACAATGAAGCTTAGTTGTTGGTCCAACGCTTTTTTTCGTTTTTCCTCTAATATTGTATTTTGTTTGTATTCTACCAACTTTTCGACATTGTTCCAAAAGTTTTTTATTTCTTTGGCACAATAAGCAGCTATTCGTTTTAAATGTTGTTCCTGTGCTTTCTCGGCCCGTTGAGCAGCTAAAGCTTTATCTTGGAAATACTTCTGTACCATTTTTGCGCATTTTTTAGCAGCCGCCTTCTTCCATTTACGTTCCTGGGCAAAGTCTGCAGCTAACCAAACCATTTCTTCTAATAAGTAATCCCAATGTGTTTTACTTCTAGACATTTCTTGAATTTTTGGTAAACGTTTTTCTGACCATAGTCCCTCCTTCTGAAGATCAGATATTCGTTGTACAACATAAGCTTCCTGTTTTGCCTTCTCAACAATTTGTTCCTGATTTCCTTGGGCAGTTTTGTGTTTTGGAGTTGCTTTAGGTGTGGATGATTCTTTAGCATCGGTAACAGTTTGACTGGAATGAGAGATTCCTGGTAATGAACTGGCAGGCGTTGCTGAGGGAGTACTTTGCACAGTCTGTGGTATTGGAACACTATTATTATTACTAGTACATTCAACATATTCCTTAGGATCTACAGCATGTTCCTTAAGATAAGCCAAATAATGTGCTGTCTTCGGTCTCTTGGCGAACTGATGCAGATCCAAGAGATTTCCTCCAGTCTCCAGAAAATACAGCTCCATTAAATGCTCGTTGTATTTTTCTTTGATGAACTTTGATCGAACAATTCTATGATTCATAACTCTCTGTAACTTAGCAGAATAAACATCTCTCCTTTCATTTCCCGCGGAAACAGGCCTCTTCAGAGGAGACCTTGCCGAAGTCAGCTGAGGAACAGAAGAGCCTGTATCCACATTTTGAAATAACTGTAAGCGAAGATTGGTGTTCACTCTAGGTTTTGTGAGGACGTTAACAATAGATTGGTTAGCTTGACTTGGTCTAAGACTTGAAGCTTGGCCACTACGTGATGGACTTATGCTTATTATTCTCGTTACTCCAGCTTGCTGCAGATTAGGGTTATTCGTTCCAATGTTTCCTGGACTTAGCTGTTGAAAATATTTTTATTTAACACAGTGTGGAAACAATTAAGCCTAATATATTAATTAGTTCATTGTAAATGCTTTTGAATTGCGGACATAGATAGGTGCGACACATACGAACGTCCATTAGACGCTTCTGGGGAATTGGATTTATCGCAAAAGACCCTGTATCAGTCTTCCTTTTTTACGCTCGCTATCAGTTAGATGAGGCCACCGATTCATTAGCTTTGTTTTGATCCGAAATTATGAACTGTCCTAGGACAGTTCTAGAACTGCGCCGAATCGATACGCTGTTGAAGCCCGATTCTGAACTATCCCAGAACAGTTCTAAAAGAGATGAAATAAAACACGAATTAAGTTCGGGTTCTCATCGGGTTCGTAGAGGAAGGGAAACTTCTGTTAGTGTTCAATGGCAGAAAATAATATCTTATTGTCTGTGGTATATAATTAGAAAATTTGAGAAACTCCCTGCCGAAGTTTATATGATATAATTATATTTTTGGGAATACTTGCGTTTTTTTTTGTTGTAAAAAATTATTTTTCTGTATAACTTAAATCATATTTCAAGATGAACCGAAAATCTGAGAGTAAGAAATAAAAAAAAAATTATTGATTGATATAAATTTGAATTTAATGATGAACGTATTTCAGATATGTGCGTTTTAGGGAAAAATTCATCCGAAATAAAGGAGGAATATTGCAGTGTCAAATTTGTGTGACGTTATTACAGCAAACGTTATTTTTAACATCTAAGCATAGCATAAGATTCAGATACAAAATAACGCGACGTTAATAGAGTTATTACGGAAAATTGCGAGCCGCCATTTACGTTGCGCTATTCTATATCGGAAAGATTCGTTAAGCTTCGAGTCCTTTCGGCTCCGATCACTAACATAGAAAGTTGTTTGTTAATATATTTTTTTGTGTTAATTACACCACTTCATCTGACTTTTTAAATCTATTTTATAATACCTTTTACACACAACTGATATTAGATATTAACATTTTCATATAAAGGTTACCTTTTCATGAATTAAGAAATAGATAGATAGATACTTTTGGAAGCAACATGAGGGGTTTAAAATTAGGAATAGTTTGAAGCATGCCAATTATATAGTGCAATGTAACTAGTTCCACTTCTGCAATAGCACCAGCTGAAATTACCGCTTCCGATTCCTTTTTCATTTTGTCCAGAATCAAAAAACAAATTCAAATGATTAAACTTTAGGTGTTTAAACATGAGTTTGGTACACAAAAATCTGACGTCTCACATAACCTAACCAATCAAACTGAAAACTAACGCAACGGTAACGAAAACCATGTAGCAATACGTCTACCGTTAAAACCAACACGTAATATCTAGCCTAACCGTAATAACATAACGTTTGCGCTATTCAAAATTTGCAATATATCTCTATTACTATTCAATAGAGAGGAGACCCTTGCTCTCATAGATTTCATTTAAGAAGTATACAACCCGGGTGTGAACAATGGAAGTAAAATCCATTAGATTGTTATAGGAGGTCGTAGCGAAGTAATTATCCTCAATAACAAAAGTTTAATTACTACAGCTAACTCTTTTCCTTTTCCCAACGAATACAAAAATCAAAAACCAAAATACTATTTTATGTTTTGGTGCATTTCATAACCGTATCAGGATTTGACGAATCTTGTTATGGAAATTTTCAGAATCGATTTCGAACTGCTTCAGAATTGAGTAGTTCGCTCAAGCGTAGACTGGCTGTCCGTGTGTCAACGATTCAAATGGTAAACCTGATTTTTTCGTCGTCGTGATGATTTGGTTTTTGGTGTATTTGATCAGAAAACGGTAGACTGTTAAATTTAAACTTTTGTTGTTGAGGATAATTCCTTCGCTACGAGCTCCCATACTAATCTATTGGATTTTACATCCATCGTTCACACCCGTGATGTACGTTCCTTAAATGAATCAATGAGAGCAAGAGTCCTCTCCCTATTGAATTATAACGTTTCGAATGAACTTTGGTCTAAAATCACATACCTGAAATACGTTCATCATTAAATTCATTAATATATCAATCAATCATTGATTTTGTATAACTTACTTACATATGTTTGCTCAATTTGAAATATAATAGAAGATTTTTTCAACAAAAAAATAAAGTGGGCGCAAGTATCCCCAAGCTACGACAGAGATTTCGCATATTTTTGCGCACATGTTCTAGAGGAACAGCGTGCTATAGTTTTGTCCAAACATCTGTAATTCTCGAATTTTTCCCCGAAATTGGTCTCAAACGACTAGATTGGGACTGATAACGAATCCAGTGTCAAAATCGATTCTGTCTGTCCGGCACGCCGTGGACACGATAACTGACGAACGGAGTGAGCCAGTGCGCTAGCGACTTTCAGAGAGGGTCGCGCATTGGAATGCACCGTTCAACTTCGTTAATGGGCCAAATCAGCCAAACGTTTTCCGAGTTATAGCCATTTGAAATTTCGAAGTTATTCCCCAAATATTCCAAAAAATACTGAAGTGATTGGATTGAAATCCAATCAGTTAGTTGAATCACAACGACGCGCAAGTTTTTGAGAAATTTTATTGAGATCGCATTGTTTCTAAATTATAAAAAAATTGCCCATACCTTGAAATCCATATTTCACAACAGTGTACCAAATTTCATTTTGATACGGAAACAATTCTCGGAGATATTGGAAGAAATTGTTTTAACTCAAAAAATACTGATTCAATCATGATGACACTTTGTAAAGATTCTGAAAATGCTGATGAACAACTTTGTGCAAAATTTCGTGATGGTCGTATTATTAGAACAATTTGAAAAAATATCAAAAAATTATTTGTGTTCAGATATTTGAAATTTTGCGATCTTTTGATCATATTATCCTCAAGAAATTCTGTATGAACCTTCGAGCTGCTATTTTTCAATCAAGTACTAGATTTCAATTCGATCTTATCTGTATTTTTTGAAATATTGTAAAAAAAATTTGAATGGGTATGTCTGCGGAATCATTGGATGGATTTTGCCCGTTCACGAATTCGTTCCTAGTAATTACGGCCTAAACCTACCACACAAATAGCGAGTTTCTAAGTCGTTTCTTTGGAAAGTTATTGTGTCTACGATCGGTCGTCAGGCCGATCGTAAATTCAACAATAGGTGTGGAAAACAATAATCGGAGGGCAATGGGCCATAGCATAAGTAGCATCAAATTTTTTTCCAAAAGTATGTACTAGAGTCGATGACTTGGATATTACTCATATGCAATACACAGGTGTTCACAGTGGAATTACTCGATTTTGCCAAGTTGCAACTGTATATTTTTTCGAGATACGAAAGAGAATTCATGTCGAATATTTTCTCCATGTTTAAGTGTAATGCCTCTCACTTCAGCCTGCAACCAGGCGTACATTTTGTATTGTATTTATCCAACAATATAGATCCGTTCGAATTGAAATCTAATACTTGGTCGATAAATGACAGCGTGAGGTTCATACAAAACTCTAAAGAATCCTACATCTACAGAATCATAGGACGGATTTAAACCATTCATGAATTCCACACATGTGAGATCCTATGTAATTCCTTTCAGAAGTTATTGTGTTTATAATCAACCTAGCGATCGATAGTGGAGACAATATATCCCGAAAAAATATACTTATCGCACACCTTTAAAAAAAAGACTCGAAAGTTAATGGGAAATTTCATCAAACACAGTTTCCGAGAATTTGTTTTTAATTAAATATTACTAACGATAAGATTCTCACGAAAATGTGCATATGATGAGCATCGTTGAAATTTCGAAGTTCTTATCCAGATATTTCAGAAACTTTCAGCTTACTTACTTGGCAGAAAGTTGGAGCCTAATGACGTTGTTTCTTCCGGAAAAACTCAAAAAAAAAAACAGATTCAATCATGATGCAACTAGTCCGAAAATGCTGATGAAATTTGACAAAAAAATTTAATTTTCTTTTACAAATATTCAATATTCTGTGACCTTCTGATCCAATTATCCTCACGAAATTTTGTATGAACCTTCAAGCTGTCATTTTTCAACCAAGTAGTGGATATCAGTTCGATACAAACTGTATTTTTTAGAAATAATGGGAACATAAAATTTTGAATGGGTATAGCTGTGGAATCATTGGGCGGATTTTATCCATTTACGAATTCGACCTTGATTATTAAGGTCCAAGCCCACTCTACAAATATCGAATTACTCTCGGAAGTTTCGGAGTGTTTACGATCCACCGTGTCAATTAGTATATATGTATAATTGCGCTCTTTTCGGTGCAAGAAAATGTGAAACGCGTGCCCCAAATTTGAGTATGACGTCACAGACTATTTTTTTAAATGCCAATCCCACTTTGTGGGGGTACCAAGTATCAAATTCTCATTTGATTCGAGAAGGTTGTACTTATGAATTGAATAAGGGGTTTCTTCGTCATTTTGCAACAATAGATAGCTTACTACAATGAAATATAATAAATGCTGAAAATGTTATCCATTAGCCAATAATCTAATAATATACTTGATACACCCTTGAACTGGTATGTCTTACTGATCATCGATCCCACTATAAAAGAGAAAAAGGATTATAGGCTATATGTCATGTGTGACTGAGGCGGGCAGAAAAGGACCACTTGACCCGAGGATAGATTCAGAATGCGCGTATAGGGAAATTTATTATTTTTTGAATGACACCATCATTGCGTTTCTTTTTTGGGGTAGCATCGATTCCTCTTTCTATGCACTATCTAGTGAATTATTCGATCAATGCCATTAACTGACAATATCATTAATGTATATAAGATTTCTTTCTTCTCGAATTACGAATAAACTTTGACATTTAGTACGCCAGTGTAACTTAAACCTTTGAAGAATAGCCATTACAAGTGGAAATTGATATTTAAAAGAAAAGCCGATGACACCCTATCTCAAAATTAGGACACCCTGTATACCAGTTCAACAGACTAATAGACGACTTCGGCCCGAGTTGCCAACCCACAATTTTCTTCACAAATTTACCATCACTGGGGAACGGGAATTTCAGGACAAATTCGACATAATAAGGTTCGCGTTATTTATATACATCCGTAAAATATGCCTCGGCTCCTCAAACAAGAAAATTCCTTCAAAATATAGGGTTTTGTTAAGATCATCTCTGATTGGCTGAAATTTAAGTTGGGATTCCTGATTTCATGTTAATTGTGTCAAATTTATATAAGATATGTTCCGAAAATCAACTTGGTTATTTCGGTTGCCGGTTTTGCATTCCGTAAATATGAAATATTCGGTTGGTTCCTGGAAAAAAAGTTAATTACGGAATTTGATCGATGAAAAAACGTTCTTTCTGTCACCAGAACGACAGTCAATGTTTTATGAATCGATTTCAAGCGATGGACCAAAAGCTTCGGTTATAGTTGCGGTTATCCAAACTGACATATAGGAAAAGGATTATCTGTCAATGTGGATAATCTTAACCTAATCTATAACCGGAGATTTTGGTCCATCGCTTGAAAAGGATTATGTTAACATATCCATAGCATAGAACAATCCTTATTTACTTTATGATCCATAGAACATAGAAGAGACAACTATCAACAATGGAAAATTACTAGGTATGGTCCATGGATCATAAGGTAAATAAAGATTGTTCTATGCTATAGATTGTCGTTCTGGTGCATAGACTTAATATGTCTGTTCTTGTGATTAAAAGATTGCTTTTTCATCAATAAAATTCCGGAATCAACCTTTTTTTCAGGAACCAACCAAATATTTCATATTTACAGAACGGAAAACCGGCAACCGAAATAACCAAGTTGATTTGCGGGACATATCCTTTATAAACTTGACACTATTAACATAAAATCAGGAATCCCAACTTGAATTTCAGCCTAACAAAAACCTATATTTGGAAGGAATTATCTTGTTTAAGGAGCCGACGAATCTTTTACAGATATTTTTAAATAACGAGAACCTCATCATGTCGAATTTATCCTGAAATTCCCGTTCCCCAGTTATAGTAAATTTGTGAAGAAAATTGTGGGTTGGCAACTTGGGCCGAAGTCGTCTATTGACCTGCCTGAGCATATTTCTAACAAAAAAGGCTGTCTTTGATTTAATGAATTCATTCCAAGTTAGATATTAGAACTGAAGCATCAACATGGAACTATCGCATATGTTTGAAAATGTTTGAAGGGAATAATTCCGAAGCAGAATATTTTTTTGCTTTATGAGTTCTGCGTACTAGTATTTGGGTTTTTAAGTACTCATGGTACTAGAAAATGTTTCAGTTCCGAGAATCCACGAAATATTAGTAAGTTTTAGATATTTTACCTGAGCCAGAGCTGGAACTCCTCCTGGAGATTGGGTAGTCAAAACATATTGACCACCTGCTACTTGAGTCAATCTCATTGCAGGGCGCTCCGCCACTGAGCGAGAGTGCAAAGAGCCCTCACGCGGGGGCAGAGCACCCTGCCCCACCCCCGGAGTTTCGTCGCTCATCGAAATGTTGCCTGAAAATGATCAATTTTAGAAACAAGAAATCTAAAACAGAAATGGGATAAAGTGATCATGATTTATTATCGGTTTCTTTATTCTCAACCAGTAATCGTATCCGCTAACATTCAGTCGCTCAAACTCTCTGGAACTTCGAAAAGAATATCTTGTTTATTTATAAATAATGCGAACCTCTAATTTATTCTGAAATTCCTCTTCCCCAGTGATAGTAAATTCGTCGAAATTCGTGGGTAGGCAACTTGGACCGTGGTCATCTCTTGTGTATGGTTACTCGCTTTTTGAAATCGACGAGTTTCCTTTCAAAGGACGGCAAATAATTTATTATTTTATTGAATGTTCGAATTGAGCATTGACAATGTGCAAGCCATTCTTCGAAACTCCTCAATGAATTATTCAACTCGGCCGATTTTGGTAAACAGTACTCTTCAAATGGACTCACAGAAAATAGTGAAGAGGGTTCAAATTGGGAGATCGGGGTGGCCATTCAACCGATCCTCCCATACCAATCCATTTCTCAAGAAATGTGCCATCAAGATACATCCTCACTTCAATTCTATAATGCGAAGGCGCACTATCTTGTTGGAACCAAATATTGTCAGCTACTTGTCGACCATTCACACAGGGAAAGAGATCAATGACTGCAGGTAATATTTGATTCCTTAGTAACTCAAGATAAGAATCACTGGTCAATTTTCCTTCTAGAAAAAAGGTCCAATAATATGATGGCCAATTGTGCCCAACCACATTTAATTTTTCGGGATGTTGGGTGTGAACTGTCTGCACCCAATGAGGATTTGCCGTGGACCAAAAGCGACAATTATGTCGACGGACAGATCCAAGTTAAACGTAGATTCATCAGTAAAAAGAATTCTCGATGGAAAGGTATCATCCTCATTGCATCTCTCCTTCATTACTTCACAAAACTGCGTTTGTCGGTCAAAATCGTCATCACATAATTTTGTGTGCTTTGAATTCTGTATGGGTGAAACTTAGTTTTTTTAAGATTACCAACTGACTACTTATTCATCGGCCAGTTTTGGTGTAGATTGTTTCGGATTCTCTTCTATGGAAAACAAAATATCGAGGGCCTCATCGCTACATGTCATAGTTAAAGGTCTAACAGATTTTTTGTTCGAAACTACCCGACAAACAGTAGTTTATTATAGACTTTCTGTCTTGATAACGCTCAATAAAAATTTCGCACACTTGTTCAAAGGTCCGCTTGCGATCCCCATGTCTCAAAAATATCAAGATTTCTATTCGCTGCTTTTCAATCAATTGATTCATATCGAATGGAAAATTCTCGGGAAATATTGATATTACTAGAGAGAGTAGTTAGCAAATTAAACGATACCATATAAATTTTGTCATCTTAAGTTGATCTGCTAGATCGACAAAAGAATATTCCCTCAACAAAAACTGAAGTTTTACTTAACCCCCTCACTTTCTTTCGAGAACACCTTCATGTGTGTGGTAAACGAAACCACCATCCTCATCTGTTTATTGTTTTATTTGCGATCTTATACATTGATTCGCAGCCGTTTTCAACTTCTGTAAAAATTTTTCTTTTTATCGTAACATTTTTATTGCAAGCATTTCAAGGTAAAATTTTATTTTCGTTCACATAACTGAATTGGTCATCGAATGACCTTCGATGCGATATATCACAAGCAATATTTTTTCAATAGGAAAAAAAATTGCTTAGGGTTAGGGTATAAATCCCTACTTCAAAACTGCATGCATTTCTCGAACTTCGAAAATATAAATAGACGTGTTGGGGGATACTTCTCAATATTCATTATTTCAAGAAAAAAAACCTGACACCAATCCCAAATTGTTATTTTTTTAATACAAACCTAGCTCAACAGATTGTTTTTTCAGTTACACCACTCAGTGTGCAATCGAATGTCCTTTCATTTGATATATCACAATCCATATAATCCTATTGGAAAAAAATAGTAGAGGGATGTGGAGCTTAAAGGGCGAGAGATTTCAAATTCAAAAAAGAAAAAGGGGGATCTCCGATCACAAATTGTGAATTTTTTCTTATTTTTTTAATTAAAAATGGCACAACCAATTCTTATTTCAGCCACATCGCTGAATATGTATTACAATCCATATATTCCCATTTGAAACAATAAAGAAGTGGGGTGCGAGGCGTAGGGGGTGAGAAATATTAAATTCAAAAGAGCACAGAATAAATTGCTTTTTAAATTGAAAATCGACGGATGCGAGGATTTTCTTTAATAATTCTTCGTAAAAGAATTATTGACGAGAGTAACGTTACGTTTTAAAAATGCATTTATAAACATCGATAAATTCTATTGTGCATATTACACTACCAATGAAAATGGAAATATTGGGAATTCATTCATCGGAAGCTATCTTACATCCACGACATATGCGAGTAAAACCCAAAATATTATATTTTGTATGAAAATATTATTTTTTTTAGCTACACGTCACCACAATCAGGAAGATTTGGAATGAAAGGGAATTCAAAGAGTTTCCTTCTATTGGCGCACCTAAAGACACCCAATGAAGATTTCATTGACACAGATCTCCAACGACAAATTTGGAATTATAATTTGAAAAATTACTTACTTACTAATTTCTTGCGAAGGAAAATACATCACTTTTCAAAATCTTAAAATCAATGGGTGTCAAATGGAAAAGGGTAAATGAACTCAAAATTTCATGTGAACAGAAACATGTTGTTTCAGAGATGATTCTTCAGTATTGAGGACATGTAGTGTAGTATAAAAATTGGTCTGAAAAACGCATGTTCAACTTTTGATCGAACAATGGATAAAACGCTCAGAGATGTGGAAAATTGTTTAGTCTACCTAGATGATGTATTTGTTTACTCAACCTCTGAAAAAGAGTTAACTGAAGTAAAGTTTTCACAAGACCCAAAGAATCCAACTTTGAAGTACAGTTACATAAGTCAGAATTTTTAAGGACAGAATAAGTAGCCTATTTAGGTCAGATTGTAAATAGTGTTGGCCTTTTAATTCCCTTAGAGATAGATTCATCTATTTCTAAATCTCAGAGACAGCATTGTAAAAAACATAGCGGTTGGATTGTCTGTTGTAAAATGGCGAATGCACTCCTTATTCAATTAGTATAGTATAGAACATGTACATATACAGTGTGTCCACGGATTGGGTGCCGGTAAGGTGTCAATGACGAAAAATTTTCGAGTTAGACTCTGATATTCTGGAAATCGCTCCTGCTTGGTCTCAAACTAAGATGTTGAAAAAATGAGCCAAATCAATTAATAAACAGGGTGGTTTAGAACTGATTTAATGAAAATTGTTAAGAATAAAGTGTCTTTGTTTTGAAAGATATCGAGAAAGTTTATTGAGAAAAGTTGTTTGGAATGACGAGCTGCTCCAGGAACTCAATTTTCTGATAAATCAGCCTATCTTGACTTATAAGTTCATGAATATTTTGTTAATCCGATACGTGAGATATTTTGTCATGATCAAAAATTTAAATTTTGACACTATTTCTTTAACAGAGGGTTACGTGATACCGTAACATTTGGCCAGCGTGCATGGAATTGTCCTATTACTCCCTGATACGAAATGTCTGCACCTAAACTATAGCACTCCACAATAAACACTCTTTGTTCTATGGTCAACATAGTTTTAACTGGAAAATTTTCGTTTATGACGAATAAAATTTACGTTTCAAGTCACGTCTGGCATTTGTAACCATGGATATTAACAAATGTTTTCATAACCTATTCACGAAATCAAAGTTGATCGATTCATCTGAGAATCGAGATTTAGCCGTGTCTTTTGATTCTAAACAAATTTTCCAAATAAACTTTCTCGATATCTTTTAAAACAAAGGCACTTTATTCTTAACAATTTTCATTAAATCAGTTCTAAACCACCCTGTATATTAATTGATTTGGCTCATTTTCTCACCATCTTAGTTAGAGATCAAGCAGGAGCGATTCCCAAAATATCAGAGTCTAAATCGAAAATTTTTCATCATTTACACCTTTCCGGCACTCAATCCGTGGACACACTGTATATAGTATACATGAGAGGATCTGAAAAATCATTGCTTGGAGGGCCAGTTCTGGTCGAAAGAACTTCCTAGTCAAGTACCAAATGTAGGTGAAATTATTTTCAATTTTCTGATAATTTTTCATCTCCTGTTTTGTTTCAGATATAATTTCAAGATATTTTGTCAGTTTTAATCCAAAAGGAAAGAAGAAATTTTGTCTTGAAAAACGATGCCCTCTATTATGAATATGTCAGCCTATTTCTTTGAACCAATTCCTATTTCTCTACAGTTATGGAAGAGGACAGTGAATTTTCTTTCAGGTTCATATATTTGTGCTCTTGTATCATAGGTAGCAACATATGGTGCCTTGTTCATTTCCTCTTGCTTATAATGTGGTGCTATATTGTTTGATGTATCAAATAACCTAATGCACTTTTTCAATAAAAATGTAAATATACAATGATGTTGAAAAGGAATGTCTCCCACTTGCAGATTATTGAAATTTTATGAATCGAAAAACAGTTTTTTGGTTTGTCTTAATGGTTTCTCTAGTTTTAAACTTCAAACACTATATGCTAGTTGATATAATAATTAGTCATTCAAGACTTGGTAGGTATTTTGAATTGAATAAAGGTATATCGTGATATATCAATCTTTTAAACAGATATAATGAGAAGGAATTCGCCGAAATTACGGTGTTGCCACAATTGAATTACGATAGGTTACGGTATATTCGAGAACACCGAACGTGAAGAGTACGGTATCTAATTCAAGGTCGAAAAAACTAACATTCATTCACAGTATGAATTCCGAAATTCTTGAAATTCGAAAAATTAAAGGTTGAAAATTAGCAATGCAGAAATCTACGAGTGGGTACCATTGGAATGAAGCCATATTTTAGAAAATGTTTTTTCAGATTTCAGACGAATTTTCTGAAAATAATATACAAGTGTCACGTTTAAGCAATGAAGATTCAATAGGATATCTGATTATCAATGAAAAAACAGGGTATTTCATTTCAAAACGAAGTTTGCACTGTCTTCGGTGTAACCGGAAGTCGAACAAATCCGATTTTTTTTCCAATTCATCTCTCCTAACTAAGCACAACTGTGAAGCCGCGTACAGACACGCGAACTGAGCACATGTTGAGGCAGTTTAATTGAGCGCCTCCCAAGTGTGCACGGTGTTGAATGGCTCGCGAGCTGCTGAAAACACCGTACACACTTGCCCAATTAAAAACTCCTCAAAATGCGCTCAGCTCGCGTGTGTGTAAAGCCGCGTACAGACACGAGAGCTGAGCGGCTTGCGAGGCAAGTTAATTGGACTGACTCGCAACTGTATACGGTTACGCGAGCCATTTCTACAACGCGAGGCTGCCTCACAATTGCCTCGAAAGCCGCTCAGCTCTCGTGTCTGTACGCGGCTTGAGCAGCTTACAATTTCAAGTGTTTATCTCGAGCCTTTGTTTGAAATATTTTAACGAACAGTCTTCGTGAATCAACCTGTATAGAACGACGTCATCACCTTGAAGAACTGTCGTTTTGTCCAAATGTCTGTTATTTTAAGTCACAAACGACGAATTGAGAAATTCTAAAAAGATTTCTGTTTTCTGATTGGCTGGTCGATGCAACTCAGCCAATCAAGGAACATAAATCACATTTAAAAGTGAACCAGAACCGGAACCAAAGCTCAATCGAGAACTTTTTTTCTTGTACTCACTAATGAAGAAACCGATGTATAAATCGATTTTGTCCGGGCGGTGCCACGATAACTGAGAACGGAAAGAACTAGCCGACTCGAAGCTTTTTGAGTTGGTTCCGTATCAAAATGCGCCGGTTAAGTTTGATAATGGTTCAAATCCGCCTAACGGATTTGTAGTAGAATTTTGGGGATATTTCCTCAATATCTCAGGAAGTACTTGTGCGATAAGATGTAACTTAGTAATAAGTTGAAGAATACTAACGCACAACTGGTTTTTTATTGCGACTTTATAGATAGTAAATTGATTTTTTTTTTCGAAATTGTACAGCTTTCGATTAAACTTTGCACAGTTAATATCTGACTACAGCGTTCCTCTTTGTGGTTATTTCCAGAAGCACACAAAAAAATACTGATCCGATCACAATGGAACTTGGTCACTTGTTGGCAAATGCTGATGCACAATTTTGTGATTCATATCAACATATCAATTCAAGTAATTAAAAAATTTCCGCCGACGAATTTCATGCGCGCAAAAGATGATGACTTCACGCCAATGCCTTTCCAGGATTTTGTCTTCTCTTAAATGGATAAAAGAAGTTGGATTACATTTGTGCTGGCCTAAAATGACTTCATGATTTTTCTATTAACCTTTACTTCACTCTCCTCGTGTTATCCACAAAAGAAGACGGACATAGTGGTTAATCGATAAATTATTTTAAAGAAAATCAAAACGCACCCTATTCGCATCAACTAAGAAGCGATACGCTCTCTGGCGATTGAAATTCGAACCCTTCTAGCTAGTAGTTTTTCGAAGTTATTATAACGTGGTTTGCTTACTTCAAGAGTTCATTTTCGAGCTTTTCTGTTCTCCGAGTTAAAATTTTGGTTACCGAAAGTGCTTGTAATATTTATTCATTGATCGATTCGTTTCTTTCCGATTAAAATTCTCGATTGTATTAATTCGAAATGACAACCTCCCGAAAGGACTATTATTGTGTGCCTCAACTCAATGTTATTCATGGTCAAATAAGAAAGATGGAAGGATCATCTAGTGCCCTAAGTTTTCATTTTGAAATTGAAAATTGGGAAACAGGTCACGAAATACACTGCATTTCTCTGAAGATGATTATTTTCATAAAAGTAAAATACAATGTATTCATTTCAGAACGACTTTATGTTTTTAGGTGTGAATGAAAATAAGAGAATTTTGAGGAAGAATGCTGTTCTTTCAGAGGAACTACCGAGCACTTCTGCGGCTACTACTTCACATACTTTACAGAATCAAATTCAAAGGGAGTGATGTAATTGAAAACCGTCGGTTTTTTAATCACATCACTCTCTTTAAATTTGATTGTGTGAAGTATGTGAAGTAGTAGCTGCAGAAGTGCTCGGTAGTTCCTCTGAAAGAACAGCATTCTTCCTCAAAATTCTCTTATTTTCATTCACACCTAAAAACATATGGACATAAAGTCGTTCTGAAATATAAACTATATATGAAACTATAACTAATTGATAATAGCTAAAGTTATTTATATAAATATATTAATATTTTTCATTTGTATATGGCTAGTTTTGGTTGAACCAGCTGTGTCATTTTTCATTTTATTGTATCTTGAGCTGCTGTGATATGAAAATTAAATTATTTATATCTTTATCTGTTTCCTTTTCTTTCAAAAGAAAAGCTGTCATTTTATTGGTTCACCAGTTTGTAAACAAAAAGAAAATAGGTAAGTCATATGGTTCGGACTGATTCTTGATTTACCACACAATTAACATAGCCTGCTTTCAGCACTTCCTCACATTAATAAGAGTCCTTGAATTACTTATTACTTATTAACGGTTATTACAACCGTTCCAGTAGTTTCAGAGTGATGACGAAAATAACCTCAAAATTTCAAAAGGGTTTAACTCCGAAACCTGTTGGCCGATTTCGCCCAGTAAAGAACTTAACCTTCGTATTTCAGAATCCAACTTACTCTGAAAGTTTCAGGTCGATCAGATTCTCTGTACGCTTGTAATCGCACATACGGACGGTCGGCCGGACAGAATCGATTTTGACATCGGATTCGTCATCAGTGAGTCCAACCTAGTCGTTTGAGACCGTTTTCGGCTCAGAAGTAGGAAATTCCAGACATTTGAACAAAACGATAGCACAGTGTTTCCCTAGAACATGCGCGCAAAAATATTGCGATACTATGAGCTGATTTAATGGAAAACATTTTCAATTCGGTGAATTTGCAGTTTAACTCTGCCTAAACGATTTTCAAAATGTTTTGCATAATGACTCTATAGGACGTTCGGATAATGTAGATCAGCCAGTGCTAGTGAAAATTTTCTGAGTAGTAACTTTAGATCATTTATCCTAAATATGTACCTTATGACATTAATTCAATTTTTATTTAGCTCCTAACTTAGTTTAATGGCAGTATCAGTCTAAATCCATAAACAAAATTGAATTGAAAAGCCATTGAGCCTGCTCTTATGATTTGTTTACATACTAGGTTAGTTCGGTTTAAATTAGTGCCATTCCAAATCAGAAATTATTAAATTTAGGATAATGGACTTGAATTTCGTTAGCAGATTTCTTCAGGCCTTAGGTTGGACGATTTGACAGTCCAAATCAGAAAATAGAATAAGCTATCAATTACAACTATTGCAAATCATAGTAGGACATTATTAATAATCCAAAAAAATTTACATTACATTTAAATAAGAAAGCGTTAAAGTGCTAATTTACCTCAAATTTTGATCGCATATATGCTGAAAGTTCAGATACATATTTCACTGAAAAGTAGAATTTCATTTTTCCGCGGCAGATTACAGACATGCGATCATCGATTTGCCGGCAAAGGGATATAACCACAAAATGCTAAATAAGTGATAATGTATGTCTTGTTCATAATAACGTATTGTCAATTGAAGATGAATGTGTGTAATGATAATAATTTAAGACAAAATCAACTCTTGGTTTTTCACTTGCAGTCAAATATTCAATCCCTACTGCAATTTAGGTTATTACTAAAAATTATCTGAATAATTTTTGAGTGACACAAATGCTACTTCCGATATGATATTAAAAATTTAAAATCAATCCTGAATGACACAAAATTTCTATTGACTAGCAAGTTGTAGACATGATAATAGAAGACAAAAATTAACTTTTGATTTTTCACTTTGAGTAAGACACATTCTCTCGACTGAAACTTATTAAAAACAATTAAACGAATTACTTTTGAATGATACAAAATACTCTCTTAATGAGATCATGAAAAATTTAAAATCAATATTCAATGACGCAAAAATTCTATCCACTAGGAAGTGGTGGATAGGGAAACGCAATCGTCATGACACAGGTGCCGCCTTAAGACGAAATACAATAGTATGAGAAAAAAACTGAAAAACAACAGCAAAATCAAGATGAAAATTCGGTTTTAATTATTGTCGATTCTGTTAATAAATCAATAAACTGAACTACACTGGGAACAAAGGAAATCACGATGACGCCATGTTTGAAATGTTCAAATCAGAATATTCCTACTTACCATCCTGTTATCACAAATTATTCTAGGATTCTTCAGTCATCCGAAAAAGCAAATATAACAAAAGTTTTTGTCACACTTTGAGCTACAATTAGGTATTCCACGTTATATTTCAAAACTGAAATATATCTAAAATTCTCAACATTTCAGCAGATCACATCAAGGACACATCGTTCAACAAACATGGCGACGGTGTTTTAGAATAAGTTTACGCCAGATCGTCAAGTGCACGACCAGCCAACTACGATATGTATTTTAGAGCGCATGCCGCTTGAAATCTATGCGCGTAGGAATTCCCGCCCATATTCAAAAGTCGCCGTATTCGGTCGGACTGATAATTCCGACATTCTGACGTTTAGAAGGCTTTTATAGTGAAGGATGGAATAGGGAAAGACGGAAGATACGAATTTGCTATTGCGATACATTAGAAAATCAGGTTTTAAAGATCTTGTTGGTGAATTATCGACTATAGTTTTAATAGCATGAGTAAATAAAAAGCCATATTTATATGAAAAACTTTTCTCAATATTTTTTCATATCTCCCACAAACAAGATAGGTTTATTCTGTTCAATTTGAACGATAATGCCTTTATTCCTGCTCCAAAAATTTCCGAAACTCAGAACTGAAATACATGTTTTCTTGTTAATTAATTTAATATTCGAAATCATCGAAAATTGAATCAAATTGGGACATATGCGATATTTTTCATAAATTTATGGCCATTATAACGCTCACAAAGAAATCTTAAATATTTTTTGGCGGAAATTCTCTAAGGATCAGCTAACTATTATGTTGCCTAAATATCTTTAACTTCTGAATACTTACGGAAAATTTGAAATAGAAAATGTTGTACCAAAATTCTAATTTCGAAAAATAATCTTCCCCAGCAAACAATGAATCTCTGGCCGGCGTCCGGCCCAATGAAGGCCAAGTCGGCAACGTGCTGGCATCGGCAAAACAATATCGGTAAAATGCCGGCGGATGTACGGCATCCGCCAATCGGGCACATACAATCCAACCGCACTAATGGCATGATACTATAAAAACGGTACCGGGCAATGAAAACATCGGCAGTTTTCCGGCCCGACGTTGGCCAAGTCGGCATCACAGAATACAAATATATAAGAAGTGTAAACTCCCTACTAATCTGTGGAAACAAAGTGGCGGCCATCTTAGATGGACATTCACTAGCGACACCAACGGCCCCATGGAGAACTAATTTTGGATGGACAGCGCACTAGCGACCCTAACAGCTAAAGTTGAAAGTATTTTGTTTGTGGCGGGAATATTTGAATTAACTGCTAGAGCTAGGTATAAGAGAAGGTAATAGAAATTAACTTCATACTACATTTTATGTTTTCAAATGGAATGTTACTTTTTTTCAGTCATGAAAACCAAAATTACATGAATTGAAATCAATTACATACCTATGTAATATGTGTTAATTATATTACGTTTCTTCATTTATTTCTTCCATTCAAATATACAGAATCTACCAACATTATATAAAGAAATAACCAAAAGGTCATTTGCAATTCATTAACTATTTATATTAACGAAATGATATGTTGAAAATTTGAAAGAATAATAATAATATTAACATTTAAGGATATGTCCAAAAGAGTCTTCCATCAAAGGGTTATCGAATCCACTTTATTTAATCCATTGATCCTGGAACTAGAGGTGAAAACCTAGAAATCAAATGTTCAAATTAATTCAAAATTGAAAACTTTAGGAAATCATCCTTTTTTTTTCAAGTAAAAAATGTTGCTTGTTCTACATTAGAAATACAAGTGAAAATAATGAAAACTATTGGTAATGGAAACAAATTTCTCCTGCGTTACTGCATCAATACAGCATTATAAACTTTGAAAAGAAGGTACGACTGTTAACGCAGAGGCGACTTCTATTAACAGTTTTAATTTTTTTTGCCTACTATTCGTTTAGAGTTCGAATAATTTGAAAGATACAGTTCTCTATGAATTTGGTATAAGGACTGCAGCTCAGGGGACAAATATGATTGAGAATCCTAATTTTCGTAAAAATACAGATTCTCAACTAAAAACAAATTTTTATTTACCTGTATAATTTTGGCAACTTCAGCACTAGAAGCAAAGCTTGTTGTATCAGGCTTTTCTACTGAAGGTTGATCAGATGTTGAAGGCATCAATGATTTTCTCACAGTCATTACTGGAACTATTATAGCTGTCTTCGGAACACAAATCATAAGATTGTTATCTACATGATCATTTAGAACATATTCGGGAATTGCATCAATATTGAAGCCTTATGTTAATAATCTAGAAGGATTCTTAGAAAAATCGAGAAAATACAGGGTTTTTTGAGAACCTGTGATATCACAAACCTTTGACATTACTGGTATGGATTTTCATCTAAGGAAAATTTTCATGTGAACTTAAGTTTGATCGAGGAAGGTTTCATTGATATTTCAGATATTATAACAGGAGCTAAATGAGAAAAGAATACAAAAAACTGTATAGAATATTCAGAAACTATAAGCTTATCTAGCCAGTACCCTTAGTAAACAACTCCATTTTTATTTTACCGGCAAAACTGAAGTCAATGTCAAATGTCATTTCGGATCATCCAGTCCCGACGGAGAAAGCTATACTTTCATATCTTCTATCTCCCTTAATCTCGAGTGGACAGTCACAGAAATTTGCTTCCCATATTCCACTAGGAGTTTCACCCCCCTGGTCGGCATTACGAACATGCCGGCCCGATGTTGGCAGTGCAGCATCTCCAATCAAGCCGAAATATGGACACAGATAATAGAGAGAGCTATCTGTGAATATGGATTTGTTTATTGCTTTTAATTCATCGCATAAAATATCATCGAAATGAAAGTTTTCATTTTGATTTTTTGCTGTGGTCAAAATTCTGTTGTCCCCAAAGTACGACGTGTAATTTTTTAATCTGCCGGGCTTTTATCCCCACCATGACTGTCACGTCAACTGTCAACTCGAAGCCGCGATCCGCGATCGTGTCTTTGCAGACGACACTAATAAACGCCGGTTCCCCGTAAATGTTCGGCAATTTCCGATGACAGTCGATAGTTCGAATTATGCGGAAAGTTTGAAATATGGACGTTTGATGTTCCTGGGATTGAAGTGATATTGAAATTCGCTGTGGCTGAATGTTTTCAATAGATTGGAGTAATGTATTCCTGATATAAATTTTTTAAAAACATGTTAGCTAATTTACTCGTCATGGAAAATCTACTAAGTTCAATAAACTATACGAACTAAACGATTCACGAATATGTTAATACAATAATATAATTTTATTTCTGGATGATTCATATAGATTTGCATCATTTATTTTACATTTTTGAAGACACGAGTAGATCCAATCGTGATCAGACAGATTAATTATGCTCTTAAGATGTCTCACGGCTCCCCTGGAAGGCGACCAAAGTTCGTGAAACTGTGATATAGGGAATATTCAACATATATTTCATTGGATATTTTCTATTGGTTGATTCAAATATTTTTCCTTTTCAGAATGACATTTTAAAAAACTGAAGTAATTCGATTATTTTTAATGATAATAAAAAAAAAATTATAAAATTTCAGCTCATTATGCGAGGAATGAACAGACAAAAGATTACGTCTTTGCAGTCCACGAATTTCCAGAAGAAATAAATCAATGGAATTTGGTATTTCGATACATTCATTAATGTCATCAAATTAATTTTAGTATTAAAATTTGTAAAATCAAACTTTGATAGGATAGTTTGAATGATGATGGACAAGTAACAATCCCACACAGGTTTGTATCATCAGATTATTTGAGTTGAGAGGCGATTACGAAAAAAATGAAAGACTTCTTTTAAACCACTTTTATTTATTATTATATTAATACACATTCATCAATAAGAATATACCTGTAATGTTCATCAAGGTTGATACAAATTCAACATCTCCATAAAGCATAAACGGAATATGGATCTATATAACAGCTTACATAAACTGAATATAATACAAAAGTATATTTTAAAGATAACATTTAAGAAAAATAGACTATCTCACGGATTTGCTGTTTTTTGGCCGAGATAGGTAGTGTAAGGTCATTGTACATATTGGAAATCTGTTCATATATCCATGGCCACAAAACATTACGGCATTATGTAGATCACAATTACTTTTCCCGTGGTAACAGGAATAAAAATATTCAGATTCCTGTGAGTAATAAGAACCTTAGCTTAAAATAATATATGTAAGCTATATCGGGGCAAAGGTTTACATCAAGTTGCCATTAGAGGTAAAAGCTAGCAATAAGTTTAATTTAAGGAAACTGTGCAAAAAGTTTATTTATGAAAATGCCTCAGAATTCCAGGAATTGTTTTGATTGGACTAGTTGGTTGTTCTTCGTGGTTAGATAAAACTGTTTAGAGTGAATGACTGCATGCATGGGAATATGAGTGCACATACATGGGAATATAAGTGCATTTGTGTTTTGTATGTGTGTGTGAGTTGAAGTGGATTACTGTAGTTAATATCATTTGTAAATGTATTATGTAATGGTCAAATAAAATTATTATTATATATCAGCACCAGAAGCAAGCTCCTCTACAAATCGTAATGCTATCGAATCATGAACTTGCAAGCAATAGGTTATCTGATATTTTCTATTACTTAAGAAAAAGGCCACTGGAAATCCCATATTCCTGTCATCTTTCACAAGCATTATAGTCAGTTCCATTCCCGTCTGGTTAGTACCGTGTGTTCCATCCATACAAATAATTTTTGAAAAATCTTTCAGTTTTTGTTTCATTTCATCATTCATAAATCCTAAACAAAAGTCATTCAGATCCAATACTGGATGACGTTCACCTGAAAATTTTTCAGATGAGTTTATTATTGAGAGTTCAACATTATTTGATAAGTGTATATTATAATTTATCTATAATTTTCTTCAGATACCAAAAAGTACAGGAAATAAAAATTGCTGGCAAATACCTTGCTGCTTAGAAAAAAAATAGTTTTTTCCATTGTCATTCCATTCCTTCACCTTCAGATTTACAGCTATCATACTATTCTCATGTTTCTTGTTCATAATATTGTGTTTCTTCATCAAATATGAAATATCTTTCCTGTCCAATAAATTTATTCGTTCTAATGTCTCCGAGTTTAGTTTTTGTGCATCAGAGATAATCCTTTCAACTGTAACACCATCAGTTAGTTTTTTGACAATATCCTTTTTATCCTGTCTTGATAAATGTTGATTTCTCATCTCCTCATCATGGCCAACATGGGTCTTCCAAAATCTTGAGATAATCTGTCCTGAAATATGAAGTTCACATTTTAGGGGCATTCATATTGACCATGAAATATCAAATGAACTGATATTATAATAAACCTGTTTGCATTATCTTCGTCTCTAGACGAGATGGACATACTCCATGCATCTTTATCGAACCTTCAGCTTTTTCCATTCGCTGAGATCTTTGGCTCTCAAAACCTAAGAAAATAAGAGTAATCAGTTAATGCATCACACATTCATAAAGGGCCAATTTCATACTTGAAAATGTATGAATTGAGAAAATATACAGACTATGTTTACCTCTACAATTGCTTCGGTTACAATTATAAGATTTTTCCTCATAATCGTTGTATTTTCTTATCCGAGTAACACCATAGATCATTTCTAATTTCTCTGTTTGAAACCATTGTTCGTAACTTTCACGGTTAGCAAAATGATTTGTTTCAACTTCCAATTTTATTCCATGTCCCACTTCCAAATGATTTTCCAATTTGTTATACGTAGCACATTTGAACTCTCTATTATTACACAGTGGACAAATAATTCGAGAATTTATCGAAGTCGAAGTTGCATTCAACTCTTTGTGGATATTCCTCAAATGTTTATTTTTCCCTGAAATAGACGAAAACTCAATGCCACAAAGTGCACATACTTTTTTCTGGGTCTCCAAATCTTCCATTCTGCACAATGTCAATATAACGCAAATAAAAATCTGAAACTTTTGTTCTCTGAAGATTAACCACAGCGATTGAACTATAGAATTAGAATTCAGAATTCTCTTCCACTGTTTATCACTTTTGCCGCGAAACTAGAATCCCGCCTCCCGCTTGTTCTCAACGTACCGACTGTCATCGGAAATTGCCGAACATTCACGGGGAACCGGCGTTTATTAGAGACGACACTAATAAACGCCGATTCCCCGTAAATGTTCGGCAATTTCCGATGACAGTCGGTACGTTGAGAACAAGCGGGAGGCGGGATTCTAATTTCGCGGCAAAAGTGATAAACAGTGGAAGAGAATTCTGAATTCTATAGTTCAATCGCTGTGGTTAATCTTCAGAGAACAAAAGTTTCAGATTTTTATTTGCGTTTTATTCACATTGTGCAGAATGGAAGATTTGGAGACCCAGAAAAAAGTATGTGCACTTTGTGGCATTGAGTTTTCGTCTATTTCAGGGAAAAATAAACATTTGAGGAATATCCACAAAGAGTTGAATGCAACTTCGACTTCGATAAATTCTCGAATTATTTGTCCACTGTGTAATAATAGAGAGTTCAAATGTGCTACGTATAACAAATTGGAAAATCATTTGGAAGTGGAACATGGAATAAAATTGGAAGTTGAAACAAATCATTTTGCTAACCGTGAAAGTTACGAACAATGGTTTCAAACAGAGAAATTAGAAATGATTTATGGTGTTACTCGGATAAGAAAATACAACGATTATGAGGAACAATCTTATAATTGTAACCGAAGCAATTGTAGAGGTAAACATAGAGTCTGTATATTTTCTCAATTCATACATTTTCAAGTATGAAATTGGCCCTTTATGAATGTGTGATGCATTAACTGATTACTCTTATTTTCTTAGGTTTTGAGAGCCAAAGATCTCAGCGAATGGAAAAAGCTGAAGGTTCGATAAAGATGCATGGAGTATGTCCATCTCGTCTAGAGACGAAGATAATGCAAACAGGTTTATTATAATATCAGTTCATTTGATATTTCATGGTCAATATAAATGCCCCTAAAATGTGAACTTCATATTGCAGGACAGATTATCTCAAGATTTTGGAAGACCCATGTTGGCCATGATGAGGAGATGAGAAATCAACATTTATCAAGACAGGATAAAAAGGAAATTGTCAAAAAACTAACTGATGGTGTTACAGTTGAAAGGATTATCTCTGATGCACAAAAACTAAACTCGGAGACATTAGAACGAATAAATTTATTGGACAGGAAAGATATTTCATATTTGATGAAGAAACACAATATTATGAACAAGAAACATGAGAATAGTATGATAGCTGTAAATCTAAAGGTGAAGGAATGGAATGACAATGGAAAAAACTACTGTTTCTTTTCTAAGCAGCAAGGTATTTGCCAGAAATTTTTATTTACTGTACTTTTTGGTATCTGAAGAAAATTATAGATAAATTATAATATACACAGATCAAATAATGTTGAACTCTCAATAATAAACTCATCTGAAAAATTTTCAGGTGAACGTCATCCAGTATTGGATCTGAATGACTTTTGTTTAGGATTTATGAATGATGAAATGAAACAAAAACTGAAAGATTTTTCAAAAATTATTTGTATGGATGGAACACACGGTACTAACCAGAAGGGAATGGAACTGACTATAATGCTTGTGAAAGATGACAGGAATATGGGATTTCCAGTGGCCTTTTTCTTAAGTAATAGAAAAGATCAGATAACCCAAGAAGTCTTCATGCAAGCATTGCGTGAAAAAGTGAAGGATATTATTGAGCCACAATATTTTATGAGCGACGATGACCCAAAGTACCACAATGCATGGGTAAAAGTAATGGGTTCTAGACCAAGAAGACTGTTGTGTACATGGCATATAATCAAAAACTGGATTAAAAACGGAAGGTCCAAGGTTAGAAATAACTCGAGAAAATTACATTTTTCCATGTAGTAAATCTTAAATAATTCATTTCAGATACGAAATGAGCTAATAAAAAAATCAATGAAGGAGGATATGAAGAAAATACTTAATGAAACTGACGTCCATAAATTTGAGATGAAGAGTCAGAACTACTTTATGAAATTGGAGAATTCTGAAGAACACCAATTTTTGAATTATCTCAAGACGTATGTTTATACAAATTAATATAAAATATAAAATAAAATCCTATTTCTAGTTGAGAATCCAATACATATATAAAATTATATTTCAGATATTATTATCAAAGCAAAGAAAGGATAGCCATGTGGGCACATTGTTATAGATTAAATGCAGGAATCAATACAAACATGGCCCTGGAAAGTTTAAATAACCTTCTGAAAACTAATCATCTGAAGAGAAAAACTAATATAAGGATTGACCGCCTTCTGGAGGAAATTGAAAATTTGGTTGATGGAAAGATGTGGCAGAGGATTTTGAAGGTATGTTAACTCCCCAAATTATTTCTCAGTTTTTCGAATTTGTGCAATTTCAACATATAAATTATTTTCAATCTTTACAGATGCAAAGGCCACATTCCCATAATTACCAGGAAAGGCTTGTAAGTAGAGCTCATAAACTTGCGGAAACCTTGCAAGCAAAGAATGATACTGAAGTCATAGACGTAGGATTTGGAGAGTTTTTGGTGAAATCTTCTGATGGTAAAAACTTTTATAAATTAAAATATAACGAATTGTGTGAAAGAGAATGCAGAACCTTGTATTGTAGTGTATGCAAAGTATGTATTCATCGGTATTGTTGTGAATGTCCTGAATATGCCATAAAAACTAACATGTGTAAGCACATACATTTAGTATGCTTGCATGAGCAAAGGTCGGGAAGCAATTCTGTTTTAGGTGATGTTGCCATACAGCTGGCTAAGGAGAAGCCATCAGAAATTGAAGCAGCCAATAGCAAAGAAATCGAGGATTTCATTAGTAGAAAGAGAAAGGAAAATGAAAACAAAAATACTCTTGACAGAGAGGCAATTAGAGGGGTCCAACTTGAATCTGTGAATAACTTTTTGAGATCTCTGGATGATGAGGAGTTTGATAGGTAATTTAATCATTTGTTCCATTTATGCATGTAGCATTAACTGGTGGTTGAATTAATAAGGTGTATAGCTAAAATAATGGCAATGCAGCATGAGATTAGGACAAATAAAAGAAAATTGGAGAAGCAAGAATTTTTTCCATCAAAGAAAAAAAAATAAAACTTTATGTAAATATGTTATGTTCAATGGTTAATTATTTTGTATGGATGTTATAAAGATGTCAAACTGCATGTTTTCTTTACCACTACACTGCTTGTGCTAACTTTTAATAGAGAATGAAATTTATTATACTGATTATATTGTAGATATATATATATATATATATATATATATAGTATTATAGTATTAGGTTAAGGGATTATATATATATATATATATATATACATTTGTTAAATTATGTATTGGCTCAAGTATCCCTCATAAGTTTCTTTGAAGTTTCTTCTTATGGGTTGGTAATCGAAACTTCGGATTTGAAAAGTTTTAAATAAATATTCATCATTATATGTTCATCTTTATTTTGATTTGAAACTCATTCCCCAAACATCCAATCACTAATTTATAGCTTCCTATAAATCATCATGAAATATTTATTGCTTGCAAGTTCATGATTCGATAGCATTACGATTTGTAGAGGAGCTTGCTTCTGGTGCTGATATATAATAATAATTTTATTTGACCATTACATAATACATTTACAAATGATATTAACTACAGTAATCCACTTCAACTCACACACACATACAAAACACAAATGCACTTATATTCCCATGTATGTGCACTCATATTCCCATGCATGCAGTCATTCACTCTAAACAGTTTTATCTAACCACGAAGAACAACCAACTAGTCTAATCAAAACAATTCCTGGAATTCTGAGGCATTTTCATAAATAAACTTTTTGCACAGTTTCCTTAAATTAAACATATTGCTAGCTTTTACTTCTAATGGCAACTTGATGTAAACCTTTGCCCCGATATAGCTTACATATACCACGGGAAAAGTAATTGTGATCTACATAATGCCGTAATGTTTTGTGGCCATGGATATATGAACAGATTTCCAATATGTACAATGACCTTACACTACCTATCTCGGCCGAAAACAGCAAATCCGTGAGATAAAGTCTATTTTTCTTAAATGTTATCTTTAAAACTTTTGTATTATATTCAGTTTATGTAAGCTGTTATATAGATCCATATTCCGTTTATGCTTTATGGAGATGTTAAATTTGTATCAACCTTGATGAACATTACAGGTATATTCTTATTGATGAATGTGTATTAATATAATAATAAATAAAAGTGGTTTAAAAGAAGTCTTTAATTTTTTTCGTAATCGCCTCTCAACTCAAATAATCTGATGATACAAACCTGTGTGGGATTGTTACTTGTCCTTCATCATTCAAACTATCCTATCAAAGTTTGATTTTACAAATTTTAATACTAAAATTAATTTGATGACATTAATGAATGTATCGAAATACCAAATTCCATTGATTTATTTCTTCTGGAAATTCGTGGACTGCAAAGACGTAATCTTTTGTCTGTTCATTCCTCGCATAATGAGCTGAAATTTTATAATTTTTTTTTTATTATCATTAAAAATAATCGAATTACTTCAGTTTTTTAAAATGTCATTCTGAAAAGGAGAAATATATGAATCAACCAATAGAAAATATCCCATGAAATATATGTTGAATATTCCCTATATCACAGTTTCACGAACTTTGGTCGCCTTCCAGGGGAGCCGTGAGACATCTTAAGAGCATAATTAATCTGTCTGATCACGATTGAATCTACTCGTGTCTTCAAAAATATAAAATAAATGATGCAAATCTATATGAATCATCCAGAAATAAAATTATATTATTGTATTAACATATTCGTGAATCGTTTAGTTCGTATAGTTTATTGAACTTAGTAGATTTTCCATGACGAGTAAATTAGCTAACATGTTTTAAAAAAATTTATATCAGGAATACATTACTCCAATCTATTGAAAACATTCAGCCACAGCGAATTTCAATATCACTTCAATCCCAGGAACATCAAACGTCCATATTTCAAACTTTCCGCATAATTCGAACTACCGACTGTCATCGGAAATTGCCGAACATTTACGGGGAATCGGCGTTTATTAGTGTCGTCTGCGTTTATTAGTGTCGCTTTGTCTTTGCCTGTCTGGATGCCGAAGTTTTGATTGATTTGAATTTGACTGTTATGATAAGTTTCCCAGCAATTTAAAGTGCTTGTTGTTAAGTTGTCAGATAATAATCTTTAGAAGAAAAAAGTAATCTTGGGGTTTCGACAAGTGGAAATCAAAACAAGCTCTGCGCATGCTCCAACAGTCTCATTTAGGGTGCAACGTTGCCAGACTGCAAAATAAATCCGATGCCACAGGATGTCATGTTATTTAAAATTCGGTTTCCTCTATATAAGTTGTATGGAATATGCATTGAGAAATACATTGAACGTAAAAGGAATATGTCTGAATAAGTAAGTAAGGGCAATTCTGCACTATTTTATTTGAAGCAGAGATAAAGGTAGTATGTTTTTCAATTACAAGACGCATTTATTTTATTGCACGATTTGGATTGATACGGTCCTAAACTAGGACCTAAACAAATCAGAAGACGAAATTCAAGTTCACCATCCCAAAATTAAATTTCTTCTGATTTGGACTGGCAATGTCATAAACTAACCTAACCCACGGCAGAATTGATGACATTACTCGACCATTATTTTATGTACTTCATTTTCAAGTCAGAATTAACCATCTCAAATGAATCAAGATACTATCACTCAAATCTAATACTAGGCTTCCGCACAATCTGGCAACGATGGTCCCTAAATAACACTGTTTTGATTTCCACTTATCCCATAGAAATTATAACTTACAATGGAAGCGGTGAGGGAAAGAGAAACGTGTTGTCTAGAGAAAGATAGAGCTAGGAGTGGCAAGAAGCCACCAAATCGCATTCAAAAGCTTCTTATTTCATGCTTTTTGTAAGATTTTTCAAAGAGTTTTCTTTTTGAAGTGTGTATGTTATAGTTACAGAACATGGTTAAATCTTGATCAGCCGTAAATTGTACAAACAGGTTGTAAAAAAGCCAAAATATCAAATTTCACAAGGGGTTTTTATTTATTTAAAACTGATTTGTTTTATTTTTTTCCTAATTTCTGAATAAAAAATAAGACTTTCTATTTATTACAGATTTTCAAAGGACAATGTCCTGAGGAAAAGATGGTAAGTGGCGGTACGAAGAAAAAAATGTGTTCCCACGGACACCATTTCAATTTGCAGCAAGCATTTTGTTTAAAATTATTATTAACATTGGTATAAATGAAATTTTGTTCAAATGAATCAAGTTATTGAATCACAAATGTTAATAATTCTTCCAACATTGGATTTTGGATTGATTGAAAGTTTATTTAATTGAACATCACGGCGATATCAATCGGCATTTTGCGCGCATGTTCTTATATTAGGGGAACCAGTGTGCTATCGTTTCATCCACATGTCTGTAATATTCGAATTTTGTGCCGAAAATGGTCTCAAACTACTAGGTTGGACTCGCTGATGACGAATCCAGTGTCAAAATCATTTCTGCCGTCCGACAGTGCACACGATAACGATCGAACAGACCAAGCTATAGTGACTTGAAACTTTCAGGGTAGGCTGTGTATCAGAATGCCGTGGTTAAGTTTGATAATGGGCTAAATCGGTGAAGCGGTTTCGAAGCTATAGCTCTTTGAAATTTTGAGGTTATTTCCCTGATATTTCAGAAACTGATGAAGCTATTTAGTTGAAACTTTACAGTTAGTTGGAGCAAAACAACGCGCAACTTTTCGAAATTTTTTTCAGTTCGTACTGTAAGTAGATATAACAAAAATTTTCTCGAAATTTTTTCGAAAAAATTTTTTTTTTCGGAAACTATTGATCATATTAAAAAAAAAACTGCTCTGACCTTGACCTTCATACTTCACATCTGTGTGTACCAATTTTCAATTCGATACGATTATAATTTTTCTGAGATATTGGGAAGAAATATGTCAAATTTCTTGGATATTCCCCTCGGTATCGTTGTTTTTCCGGAATAATTTCCAGAATAATTCGAAAAAACCTAGAAAAGCAATTAAGTGTAGTCAGCAGCTTTTGCGAGTGTTTCCTTTTGGTGTTTTATTTTTTGAGCATGCGCGCAAAAGCTGCTGACTTCACGTCAGTGCTTCGCTATAGGTTTTTTATTTTTCTTCATTGATGTCCTTGAAATTTTAAGTACCTGCTCAGTACATCTTTGTGATATCAGAACAAAGAACAACATGAACCAAATTTCGAGAATAATTTATTAGAAAATAATAGAGTTCGAAGAAGATATTAAAAAAAAGAATTGCACGAAATGAAAAAAGAATGAATTCAAGAAGAGATATATAGGTGGTCTCAACTCCATTCTTTCATATGACTCATTTAGATTTTATAAATTCTGATCAATCAATATCCCTGAATCAAGAAATGAATATAGAATATCATTTCAACTTAAGTCAATATTTTTCAGCAATATTTTCACCTACTAATTATCATTGATGATGTCAAATATAATACTTCTATATCATAAAATAATCTTTCATTTTAATGCTCCTACTGCATTGTAAATTTTTAGTTCTCCTGATGAAGGAATAATAAAATCTCGAAAGCTTGCGCCAAGAAAAAAGTACCTACATCAATCATTTTTATCTAATTCCTGCTATTTTCAGTAATCCATTTTTGTAGCTATGAAAACAAATAATCCTTTACCCAATGTAAGCTCTCATTATTTTCATATTTGCTCCGAAAATTCTCAGGAAAAAAGCATAAAAAACAGAATTTTCATACGCATTTGATGCTTTTTAAATGGAATACGCGGGCTTTCTGCCACCACTAGCTCTATCTCTCTCGGCAACATATGATTACACAGTGCAAGCTGACAGGCCTCATCCATGGTTTGTTATATCTATGACTTATCCACTTAGGGCCAATTGCACCGTTTTCGTCTTAAGCTACAGTTAGTTAAGCGACGATAAACTTATTAAACTCTGCTTTAAATATTCGGCTTGCACCGAGGCTGAATGTAACTAGATTAAAATTATTCTACAAATCTGGTTACTTTCTCATGAATTGGTACTTGTGACTAGCTTCATGTTGTTTATTTCAACCCTAATTGAAGAAATATTTTAATTCAAAAGATGAAACCCACTATTATGGGTTACTACTACCATATTTCCATGAGTTATGAAAAATCAAGATGCATCTATTGAAAATCCCAACGAAAAAGACAGACTTTATAGCTTCCATAAAAATATTGCATGTTATGTTCCTGACTTGTTTATTATCATTAAGACTATAGGGATCTCTTACCACAGACCTGTGCTCTTACCTCTGCATCAGGCTTTAAACATTATTCAAATTTATAGTCATATACTCAAGTAAACTTATATTTTGTAATATCTTAAGATTCAAGCTTCTGCATGGAATTACATTCGTGGCGTTTGCAAGATGAATAAATAAATAGTATTGATTTATCCGAAACAACTTTCCGATAAGGAACGGCTCACCTAAGAGTAGACTTTCTATTAAATTATTTTGTTTGTAATAAGTATATTATGAATTGAGTTAATTTTTGGTCGAAGATAATGAAAACTCTGGATCTGGATCCGCAGAATAAAAAGTATTCTATATAAATATTGAAGTATCATGGATGGATTGACGAAGGTGTACGTTTGAAGATTGTCTAACACGAGAATGCAATTTCTTTCACATTAATTCGTTTGTAGTTATATTTTGAGTCCAGTTAATATATAATAGAGGATAATGATGGCACAGAGACAGCACCTGCACAATAATGAAGTAGTATATGATAGCTTTCCACGTAATACATCACTGAATGAAATAGTACTGAAGAATCTTCATGAAACTATGTTTTTTCATTCCAAATATGTCTTCGATTTCATTCTGCTATTTGCTCTTGGAAATAAATGAGCATATCATTGTAACTTTTTCATTTCAAATAGTTGAAGGCTTATAGAAATACCATTAAGTTTACGAACTCAATGGAAATACTGGTGTTAATTCTTCATGCTTTAAAACATACGAATCAATGCCTACTGATGCCAGTTTCTCCCTATATCATTTTTCATAAATATCATCTGAAAATCAACCACTTTTAATCAAAATTTGATTATCAACTCGTAGGAGTTCTCCATCAATGTCCAATTAGGGAATCCAACGACCTGTCAAAATAATCCCACGTGGCGTTTGGAGGGCAAACAAGTTTGTTTACTTTGTAAACTAGTTCTATTTTGGAAGCTTTTTCTGAGTATTTCACACTGATTGGTTTATAATATCGTTTAGTTTTATTGAAAAATATAGTGAATAGTGAGAACTAAGTGAGAAAAATGCCTGTAACATGTATAATGGTCAATTGTGGAGAAAGCCCTGCAAATCGGGACCTTAGGAGTACCTACTGTGAAAAGCTCTTTGCATTACCCTCAGAGAAAGAATAATTATCTAAAATGCTCAATAAATACAATAAAAGAAGCTTAAACCTCAGCCCAAAATGCAACAAAACTTTTGTTTGCCCGCCAAACGCAATATTTGAGGTTAAAAAGTCACGTGGTTTGGATTGCCTTGTAAACAAAAAAAAACGTAAACAAACTGGAGGTTACGTCTAGAAAAATGTCAAACTTGTACGAAATCGCTCGAAAGTAGGGTTAGATTTCGAAGCTTACCATTAATCCTTCTTTTAAGCCCCCAAATTCCAGGGTTTAAATTTAATAGTCAGTTAAGGCCATTGAACGTGGATTACGTGACGGTGCAAGATAATTTTTTACCTAAACCTTGGTTATAGTCTTAATCTATGGTTTTGTAATACGGTGCAATTGGCCCTTACTTGTATTTTTGCCATGGAGCGTTTAAAGAAAGGCACTCATCCCATCCTGAGCGATTCGGCTATTTCCGCCTTGAATAGTTGTAAAATATTTACCGCCAGAGATTTTATTGTCGTTGATTCGCAAAAATTATCTAAAATATCGTTATTACTGTTCAAGGTAACTACAAGCTTTCTCTAAGTAACATTATTCAGCCGATACTTTTTAGGAGATACTAGAAATCAAAAAACATTTGTTGAGAAAATATGCTGCAAATTCGAAAAACGGATACGACTGCTATAAAGATCTACTGAAAAATTCAGCATTGATATCTTCTGGTATTCGAAGGTAAAAACATGGAGTATCTCCATGGAGAACATTTAAACTCGACCCCCTATGACATTTTTTTGTAGTATTGATGGATTCTTAGAAGGAGGTTTGCTTACAAGTAACATTTATGAGTTATGTGGTAAAGCAGCTTGTGGAAAATCTTTACTGGCTTATACCTTCATAAGAAGTCTTGCGATGGAAATGGAACAAAATTGCTTTATTTTAGATGCTAAAAACGACTTCAGTGCTGAAAAATTTGTCTTACTTTGTCAAGAATACTCTCATGTAAGTATTTATTGATTAATTGAAACCTTCTTCAAATTTTTTTTCAGGAAGCTGTTATGAATGGTCTATCAAAAATATTTGTCAAATCAATAGGAAATTTATTTGATTTATTGAACAGCTTACATGAAATATCTCAAGGACTTGATGAAAACAGGTTTAAGATAAGATTGATTGTGATAGATTCCCTACCTGCTTTAATATCCAATAATACAGATTATACTTTGAACAACTCATGCTTGACACACTTAGCAAAAATTTTGCATTTCATTGCTACAAAGTTTCATGTTGTAATTCTCATTTTAAATTTAATGACTACTTGGGTTGAAGGTAACTTTAGGAAGCAAATTAAAACGAAACAAACAGTTTCGTGTGGGAGATTTTGGTATAAAATCCCCAATACAAGAATCAAATTGGAAAAAGAACAAAACAATTTGAAACTAAGTGTTGAAAAAAGTAATATATTATCCTTGAATACTATTTCTGTAACATTTGACGATATTATTAAGAAGCATTCAAAATAAACAATTTTTTTGAAGTTTTAATTTTTTATCATTTCCGCCCTATCATATTACTTACTCATTATTTCTTCTCTCCAGAAGCTCAGAGCTTGTTTAAAATTCATTGGGTACCCAGCCAACACAGATACATATCATAAATATAACAAACGCATTACAATGTTCTATGTTAAATATCAATGTAATATGTCTGCTCCATCCATGTACCGTTCTACGACCGCTCTCTCGTTACATAACATGTAACAAACTTGCCATGTATCATGTGTGAAGTTCATAATGTTCATTTGTACCCTAAATGTAACATTAAAAAGATAATTATTCCTGGTATATTACATCTGATATATTTCCTTCTGAAACATTTATATAACGGATTGTTTCTCATATAATATTTACATTGTCGATACTTGCCTACCAAATTAAAATTTTTTTTTTTCAAATATTCAATATTCTGTGATGAAATATTTTAATTCAAAAGATGAAACTCATTTTATGGGTTCTACCATATTTCCATAAGACCCACCGAAAAAATATATCTGACAGACTTTATAGCTTCCATAAAAATATTGCATGTAACTTTCCAGACTTGTTCATTATCATTAAGACAAGGGATCTCTTACTACAGACCTGTGCTCTTACTTCTGCATAAGGCTTTAAACATTATTCAAATTTATAGTTATATACACAAGTAAACTTATATGTTGTAATATCATAAGATTTGAGCTTCTGCATGGAATTACAATCCTGACGTTTATAGAATGAATAAATATATAGTATTGATTTATCCGAATCAACTTTCGGATAAGGAACGGCTTACCTAAGGATAGACTTTCTATTGAATCATTTTGTTTGTAATAAGTATATTATGAATTGAGTTAATTTTGGGTCGAATATAATGAAAACTCTAATGTGAGATCCGCAGAATAAAAAGTATTCTATATAAATATTGAAGTATCATGTATGAATGGATTGACAAAGGTGTACGTTTGAAGATCGACTAACACGAGGATGCAATTTCTTTTACATTAATTCATTTGTAGTTATATTTTGAGTCCAGTTAATATATAATCGAGGAGAATGATAGCACAGAGACAGCACCTGCACAATGATAAAGTAGTATATGATAGCTTTCCACGTAATTATCACTAAATAAAATAGTACTGAAGAATCTTCATGAAACTTAAGTTTTTCATTCGAAATATGTCTTCGATTTCATTCTGCTATTCGCTCTTGGAAATAAATAAGCATATCATTGTAACTCTATCATTTCAAATAGTTGAAGGCTTCTAAGAAATACCATTGAGTTTACGAACTCAATGGAAATACTGATATTAATTCTTCATGCTTTAAAAGATACGAATCAATGCCTGCTGATGTCATTATCTCTCTATATCATTTTTCATGAATATCATCTGAAATTCAATAACTTTTAATCAAAATTTGATTATCAAATCCATATCTTGTCTATGATCAAATCCATTAACTTAGTAAGAGTTCTTCATGAATGTCCAAGGTAAACAAAAAAAAATGTAAACAAACTGGAGGTTACGTCCAGAAAAATGTCAAACTTGTGCGAAATCGCTCGAAAGTAGGGTTAGATTTTGAAGCTTACTTCTTTTGAACCCCCAAATTCCAGGGCTTAAATTTAACAGTCAGTTAAGGCCATTAAACGAGGATTTCGTGACTGTGCAAGATAATTTTTTACCTAAACCTTGGTTATGGTCTTAATCTATGGTTTTGTAATACGGTGCAAGTGGCCCTAAGTGATATTCACCTTGCCATCGATAAAAATTTGGCTCTCAGAATCTTGCCTGAGTATGATATACAGATATACTTGACTTGTGTAAATTAGGTATCGTTAATGAAGAAAACTGTTGATTTATCCTAAAGGCCAGAATACTTTTTAGATATTGAGCCCTTCGCCTAACGGACTAAACTAACACGAAATGAAAATTCAATGGAAATTATTTCTGGGTAATTGATCTGATCCCTCCATCTGGATGTAATTAACAAACCACTCAGGAGCAATCCGAGCAGTCTGAGGTAAAAAACGAACGCCCATATAGGAATCGGTAACCAAATAATGTAATGCTCGTTCTCAAAAGAATATGTATATATGACTTTGGTTGATTAACGGAACGTATTCATATTTTAGATGTTCTGTGGTTTTAGACATAATTCACTCTTTTGACATCATTGAAATTTTATTGATGACAGTGCTTTTCTGGGCGAGCAATATGGCGGGTGCGATGTTGTTCGAAAGAGTGCAATCTGTCTCTAATTCAACTCGTGAGCAATTTTTAAAACTAAATCGCAATGGTGAACAAAATAACATTGATGAAGAAATCATTAAATCTAAAGAACAAGACATTCTTAACCTTGGTGAGCAATATAAGAGGGAAGGAAAAGCTAAAGAACTCGCTGAACTTATCAAAGCCACAAGACCCTTCCTGAGCGAAATCAGTAAAGCAAAAGCTGCAAAATTGGTACGATCTCTTGTCGATTTCTTCCTGGATCTTGAAGCTGGAATCGGTATCGAAGTTCAACTATGCAAAGAATGCATCGAATGGGCAAAGGAGGAACGCAGAACTTTCTTGAGGCAAAGTTTGGAAGCTCGTTTGGTAGCATTGTATTTCGATACAGGAATGTTTACTGAAGCTCTCACACTCGGATCTACTCTACTGAAAGAATTGAAAAAGCTAGATGACAAAAATCTGTTGGTAGAAGTTCAACTTCTTGAAAGTAAGACATACCATGCCTTGAGCAATCTCCCTAAAGCAAGGGCAGCTCTTACCTCAGCACGAACAACGGCTAATTCTATCTATTGTCCACCTAAGTTACAGGCTGCACTTGATTTGCAATCAGGTATATTACATGCAGCAGATGAAAAAGATTTCAAAACAGCATATTCCTACTTTTATGAAGCTTTTGAGGGTTTTGACAGTGTTGAATCATTAAAAGCCCTGGTAGCATTGAAGTATATGCTCCTGTCTAAAATAATGTTAAATAGCCCGGAAGAAGTTCAACAAATTGTTAGTGGAAAATTGGCTATAAAATATGCTGGGAAAGATATTGATGCAATGAAGTCTGTCGCTCAAGCTTCACATAAGAGATCATTAGCAGATTTTCAACTTGCTGTAAAAGAATTCAAGCATGAGCTTGAGGATGATGTTATCGTTCGAGCACATCTTGGAACTTTGTATGACAATATGCTGGAGCAAAATTTATGTAGAATTATAGAGCCATATTCAAGAGTTGAAGTTGAATATATTGCCAAAATTATAAAACTTCCTATGGCACAGGTTGAGAAGAAATTATCCCAGATGATTCTAGATGTTAAGTTCCATGGAATT
The DNA here is from genome assembly GCA_958510865.1 of Myrrha octodecimguttata. Taxonomy (NCBI): domain Eukaryota; kingdom Metazoa; phylum Arthropoda; class Insecta; order Coleoptera; family Coccinellidae; genus Myrrha; species Myrrha octodecimguttata. Next base: position 8,838,061 of record OY294060.1, on the reverse strand, counting down.
TTAGACCAGGGAGAAGGTATTTATTAAAATTTTTGATATTGCACTAAACTCTAAGACTTGTTCATTTTGATCATTTAGTTTATACTTATAAGTGTTTCAAACACTTGCTTAGCTTCAGGTCTACCCAAAAATCAAAAGCAAACTATAATTGTGTTCACATGATGAATCTATTTTCAATTCTGCATGAATCAGCACAATTGGCATTCAACATACTCTGATGACTCATTTCCAGGGATGCCACGGTTACCTTGAATTCGGTAGATCTATCAAATTTACAAACTTTGTACTTTCCACCAATTTAGATTGAAATTCTGATGAATATATTTGGAGTTATGAATCACCTCAGATTTTTAAAAGAAATAATTTTTTTTTGAGTCATCTGATTATAATGATGTTAGTTTAATGAACAATAAATTTATATTTTTCAAAAACTATTTTGGTTACTGAGCGGCACTTTTACATTGCATCCTTCATGAATAAGTGACATTAGTAGTAACGACTAATTTCCAAGCTTAGCATAGTTGCCTGGACTGTTTTATTGGTATACGCTGTAGACAAAGACATTCAAACAAGAAGTATTACCTCTAATATTTCTTCATTCTGTGCTTATTTGTGATTATAAATCTTGGTATTCTTTGGGTTTCGACAAGTGGAAATCAAGACAAGGTGTGCGCATGCTCCAACAGTGTCATTTAGGGAGCAACTTTGCCAGACTGCAAAATAAATCGGATGCCACTGGAATGTCATGTTATTTAAAATTCTGTTTCTTCTATATAAGTTGAGAAGTACATTGAATATAAAAGGAATATATCTGAAAAAGTAAATAAGGGAATTCTGCACTATTTTTATTCGAAGCAGAGCCATAGGAGGTATACTACCTATATGGTTTTCATTAATTTTCAACTATGGGACGCCATTATTTTATTTTTCGATTTAGATTGATACTGTCCCAAATTAAGCTCACCAAATTGAAATTCTTCTGATCTGTACTAAATTAAATTGAATTAACCTAACCCACGACAGAATTCATGACATTACTCCATCATTATTATATGTACTCGATTTTCAAGTCAGAATTAACCATCTCGGATGAATCAAGATACTATCACTCAAATCTAATATAAGGCTCCCGCACAATCTGGCAACGATGATCCCTAAGTAACACTGTTGGAGTATGCGCACATCTTGTTTTGATTTCCACTTGTCGAAACCCAAAGATTTCCTAAATCTTTCTCTCATCAGTATGTATCTTATGAAAGTGGGATATTTGCAATTTATGCTGAAATCAAAATTTTTCCTACTCTTTATCTTTTTCTGCATAGATAATTGCAGATAGCACTTTGTTTTGATGGATTTAACCTCTATTTATTTATACACCTACACAAATGTATAAAGTTTCGTCATCGAAAATATACCTGACTATCGAAATATACAAAATATTCAAAAAAATCTATTAATCTCAACACAAATGAAAAATTTCATTTCAAGAATAAAACAATATTCAACTGTAAACATCAAATCACTAAAGAAAAAGGCAGTGTTTGAAAATTCGTTAAATAAAAATCGTCTATGCAATACACCGTCTTTACAGGTAGAATTCTTTTCATTTCCCTCTCGACTTGATTGCATTCAGACTTCTTATCTCCCCAGGAAGTTTATAATAAAGCTTCAAATATGTAAAATTCGGTCCTTGCTCTCCTTTAGTTATCCATACACAGGGCAGGATATAATCATTTTTACCTTTACCTGATGCCGATGGACAGAATAAATCACGTTAATTCGAATTTACTGAACCTTCACTCAGCACCTTTGGCAACATTGTTCATTTCTAATGAATCATTCTTCAACTGACACCCCCATTATTTCTTAATTTTCATGATGGAATACAATATTGGAAAATTACTAATTCATCTGTGAATAGCTTTCTTAGGGCTAGAATAGAGTAGAATACGCTGGATTGTATAAATCCACTTTTTCACATCACAATCTTAGTCCTGAGGCTCATGGACGCTATGCAAACTAAAATGCGCGTGATCTGTCATAACCTGATAAGAACGAACCATTTTTTACACATTCGTGTTATTGAAATTTTCAATTTACAACCTAAAATAAATTGTGCTAATAATAGCGCATTCATTAGAATGCGCCTCTGAGCATAGACGCTTTAATCTTAAGGTAGTGCTAATAGAGTAAGGGTATGACCACAGTGTACACGAGATTGCTGTATATAGAACTGGCTTCTTGCTTAGTGATACAGGGTGGTCCAAGTAGTGATGTCAATAAATTTTTTAGATTCCTCCCACGTTGGTGTATCCAAAAATATCCCATGTATGTTACGCGTTTTTTTTGTAGTTTTTGAGTTATAAATTTTTTGCTTTTTCAATTATGCCAGCAAGGTTTCAAAAATTCATATATTTTTATGTAGCAAATATTTTGCAGATTTTTTTTGTGACATGATCGGCCTGAATGTTGTTCCAATAACAAAAAAACTCAGCTCCCTGAAATTACTCAAAAAAAGCTTGAAAGTTAGAACTTAAGTTTTCAGAAGGATTCACTCAAACACTCAACTTTAATTTAAAAATACCTAAAGGAGTTTTCATATCTTCTGGCTGACTTTAAAAACTTCGCACGGTCTTAAACTACCAAAATCATAATAACAAAATAGTACTTAACTAGCCTTTTTTTGTTATAATCGGTCTCCCAAGCCCGATAGGCCAAAACTGATTGAAACACGATTAAAGTTATTTTTCTAAATATTATCATTCTTATGGAGAATCAAACTCAAAAATGTGATTTTAGGGTAATTTGAATTGAAATTCCTTTAAACTTACTGTACTTCGTGTAATTTTCACAATAATTTTGGCCTCACCACTGATTGAAAATGTGAGCATATTTCAAAATTGGTAGATGTGAAATTCCTTGCTTGTGGATGAGAAATAAAAAGCACAAATACTAAAAAATTACTATTAATTACACTAAATTTTCAAAATCCGTTCCTCCAACTTCAATACATAATTGTCAACGTTTTCTGTTTTATTTTTCTTTCCACTTCTAAAAGTTTTTGTCTTAATCCTCTTTCGTTGTTGCTTTCCGTCACTTACACCAGCTCTTTGTAAAATCCCCAAATAAAAAAATCCATGGGGTAAAAACCCCAAAATTGAAGTTGAACGTTTGAGTCAATCCTACTGAAAACTAAAGTTATAACTTTCAAGCCTTTTTTGAGTAATTTCAGGGAGCTGAGTTATTTTGTTATCAAAACAACATTCATGACATCATATCACAAAAAAATCTGCAAAATACCTACTACATAAAATATGAAGAATATGGAGATTGAAATTGGCGTACCACAGGGCACGGTTCTAGGACCAGTGTTGTTTATAGTTTATCTGAATTCACTCATAGAAAAGGACATTGATGGAGTCGTTATATCGTACGGAGATGACACAACCCTATTATTCAAGGGAAAAAATTGGGCTGAAATGAAGGAGAAAATGATTTTGGGCATCAGACAAATCAGGAGATCGTTCAAAAAATACTGATTAACTTCAACATGATTAAGACAAATTATATAGCATTCTCTCGAACAATGGCTTCTAGACCTAATTTTACATATTATATAGAAATAGACGACGAAAAAATCGAGGGGGTTTAAAACACAAGATACTTGGGACTTGTGATTGACCAACATCTCAGATGGAACCGTCATGTGGAGTATTTAACTGATAAAAAGAAAGTTTTAATACATAGATTTTACTGTATAAAGAAAATTCTCATGATTAATAATTTAATTCTGATCTAAACATCACTAGTTGAGTCCATTATTCGATACGACATTATATTTTGCGGAGGACATAGTGGTGGCATACTGCGTACATTGGAAATTGCTCAGAAAAAAATTATATACAATAAAGACAGACTATAGCCCACTAGGTTCTTATATACTGTAAAAACTCTAAGTATCAGAAATATCCACCTTACAAGAGTATGTGTTTATGCATGCTCAAGTAAGCATAAACTCCCCTGTGTAAATCACCACCAGAATACAAGGAACAAGACGAACAGGAAATTCGCCATCTCAGTTAACTATAAGAATATTGCCATCAGAAGCTTTGCATACCTAGCACCGAAGGTTTTAAACAGGATACCTGACTAAATCAAGACCATTCCAAATGACAGAAGATTCTATGAAAGATGTAATCAGTATATTTTTGATAACTTTGGATTATTTTCTATTTTTATCTCAAGTCCGAGTAGTATATTTTTGTTTCTACATTTTGTATAACTGTTGATGACTAGGATTTATTTTAGGAAACAATTTTGCACATAATAATACTAGTAATAATAATAATCATCTTTAGTTCAAATCATTTCACTTGTAATACATTGAAGTTACATGATATGAAACAGTGTCAATAGAAAATAATTAGCTTCCTTCAATGTTCTGCGTGGAATATGGTTCCAGTTGTGAAAATTTATGGTAGAAGTGCCTTTTTGAAAATGCTTGTAACTTCGATGTCTTTTATTTTCTGTGGTAGATTATTGAACAATTTTAAGCATCTGTATGCCATTTGTTTTTGAGAACTTGATAGTTTGCACTTGCGATTATTATAATTATTATTTCTTGTTCCGTATGCATGATAGCTCTTGAATTTATCAAACATGCACTTATCCTTATGGAGAAGGAGCAAGCATTCTTGAGACAGTTTTTGTTGTTTTGGCTTTATAATATAGAAAGTGCATTGATAGAGGACCTCAGTCTTCCACATAGACTTTCTATATGTTCCTTCCAGTTAAGTCCTTGGTCTATGATCATTCCTGAAAACTTTGCATGTTCAGCTACTGTGTACCAGTGGGCCGGAAGAAAACTAAATTGGTTCTGTCATTATTCAGAATTAAGTTATTCCCTGTGAGCCATGTTTCGGTATATTCCATTATCTGCGATGCAAGTAGCTTAAGTTTTGGCCAAAATGTTTCCACAGCTAATAGATTTGTGTCATCCGCATAATATACGCTCATTATTTTCTGATTGTCCCATTTGATTTTAACTCGATAATCATTCAAGTATGCCAGGAAGAAAATTGGCCCAACAATGCATCCCTGAGCAGTACCCAACAGAATTTCTTCCAAATCTGACCTCCCCCCCTATGCCGTCTATAAATATTTTCACTTGATGGGTTCTCCCTTGGAAATATGAAGTGATCCATTGTAGCGCCTAACCCTCAACCCAACAGTTCTGGAGCTTCCTGAGCAGAATCTCCCGGTCTAGGTAGTCGTATGCTGATGAGAAACCTAAAAACAGTCCGAGAGTCATGTCTCCATCTTCAAAGGCATCTGTTACTCTCTGGACAAACTGAATTATTGCAGTTTGTATGGACCTTCCTTTTAGTTACCCATGTTGGCTTTCCTTAAAAAAGGCTTCTTCCAGAAGAAACTCCATCAGCTGATTACAGTAGGCCATTTCAAAGATTTTGGAGAATGAAGTTAAAATGCTGATGGGTCTATAGTTGTTATAACAGGTCTTTATATATTGGTACTAGGACAGCGGCTGTCTGGGAAAGCTCCTATTTTGAGGGATTTGTTCACAATGAACTTCAGGGATTCTATAATTTCATCACAGTTCTGTCTGATGGGACTGTTGGAAATGCCTTCTATACCACTTCTGTGTTTATTCTTCATATTCTTGATCATTGACTACGTTGTTCAGTTGACAAGTTTTCCAGTTGGAATATTCTTTGTGATGCCTTGTTTTCCATACAGTGGAAATTACTCCTAAGTATGTTTTTTTTGTTAGTTGGGATGCATTGTTCACAAAGAAGTTATTCATATCATTGGCAATTATTTTGGTTTTTCCCTTAATTGGTATTTCCTTTGATTTAGTCTTGTTCTTCATGGAGTTTATTGACCAGGTGGCTTTATTCTTATTGTCAGAGTTGATTATGGTTTCTTCATTTGATGTTCGTCTTTGTTGAAGTATTGCTGAATCATATTCCTTCCTGACCCGTTTATATTTGTCCTTAAATGTACTATCTCTTTTACTCATCACCAGTAGAATATCCAGTTTATTTTTTATTTGTTGAATTGTCTGGTTAGACTGTTTCAGCATCTTCATTTTCATGTTCCGTACTTTTTTTAATGGGCAAGTCATGCTTAGGTGGTTTAAATATATTTGATGGAATTTTTCAAAGATTAATCTACTAATACTACTGTGATCTACATAGTGCTGTATTGTCTTGTGACCATGGATATATGAACAGATTTCCAACATATACAATGACCTTGCATTATCTCAGCCGAAAACAGCAAATCCCACCTTATCCCACATAAGGTCTATTTTTCTTAAATATTACCTTAAAAATATACTTTTTTATTATATTCGGTTTATGTGAGCTATTTTCATACAAGCCACCCCACACCACAATCCCATATCGGACTATTGACTCAACCAAGGATTTATATATTGTTATCGATAAGTTTTTATTCAAAAATTCCCTGAGCAAGTAAAACTTGTGAACAAGCTTGTGAATTCTAACTGACACATAATCAATATGAGGTTGCCATTTAACGAATGGATCAATAATAATTCCAAGGTATTTAGTATGGGATACTTCCTGTATACAATGATTTCCAATGAATATATGATCAAAATGAGGTCTGTTAGCTCTAGTGAGGGAAAATGTTATGTAACTTGTTTATCACTAAATTTAAAGATAATCTGTAATTTTGCAACAAATTTGTTACTATTGCTAGTCCATTGATTGCTAGGTTCCTTGTATTCTCCCAAGTATCGCCCGCAAATACAAGGACAGTATCATAAGCATATGAGATTATCGTTCCATTTATATTCATTAAGTTCAAGATAGGATTAATATAAGCAACAAATAATATTGGTCCGAGCACTGTGCCCTGAGGAAAGCCCATCTCAATCTTTCGTTTTTCGCTCAAAATGCCAAATGCCAATGCCAACTTTTACCATCTGACATCTATGGGTCAAATAACTCTTAAACAACCCAAGAGCTATCCCTATTGTGCCATAATTTTGGAGATTCTGAAGGAGCTTATCATGTGGTATAGTATCGAATACTTTGGTTAAGTCTAAAAACACAGCTAGGCATTTGTCATCTGAATTGAAGTTGTTAACAATTTCTGTTACAAGTTTATGCATAGCATCCGAAGTACTCCGTCCCCTGATAAAACCAAATTGATTTGGTGAAATAATATTATTGATATCTAAAAGAAAAGATGTTAATCTACTTTTTATGAATTTTTCGAAGATCTTAGCGAACTTACTCATTAAGCTTACTGTCCTGTAATTATTTATTGGGGTTAAGGTTCCTGACTTACGAATGGGAGTTACCACAGATACTTTAAAATCACTCAGAACAATTCCCTTTTCCAAAATAAAATTGAGTATATGTAGTAACAGATGTATTATTTCTAAATGATTTTGTTTTATTGTATCTACGCGAAAGCCATCATGACTCGGAGAGGTATTATTTTTCAGAGAAGCTATAACTTCTATTAGTTCGTGTTCTGTAACAGGTGCAAGAGAAATCGAATTCACTGTCTTCGTGCCTTCATAACAGGAATCAACTCGGCCATTTCAGCACCCACATTAACAAAAATTCATTGCAAATATTAGCTAGTTTTTGTGGATCATTTAAGCTCTCCCCAGATTCATCTTTTATACTAACATAATTATTAAGCTTATAATTATTTTCATATGTTGCATCTTTAATAATGTCATAAAGTTTTTTATGTCATTTCTATTATTTTCGATTTCCTTTCTGTAATTTTGTTTATTTATTATTTTATTCAACAAATTGCGACAGTTTTTATATTCTACCTCTAACTGACTATTATAGTTTCGAAGTAATCTTTTCTTCATCTTATCCCTCACTTTAATATACGTGATAATACCATTAGCAATCCAGCTCTTTATTTTATTGTACCTTTTGACGTTTACAGTATATTCCTCTGTATAGGTATGTAGAAATTTCTTGTATATAGATAAAAAGTCTTTGTTGCTATTTCGGGGTTACCTTCGTTTACAACACTCCACCAATCAGCTCTCTGTAATCGCTCCCTAAGTTTCGTTATATTCAGTTTCGTTTTCACTACAGTTGAATGTTGCTTTATTTCATTCTTTTTGCGCGCATGTTCAAGGGGAACAGCGTGCTATCGTTTCGTCCAAATGTCTGTAATGTTCGAACGACTAGGTTGGACTAACTGATGACGAATCTGGTGTCAAAATAGATTCAGTCGGGCCGGCCGTCACCACGATTACGGGCGTACGGAGGATTCTATCAACTTGAAAATTTCAGGAAGGGTTGCATTTCAAAATAAAAAGGTTAAGTTGGTTAGGGAGCATAATCGGTCGAATGGTTTCGGAGTTATAGCCATTTGAAATTTTGAGATTAATTTCCTGATATATCAGGAACTACTCATATGATTGGATTGAAGCTTGACAGTTAGTTGGAGCATAACAACGCACAACTGTTCACGAAATTTCAAGATCACACTGTCAGTAAATTTTGAAAAAATTTTTTTCTGGAAACTATTCATTGAATCTGGAAAAAACTTTTGCTTATCATATTTTACAGCAGTGTACCAAATTCCATTCAGATACAGCCATAATTTCTGGGGAAAAATTTCAAATTTTTTGTTTCCAAATATTCAATATTCTGTGATCTTCCGATCATAATCATCTTCATGATATTCTGTATGAACCCTCAAACTTGCATTTTTCGATATTTTTGGAAATATTGGAAAAATAAAATTTTGAATGGGTGTATCTGCGGAATCATTGGGTGGATTTAACCCATTCACGAATTCGGCCTTCGTTATTGAAGTCCAAAACTACTCTACTAATACCGAGTTTCTAAGTAGTTTCTTTCGGAAGTTATTGTGTTTACGGTAGGGCGTTAGGTTCAATAAAACTTGATGTGGCTGTGTTGCCGAGCCGTTGTTTACCAACACGTGGTAATGTTTGCTCTTAAGTTGTTTTTGTTTACTACTTAGCGATCTTGACATTTCTGACAGTAGTGGTAGATTAGTAATTGACGTCTGTGACAGGTCGGACACTTTTTTACCATAATTCAAATGCGAGGCCGTGTCAACATTTGAACTTCTGTTGGTACCATGAGAATTTAATTTTTGCTCATTTAACAGTTCCTCTGACTCTAACTCTGAAACTTCCTCTTTGTTGATATTTGAGTTCTTAGATATTGTATGCGTACGCTTATCCTGACTCACTTCATGACAACAGACCGCCGATTTCTTCGCGTGATGGATCTTACATATTATGCACTCAATAAATTCAAGAACCTTTTTTATTATCGCAATAAGTAATATTTTTATCGTGAATATTCGTTGTTTTCGCAGAGCGTTCAACGAGATCAACTACACTTTCTGCCATTGGTAACCATTTATTTTCAAATATTCAACACTTCCATCGCTCATATAGAGTTACTCGGCAATTTGTTCACTTGAACAACGCTCAATGGTTTCATCAGCAGAACACGCATCTACTTCTGTTTCGAGACGATTTTCATTAATGGTTTTTGGTTTTAGAAACACATGAACTTGAAAGCCCGACTTCAAAGACAACAAGAATTGAATTTGAATTTATTTCAGCTGAATTCTCAATTATTTGTCGTGTCTCATGTCAGGATCTGTATAGTAGCTTAGTTCATCTGTTGGCTACATGGTTCATATTTATTGTATTAGATGAAATGACCAATACGAGCTGGAAATATGAGCAAAAATGAGTGACATTGAACTATTTTTGAATTAAATGATATCGAATAAATAATAATTGTCTCGTTTTTTTGTTTGTTTCAGGTGTTCTAATAGTGTTTGAAGAAACCCCAATAGACAAGACATACGAAATGGCATTAGAAACAATTCAAAGTATGAGTAAAGTAGTCGATACTCTCTATCAAAAGGCTAAGAAGTTGTCATAGGCTTAAAAGTAACCATAAATATTAATATGAATAAACAGACTGTATTTTGCGCAATATACTTTTTCCTAACATTTTCCTCAATTATAAAAACAGTTCCAAAGTTTCATTCAACCTATTTTTGTAAATAATAAATAAGTTTTTATTGATCAAAACAGAAATTTTCGTGAACTTGTCAATATACCATGTTTTGGCATTTGGTATTAAAATCCTATTTCTTTCTGAAATGTGTGCATCTTCATAACACCTTATGTTTATGATTTATACTCGATTGGAATGAATAATTGAATAAATAAGATATCTACAAATCAATTGGATAATTAGGATTTTACTGATTTATGTTGGTTGGCCCCCTTTCTTCTTGGTCTACCTGAAATAGACTGGTATTATTATAAGATCTGCTGAGGTTGAAATAATTACCTTTCGTAGGAAATTGTGCTGTAAAAAAACCAGGAGGCCGCTTCTGCAATTCATGTATAGGTAAAATGTAGTTTAAGTCTATAGGAATCCAGATCCTCTGTATAGTATCACTGACCTTAAATTCTTTATATTCAGAATGCAAGTCCATGGAATTTGGAGAACTACAAATAAAAGAAAAGTTTTCAAATTCATGTACAGGTAGGTGCCTGGTAAATAATATTTGAACTGGTGATAGAGTAGGTGGTGATAGAGTAGGTCATGACAATAAGTCACTTGCATCTAAAACGAATTTTCATGTTTTTCTCATTCTAAATCGATACAAAATAATAATGTATGCTATCACAGATTTCAACAATTCGCGAACTTTTTATAATTCGGTATTAAAAATGATCAAATCGGGACTCAAGGTCGAAGCGGCAGAAACGCGTCAGATCGCCTTCTAAGTCATCGTTATTCTACGATACATCCGACGCTGTCTATTGACTTCTTATAGAGAAAAGTACACGAGAAGAGGGAGAGAGTGGCTATATCACGGTATATTGAAATTTATGACGGCGAAGTTTTTCAGTTGTCTTACGGATAGAATATTTGATTCCAATGATAAAAAAATGTATGCAAGAGACCTATTCAGAATACCTTAGGGAATCGTTGTGAAGGGTTGGAAAGGTCCTTGTAAATGTCATCTGCATCAGAACTAACAGAAAATAATTCAATTTTTTCCTAATTATTCGTCGATGAAATTCATTTGTTGAAACTGGTGTTCTAATATTTTTTAGAAACATATAAGAAATTATATGTTAAAATTTTTTCCTAGTACAATATATCTATTACTTTAAAACGATATTTTATCATTGGCAAATTCAATAATGATTCAATGGAATCATCATACCTTCCAAAAATAATTAGGGTGTTTCATACAATTTTGGAGGCTGGACAAAGTGCTCATAATCTTGTAGCCAAAGTCCACATTCAAGTGGTTCTATTTTTTTTCAGAAAATCGGGTCAAAATTATGTGAATGAAATGGGTAAAATTCCAATCCACATTTCTCTCAAAACTATCAATTTTCCAAATCTCCCTTATAGTGCAGAAGAAGCACTCATCAGCAATATTCTACCAAAAAATGTTTTCAGGAAGTCTCCATTTGGAGACATGGTATAAGATACACCTTGAAATTTCAAAGGATGGCAGATATTGATCAGATTTTTATTTCATTTGACTGCATTTGTTCTCCTGAAAATTTTTTGGCGGTTTCAACAACCAATCAACATTTCGTATCATATGAAACATTAAACTGGTAATTGCGTGCACAATTAGCAATCACTATGCCAACACGATTGTGTTTGATAATGATCAAAAAATTTTCTGCCGATTATCCCTCCGACAATGACAAATGTCTCATAATTTTATGACAAATTTATCAAGATTGTTAGTTGGTAACAGCCCTTCATCTCCAGGCTGTTATCAAGGAACAAGTATTTTGATTGCCATAAAAGTATCTCATCTATTATCAGTGCCCTAAGAATATTACTACTGAAAACAGATCTGAAGTCAAAACATGGCGCTGTCTCTTAGTTTCGAAATAAAATTTGTATAAATGGTGGTTCTGAATTGATTCAAAATATCCAAGTTATTTTTCACCTGATTCTTTGCTCTAAACCCCTTCCCCAAACTACGGCCCCTTAAAGTTAATGGAAATCATTGATCTCTCAATGTCTTCATTATGGAAACAGAAGAATAATAATATTAGTTGTAAACGTCGAAATGAAATCCTCAAGAAGGTGAAAGAATCAACCCCTATGACATTTTAGACCAGAAATTTTTTCAATACGTTCATTAGGTTATTCAAATCTTGTTTCAGTTTATTTAATTCTATGATTATTTGTTGCATCGTAAGCAGGGCTGAAATTTAGGTTCCATGCAGACTCGGGTTATTTTTCATTTGGATTCTCCAGTTCAATAATATATGATGCCTATTATTCCAATGAAAGGATTGTCAATTATTTTTAATTCGAATAATAATATCACTTGTAATTAATTATTTTCTCCTTATATCGTTATCATACTGTATTTTTGTAAGCTATGTATGGCATGATGACATCAATTCTATTCTGATCTAATTATATGGAGTACTCTGTTCGGAAAATTAATTATTATTGAAAAATACTTGAAGAATAATGAGTTGAAACTTAATGTACAAAAAACAAAAGCTATGATAATTTATAGTTACAATAGGACAAAAAATTTGTATGAAGATAACATACCTTCAGTTATAGAAAACAAAAAAATAGAAATTATGGGACAACTCAAGTACCTTGGAGTTGTATTGGAGGAAAATTTGAAATACAAGGAATACTTTATGACTTCATAATCGGGGGATGAGATTAAACCTAAAATGAAGGTTTTTTCATGTAAATATTTTTTGTTACTTAACCATTGTGGTCGTTAATTGCAAATTTTTTAAATTTTACAACAAACCAGCTGTTCGAGGAGATCCAAAGTCGATGTTAAGTAGTTGCTCAAATGCCTATACAGCACGTTTATGCGGAATTTATCGCCAGCTAAGTGAATTTGAGAGAGGTGGAATTATTGGTCTACGGGAGGCTGGGTTGTCATTTCGAGAAATCGATAACTGTACGAACAGAAATCCAACCTCTGTTATGAGATGTTGTCAAGCGTGGTTTGATAATGCCCAAAAGCGAAGGAGGGTAGGCACGGGACGTCGAAGGTTACAAATGAAATTCAAGATCGACGTTTAAGACTTATGGCCATTAGTGACCGATTTGCGACAACTCGATCTTTGGCTGATGAGTGGTTAGGAGAACAAGGCCATTCCGGTCTTTTGGACCGCAGCATTATCGACCCCAACTTGTGTTACCTCTTACGGTTAAGCTGATAAGAACAGATACTACACTTTGATCTTAGCCATAGGGCCGAAAATGAAAGAGGGGCACTCTGGAGGAATTCTCCAGGAATGGAACACTCTAAAAAGTTCCTACGGAACTTTGAAATTGCTAGATCCAAAAATCATTTGGATCTCAGTAAGAATAAGTTACGCCTCCTCACTGGTTAACTCACAGGACACTGTCGCCTAAGGAAGCACATGATGAGAATGGGCTTATCAGAAACTGACGAGTGCAGATTTTGTGGGGAAGAGGAGGAAACCCCTGTTCACCTGATCACAGAATGCCTCGCCATTGTGAGCCAGCGCAAAAGATATCTTGGACAGGAGCATTATAGAAGGAATGAGAACTTAGCCTCCTCGAAGCCCTCACAGATGAGAATTCATTAGAGCTCTGAAGCTGTAGGTTGCGAAAACAGCTCCGACAAGGGGGCACAATAGATCTCAAGGTAGCAGTGGAATGTAACCCCTTACCAACTATAACTATAACTACCTCTTACGGTTGGGCATCGCCGGCAACGATTACAGTGGTGCAGAGAACGACAACATTGGAATGTGGAATGGCATCAGGTCGTCTTTTCTGATGAATATCGATTCTCCTTGGGTGCACATGATGGCCGGAAAAGGGTTAGACGACATAGGGGAGGAAAGACGTGACACACATTTTGATGTTGAGCGTCATGTACACCGGACAGTAGGTGTTATGGTATCGGGCCCTATTGCACATGCAAGTAGGTCACCTTAAGTCTTTATTCGAGGTAACATGACAGCGCTGCGTTACCTACAAGAATTAATGTAGCGTTATATTCTCCCTTACCTTAAACGGCTCGAGAATCCAATATTTCAGCAAAATAATGCTTGACCTCACGTTGCCAGAGTTACTTTGAACTCTTTTGAAGCGACTCATGTGAATCTTTTGCCATAGCCGCCTAGATCCCCCGATCTTTCGCCCATAGAGCATGATTGGGACATCATGGGTAGAAGGCCTGGAAATTTACCCCAGTCCCAACGGGCTTTGGCGGCTCTGAGACATGAAGTACAGGTAGCTTGAGATAGTATCCCTCAAGAAGAAGTAGACCATCTTCTTGCATCAATGCCAAGACGCGTTGGGGAGTGTATAGGTAACCGCCGTGGACAAACCCATTATTGACAAATTTAATAAAAAAAAATCTAGAAAAGCACTGACCGTGAAGTCAGCAGCTTTTACGCGCTTGTTCACATTGCGAAATGGTGGAATTTTAATGAAATATAAAAATTTTCGAAAAAAAAAAATTTTTTTTCGAATTTTTCCATGGATAATTCTTCTTATTGACATCTTCCAACCAACTTCCATTTCGATCAGATAAATATTTTTGAGTTATTGAAAAATCAAAATTTCAAATGGCTATAGCACAAAAACCATTCGACAGATTTGGCACATTAACGAACTTAACCGAAATATTCAGGATCTTAACCTAACCTGAAAATGTCAAGACTCTAGGTCTTTTCTTTCGAGAGTTACAGCGCACACGGCCGGCCGGACGGACAGACAGAATCAATTTTGACCATGGATTCTTCATCAGTGAGTCCAACCTAGTCGTTTGAGACCAATTTCGGCTCAAAATTCGAAAACTACAGACATCGAGACGAAATGATAACGCGCTGTCCCCCAGAACAAGCGCGTAAAAATTGTAAACACTTCTTTTTTTCCCCCACATTTTAATCATTTACTCCTTGCTATATTATGTTTTACAAAAAAAAAAATTAAATTTAAACAGCTCCTTCTGGGTGTTGCTGTTTCTTTGTCAGTTAGTGTAAATCAATTCCAAATGAAATTCAGGCATGTGATACACTTCTAGCTTTCGAAAGAAAACTCTGAAGATATCCATGGTTGTATTTTGTGGTGTATTTCCAGCTGAATTAAGTCAGTGGTATTGTTTTGATGAATCTCAATCTTACTTCGTGTATTTTTGACAATGTATTTTGTTCCAAATTCATACATGGATTTATTATATTGTGTTTTTTGTTATGCTGTTTATTTTTTTATCAATCGCCCATAGTAAATTTTAACTATGTATTGTGGATATTAGGATTTTCCGACTTACTTACATAATTTCTGTTTCCGTAGTAAAAGGCAAAATAATGCACTATTTGTACAGGATGTATGGCCCCCAAGGTTCCGAAAAGGTACATTTTCAGGTCACATTTTCTACCATACAAACCATCTATCACAACTCTTTATGTATCAGAATGACCTGTCAACCTTCTCACAATCATAAGTGACAATTTTTACCAAGAATATTTAAGTTTATCCTAGAAATATGCTGAATATCGATTGGACTGGAAGTTGTGTTTGGCGTCAGCGCAATTTCAGCTTTGCATAAATGACAGATGGATACTATATTATATGGCGGCTGAAAATAAGAAATGGTATTGCACCACGCTCAATACGAGGTTCACTGTCAAATTAATGGGTGGTATTATCATATTTAAGACTCGAAATTATGGGGAACAACTAGTCAGCTCGGTTTCTTTATCCATTTGAATTTTAGCAATTCATTATTGTATTTTATATTTGCACGTCGTAAAATTCGGTGTCACCTTGAATTAGACACCATAAAATTTCAGTCTTATGAGTGTTTAAAGGTCGTACTTTTATATATTTTACCTGTATATAAATGAATTTATCATGCCACGATATCCCATTGAAATCTTATCTGTTCCATATAGATGGGAATGAAACACGAAACCACCATAAGAGTACTGTATACAACGATATGAGCGAATAGCTGATCATGGACATTTTGCTAGGAACATATTTACTAGTACACTCACTAGGTAGTTATACCATATTACCTCGAAATAGTCGCAATATGGTTTCGTATTTCGCCTACGAATATATAAAACTGCATCCGAAGAAAACGGCGCCAATGCCAAATATTTATTTCATTCTATGTGGAATAATCTTCTGAAAAAAGGAAATGGCGATAGTGTGCAGGTTGTGAGGTGATTAGCGATCTTTAAAAGTGACGTAGTAGATGGATTTTATGGTAGATGAGCTTAAAATGTACCATTAAGGAACTGTGGGGGCCAGACATACTGTATAATTAGTGCATTATTTGGCGTTTTTCGAAGGAAATAGATAAGAATAATATTTATTTGCCATCATGACATATAGTTTACAAGAATTAAAAAATACAGTATGGTCATTGTTCAAGGAGGCGATAATTATTTACTAGTGACGTTATAATTCGAAATAAAAATAATTGATAATTCGTTATTAAAATAATCAGCATTATCGATTATTGAACTAGAGGATCCAAATGAAAAATAACATGAGTCTGCATTGAACCTAAACTTCAGCTCTTAAATAACCTGATGAACATATTGAAGGAAGGAAGGGGTTTAGAGCAAAGTATATGCGGAAAATCACTTGGATATTCCTAATCAATTCAAAACCACACTTCATACAAATTTTTTTCTCTTTCAATTCAGATAACCCGCAATTTGCCAAGAATACCCACATAATTGTGGCATTTGAATAGATACCTTTCACATTCCCTCAGTAAGGCAACAAAAGAACCATGTTTTGGAAGGTGAGATAAGATGTAATTTCCTTCGTCCAAGTCGACCAATTTGGTGAGCACATCATTCAATACTCCTAGTCCTAAATATGGTTTATATTGATATAGATGATTGGCGTCAGTAGCTACTTTCTGAATAGAACATTTCTCAAGGCTAACCACTTCGGAAGTGTTCCAATGCATCCTTACTGAAAAGAGATGAAAATAAAATGCAAATTATTATTGATATAGCAAGATTTATCAATGTTTTTGAAGGGTCTCAGAAATATAAAACATTCTAGAAAAGTATCGACTTGAGGTCAGGAGCTTATACACGCTTGTGGAAACTTGTGATCTTATTTCAATGAGGTCCTCATGCAATTCTGCACAAACCTTGAAGCTGTAACTTTCCAATCAAATACTACATTTCAATTAGAATTGATAAGTATTATTAGAAATGATGCAAAAATAAAGTTTTTAATGGGTACATCCACAGACTCATTGGATGGAATATACCCATTCACCAATTTAATCCCCGAACCTACTGCACAAATATCGGGTTTATAAGTCGTTTCTTTCGGAAGTTCTTCACGGCCGGCCTGATCGCCGATCGTAAACAATAACTCTCGAAAGTATCTACTTAGAGACTAGATGAATGTAGAACAGGTTTGGAGTTCACTTAAGGACGAATTCGCGAATTGGTAAAATCCACCTACATATTTTGCATATTTTCCATTTCATTTCTCTCAATATTTACAAAAACATAAATTGGATCGAATTTGAATACAATACTTAATTGAAAAATTCTAGCACAGCACTGACGTGATGTAAAAATCATTTACGCGTTTGTTCAAATTTGTTGGCAAAGCGGTCACCTAGTCATATACTGACCCTGCCAAACGCAGCTTCACTAGCAGTAGATTTAAATTCGATCCGAACTGTATGATTGGAAAAATAGGAAGAATAAAATTTCGGGTGGGGAAATTTCTCTACAGAATAATTGGGCGAATTTTACCCATTCACGGATCCGACCTTCGTAATTCAATCTTCGCATTTATTGTGTTTACCTAACCACCTATAATGAAATAGTTTCCGGAAGAATCTACTTAGAAACTTTATAATTGTAGAGTAGGCCTGAGGAGTTCAATTAGAAAGGCCGAATTCATAAAATCTTCCCAATGATTCCACAGAGACACCCTTTCAAAATGTCACTTTCTGAATATTTTCAAAGATACACATCGAATTGAAGTTAAATCCAGTACTTCAGTGGAAAAATACAGGTTGAAGGATCATGCAGAATTTCGTGAGGACCATATGACGAAGAGAAAAATAGTGCGTTTTCTTGGTTTATCAAAACGTTCAGAATAATTGAACTTTTTATTTACACACTACTGTTCCAATAATTAAACAACTTGTTGTATCAAAGTCTGTGCACAATTCATTTCCACACTAATTTATTTTCACTGAACACTTTTCGCTACGAATCCCTCTGCTGAATTAGTCCCTGGGATGCTCCGCGCTCGCCCTTATATCGCTCGTGCAACTTCTAGCGATTACTGGAAGCTTCTGGAGAGTGGGTGACTCATACGCGTCTGGAGTGTTCGGACACATTCTAGAATAGACAGGGTCGTACTCGTCACAATAATTATTAACCTCATTCATCAATGAAAAAACACTTCTTAACTGTTG
The DNA here is from genome assembly GCA_958510865.1 of Myrrha octodecimguttata. Lineage (NCBI taxonomy): Eukaryota > Metazoa > Arthropoda > Insecta > Coleoptera > Coccinellidae > Myrrha > Myrrha octodecimguttata. Next base: position 8,819,551 of record OY294060.1, on the reverse strand, counting down.
ATTGTTCTGAAATGACAGTGATGCGCGTGTGTCGCATATGGACAAATTAAGGTAGAGAAACACGAAGAAGACCAACTGGTTAACCGAGGCCTTTCACAGAACGTAAAGATAGGCGCTTCAGGCAACTGGCATTTGCTACTACGCGTCAAATCGATGATCAATGCTTCGGAGAACAAAATACCTATTACTATACATACGTTATATAGCAGAGTATTGGATCCTTAGGATTCCTCTCATACCGCCCATGATGTGTCCTTCCTTTAACTGCAGACCACTGTCGTTAACGTTTGAACGTTACGCAGCAGCGTGAGGCAGAATGGCATAATGTCATATTCAGCGATGAATTGCGATTCTGTCTAGGTATGCACGATGGCTGTAGCAGGGTAGGACGCCGCCGTGAAGAGCGACGTGATATTACGTTTGCTGTTGATGGGAGGCATGTACACAAGACTGTTGCAGTTATCGTTTGGGAAACTATTCCTTATGGTGGTTGATAACCACTTCTATTTATTCAAGGCAGCATGACAGCTGCCCGGTATGTTGACGAAATGCTATAATCCACTCCACGTCGTTATTTAAATGGCCGTCCAGACGCCTTTTTTAGAAAGAAGACGCACGTCCCTATGTTGCTCGTTGATACATGAACTTTCTTCAAAAAGCTGACGTAACGTTTTGCTGTAGCCACCTGGTTCACCGGATTTAAATCCCATTGGACATGTGTGGGATATCATAGGGAGAAGACAGTCCAATTTGCACCAACCTCAACGGACACCGGCACAGATAATTCACGAAGTTCGATCGACTAGGAAGGAGTTGTTACAAGCAGACATCGACTATTTTATTTCGTCGATGCCTAGACATGTGCGAGGCTGTATTCAGGTACGGGGTCGTCAGGGACACTGCGTTAAGAATTCGCAGAAGCGCATAACTGACTTCACATCAGCGATATTTTCCAATTTTTATTTTCAAAATGATTTCCGACCACGTAGATTCAGAAAAGGTACGGAAACATTTGGTGTTGTATGATTCTGAATCTTGCACAAGAGGCTACGTGTCGTGATTTGAAAAATATTGAAAACAGTTCAGCATTCCTCCTCACCAATATTCTCGACTATTTTTTTTTCACTTACCTCTGTATAAATTTGAAAATGGCCTGAAGAATAATGAAGTCCATTCTCTGGATAGCTCACCCTTTGTAGGAACGTTTGCACCATACTTTAATTGTAATTCAATTTTGGGTTTGATTATCAGAGGCTGCAAGTCTCCTGTCTGTGAAACCTGCAAAAATTAAATAAATACTAAAATAACTCAGAGGTGATTCAAGAAATATATATTAGTTTCCTCGATAACATACTCATGCAATAAGGAAATGGGATTATTTCAAGACAAGTTGATTTCTCTTTGGCTCAATATCAGGGGCCTGTAGCGTTCTTCGTTTATCTGAGGATCTGAAATATCATCGCTTGGAGAAGCGGACTCTTACGGACTCTTACGGTAAGAGAGCAACTGTAGGAAATTTTATTTACTGCTTTCTGCTGGTTTTCTGTCCCTCTTTCTGTTTCAGATATTATGTCAAAATGAATTCAAGATGACGAAAAAATTATTTTCCAATGAAAAAGATGATATCCATGTTCTTGAAACAAATAACAACACTTATAGGTACGTGAAGGCAGAGTTTTTGCTGAGGTTTTTATCTGTGCTCTTGTATCATACGGAAAAATGTATGGTACCCCGTTTACATTTCCTCTGCTAACACTGTAATATACCAATGAATGTTATGCTCGTTCTCAAAAGAATATATATGTATACTACGAAAAATATTATAATGAACTGAGTTTGGCGGAGAAAACTATAAATACTTCAGCAGCAGTTATCTTCCACATATTATTTTTATGTTAAACGTGGTGGTATTGAAAATGAACAATTTCCCGCGTCAGTTCAGGAACGCCATGCATAATATTCTACAATATGCATTTTAAAAATTATGGTAACTTCGTGAATGATTGAGTAGGATCATTCATAAACCCTATCATCAGTTCATACAGGTACGAACCAAATTATGGGATATATTTTTATGCTTAACTTACTGCAATTCTTAGGTGCATAAATATACTAGGTACATATTGAATTATATTTACTGAAAGCAGCAGATATTCAATCCAATTGTTTCATTTATTTATAACACTTTTATAATCAATGGCTACGACGTAATGAAATATTAAGAGATACGTTTGTTTCAATAAACTAAAAAGTTCTAGAAACGAACTGACGTGGAGTCAAGAGCTTTAAGCGCTTCATCATTCTCGAATCTACCTCTCATGAAATTTCACTTGAACTTTCACGCGGTCGCTTTTACGCGCTTGTTCTGAGGTGCGAGATTGCTATCGTTTTGCTCCAATGTCTTGAAAAATAAAGGATAGGACTCGACGGTTAGATTTATTTCTAACCGGTCGGTCGTCCGTATGTGTTACCCTTTCGAAGCAATACACCAATGATTTATATTTTCAAAAACTTCGGTTCCTCAGGAACTATTTGCAACATACTGCTGAAATTTTTGTATCTATATAACGGACATCTTGATAATAATAATAATATCAATATTCATTCATTACCTCTGTACATACAAAATATGTATGGGACAAGTCAAAAATATCTTTGTATAGAAAAAGCTAGAAAAGCACTGACGTGAAGTCAGCAGCTTTTACGCGCTTGTTCAGTTTCACGAATTCGGCTGCCATAATGGGGGTTTTTCCTTTAAACGAAAATGCATTAATTCTCATGAAAAACCTTTAGAACATCATATTTCAAACATATATTTTCAATATTATATTAAAAAAAAAAGGTTTGATCACCTAAAACTGAAAATTAAAAATGGGGATTTGCATTTGAAGGGATTTGTCATGAGTGCACCATATGGCAACGTCGAATTCAGCTTTCTCAGAAAGAAAAGGACGTCAAATGTGTTACTTTGCTTAGGAAAACAGAGATAGCTATACTTCGATCTGGTTAGAGTAGAAGACAACGACCAAGGAATAGAAAAAGAAGAGCACAGACTGTCATACTGTCATATTACTGACAAATAGCAAACGATAATTGTTTGGTTGTATTGGCAAAGAACACGTGTGTACCACAGAATAGGAATGAATATTTCGTTATTCTATAGCAGAAAAAGCAATTCTACTAAACAACGTTGTCACTTCGTGCATGCATGACAAATCCCAAACCCCAATTTTGAATACTTTCTGAAGGTAATTTGGGAAAATGATGAATCAAACCCATAATAATTATGTTCAAATTTGCATTTGCAGTAATAATCCAAATTCAGGAAAAACCCCCATTAATCATTTTACGTCTAGCCTAACTGCTGATCGTAAACACAATAAGTACCGAGAGAATCTGCCTAGAGACTTATTAATAATTGTAAAGAAGGTTTGGAGTTTAATTACGAACGCCGAATACTTTAAATTCATTCTGTGATCTCGCAGATATATACTCTTGCAATAATAGAGGATAGGATATATAGGTATTTTTTGAGTTATTTCGGAAATAACTAACAACGATGGTGATGAAATAAATAAATCTCGAAAGTTATACGTTAGAATTACTATTAAGGAAGTTTAATTTCGACAATCCACTTCATTGCGAGAAATTGAGGAAATCATCTTAAAATTTGAAATTGCCAAGAAAATCGATATATTTTTTCCAATTTCTCTGCAGATAAGTATTTGCTCAGACTGAAATTTGAAGCACTATTGTTATATTTTGACTTCAAGGTCTGTGCCAATTTTCATTGCATTCTGATGAATTTTTTTCGGGAAAAAAATAAAGAACATTTTTGGCTCAAAAAAAAACACAGACACTGGGCAAAACGATAACGCTTCTGTTCACTAGTACAAGCGCGAAATGAAAGAAAATAACTTTCTGCTCAATACTTTCATAAAATGAGATGAATATCTGATCGAGTCGAAAAGTTGTTAAATATTGACTTCAAAGTATGTGCCAAATTTCATCCAGGTCTGATTAGTAGTCTTTCGAAATGTTTTCGAAAATCATTCGTTCGAAATTCTTTAAACGATCAGATCATCTGATAATTGTGAACATGTTGCGCGTTTGTATCTGATCTCATCAATTAATTTTGGAACAACCCCTCAAAATTTCGAACTTTTAATTTTATAACTCCTAATTCGCCCGTTAACGATTTCAACCGAGATGTTCAGACTTCGAGCATAAACTAAAAATTTCAAGACTCTAAGTATTTTCCTTAAAAGGTAAGAGCACACACGGTCAGCAGAACAGAATTGATTCTGCCTCAGGAAATCCAACCTAATCGTTTGAGACCAATTTCGGTTTGAAATTCGACAATTACAGACATTGTGATGAAACGATATCACGCTGTTGCCCAGAACCATATGAATAGAAGATATAAGATATATTTATAAACTAAATCTTTGAATTGTTCCAATGAAATGACCGAGAAATTCTGAACAAATTTGCGCATCAAGTTATAAGTTTCGTCATGATCAGATTCATATTTTTTAAGTTATTTCGGAAATATCAATTATTCTCAGGAAATCAGCACGAAATCAGACATAATATGTTTTTCGATATCTCCCAAGATGAATATCCGATCAAGCTGAAATTTGAAAGACTGTTGTGAAGTAGTGACGATTCCGATCCGCTGTTCATGCGCTACGGGGAAGTGCCGATAAAACTTCCAGGGAATCACCAGATGAGGTGTAGAGTGTGAACAGATGCCGCTGTCCCGCGTCCCGCATATTGTCACTATAGGATCCACTCAATGCTTCGACTATTCACCAGTAGATGCCGTGAAAGGTCGATGCGAACAAATATTTTGAACTTATTATTAGGAAAATTCAAAGAATAAATATGCGATTGGACTAAAACAGTCTTCGAGTTTCCGGTGTCGATTAGAATAAAATTTGAACGTATTCGGAGATATGCTTTATGAAATATGTATATGAATTTCTGAAATAAATTCTCTGAATTTTTCCCTTGATTTGTTCCTCAGAAAAATCAGGTAATCTGATTGGGCTGAAATAAAGTACTCTGTTATGAAGTGGCGGTTTGGGAATTTCAGTGAAATTTAAATGAAATGAGAAAATTTTCAAACAAAAAATTTTTTTTAAATTTTTCTATGGAGAATTCTTCATATTGCTACTTTTTTTATCTACCAACCAAGTTTTATTTCGACCTGATAAATATTTTTCGAGTTATTGAAAAATCGAAATTTCAAATGGCTGTAGCACAAAAACCATTCGGCAAATTTGGCCCATTAACGAACTCAACCGTGATATTCAGGATCTAAACATAACCTGAGAATTTGAAGACTCTAGGTTCTTTCTTTCGAAAGTTATAGCGCAAACGGACGGTCGGACGGACAGAAACAATTTCGACCACGGATTCTTCATCAGTGAGTCCAACCTAGTCGTTTGAGACTAACTTCGGTTCAAAATCCGAAAATAACGTACATTGTGACGAAATGATAACGCGCTGTTCCCCAGGACAAGCGCGTAAAAACGAACAAAAATGTACATAATATAATACATTTCTGATCAGATTCCTTTAAATTCAAATCATTTAGATATTCCTTAATACTAGAGTAAGCTTTGGAGTTTAACAAATTATTCAAAATTTCTCGAGAATTTGTGTCGCCAATGGTAATTGTAGTCCAGGGAAATTAGTCAAATGAAGACAAGAATCTCGGAATGAAAGTCGGCTATAAATGTGTATAAACCTTTTATTTGGTCCCCTTAGGGCCATTTGCACCGTATTACAAAATCATAGAATAAGACCATAGCCAAGGTTTAGGTGAAAAATTATCTTGCACCGTCACGTAATCCACGTTTAATGGCCTTAACTGACTATTAAATTTAAACCCTGGAATTTGGGGGCTTAAAAGAAGGATTAATGGTAAGCTTCGAAATCTAACCCTACTTTCGAGCGATTTCGTACAAGTTTGACATTTTTCTGGACGTAACCTTCAGTTTGTTTACATTTTTTTTTGTTAACATTGGACATTCATGAAGAACTCGTACGAGTTAATGGATTTGATAATCAAATTTTGATTGAAAGTTATTTAATTTCAGATGATATTCATGAAAAATGATATAGAGAGATAATGACATTAGTAGGCATTGATTCATATCTTTTAAAGCATGCAGAATTAACATCAGTATTTCCATTGAGTTCGAAAACTCAATGGTATTTCTTATAAGCCTTCAACTATTTGAAATGATAAAGTTATAATGATGTGCTTATTTATTTCCAAGAGCGAATAGCAGAATGAAATCGAAGACATATTTGGAATGAAAAAGCATAGTTTCAAGAAGATTCTTCTCTACTATTTTATTAAGTGTTTTATTACGTGGAAAGCTATCATATACTACTTAATTATTGTGCAGGTGCTGTCTCTGTGCTATCATTCTCCTCGATTATATATTAACTGGACTCAAAATATAACCACAAACGAATTAATGTAAAAGAAATTGCACCTTCGTCAATCCATCCATACATGATACTTCAATATTTATATAGAATACTTTTTATTCTGCGGATCTCACATTAGAGTTTTCATTATATTCGACCAAAAATTAACTCCATTCATAATATACTTATTACAAACAAAATAATTCAATAGAAAGTCTATCCATCGGTAAGCCGTTCCTTATACGGCTTTTCGGATAAATCAATACTATTTATTTATTCATTTTACAAACGCCAGCATTGTAATTCCATGCAGAAGCTCAAATCTTATGATATTACAAAATATAAGTTTACTTGAGTATATAACTATAAATTAGAATAATGTTTAAAGCCTAATGCAGAAGTAAGAGCACAGGTCTGTAGTAAAAGATCCCTAGTCTTAATGATAATAAACAAGTCGGGAACGAGACATGCAATATTTTTGTGGAAGCTATAAAGTCTGTCAGATATATTTTTTCGGTGGGTTTTTCAATAGATGCATCTTGATTTTTCATATTTTATGGAAATATGGTAGAATCCATAAAATGAGTTTCATCTTTTGAATTAAAATATTTCATCAATTAGGGTTAAAATAAACAACATGAAGCTAGTCACAAGTACCAATTCATGAGAAAGTAACCAGATTTGTAGATTAACTTTAATCTAGTTACATTCAGCCTCGGTGCAAGTCGAATATTTAAATCAGAGCTTAATAAGTTTATCGTCGCTTAACTAACTGAAGCTTAAGACGAAAACGGTGCAATTGGCCCTTAAACTTGTTTCAAAACCTAACTATCGTTGGGTATCCGCGGCTACAGATTTTCCAAGTTCAAAGGACGAAAAATGACCTTTTCGTAATCTTTGGGTTTCGACAAGTGGAAATCAAAACAACATGTGCGCATGCTCTAACAGTATCATTTCGGGAGCATCGCTGCAAGACTAAAATAAATCTGTTTTTTTCATAGAAGTTGTATAAAAAATAATGTATGTTTTTCAATAGTTTTCATAATGGGATGCCCTTATTTTTATTTTTTGATTTGGATTGTTACTGTCCCGAATCATTCCTAGGATCCATACTAATCAGAAGACGAAATTCAAGAGCACTATCCCAAATTTAATTTCTTCTCTTTTGGACTGGCAATGTCGTAAATTAAACTTAACTAATCTAACCTCCGACACAATTCATTAAATTACTTGATTATTATTTTGTGCAGTTTTTTTTCGAGTCAGAATTAACCATCTCGGATTATTCAAGATACTATCATTTAAATCTAAGATAATGTTTCCGCACAATCTGGCAACGATGATCTCTAAATATCACTCTTGGTGCATGCGCACATCTTATTTCAATTTCCACTTGTCGAAACCCAAAGATTAACAAATATTGTGAAGGACTAATTCTATACTACTTTTGATTGAACATATCTTGAACCTTTCTCGAGATACAGGGACAAACGAGCGAAGTGTTCAACTATTTAGAGTGCCGTTCTGGGTCCACCTGTAGTCCAGATTAAAATACGTCGTTTGAAGTTTATCAATATATAATTCTGAATAATTTGCATTTTTATTAGCTACTAAGTTATGATTAATAATGAGTGTCAGAAATTCAGTATCTTTTCATTTAATAGCACTTACCTATTCGTGTTATTATACAGTTATCAAGGGGAATACTTGAAAACAATTACGGCTAAGGAGGGAAAAAATACGAAAAGGTTGGCTTATCCACTTTGCAATGGAAGGCCAATTTCACACCATATGTTTTTGTTACTGAGGGCCGACCCCATGGACTTAACCACTATTTCAGCCTGAACGTACAATAGTACCATAATGAGAGTTAATCTACCTTGATTAAGTAAGACTTTCTGTAACCTGAAGGTAATGTTGTGAACTTTGTGTCTGTTATTCATTTGCTTCATAAAAACAAAATTTAATGAAGGTTGGTACGATTAAAAAACTAAAGTAGTATTCATTTCTGAATTATTTCAAGTGAGAAAAAAATATTTTATGCATATTAGCTTATACAAAACATGTGAACGTTTCTGCTAGCCGTCATGGCCAGACGTCGCGGCAGGCAGTCCACGAACGCTAGACGACACAACGATATCCCAGCTTCGTAGACACGATATTTGTAGAGCAGGTTTGGACCTGTATTACGATGGATGAAATCGTGAATGGGAAAAATCCACCGAATCACTTCAAGGAAAAACCCATTTAACATTTTTTATTCAAATATTTTCTAAAATACAGATCCGAGCGAATTGAAATTTAGAAGTTGGTTGAAATATTACTGCGTGAAGGTACATGCAAAATTTCATTAGAGAATGACTCCGAATTTGAACAAGCGCGTTAAAGTTCCTGACTTCATATTCGTGCTCTTCTAGAAATGCTAGATAACCGACGAGGCTCTAGCGACCGAGTACTGGCGGTATAACCATAAATATCACAGAACAGGACTAAATCCCTGTTGTTGAGAAAGGCAAGGATAAACCATCTCAACTATACTAATTTCTCATGAGAATTATGGCTTCGCTAAGAGATAAATATTCCGGAGTTAAAATCAGTTCCCCAATCAGTTCTCCGGGGGGAGCGGCTTTGAGAGACGCCCACATAGTAAAGCGTAAGAGTAAAATCAACATAGGCACTTGGAACGTCAGAGGAATGCTCCAAACAGGAAAAACATGTGATAGAAAAAGAACTCCAAATATGTAAGATACCAATCGCAGGTATATCAGAAACCCACTGGAAAGGAAATGGTCATTTCAATACAGGATACGAAGCTGTAAACGACATGATCCTGACACTGAGACTTCAATCAAGTCCAGTAGCACTGAATATAATCTAAGCATATGCACCAACAAGTGTATCCCCCGAAGATGAAATCGATGAATTTTTCTCAGTTCTTGGACGAACAATGGAAAAAATCCCAAATAGAGAAACCACACAAGATGACGCTCATATTGGAAACATTGTCGGCAAGTACGGCATAGGTCAAAGGAACGACAGGGGCGAACGATTGCTTACCTTTTGCATTGACAACAATCTTACAATAACCAACACAGTATTCCAAAATCATATCAGACGTCTATACACTTGGCAATCTCCAGACGGGAAGTATAGAAACCAAATAGACTACATTCTAATACGCCATAACAATGCCGAGCGCAGACTGTAACAGCGATCACCGACTGCTCATAGTCAAATTCCAGATAAAACTTCAAAAAACACGCAAGCGTAAAGTACCAAAAAATCTCACAGTTGATAATGAGAGTGCATTTGAACGAAAGCTAAACACAATTATTGATGGCTGCAGACCCCTAAACACAAACAGCGAAACCGTTGAGTCCATCTGGCTAGAAACTAAAGACATCATCACCTCCACTGTTGCACAGATGCCGAAAAAACATCAACACTAGATGTCAGATGAGACATTGGAAGTGATTAATAATAGACGTATCCTCAGAAACAACGGCTTAAACTCACAAGAAACAAGATCGAAATATACAGAACTTAGGGCCAATTGCACCGTATTACAAAACCATAGATTAAGACCATAACCAAGGTTTAGGTAAAAAATTATCTTGCACCGTCACGTAATCCACGTTCAATGGCCTTAACTGACTATTAAATTTAAACCCTGGAATTTGGGGGCTTAAAAGAAGGATTAATGGTAAGCTTCGAAATCTAACCCTACTTTCGAGCGATTTCGTACAAGTTTGACATTTTTCTAGACGTAACCTCCAGTTTGTTTACGTTTTTTTTTGTTTACATTGGACATTGATGGAGAACTCCTATGAGTTGATAATCAAATTTTGATTAAAAGTGGTTGAATTTCAGATGATATTTATGAAAAATGATAAAGGGAGAAACTGGCATCAGTTGGCATTGATTCGTATGTTTTAAAGCATGAAGAATTAACACCAGTATTTCCATTGAGTTCGTAAACTTAATGGTATTTCTATAAGCCTTCAACTATTTGAAATGAAAAAGTTACAATGATATGCTCATTTATTTCCAAGAGCAAATAACAGAATGAAATCGAAGACATATTTGGAATGAAAAAACATAGTTTCATGAAGATTCTTCAGTACTATTTCATTCAGTGACGTATTACGTGGAAAGCTATCATATACTACTTTATTATTGTGCAGGTGCTGTCTCTGTGCTATCATTATCCTCTATTATATATTAACTGGAGTCAAAATATAACTACAAACGAATTAATGTGAAAGAAATTGCATTCTCATGTTAGACAATCTTCAAACGTACACCTTCGTCAATCCATCCATGATACTTCAATATTTATATAGATTACTTTTTATTCTGCGGATCCAGATCCAGAGATTTCATTATCTTCGACCAAAAATTAACTCAATTCATAATATACTTATTACAAACAAAATAATTTAATAGAAAGTCTACTCTTAGGTGAGCCGTTCCTTATCGGAAAGTTGTTTCGGATAAATCAATACTATTTATTTTTTCATCTTGCAAACGCCACGAATGTAATTCCATGCAGAAGCTTAAATCTTAAGATATTACAAAATATAAGTTTACTTGAGTATATGACTATAAATTTGAATAATGTTTAAAGCCTGATGTAGAAGTCAGAGCACAGGTCTGTGGTAAGAGATCCCTAGTCTTAATGATAATAAACAAGTCAGGAACATTACATGCAATATTTTTATGAAAGTTATAAAGTCTGTCATATATATTTTTTCGTTGGGATTTTCAATAGATGCATCTTGATTTTTCATAACTCATGGAAATATGGTAGTAGTAACCCATAATAGTGGGTTTCATCTTTTGAATTAAAATATTTCTTCAATTAGGGTTGAAATAAACAACATGAAGCTAGTCACAAGTACCAATTCATGAGAAAGTAACCAGATTTGTAGATTAATTTTAATCTAGTTACATTCAGCCTCGGTGCAAGCCGAATATTTAAAGCAGAGTTTAATAAGTTTATCGTCGCTTAACTAACTGTAGCTTAAGACGAAAACGGTGCAATTGGCCCTTAGTAAGTAAATTCAAAGACTATGTAGGGGTGATAAAATGCGTACTTAAAAAACATACGTAATGAAGCACAACAACATGCCGAACAGAATAAAACCAGAGGTCTATTCCAATCAGTAAAACAAATAAACCACCAATTTTCTCCAAGGTCATGGGCTATAGTGAATGAATCAGGTGACACGGTCACAGACATAAAAGAAATTTTAGGAACTTGGAGGAAGTACTGCGAGAACCTGTTCCAGAATGGAAACTCCAACTACAGAACTGAGCAACCGGACATAACGGACGAACCTTCCATTCTCAAAACAGAGGTATAACTGGACATTGAGAAACTTAAATCAAACAAGGCCCCAGTTTGCGACGGCATTCCGGCAGAAGTGATAAAGGGCATGGAAATGAAGGCTGTTGATCTATTTCACAGCCTTTGCCAAAAAATCTGTTCCACAAAAACATGACCAAAGGCGCGAAAACCGTATGTGATAATTACCGCCTTATATCTTTAATCACACACGCCAGTAAAATAATGCTTTCCATAATAAAAGAAAGACTGAAAACATACCTAGACTGTCAAATCCCTCGAGAGCAGGCAGGATTTGTTCACGGTCGTGGTACTAGAGAACTAATATTAAATCTTCGCCGAATCATCGAAAAATGTCGCGAATTCAACAAGCCGCTCTATTTGTGGTTTGTCGACTATCACAAGGCCTTCGATAGCATTAAATAGAACCATCTGTGGACAGTACTGAAGGAAATGGGAGTTCCGGATCATCTGTCGCTTTCGATTCAGAATCTGTACGGAACCGGTAAAACGGCTGTAAGGGTTCACAACCAGCTGTCCAACACCTGAGAAATCGAAAAAGGAGACCGGCAGGGATGCATTTTGTCGCCCATTCTGTTCAACATCTATGGAGAACATATTATAAGAATGGTGACAGACGGATGGAAGGGGGGAATCGCGGTTGGCGGAGTGTAACTGGAAACCTAAACAACAAGATGAAAGTGGGTTGAAGGTCATTTTGTTATCATCAGAAAATGAGATGAGGCGCTTAAGAGCTCTCGTCTCCATGTCAGTTCTTCTATAGAATTTGTTTTTGAAACATTCAAAATTATCTGGAGAGTCCACCACAATACTAATAGCAGATATTTGTTTCTATTTTCTTCAAATTTCCATAATTCTGGCTACTCCCGAATTAACCTGATATCATCATCGAAAATCCAATGCAACCTACCTGACTATGAAGTTTCGGAAGAATATACATCCAATAAATTTCTAGATTTGAGAGAAATATTGAAACATTACAACAAATATGTACGCATTGAAGAATAAAAGAAATCTTGAAATGATAACCAATGGAATAGAATACAAGTTATTTTAATGAGGGAACACATGTAAATTGAAAGAACAACTTACCTCACATGCATCAAGTTTGGATCTAATCAATAAATTTAATTCTGTGCCTTTCATCTGATTTTTCATGTGGGGATTGCTATTGACAGTTTTTTTGATTTTCCATAAACGATAATTCACATTATGATGTATGATATCAGGATGACCTTTATTCTTTTTCCCTGAAAAATTGAACATTTGGGTTATGTAGAATCAATGGGGAGTGCAAACCACTTACAAGGCAATCCTTCTGTGAGGTCTTCATAAGATTGTTGGGCGTCAGCCTTTTCAGTTGGTTGGACAGTGTCTTCTTGAAGAATTATTTCGCGATTCATATATCTGTGAAAATTTTTATCTTGTAAAGTTTCGAGATTATTATTGGATCATTCGCAAATGGTGAATGTTTATCTGAGTGATATGAGCGTTACTTTCCGTATTTAGTCATGTGAATACTCAATCATGTTCTGTCAATATGAAAGGGATACAGGACTTGAATTCATAAGTGATCAGTGAAATTGGAGCTTTTTTTGGTAATATCTTGTCGTGCATTCTATTGATCTATTCTTTATTCCTGTCACCCTTTAATTTATGTTTCTTCTTTATAGCAGGAATTGAATAATTGAAGTATTTATTTTTACGTCAATTCACGCTAGCTTAGTGTTTTATTACATTATCACCAGGTGTGGTTAACACACCCTTACTCCAACTAGAACTTGTTTGAAAGGTGTTGGCAATTACAATGAAGATATAGGTTTTGTTTTAGAACTTTGGGTTTGAGAATTGCTAACATCGTGAATAGGATGTGGGAGGTAGAGAGCAATACTCGCGTTGGCAGGGTTGCATAGCTGAAAGTAGATTTATTTCATATCGGGATCATACGAAAGTATCTACCCACTACCGCTCATGAACTAGACCTAAGCCGTAAACCTACTCTACAAAGAATCTACTTGGAGATCATTATAGAGCAGGATACAAGTTCAATGACAAAGGCCAATTCCAAGAGTTGGTAAAATCCACTCAATGATTCCGTAAATATATCCATTCAAAATCTGATTTCCCCAATTTTTCCAGGAATAGAGATTGGATCGAATAAAATCCATTACTTCAATAAAAGATAACTTGAAGATTCGTGCAAAATTTCGTGAGAACCACTAGATCTCCAAATATAATATATTTTCAATAGACCTTATCGAACGAAAATTTGCACCAATTTGCTCATCAGCATTTGCCAACCAGTTCTTAAGTTCCATGAGGAACGGATCAGTATTTCTTGAGGTATTTCGGAAATAAGCAAAAAATTAAATTTTTTTATTCCAATATCCCCCAAAAATTAATATACGATCAAAACTAAAACTTAAGACACTGTTGTTCAATATTTACTGAAGGTATGGGCGAAATTTCAATTAAATTATATCAATATAAATTATATTTATATTATATATAAATATATATTTTTTCGAAACGAAATATTTTTTTAATTTTCTACTTGTACGATACTTACAAAAATTCTCATCGTTATTCTACAACTACCTACGAAGTATACAGGGTGTCTGATAAACCTCGAACAATATTTATACTGGTGAGGAATATCGCAAAAATTTGTAGGTAAAAGTTTAATCGTTTTCGAGATAATGGGCATTTTGGAAATTCGTGAAAAATCGCTACCTTTCCTCAATGTTTTGCACTCCATGTCTCTAAATTGGCACTGATTTGAAATATTTTTTTCACTGAATATTGCTGATGACTGCTGCTTTTCGGATTCTGCGAAAAATGGGGATGAAATGACATTTGAATTCTACATATTATTTCTAGTAACTTTGACCCGATTTTCTGAAAAAATTCATTAGCATGTAAATGAGAGCATTCATTACAAACATCTGCAAAGTTTGTCTTCTCTCCGAAATTATATGTAACATACACTGATTATTTCTGGAAGGGTGCATATTTCCGTTGTAAGAGAATGGGTATATATTTTGGTATATCCTAAACATACACAATTTCCAGGAACGAAGTCTTCTGTTGCGAATAAAATGATGGAATAATGATTAATAAAAATAAATTCATTGTTTTGGAGTTTCCAGAAAAATAAAAGAAACAGTTAGGATATACCAGAATATTTCTCCCCATTCTCTTGCAATGGAAATATCACCCCTTCCAGAAATAATCAGAGTATGTTTTATAAAATTTTGGAGAGAAAACAAAGTGCGCATATATTTGTAGTGAATGGCCACATTCACGTGGCAATAAGTTTTTTCAGAAAATCGGGTCAGTTTCGATAATAATAATAGATAGAATTCACATAAATCATTTCATCCCTATTTTCAGCAGAATCATATCAATTTTTGAAAATTGTTCATACAACCGAAAAGAAGCATCAGCAATATTTCGAATCAGTACCAATTTAGAGAAATGATGTCCGAAACATCGAGGAAAGGTAGGGATTTTTCATGAAGTTCCAAAATGCCCATTATCTTGAAAACACTGAAAATTTTACCCACAAATTTTTTGATATTCTGAGTGGTCATTACATAGTTTACCACTACAACAAATATTGTTTAAGGTTTACCTGACATCCTGTATATTTGATTACATTGTTTCTCCTGAAAATATTGAGGAAATAACCTCAAACTTTCAGATAGCTAAGACATTTGACATATTTCCTCCAATATCTCCTGAAATAATTTGAACAACCTCGTTGAATATTGACTTGAAGGTTTGTTCCATTGACATCTGGTGAATTGATTTCAATAAAAAAATTCTCGCCTGCATGTTCTGGAAAACAGCGTGCTATCGTTCAGGCCAAATGTCTGTGTTTTTCGTTTTTTTACCCCCAAAATGATCTTAAACGACTCACAGATTACGAATCCGGTGTCGAAATCGATTATGTACGACCAACGATACGATAACTGTCGAACGGATCGAGCTAGCCACTTGAAAATTTCAGGGTAGCTCGCGCATCGTATTGTGGCGGTTATGTTTGTTAACGAGCCGAATCGGCCGAATGGTTTCGGAGTCTCTAGTCATTTGAAATATTTCCTAGGTTCCATATTTCACAGCAGTTTACCACATTTCAGCTTGATACGCGGTTATAATACCATTATTCAAAAGTTGTGATCACAAACTCGTTGAAAATTAAAAGCCAATCTGTTTGTTATCAAGCTCCTCTGAAATCTTCGAGCTTGCAATGTGATCAAGGGTTGTGGAGTTTTTACATCAAACCAGCCATGTTTCAGCTAAGGAAAAGTATAATTGATTCAATAGAAAATAATAATATGGCATCAGCAATGTTTTTAGATTTATCCAAAGCATATGGTTATTTATCGACAACTTATTGAAATGGAGAGTACACACAGATTATGTAGAACAAAAACTAAATAAAATCAACTTGCAGTGAGAATAACCAGTAACCAGTGCTGAAACATGGATATCTCCAAGGTTTTTCATTGAAAAAATGTCGTTTTTAGGATTCCGCGAAAAGTAACAATAGTCAGAATTGAAAATCATGGTACAGAAGGTCACAAAAGCGTTGTTGAAGTTGGAAATTTGAAAAACGTGAGAACTCAAGTTTTTCAAATGAGAACCCCATTTTTTATGGCCATAATGGAATCTACATTGAAAAATAATGTAGGTGCGGAAATAACACTAATGCCCAAAATTCATTATTTTCCGAGATATGCAGTCGCGATTTCATTTCTAATATCAATATTCTCAAATATATGAGTATTTCTATGGGTACAATCTGAAATGAATGTTCAGTAGGTCGTGCATTCTCTTCGAGACAGAATTATTTTTCTGAGAAGAATAAAATTCGAAATGTGATCGCGTAGATTGTTTTTTACGAATATCTCAGAAAATATGAATTTTTGGACATGGGTGTTGTTTCCAAACCTATATTATTTTTTAACGTAGATTCCATTTTGGCTATGAAAAAAATGCGGTTCTAATTTGAAAAAATTGAGTTTTTACGTTTTCGAAATTTTCAACTTCAACAACGCTTTTGTGACCTCCTGTATCATGATTTTCCATTCTGACTTTTGTGACAGGATTGTGCAAAATTTCGTGATGATAGTGTCGTTGGAACAATTTGAAAGATAAATACATTTTTTTTCAAATATTCAATATTCTGCGATCTTCTGATCATATTATCCTCACTAAATATGTATGAATCTTCAAGCTGATAAAGTGTTAAATTGGTCAATTTAATTATATGAAGAAAGAAAAAACCGTGAAAATTACTCTGAAATTTCAATAATCTATCTAATGACATATCTTGTTTCGAGGTCACTGAATATTCAAACAATAATTCATAATAAATATGGGCCACGGAGGAACATTTTCCCCTTCCGCACAAATTCTACAACATAATGAAATTCAATCCACTTTGGATTCAAAATTCAAGAAAACCAAAGAAAATAATCATGTCAACTCCATAATGTTCTGTGACTTTTCCCCTTATTTTGACACAAGGCGAAGTCCTTCCTTTGTTGTAAATTCTTCAGAGCACAATTACGTTGTCCAGAGCTGGGAAGGTAACATTTCTTGCAACATACATTCGTATGAGTATGGTCCCATGTCCCATGGAAAGTCAGTCAAGCTCGAGCATTGTTCGGTATGGGCGGTAACAATAGAACGGTCGCTATCTTTCTCACCTATGAAGTATGTGTATCCTTCAAGGAATGCCCAAGTTTTGCCAGGTTTCTTGAGGTTTCCGTTCGTCATGCATGCCACTAGAGCACAAGTACCAAAACAAGCATCTGGGAAAGGTCTGTATTCAGAACCCCCTTCGCAGTTTTCGTCACAACTATGGACTAGGTCTAGCTTGACGTCACCTTGATCATTTCCGTACATGTGAATAAGTCACCTTGATTATTTCTCGTACATGAATATTTTCTGATGGAGGTTGACAAACTGTACGTTGCGTGATTACTTGGATACCGCTTGAATTGCTGCATTTCTGTTTGTCGCAATGATCATCCGACTGGCACACTAGACCAACATCCTGGAGTGTATTATTCACCACACAGTGTGTTTGAACGCAGCTTCCGCAGCATTTCGCTTCTTCCAAAGAAGGTGGTTCATAGTCGTATCCTAATGGACAAGTCGTGTTGCAGGCTGTCACATATTCCTTAACGCTATCCTTGATGCACTCGAATTTCATAAGTTGCAACCGACAGACAAGGATCCTAGGACGAGAGCAGTTTTAGGGGTACCGACTTGCAGACAATATCTGCCGAGCCAATTTGTAGCACATCCCCTCGAATTCTGACACTATTGTTTGTGACATTTGTCAGCAGAGGATCACCGTTCCCCCACTTCACCGATAGTACCATTAATGATACAGGCTGATTGTTCGCATTTTCCATTTTTGTCCCCTTAGGTAGTTCGTTGCATTTCTTGACATCTATCTTCATCGATCCATCGGCATTCAAGCAACTGAACTTTTTGTGATAGTCCTAAGAAGTCTATACTTAGCATACATGTGCCTTTTTGTGCTCTCCGTCGATGATGCAAGAGGTCTGTACGCAGCTACCACAGCATCGAAATTCTTGCAAGTGTTGTCCTTCGTAGTCCACGGTTCGTCCAATTGATATACTTGATCGTTCACCTTTCACTCAACAATTGTTCTCTTTTAACAACAATCCTCATCAACTTTTGTGATGTTTACCACATAATTCTTCAGGATATCCGGAGATATCTTTGATCAGGTCGTTTCATTTGCTTCTGCTTGCATCAAGCTTGTCAGTTCTTGGAAAACTGAATAATCCATTTCATTGTCCCGGATGGCAGGCTATTTTTCAATTTTGAATATTATAGTACCTTTAGTTTAGTACGGTTTTCCAAATCTAGTTTCAATTATTTTTATAAAACCATTAAATGTTTCAGGGCACATCAACATTCCAAAAACAGCGTTTATTGACTCTACTCTCAAGCATTTTTTTTATAATTTTACCAAGAGAGCATTCCCACAACGAAAAAAAATTCGAAATCGGTATATGAATGTCGTACAATCCTCAGGTTTTCCGTCAAAAATTGGGAATCTCTTTCAATAGTATTTTTTAATCTTTTCAGATATTTCATTCCTGTGTCTAGCATCGATATTTTGAAGGCATTTGTCATGGCAATACAAAAATTAGTTCAAATAGAATAATTATCTTATGTTGATTATTGTTCAATGATTCAATGTTTCGATTTTTGTTGTATACTCCACCCATTCTGCAACAAAAGATTTAGCGAGTTTCTATTTTCACAACACGTCCGGAAATGCTTATCCAAACAAAATGAAATCTAGTACTTAGCTAAGGTCAAGGTTCTAACTAAATGATATGGGTGATTCCTGAGATGAATTGTTTTTTTTTAAACAAAACATAATAAGAATGATCTTCATCAACCAGGAATCGAACTCAAGTCAGTTGCATGATAGCCAAATAATCTGCCAATAAACTATCGATGCGTGATGGTGTATGCTTATTTTACACATCAGTAAATATTGGAGGGATATATGGAAAACTTGAAAAATTATGGAAAAGTACCGACGTGAGACCAGGCGCTCGTTCAAATTCGTTGTCGAAGCGATACCGATACTATCCCTATTAAATTCTACATTATTTTGCGAGTCAGTATTCTTCAACGTGTACCAAAGATTGGAACTGATCGCTTCAGTATTTCTTTAGATATTGAGAAATAATATCAAAATTTCTAATTGAAGAAGAAATTTCAACAATTTTTTTTCCAATATCTTCGAAAATAACTGAAAAACCGTTGTTGAATATTAACTCGAAGGTCTGTGCCTGATCTTATTGTGACCTGATCCTTCGAAAAACCTGGATATTTCAACAAAATTCAGGAACATTTTCGACATATTATTAATTTCTTAACGAAGATTAGATTTGTAACTTTAGTATTCCGTAACTTTTATTGAAGTCTCAAACTGTTCGCATCAGTACTCGATGAGGAGATTTTGAAGAACTAACCTCAAAATTTCAAATGGGCACAGCTCCGGAACCTATTTACGAACTCAACCTAAATATTTGGACCCCAAACTTTATCTGACAATTTCACAAGGTCCTTTCCTTCAAAAGTTAGGAAGGCCAGAATTGAATGACAACGGATTCCTCTTTAGGGAGCCCAACCGAATCGTTTAAGACCATTCTCGGCCCAAAATTCGAAATCTACATTGTGACGAAACGATAACGCGATGTGCCTCTTAACAGGCGGGTGAGAACCCAAATATTAATTAATGAATAGAATGTTTTGAGATATTCATAAGAATCACAGCAAAAAAAATCAGTTGTACCTATATCCTCTGTGATAATCGAATTAGCAGAAAGAAGAATTAGAAACGTTAAAAGGCGGAAACTCGCAATTTTGCACCTCTAAAAAACTCATACCCATCGCTACGAAGATACTAATAAGTTATAAACTTACTTGAATGCCTCATGTTGGCAAAAATTGGTTTTAACCAATCTCTTCATGCTGTAATACTTCAAATCAAGGGCATCTGGATGGTTTCGAACAAATGGTTTATCAATGAAAACAACTTTTCTATCGCATTCTTCTCTTCCTGCAAATATTAATTTCGTCACATTATTGAGACATTTCATGTGAAAATACTGACCTTTCTGGACTTTAATCACTTTTATCACTACTGGAATAGTCCATTTTTCCTTCAAATCAGTGTTGTCTAATAATCTCTTCAACCCACTAGATGATATTACGACATGAAAGTCATTACTTTTTAGGAGTTCCCTGATATTTTCATCTTTACTAACTAAAATATATTTACAGTAAGAATTATGGGCATATGAGAAAACAGGAAAGAACAAATTCTCCAATATTCAGAGTTAGGATAATTTCAATGAGATGCTAACTAATTTCAAGGATAATAAAAAATAATACTGATTATTTCAATAACGTACTTTACAATATGACAAGTTTATTAGGAATACAATGAACTCGCAAGCCTGAAATTTCTAACTGAAATATAAAGATTCCTAGGTAAACCGCAACAGGAATGAACAGAAATAATGAGAATAAACAGACAGAAGTACATGAGAATCCTTCAATATTTTGTTATAATATAAAATAGAACAACATCCAACTCCATGACTTGTTCAGATAACATTATCACAGATGTTGAAGGGAGTGCTTTCATTTTAGAGGGGCATTTGTCCATTCCGGAAAAATGTTCACCCTTGTTGATGAATCTCAAGTTAATAAACCCATTATGGAAAATAAGATCTTTAGTGAAAGCAATCATAAAATATTCGAGAAACTTCTTTTAGATATAGATTAGTCTGAACTATACAATATTTCTGATAAGAATGTCGATGAAATGTTGGATTTCTTCTTTGAGAAGTTCATTGATGGTTTTCGTATGGCGTTTAGCTGAATTCTGCGAATCTTTCCGTAATCAGAAGAAATACATTAAGTAAAAAAACTTCATCTTTGAAGGAACAACTCGATGTACTATTGGTTATGTCTAAATATGAACCTGACTGTTAAAAAACATAAAATGGTCAAGCGTGCTTAAGATTCATTCAAGTCCAAAACAGCAAGGAAAGTAGTCAAGGAGGTTACAAACAAAAATAAAAGATCAGTGGATGGAACATGTGCTGACAAAAATTTAAGTGAAGCTCAAATGGCGAATAAGTTCAATAATGTTTTCATTAAAATGTCGAATATTTTACCAGATCATTTTGACACCGATCAAACCGCTAATATCCGCGAAGTACTTCGAATCATAAATTCATTTTGTTTATTTGAAGTCCTAGTTAAAGATTATATGTACCTACAGTTAAGGGTATTAATGACAAGAGAACCTGCGGATATGAATACTTGCCGAATTTGAAGCGAATTAGTTGAACGGTTCAGAAATTATAGCTAATCAAATGTTCTGGTAAAGTCAATAAATCTCAATATTCGTAAGCGATTAATTATTTCCGATTGACTAAAAATGAACGGTTGTGGTTACGTTCACGTGAAAAGAAGTAGAAAAATCTACGCAGAATCAGATGATAGTTACGACAAATTGATATTCCATGCGCAGAGTGTTTTATTAGATCTGGAACTAGAAATCTAAATTTCTTAGTCCTGCTCTGTACCATTCCGGTATGGTTTATAGGAACAGTTCGATGGCCCGAGATGACAATACCTGCCAAACCTGAAGCAAATAAGCCGAATGGTTGAGTTGTCGCAATCTAAAGGTTTTGCCAAAATCAATAAATCATCCTGTATCTCAGAAATGAATGGCCTTAGCCCATATTTAATTGTTGTTTTCTGGATTTCCAAGATACCATCTATTCACCATCAAACTATTTACATTTACTCTCGGACCACCCTGTATATTTTACACATTAGAATTTAGAGTCGAGTCTCTTCACAGAATCTATCATGAATCTGCATTTACCCTTTATTGGCCCCTAGAAGGATGGCATAGCCTGACTGTTGTAATTATTAATGCTGCTACATATTTTCTATTTAAATGAATGAGGTAGGTACAAAGTACTAGAACCAACTTAACAGGCTAAACAACTCAAACAAAGACTGGATTCCGGACCACCAATTTGGATTTCGTAAAAATCATTGAATCATTCAACAATGTCACCGCAGGGCAAACATCATGAACAAGTCGCTAGAAATAAGCAATACTGCACAGCAGCGTAAGGTGAAGTGCATAATCCCTAGATACTTCAACTTACCGAAATCTTACATAAAATATAGGCAGTTTGTGGTAAAAGTGGAAGAAGAAACCTCCAGACCATTCCCAATTCAGTCAGGAGTACCGCAAGGTAGTATCCTGGGTCCTTTTCTATATCTGCTGTATACACCTGACGTACAAACGAATCCAAATACAACAATTGGAACTTTTGCAGACGACAAAGCTATTGCCGCACATGAAAACCGAATCGAAGCCTCAGCAAAACAACAGGAACACTTAGATCAAATAGAAGAATGGCTGTCGAAATGGAAGATCAAAGTGAACGGAAACAAGTCAACACACATAACATTCACCCTAAGAACAGAAATCCATTTTGATAATAAACTCAATTGGAGGCAGCAAATTGACAAGGAAATTACATCTTACAACTGAAAATAAAGTAATTATTTACAAACCAGTCATAAAACCAATCTGGACTTATGGTATCGAACTATGGGGATGCGGAAGCAAATCAAACACTGCAATAGTACAAAAAGCAGAATCAAAAATACTAAGAACAATTTTAAATGCACCATGGTATGTTTCTGTCTAACTACCCAATACATAGACCTCAAAATTTCCTTTGTAAATGAGCTAATTGAAGAAAACATCAATAGACACCTCAACAAGCTAGAAAAACACCAAAATTCTCTACTACATCCACTCACACAACCTACAAACAACAGAAGACTAAAAAGATGTTGGCCAACTGACTTAAGGAAGAACTAAGGAATCGTCACTGGACGTTTTCCTACCAAGTCATTAGAGTGCATTAGTTTATATTATGTACTAGTTATCACATTGGCTTATATATTATGTAAATCTGATTGTCAATAAAATGTTATAATAAAAAAAAAGAAATTAATGAGATTCATAAGGGAAAATGATCTATTGGACAACTTTTGTGGTTCTTTGTGTCGTTTATTAGAGATTGGATCTCACCTATAGCCTGAAAATAACTAACTGCCAATTGTTTCTGATGATTCTTTTCCTCCTGCAAGAGAATCGCACCGAATTGCTAATTGTTGTTTTACTCATTCTATCCTGACCTTCCCATCACTCTTCTTTTTACGCGCTTGTTCTAGGAAACAGCGCGTTATCATTTCGTCACGATGTCTGTAATTTTTTATTCCCTGAATAAAAAAGTATTTTGGGTTGCAAACACAACGTAGTGCCCTATTCAGTGAGAGCGATCACAGCATATTGACCACGGTTGGGTTTTAAATCAAGGTTTAAGTGGTTTGAAACAAGGGAGACATAGTACATTACATTTTTCTGATGGTACAAATACGTAAACTTGAGGACTTGTTGTCAGTTCTTTGGAATTGAGTCAAGAATTGTAATAAACGAATTTTCGAAAAAAAATCAAAATTGAACATAAGTATTTCATCACTTACCAGTAAGTTTAGAATTGAATCTTATTGGTTGGATTGAGGGTAAAGTCTGATCACTCAGCCTACATTCAAATTTCAATGTTGGGTGTGAAAATCTGGCCAAAGTTCCCTAAAAGTTCATTATTATAGATACAATTCTATTGATAATATACCAATGACTTACCAATTCCAACAAATTTTGTACATGATTGACTTCAACTGTGACCGTGTCATCTTCTATATAATTCATATTTATTAAATTTTCCTCTTTGAAATATCGATTATATTCCAAATATCTTTTAGCTTTCTTCAGATACGACGCTGAGGCATAATTATCAAGATTTTTTCTGAATGCTGCTATCATACTTCTATCTTTCTCCCAGGAATTCTTAACAAAATCAGTATACATTTTATGTTCTTCAACAATTTTAGGACCTAAGGTTTTGTATGCTTCTAAAATATAATTTTCAGTTTGTTTCAACTGATATGAGGGTTTATTTAGAAGTAATAATTTCATAGCAAAAAGACATTGTTCTTGCTGTTGCCGGCTCAATAAAGATTTTCTTGGAAATTTTGGTGAATATTTTTCCCCCGGTGTGAAATCTACTTTGTTATTCAACAACTTAATTTTTTGGGGTTGGGATAAACGTTTCTTCAAGTTTTGGTAAACATATGAATGTAATAGAAACTCATCAGAGACGAAAGAACAAACTTGTCTTTCCAAATAGGATTTATCCGAGATTGAATCCCTAAAAGAGATGTAAACCATTAGATATCTTTTACAATCCATAACATATATAGGGTTTTAATTAAGTAAGTAGACAATCTTTGCTTATGACAAGGAAATAATAGTCATAGTATTATCCTAAGATATTGCCAATTTCATAATATTATTGCTATGAAATACAGATGTTTAATTGTTCTTAGGCTTGAGCATACGCCTATATAATTATGATTAAGATGCATAAATTGGCACTAAGCTCTAATTTATGCGTCATAGACTTTATAAGCATAGTCTTAGCATAAAGCTATTGAACTTGTGTTCAATGGGAGCATTTATGCATCTTAGTCATGAGCATAAGAAAAAAGTACCACCTAATGACTATGCACAGAACCTCTTGTTCATAATTTGCAATATCAGTTGGGTTTAAATTACCAATTATGAGAATTTTGAAGATGTTTTTGATCAATTATTCAAGCCATCGTGTCAATAATAATGTGTAGAAATCAACAAAGTTGGCCTTCGATTGTTTCATGAAGGTGACAAATTCCTTTTAATAATTTCTCATAGGAAATCTCAGATAGGACGCTATCTTTTTCTAGGGATCATAAAAAACAATAATTCTAATTGAATTATGAAAATTTCCTGTTCAGAACTCTGAACACCACTCAATATCAATCTTAACGGAATCAAAACCCATCGAAAAAATTCGATGCCTTCCCCGGAATGAATATCGATACAAAACTGGAATGGACACAAAGATTATTTATCACGTAAACTTACATCTTTAATTGGAGCATTGAGAAGATTAAGTCCCTATCTTAGTAAAAAGTCTGTTTATTACTCCAATGTCCATTCTGTGCTTTCATACTTGTGTAGCATATGGTCGTACACATAAGC
The DNA here is from genome assembly GCA_958510865.1 of Myrrha octodecimguttata. Taxonomy (NCBI): domain Eukaryota; kingdom Metazoa; phylum Arthropoda; class Insecta; order Coleoptera; family Coccinellidae; genus Myrrha; species Myrrha octodecimguttata. The sequence continues at coordinate 8,793,977 of OY294060.1, read as the reverse complement.
CGACAATTCACTGAGAATACAAAGAATGCAGAGTCGAACTTTGAAGGGTATATACAACTCACTACATGACACCCCAAAAACCGAGTTATATGATTACCCCGAAGATACCTAACATGAAGATCCTAAGTCGTGGAGCAGTGAAATCGAATGTACACGATTCGGCATGGCCTGCTCAAATTCAAGGCTGATACGACGAAAAGACAATCAATTAATATTTACAAGACCAGACAACCTAACAACTACCATCTTGATTACATTAGGACACTTAGGGGCAAAAATTCAACGTTCCACCAGGCTGCGACGGAATACAACCTACCAGAAAAAATAAAACGGAAACAATCTTTCAAATTATTCAATAGATCAGTTGAAACTTGAACTATTACCCAATAAGCATTAAAAAAATTATTGAAGTACAGTTTTCAAAATTAGGGTACCGTTCATTTAAAATTCATTCACACAGCAACGTTTCGATAAAACTTCTTCATTTCTTCAGGCCGAAATTGCAACAATGGTATGAACAATATATACATCTAAATATTTGAACAATCAAGTTACCAGCAGAGTTACAAGATAATAAATAATGGGGGTTTTTCCTCTGAACGAAAATGCAGTAATTTTCATGAAAAACCTTTAGAACATCACATTTCAAACATATAATTTCAATATTATATTTTAAAAAAAATGTTCAATCACCTAAAACTGAAAAATAAAAATGGAGATTTGCATTTTAAGGGATTTGTCTTGAGTGCACGATATGGCAACGTCGAATTCAGCTTCGGTCATGCCTGGCAAATCCCAAACCCCAATTTTGAAATCTGACTTTGAATACTTTCTGAAGGTAATTTGGGAAAATGATGAATCAAACCCATAATAATTTTGTTCAAATTTGCATTTACAGTAATAACCCAAATTCAGGAAAAACCCCCATTCAAACTAAAAAGAGAAACTGTGACAAACAACAATGATAAAAAATTTATCCTAAAGAAAAATGCACCAACTCACACTTCCGATAGTAAATTAAAAATCATTTGAAAAATTCAAACTCGTGAAACCATCCAAAAAATGTAAGATTCCTCTCAGGCTCTCAAATTATCTTGACGTACAGGTTGGTATGGGTTCAATAATTCGAAAAAAAATAACAGGAATACCTGTTAAGCGGTCGGAATGTGCGTATTCTAGAAAAAAACGCTGCAAATTTTACACAAGGGTTTATTATTTTCTCAGTTAAATAACCCAATATACCATTGATATCTTAAAAAACTTATATATTATGCATAAATCATTGGTTTCTCACAACACAGAAACCAATTCCATGAAATAATTCATGCGAACATAGAAATCTCAATAAATACACCAGTATAATTGAATAACATTTCCACATGCAGAACGCTAACTGAGTAGCAAAATTTAAAATAATATTTTGAATGAGAAGAGAAGTTCCACAGTCGTTTCACCTCTAACTATTTTCCACAATTATTAAATTTCGTGTCGGTATTCTACAACTGAAAATGAAGTTCAAATCAGATAGGGTTTGCCCTTTTTGAGATATTAGGGAAATAACCTCAATATTCAAAATGGTCACGAAATTTTTTGCCAATATCTGCACAAATGAATATCGGTCAAAACTGAAATTTGAAACACTGTTTCTAAATGTTGACTCTGAAACCTGTACCAAATTTCATTGAACTTTGATGAATATGTATTCGAAAAAAAAATGTTTGAAAAAATTCGATTTTTCCACTATACAATTCTCAAGAAATTTTGCATTAGATCGAGTGTCTATATTCCACAATTAGTCATGATGTTTCAATCCGAACGCGTTCGTTTTTCTTTACACTGAGGAAATAAACTCAATCTTTCAAACTAACACCAATACGTAAAACAAAATTCAAGACTTTTCGCTAATATCAAATGTGTAGATGTGATTTCTACTAGGATTCAACTTTGTTCTAAAAAATATTAATGAAATGAAAAGAAACTCAACCTTCCTGTGCAATTGATCTGAAAAATTTTTTTTCCACAGCAGATATCCGATTCACTTGATTCACAAAGTATTTACCACACAAACTGAAAAACTAAAATTTTTCTATATTATTTCTGTAACAATTAAATATATCGTTAACCTCATCAGGTTGAATTCGAAAGAATAATTCTATCTAATTTATAATCTACAAATTTCGTTCGTTGTTATCGTTGTCAAATACACTCAACCAAGAGGATGTCAAATCCAAAAGTCTGTTTGATGTAAAGACGTGAAATTCAAACAAGTAGTTTGCCGACAACCAGATGCGGTATATTTTTGTCTACGCTATATCGCTTGTCTTAGGTCTAGACCCGGCACAGTCCCCATTCACAACAGGTAGACAGATGATCGGCTCCTAACTTCATTCTAAGGCTCCAACCCTCAGTATTAGATTCTCGACAATCGACAATTGATGAGATTTGCGGTTTGTTATTGATTTTTTTGCATATTATATCCTCCAATTTGATTTATCATATAAATGCTCATTATTTTTTATATTCACGCTTATTTCAAACTATCAGTACGAAAGATTTTGGATTTCGATTGAAACCAGTAACGGATATCCACATGTTGAGGATAATCGTACTACGCAAATCGAAATTGATGGAAACCTCCGATCAACCGAATTTTTTGGAAATCTGCATTATTTTAAATTACGCTACTTAATTCGCGTTCTGCATGCAAAAGTGTTATTCAGTTATAAAAGAGTATTTATTGAGATTCCAATGTTTCAAATGAATTTTTTCATGGAATTGGTTTTTGTGTTCTGAAAAACCAATGATTTATGAATAAAATAAAAGTTTTATTCAAGATATGAATGAGCTTCATGAAGAAATTTAATCTTAAATCCCGTAATCCGCAAGGTGATTTCTATAAATAATAATTTTACCCGATTTTCAGTAGTCATGTTTAAGATATTGGAAGAGAAAACCCAAAAATATTTAATCTGAACTACTTACGATTATGAAATTGTCAAGAACACCGATGGGGCATTTGCAAATTGTGTTTATGAAATAATAACGCATCCATTAAAAATTTCTCGATATGTGTTGAAAATTTGGTAATCAATATTTTCATCTACTTTTAGATGTATGTCTGGATGAAAAGTAAACCGATTATTTCAGTGAATTCCAATCTTAGAACCGAATGCGATGATGTCATTTTCGACATTATTGGAAATTTGAAGCGTTTTTCTTTATAACTCAGGAACCACTAGTCGGAAATGATCCGGATGAAACTTTTTTGGTTTAGTTTTGCAACAGTAATCAACGTTCAGAGTTTCATGAAAATTCGGTGGTAAGTTTTCGAGAAAAAATTTTTCAAATTTTATCAAATAATAAACCAAAAACAGTTACTTCATTTCAATTATCAAATTCAAATACGAGATGTTGAGTGAACCAATGTCATACCTTGAATTAACAGACTTGGGATGTTTTATAATGAACAACATCTCCCTGAAAATACGTTAGAACCAATTCGTCTACTTGGTCAGAATGTTTGCATTGTCGAAATCAAAATGATATCCCTCATTCCTAGCGTGTTGAGAGAGGGGTGTTGCCTCAGATTGTTTTTGACAGTCTGATATGAAAACGCTATAGTGGCTTTTCTCTTCATCATCCCAATTAATATCTGGCTCAATTTAGGAATGTAGATTAATTTATAATACCTGAAACTCTCATATTCGGAAACATTTTCAGTCGCTGATACAAGAGTTGAGTGTTTGAAACCACAAAAAATTGTATTAACTGAAGTTTAAAATGTTTGAATGAAATGATGCATCAGACAAATTGAGAATTCTGTGTTCAATTACCCCTGATAATGGTGATTTGTTGAGATGTTGAATCCTATTAGAATTAGAATGTAATGTTGGGTGGGTAAATCGGAGATCCACTTGTTCGTAAAAGTTTTTGTTTTTGGAAGACGTGTCGGATCGCGATCTGGAAGAAATTTCGTTGCAACCAGAACTTCCGAGTCGAAAAGTGTACAAATGTTGCTCGAAGCCAAACAAGACTTGTGTGTGCAGAAGTTTTTTAACAGTTTACCAAGACCGTGGCTCTGAAAGACTTAAAAATGCGAACTATGTGAATGACGGTATCATCGGGTGCTGCATTGCTCAAATCCCTTTCAGATCGTCAGGAAACAATCAAGAAATTCCGAACAGCCTAAATAAGATGAAAGCTGAAAATGACCAACTAAAAATGGATATCGCATATTTAGAACTACTCTAGGAAGAAATGAGATGAAAATAATTTACTGGTAAACAATTCATTGATGGAGAACTTGGATGAATGCAATAAGAACTAAAACAAAAATGCCGATAAAAACAGATGACAACAAACGGTGAAAATAATACTCAGGATTCATCCTCAAAAGTCAGATCCTGCGCAACAACGTTATCAACAAGTGAAAATGACAGTCGAAACGAAAACAGAAATGTGGCGCTGATGAACCACTCACAAGCAGTACGCGAAAACTACTTGTTTGACATACCAAGACAACCGGCAATCACAAAAGCCAGTAAACAAACGCCAAATCAAATCAAATTCAAAACTACAAATGAAAACACAAAACCACTATCAAACGAAGCAAACCAAGACAACGAAGGCACATTCAAGAAGGTAACTAATCGACGAAAAAGGTCAACATAAATCAACAAGCAACCAAGGAAAAATTTTGGAACTGCTAAATTAAGCGAAAATTACAGAAGTACCGTCTTCGCCTGAGTAGATAAAGGAGTATGTATGAACCTATACCGTATTAAAAACCATGTGAAGGCAAAAGCCATAAGAGAATATAGCCTAAAACAGAAAGACTTCCATATTTGTAAGGTCAATGGACATGAACTAGAAAGAGGTCCAAGTTGCAACGGAAGATGCAACAGCACCACTAGATAAAATGAAAAGGCACCCTACCCTATATGATGGGTCCTTTTGGCCAGAAGGAGTGGGACTCAGAAGATTTGACCTGAAAAGACATGATGAATTCTTGAGAATGAATGTTTGGTAGAAAACACACAAAGAAACAACAGCTACCCGAATAAAAACTTCTCCATCTTACACCAAAATGTCCAGTCCATATCTAATGCAATAAACAGAATACAGATACAATAGCAAATTCAGTAGATCTTAATGCACTTTGTATAATTGAACATTGGATAGACAGACGACAACTGAGCAATCACAGTATTCAAGGCTCCATACTTGCAAGTTCATTCTTCAGATCCCTAAAAAACACGGAGGTAGTTCAAACTTCTTAAGACAAGCATATCATATCAAGAAGGACATAGCGACGATGTCAATAGAAAAAGTTACGGAAATATCATCGGTTGAGATACAGACCAACTCAGAAAACATAATACTACTATCCATCTAGGTGAAACTAGACTATTCCTCAAGAAAATAGAAGAAGTACTTCATATGGTATCCTTGAGTTTCTTGAGCTCCTAGACTCTATGGCATGATTCCAACAATAAAAGTACCTAAAAGAACCACATCTACCAGAAGGACATGTACGGCGACATAGTATCAAACCATAAAAATTATACAGAAAAAACAATACAAGCACACGTCTCAGATAATGATACAGCTCAATTTTCGACAATAAAACAACACATAAAATTATGACAGCGAATTTCATGCGGGAACTGAAAGAAAAATTGGAACGAGTAGATTAGGAAATCTTGATGGATATACCAGAGAATGAGATAGATCGACAACCATTTTGAATATTTTTGAAACTAAGATGGACTTCTCATGTCCCATGAAGAAATCGTAAGTGAGGACTGGCAGACAATCAAAGCCCAAGTGTGAGAAACTAAGGAACTGTAAATCAATCTACATACCCCAGGGTTGCCAGCACTTCAGCGGGTCGAAAATAGCGAAAAGTGACCTAAAAAAATGACATAATGGCAACTTTTTCGCCTCGCCACATTTCTTCGACCAATCGAGGAGTTTTCAATTATTTACACCATTTCAGAGCTCATTAGCAGTATTTCCATGAGGAATTTATAGGATTAGGATTAAATGGTCAAGACAAGCATGGCAACAAAAAAAAATCGTATAATTAAAATACTGGAGAAGCACTAACGCGTAATCGTGCTTTTATACGCTTGCTCCAAATCGAAAGAATCTGACAGCCGATCTTGAAATCAATCACCTTCAAAAGAACCCACTTGTATACATAAGGTAAATATACTTGTTCTATGCTTGTATATAAACTTGATATTTGTGAAGCAGCTTCTGGGCTTATTTACGACAGTCGAATTCGTGAATGGGAAAAATTCGCCAATGATTCCTTTGACATATCCATTCGATTTTTTTTTTCAATTTTTTCAAATATACAGATCCCCCATCGAATTGGAATCTGATACTTGGTTGAAAAATGATGGCGTGAAGGTCCATGCAACGGATTCATACGACGGATTTGTCCTCCGTCAAATTTTGCATGTACCTCAAATTCTATATTTCAGGACCAAATTTCATCTGGAAAAAAATATGTCAAATTTTAAAGTTTTTTCCTAGGTATCTTTGTTATTTCCAAAATAACTCGAAAAATACCAATCCAATCATGATAAAGCCTGGCAGCTTGTTGTAAAATACTGATGCAAAACTTTGTGCAAAATTTCGTGATGATCGCATAATTAGAACGATTGAAAAAAAAATCGAAATTTTTCTTGAAAACATATTATTTCGAAAACTATTAATCAGATTTCGGAAATAAATTGTCACTGGCCTTGAACTCCATATAAATCAACATAATACGAAATTTCAGTTAGTTCCGATTTTATAATAATTTTCAGCAATATTGGGAAAAATAGGGCATATTCCAAATTTTTTTCACGGTATCGTTTTTTATTCCGAAATAATTCAAAAACTATTGATTAAATCATACTGACACTCGGTCACTAATTAAAAAAATTGCTGATGCACACGTCTGTGCGAAATTTCGTGATGACCGAGTTATCAGATTAATCAAAAAAAATCCGGAATTATTATTTGGAATTTTTTCATTGGGACATTTGTTCAGATGTCGAATGAATTTTGCCTAAAGGTTGAATTCAATATTTGGAAACAGTGTACGAAATTAAACTTTTATCCGATTAGCATTCCTGCAGGTATCAGGAAAAAATATGTCATACTTCGTTGTTTTTTTCCTTAGTTATCGTTCTTAATTTCGGAATATATCAAAAAATACTGATTTGATCATGTTGAAACTTGATAACCAGTTGAAGAATGCTGATGCGCAACTATGTGCTGAATTTCGTGATGATCGTATCATTAAATTTCTTTGCAAAAGTTGCCTTCCTTTCGTATTGACCTGGCCAATCGAGTAGTAGACTTCAATTCGATCCAATCTGTATTTTCGGAAATATTGAAGAATAAACTTTCGAATCGGCCTGTCGGGAACACAATGAGTTCTGGAAGAAGCGGCTGAGAAACACGATAGAGTAGGTTTGGACCTCAACTACGAATTCGGGAACGGGTTAAATATCTACCCAACGATTCCCCCAGATATACCCATTCAAAAGTTTAACCAGGATATTTCCAAAAATACAGATTGGATCGAATTGAAATTTAGTATTTGATTAAGAAATAATAGCTAGAATGTTCATTTAGAGTTTCATTTGAACCATATGAAATGAAGGTCGCCAACTCTTTCCATCAGAAGTAAAGTGTGTTCGGCGGGGTCAATACATGAAGAAATTACGGCTTTGGGCGCCTTGGCAATGAATTTGAATAAAGATTATTTGAAAATTATTAAAAATACATTCAAATTCTGGTTCTCAATTTATTTCACAAATGTTTGCTTGGAAAATTCCTGATGGCTCAGTCAGTAATCGAGTCAGGGTGGAAATCTGGCCCTTATTACAACCGGCCACCCAAGTTGACCACTACTGAGCTCTGAAATAGTGACCTATAGTGACCAATTTTCGTGAATAGTGAAAAAAGTGAGACGATTTTAAAATAGTGAAAAAAAGTGACAATAGTGACTCGCTGGCAAGCCTGACATACCCACAAAACGTACAACCCAACATTTCAAGAACTATACAAAGAAGCAGAAGGCTATGATCGTATTAAGTGGAGGTCAAAACATACGCGTTCAAGACCACGATGGCGTTCAGGAAAACGATGGCGATCAGATAATAACATTGAACTAGTGGAGCAAAACACACTGTTCGCGACCTGTCTGTGACTTGGCAGCGTTCAGGCGCAGTATTGAGCTATCGCAACACGTTAGAGGAAAAAATTACAATTGATATGTAATTAAACACTGTGACAAAAGTTCACGATCTGATCGCGTATATATATTTCGGACAAAACGCGATCGCTATCGAGGACGACGCCATCGCGATCGCGTATATGTGGCCTTCAGTTTATTCACGACCAAAAATGCCAGAACTATAGAAAAAAATATATTTGGACCAGACAACAAAACCACGGCCCTATGGAACACAATTGAAAAAATTGAAAGGAGCATGTACCAGGATTCAACAGGAAATCTGAACGAAATGGAAAATTTGTTCAAGACCTACTTTTTTTCATAACAACCAATAAAATCAACTGCAAACAAACTAAATTCAGATCCACACCGTAAAATCCCAGGCGCTACATCTAACTTCAGGCTTTGATCAATGTCTGAAGTAGAAACCACCAAAATAATGAGTAGGTATATTGAAGAACGAAAATAGCTGCGGAAGTGACGGTATCCCAATGAAACTAGCGAAAGAGTGTGCAAAACAGATTGCAGGTCCTCTCACATATTCACACATTCATGAAACATGGCATTTTCCCAGAGATATTTAAGCCAGCATTGATTAAACTGATATACAAAAAAAGCTGGAAAAGCACTGACGTGAAGTTAGCAACTTTTGCGCGCATGTTCCCTTCTCGTGTTATCATTTGAACATGCGCGCGAAAGCTGCTGACTTCACGTCAGTGCTTTTCCAGTTTTTTTCAGTTATTCCGGAATAAAACAACGATACCGAGCAAAAAAACACGAAATTTGAAATATTTTTTCCAATATCTCCAAAATTTATGATCGTATCGAAGTGAAATTCTGTACACTGATGTAAAATATAGAGCTCGAAGTGTAAGCAGCATATTTTTTCGAATGTGAATTACAGTTTACGAAAAAAATTTTTTTTTTTAATTTTTTTTAAATATATTAACAATATGATTTCAACGAAATTCTGCGAAAAGTTGCGAGTTATTATACTCCAACTAACTGCCAAGTTTTAATTCAATCGTTTCAGTAGTTTTTGAATTATCACAGAAATTGACTCGAAATTGCGAACGGCTTTAACTCCGAAACATAACTTAACCGTCGCATTTTGAAACGCAACTTACCATAAAAGTTTCAAGTCTATAGGATCCTCCGTACGCCCGTAATCGTGCAAACGGCGGACGAATCGATTTTGACAGTGGATTCGTCATCAGTGACTCCAACCTAGTTGTTTGCGACCATTTCCTGCTCAATCATCGAAAATTACAGACATTTGGACAAAACGATAGCATGCTGTTCCCCTATAAAATGCGTGCAAAAAGGTGAAATGAATAAACCAGAGAAGTATGAATCAATAAGTCACCTTCCAACGTTATCGAAAATATTGGAATCAGCCATCTGTATGCAACTAACTTCATACCTAAAAGAATAGGACATATTAAGGCCTTTTCTGTTTGCAAATACTGCAATACTGCCAAGAAAAAGATATTGCTTTCAGAACAAGATGATAAATATTGGTATTCTGATCATCGATTCCTAGCAAAATGGTCATTTTAACAAGAATCTTGCTGTCAATATAGCTGTCTTAGCAACCTCAAAATAGTACTTGCTATATTTGATAACTAGATAAGTTAGAAAGGGAATATTGCACAGATCTGTTTGTTTCAGTATTATTTCTTCCAAGAATTCGAAAATACTGGAAATAGGGAAGTATGAGTCAATGGAAATGTGTTCAGGGTTCTCTAGAATGATTAGTTTTGAGGAAAATTCTTATACTGAAATACTGGCATAGTAGACAACACCTGAGCTCATTATTCTAATCATCCCAAAAACAGAAATCCCTCCGAGTTGCCAATATAATTTCGAAATATTAACGCCTGAAAAAAATTGCTGCATTTGATTTCTGGTAACCAATATTCTATTGGTATCCGGAAAATTGGTCAGTTTGACTTCAATTGGTTTTTTGTTTTGTAACATTTTTGTCGATGTTCACATGAATAACGAAAACCGTAGATAGAGGTTATATGTATGCGAAATCATAGAAAACTAACGAAATGTTATGAAATGGGATTATTTTCTTCTACTCTGAAGTTACAAAATACAGTGTTGTCAGCTCTAAAATCACCGATTGTGGAAGTCCGTGATAGCAATATTGCTATGACAAAATTCATAACAAACATTGCTTTAACACTCGAAACAGAATACGTAATATCATGGTCATATTGCTGTCTTTTCCAATTTATAGCAGGATTTACAGCAATACGCAAACAGAATCGACTTGATTGATGTCATCTCAACATGGGTAAGTGAAATTCAACACAGACCGCAGTGTTCCAGTTTATAACAGAGGTTTTGAGTGCTCTGTAGTACTCCCAGATTAGGATCACAATAGTGCTGGACTTATCAAGGGCATTCGATAGCCTATCCCACGATCTCATCCTCGACAAACGTCAGTCATATGGTATAAAGGGAATAGAACTGAACTGGTTTAAGTCTTACCTTACAAACCGCAAACAAAGAATCATTGTCCAGAATACCTAATGATACATTCAGGCAGATTCTGTTTGAGTATTGCTATGAACCTTGCTATTCTAGTCATATTGCTATCTTTCTAATTTATAGCAATATGGCCACGATGTCACGTATTGTGTTTCGACTGTTATAGCAATGTTTGTTATGAATTTTGTCATAACAATATTGCTATCGTGGACTTCCATTTGATTTTGATTCCAGAACTGACAACACTGTATTTTGTGACTTTAGAGGTACAAGGAAGTGAGTTTTCTTATGATTTCGCATACATAACCTCTATCAACGCTACGGCTTTCATTGTTCATGTAAACATCGACATGAAAAATGTCAGGAAACGAAACGAGACAAATTGACCAATAACCTTAGACAAAGGTCTAAACCAATAACCAACTTCCTGGATACCAACAGAATATTGGTTACCAGGAATCAAATGCAGCAATTTTATTCAGGCATTAATAATTTGAACTTCGATAAACTTTTTCGTTGACACCTCAAAGGGATTGCTGTTGTTGGGATTATAAAAATAATCATCTCAGCTGTTGTCTATTATGCCTGTATTTTAGTCTAAGAATTTTCCTTGAAATTTAATAATATTCTAGAGAACCTTGAACACATTTCCATCAGCATATACTTTTTACGCGCTTGTTTTGGGGAACAAGCGCGTTGTCATTTCGTCACGTTGTCTGTAAATTTCGAATTTTGAACCGAAATTGGTCTAAAACGACTAGGTTGGACTCACTGATAAAGAATCCGTGGTCAAAATTGATTATATCCGTCCGTCCGACCGTGTGCGCTGTAACTTTCGAAAGGAAGGACCTAGAGTCTTGAAATGTTCAGATTAGGTTAAGATCCTGAATATCTCGGTTAAGTTCTTTAATGGGCCAAAACTGCCGAATGGTTTTTGTGCTACAGCCATTTGAAATTTTGATTTTTCAATAACTCCAAAAATATTTATCTGATTGAAATTAAACTTGGTTGGAATATGAGCAGTGTCAATAAGAAGAATTCTCCATGGAAAAATTCGAAAAAAAAATTTTTTTTTTATTTTTCTGAAAATTTTTATATTTCATTGAAATTTCCGAGTCACATTTTCGCACAAGCGCGTAAAAGCTGCTGACTTCACGTCAGTGCTTTTCTAGATTTTTTATTCATGTAAACATCGACTTATTCAAAAATTTAACGAAACAGAAAATTCCATTCAGGTCAAATTGATCAATTACCTGGATACTAATAGAAGATTGGTTTCCAGAAATCAAATGCAGCAGTTTTATGCAGGCAGGCGTTAATAATTCGAAATTGGATGAACTTTTCTGTTGGGAATTCAAACGGATGGGTCTTGTTGATATCATTAGAATAATCACCTCAGCTGTTGCTTGCTATGCCGGTATTTTAGTCTAAGAATTTTCCTTATTCCTTAAAATTAAATATTCTAGAGAACCTTGAACAAATTTCTATTAGCACATACTTCCCTATCTTCGATATTCTCGAATTCTTGGGAGAAATAATACTGAAACTAATGGATCTCTGTAAGCTTCCGTTTCTAACCTTTCTTGTTATCAAGCATAGCAATAAGTACTATTTTGAGGTTGCTAAGATAGTAATATTGATAGCAAGATTCTTGTTAAAGTGACAGATCATATGGCTCAAAATCGTTGATCAGAATACCAATAATTCCAATCTTGTTATAATAGCAATATCTTTTTCCTAGCAATTTTGCTATTTGTAAACAGAATCGACCTGATTATCAGATGAAGCACCTACTGAGTTGGGAGTACCACAGGGAAGTATATTGGGCCCCATACTCTTTATCATCTTCCTGAACGATATGTTCACTATAACTGACTCTAAACCATATATAAAAATGATTCTTTTCAGGAAACAACTGACTTAGTAAGAACAACATTAGCTCAGGCAAGTGAATGGTTCAAAGCCAACAACCTACAAATGAATACCGAGAAAACAGAAGCAATCATATTCAAGACAACACATGCAAGCTTTCAGACGTCAACAAATGTCCAAATGACATACTCCATATATATTCAGAAACCCGAACATAACTTGGTTCTTCTCATACATGAATCCCTCAATTGAAACGAACATATCTCAGAACTGCGCACAAATCTGAGTTATATCTGCTACACAATGGAAAACCACAGAAAACATCCAAACTCCACATAATTAATAACAATATACCAAGCGTTCTTTGAGTCAGAAATGAGGTACGGGACCATGATCAACGGAAACTCCAGCCACATATCAGGCCGAGTAACAGGCGTATTGAAGATATAAAAGAGAGCCATTCATGTGATGTTGGGTATGACGAGAATTGAGTCCTGCAGAGGGATATTCCGGAGGAAAGGCCTCCTAACCGCACTTGCAATCCATATCCAGGAATGCCTGATTTTCGTGTTCAAGGAAAAGCATTACTTTGAGGAGAAAACAGTTGACAATATGAAACAAGAACAACCACACTAAAATACCCACGGCACAAGTTAATCCTATCTGAAAAGGGACCAGAATACGATACAAAATCATAATGTATGCACACTTCAACAATTAACGAATTTTCATTAATTCGGGATTAAAAATGGCCAAATCGGGACTCAAGGTCGAAGCGGGAGAAACGCGTCAGATCGCCTCTACATCACTCCTTATTGTACTCTTCACCGATCGATACAGACCGACGCTGTCTATTGGCTTGCTAGAAAGAAACGAACACGAGAAGAGGGAGAGAGTGGATATATCCCCATACGTCACGGAAACCGCGAAGTTTCGACCGTTTAAACAACCGATAAGCGGAGTCAAAGTTGAAAGAACATTTTCTCGTTAAAAATTGAAATTTTTGATGGCAGTTGAAGTTTTTCAGTGGTAATTCGGGTAGAATATTTGATTCCAATGATAAAAAATATTCATGCAAGAGTCCTATTGCAGAATTTTTGAACTATACAATTTCAGTGCAAGTTTCTTTTGACACTATTTCAGGTCAAGTAAATTGATCGTAGAATGTATTTTTCTTCACATGAAATAGAGTATATTATGGAAGATTTACGAAGTTCTCATAAGAATCCCAATTATCCTGTATCAATCGTTTCACTAAATCATGCGGAATCTTAGCGGATAGGGATTTCACATCTACACTTAGAACATAATCATCGGGTATATTATTTATTGTTTTAATCTTGGTGATGAGATTGTATAAATTCTTGATGGAAACCGATCACGAGTCTTTGACTTTACTCTCAACACTGTACCTACACAAGAACTTTATTGCGCGCATGTTCTAGGGGAACAGCGTGCTATCGTTTTGTCCAAATGTCTGTAATTTTGGATGATTGAGCCAAAAATGGTCTCAATCGACTAGGTTGGACTTACTGATGACGAATCCGGTGTCAAAATCGATTCTGTCCGGCCGGCCGGCCGTCCGTAGACACGATAACTGTCGAACGAAGTGAGCTAGCGACTTGAAACTTTCAGGGTAGGTCGCGCATTGGAATGCCGCGGTTAAGTTCGTTGATGGGCCAAATCGATCGAATAGTTTCGGAGTTATAGGCATTTGAAGTTTTGAAGTTATTTATTTTTTATTTCAGAAACTACTTGAGCGATTGGATTCAAACTTGGCAGTTAGGTGAAGTACAACGACGCGCAACTTTGAGCTAAAGTTCGTCAGGATTATATTGTTGGTAATTTTAAAAAAAAATTTTTTTCGAAATTTTTTTCCAAAAAAATTTTTTTTTCGGAAATCATTCATCATATCCAAGAAAAATTTTACTCACGCTTTGACCTTCTAATTTCACAGCAATGTACCAAATTTCAGTTCGATACGATCATAAGTTTTGGAGATATCGGGAAAAAATATATCAAATTTCGAGGTTTTCTTCTCGATATCGTTGATTTTTTCGGTATAACTCGAGAAATACAGATTCAGTCCTGATTAAACTTCACAGCTAGTTTTAAGACGCTGAAAGACAACTTTATGCAAAATTTCGTGATAATCGTGTTATTAGAACAATTTGAAAAAAAAAATGTCTATGATTTTCTCATCATATCATCCTCATTAAATTCTGTATGAAACTTCGAACTGTTATTTTCGATGAAGTACTGGATTTCAATTCGATCTGATCTCTATTTTTGATTGGGTATATCTACGGAATCATTGGGTGGATTTTACCCATTCACGAATTCGGCCTTCGTAATTAAGGTCCAAACCTTCTCTACAAATATCGAGTTTCTAAGTTGTTTCTTTCGGAAGTTATTGTGTTTACGCAGTCGGCCGTTAGGCTGACAACAAATTGATCAAACAAATAGAAAATGTTTCGTTGGTTTCTGAGATGGAAGCGAAGAAACTGAGGAAATATTATTTTATTCCACCAAAATTGTATGGCCTGGTTAAAATACATAGCACAGGAAATCCATTTATACTGGTGGTTTCTTGTTGTAATTCGCCAACTTAAAATACACACTAAAAATGTATGGCCTGGTTAAAATACATGACAAAAAATTCACTTAGACCGGTGGTTTCTTGATGTTCTCCACCAGCTTAAAATATTTCTAAATTCTTGTGTACAGGGTGAGCCAAATTGGACACTTTTGATTGATAAGTCCTATTTGTTTACTAGATCGATGAAAACTGATGTTGGTGGCCAATTTTGATGAGAAATTCATTAGCAAAAACCACAACTCCAAAGCAATAACCGTTTAATAGTTATCAGATGTTTCTTTAAAATGCTCATTTCAGAAATATTGCTGTAACATTTCTTCAGTAGAAAATTTTTCATTTCTGTAAAATCATTCTCGTAGCAACTTCTTACCTAGAATTATGTATTATGTCATCCTGACATAATACATGTCACAAGTTTTTCACTTTATTCCCGATATTTTATTAGATTTCTAGTTCGAAATGAACAATTATGGATCTATGGGAGATGATTCCCCAATAAAGGGGCCTGTAGCGTTCTTCGTTTATCTGAGGATCTGAAAATCATCGCTTGGAGGACTGAACCTGGTCGAAAGACCCTCTCGGTCATGAGCAAATGTAGGTAATATTATTTACTGTTTCCTTCTGGTTTTCTGTCCCTCTTTCTGTTTCAGATATTATGTCAAGATATTTTGTCGAAATGAATTCCAGATGACGAAAAAATTATTTTCAAATGAAAAAGATGCCATCCATCTTCTATAAACAAATTACTACACTTATGCGGGGAGACAGAATTTTTCCTGAGGTTTTTATCTGTGCTCTTGTATCATACGCAAATATGTATGGTACCCCGTTTACATTTCCTCTGCTAACACTGTGATATATCTTAGAATTGTAATGCTCGTTCTCAAAAGAATATATATATATACCTAGAATTCAATGACGTTAACTGAAATTTCTACTAACTGATATTTTATGAGACATCGCTATCAAAATATACTTTTCAGATGGGACCCTCAGTATGTGGCGTGAAATTATCAATTCAGAATTATAGTAAACTTGACATTTTACCGAAGTTGCGATCGGAATAATTGAATTTTCAACTCTTTCTTTTGGATAAATAGGCTTTGGAGGATGCGATGGTCATTGAGACCATCGAAATCTTAATTATCAAACGTTTATTGAAACAATAAGATTTCTGTTCAGTACGCAACTACTGTTCAACTTTCTGAAATGCGAAAATTATGAGAAGTGGGATATGTATGTCTGTTTTAAACGAATAAAATGCCGAAGCAGCAAGTGATTTGTATCGTGAAAAATATACAGGAGGACGACAATCGTTATAGATATTTTTGCACGATTGCGTCACAACTTAATGAATAAAGGTCAATTTGAAAAGAAAAGACCGGAGAAATACCTAAAGAATACAGATTTTTTTAGGAGCTATCGAAATCAACCCTAGGACATCAACTCTTATTACAGCAGAATTTACAGGAGTACCAAGAACGAATGTCAGAAATATTCTAAGAACTTAAAAATCAAAACTTCATAGATCCAAAAGGGTTCATCACCTCTGCCTGGAGATTTCGAATGCCGCATTGAGTTTTTCCAATGGTACTTGGATAAATCAATCAATATTTAATGTTTTTATTATTTTATTTTCACCGCTGCACAGGCAAAGTCTACTATACCCAAGCGATAAAATTTGAAAATTCAATATTTCGAACATGAATCCGGAAAAATATCAACATCAAGCATACTATATTTTTGAAATTGTAATTTCAGGCTCTATCGAAATATGTAAAAATATACTGAGGGTCCCATCTGAAAAGAATATTTTGAAAGCGATGTGTCATAAATATCAGTTTGCAGAAAATTCAATTAACGTCATTGATTTCTGCGTAAGAAGTTGAAACTAGAATGTTTTCACAGAAATGAAAAATTTCAAACAAAAGAAAAGTTACAGCAATATTTCTGAAATGAACATTTTCCAAAATACCCTGTAACTATGTGACGGTGATAGCTTTGCAGTTGCGGATTTCGCCATGAGTTTCGCATGAAAATTCGACCTCTGACAGCGACATCAGTTTTCGTCTATCTAGTACAGAAATGGGACTTCCCATTTGAAATTGTCCAATTTGACCCACCCTGTACAGTTTCCAGTATAGTCAAACACTTGTTTCCGTTCTCCATCAAGTAATTATACGACCCTCAGAGTAACAAACAACACAGCGGTAGCATACGTCATATTTAGGGCCGGTATTATATAACTTACCTTATGTCCTAACATAACTGTAAAAACTGTCAGTATTATAAAACTTAGCTGGAAGTTATCCTTAACTTTTACTGACAGTTTTGTAATACCGGCCCTTAGAAGGAGATTGCTGTCGGCAACATGTGATACAAAATTTGACACTTTGACCGCAATCAAAACAAAGCAGGTACCAACCTGTGATACGATATTTCACTCAATTCACGGAATTCTCCACAACCCACACACTTTTTACGTGCCACAGTGAATTAAAGTATTGTAATAACCCAAAAAATATTGCACTTAATAGCTAGATATATCTAAAAACTCGCTAGAAAATCACCGAAACAACTGATGACTGATTGACCGGCGGTATACTGGTAATGCGGCATCGATGCCAAAGCTCGGATTTCAGCAGGTGAATACTGAGAAGGGTAAGTATTCTTCTTACCAAAAATTCGAAACTGAAGAAAAATATCGATCATGAATTGTTCAAATTAACATGTTTAACCGAGATTTATTAAGATTAATATTTTTTATTGGATTCAATATACAATTACAATTAGGTAATATCATTGCGCATTACCAAATATATCACGATCTGACTACGTCGACAAAAGGATGTTGCGGACACTCAAAAACTGCGTACAGTCCCTCTATGTTGTTTGTTACTCTGAGATACGACCTCATCACTAAGATTAATACAATAAATAATAAACCGGATAATTATGTTCAAATAAGTGTAGATGTAAAATCCCTATTCACTGAGATACCGCATCTATTTTCAATAGGTACAACAACAAATTTTATGCACAAGTGAGGGGTGCAGCTATGGACAACCCAGCCGCACCAATTTTAGCAGAATTAGTTATGAAAAACTTAATCGGATTCGTTCTGTCTATCTTAAATATTCATATACCGTTCGTCTTTGATTATGTGGACGAAATAATTATGGCAGTGCCCAGGAATAGACTAGAAGAGGTATTGAAAGCTTTCAACAGCTTCCGGAAGGATCCCCAATTCACCGATGAGATGGAAATAGATGGTAAAATCCCATTCTTGGACATATTGTTGATAGGAGATGGTGACTGTATAAAAACTGATCTGTATTCTAAACCTATGGCATCCCACACATTACATTCTAATTCTCTACATTCAACATCTCAAAAAACTACCAGGGGAATTAAACAGAAAATTCTGAATTTGTCTGATGTATCAATTCATTCAAAAAATTTCAAACAAGCGACTATTGTGTATTAAAATGGATTTAACTTTAGTTAATACAATTTTTTATAGTTCCAAACACTCGACTCGTTTATCAGCGACTGAAAATGTTTCTGAATATGAGAATTTCAGATATTATAAATTAATCTACATTTCTAAATTGAGCCAGATGTTAGTTGGGTTGATGAATGGAACACGCTACTATTTGGGTCTCATATTATAAAAAAAACTGTTGAGATCCTATTTTCTTTGTGAAAGATAGTGATCCCACAATGAAATAGTCATGTTTGATATGGGGTTGGTTGTTTGAATTGGGATGCAATATATGTTGGACAGACGGGTCAATACTTCGGATCCAGATTGAGGCAACACCAGTTGGACTGTTAAAAACAACGGCAACCCCCCTTCCTCAACACGCTAAGAATGAGGGACATCATTTTGATTTCGACAATGCGTACCTACCTGTAGGTCAAGATAATTTGAGAGCCCGAGATAATGATAATAATTCCCTTATTGCAATACAATCATCAAGGACACAGCAAATATCACATGAACAAAAATAAGCAACAATTTTACCACATCCAACAATTAAATGAGTAAAACCATCTTTGCTTTAGGTAGTTCATGACTGCGTTCCTGAACCTCCTCACAATAGCTATTTCTCTAAGCTACCTGATCTGATGTTGGGTTATATCTACTTTGGACTTCCACATAGAGAGATTTGTCATCTCAGTTTCTCTTACTAAAAACAATGAGGCTAGTTTTTTCAACATTCAAGTGGAGCATGTTTGTAGCACATAAACTCATGCTGAACGACACAGTTGATGCTCCAGTTGAAAGTTCCAAGTTATCACTTCCCCTGATAATGACCTATGTACTAGGGCTGGGACTTTTTCGGTTTTTTGTATGCGAATATTCATTCGAAAATTTATTCGAATAATTCATTCAAACCCATGAATTATTATGAATAGTTTTTATTCATGAATATTCAATGAATACTCCTTATTCATGACTATTCACTGAATAGTTTTTATTCATGAATATTCAATGAATAGTTGAATATTCAATGAATAGTTGAATATTCATGAATAGTTGACTATTCATGAATAGTTGACTATTCAATGAATGGTTGACTATTCATGAATAGTTGACTATTCAATGAATGGTTGACTATTCATGAATAGTTAACTATTCATTGAATAGTTTATTATTCAGTGAATGGTTTCATTCATAAATAGGAGAATATTCAACGAATAGTTGAATAGATAAGTATTCAGTGAATGGTTGGATATTCATGTATCAATGAGTATTCGTTACTCTTCATAAATATTAATTTATTCAGGCCTGCTGATGAGTACTTATTAGAGTAATCCATCATTCGTAAAATTACGAATAAAACTGTTCAAGAATGAAACAGGTTCATGTGATTTACTCCGAATAAATTCTTTGGTATTCATTTTATACAATGTTCACATTTTTTTACTGCACTTTCGAATAATCATTGATTTTCAGACATCTGAACCCAACACATGATACAGGATATATGTTCAGGTACAAATAATAATAACAAAATAATTAAGGTTATCATTTGTATTGAACAAAATACCTTTTTGGATTATTTTGTTCTCCTATTGAACAAATTGATAGAATGAATAGTTTGAATTGAAATTGTATAATTGTATTAATTTCATCATAATTTTCATCAATTTTAACATACAAAAAATTATTTCCCGAAACTGTTCCACACATATTTTAAGAAATTGCATACATAAAATATATAAGGATAGTTGAAATTATATTTGATCATAAAAGATTTGTCATCCAGTATTTCAATATTATTTAAATCTACCAATTCAAAAATTGCAAACTCCAAAATCCAGATAGTAATAACAATTTTCAAATTCCTACATAGAGTTAATCTGGAAATAATGAATGACCAAACTGAACTGTGTAATATCCAAGTATTCCAAATATTTAACGCTTTCAAGTGATACTTGAACTGAACTGCAAAAATATCCAAAAATCTTTCCACTACTATATCGACTTTTATAACCTTCATATACCCTGTATCATGTGTTGAGTCTTCAGTGTTCAGATGTCTGAAGTTTAACAAAAGATCGAAACTGCAGTAACGAAATATACATTACACAATAAGAAATATCAAAGAATTTGTTCGTAGTGAATCACATGAACTTGTTCCTGAATAATCAGTTGAATGATTTTCCAAACCTCAAATCGTAGTTTTACGAAGGATGGAAAACTACTAACTACTAATCAGCAGTTCTAAATAAATCAATATTTATGAATAGTACCAATATTCATGGATACATGCACATCCAACTATTCACTGGATATTCATCTAATCAACTATTCAGTAAATACTCTACTATTCAATGAATTAAAACTACTCAGTGAACTAGTCAACTATTCATGAATAAAAAGTATTCATTGAGTATTCATGAATAAAATGTATTCATTGAGTATTCATAAATGAAAACTATTCATTGAGTATTCATGAATAGAAAGTATTCATCGAGTATTCCTGAATAAAAACTATTCATTGATTATTCAATTATTCAGTGAATATTCATGAATAATGCAATACCAAATTATTCGAATAATTATTCAATGAATATTCGAATATTCAAATCATTCATTCATGATTCCCAGCCCTACTATGTACCATCTGCAAATTGGTATTTGTTGCCAGGGCTCAAAGCTCCAGAGAGTTCTTTACGTATAATAGAAAAAGTATGGGCCCAAGGATAGATGCATCTTAAATTTTTTGAATGGTTTCCCAGGTTTGAATTTTTCAGATGATTTTTAATTTACTATTGATAGGGAGAGTTGGTACATTTTTCTTTCAGATAAATTTTTATCATTGTTGTTCGTCTCCATGATGTTCACTGTTTTTCTTTGTAGTTTGCATTTTTTATTATTTTGTTACTCTGCTGGTCCTTGAATTTAGGAACTTGATTGTTCTAGTATTCAGATCTATTTATAGTTCATACCATAGTTGTCATTTCAGCCTGAAGAAGAGAACAACCCTGCAATATTTTTTGAAACCCATCATAACACATATTATATTGCTTTGATGGGATTTATATCTCATATACCTAGATGGAAGTGGTACCCAATCAGGATGGGTTCCATCCATTAGGCCAGCCAGTCATCATATATTACCCAGAAGTCATTATTATTGAAATGTGTATTATAAACACGAATAACTTTAATCATACGGATCTCATCATGACTGATTGAATTATACAAAAAGAATTAAGTGGAAAGATCCACATAATTGTTTCTTCAGAGTGAAGGTGTCTCGAGTAAATCAGCATATTTTGTTAGATTGTGAGAGGCTGTTAACCTTCCCTGGGAGATTTTACATATTTCTCATATCTTCCGATGACAGATAGGAATTTGAGAAATTTTGCTTACACGCGAAAATGAATCCGTTTAAATATTCGTTTATAAGAAATTTTGTCCTGAAATCGTTGATTCCGAAGTCTGTCTACCAACTTAATTAAAAAAAACCCGTGTAATAGGTCACGAGTAGTTTCGACAGTTGAAAGAGACTGGATAACCAACAAAAACCTAAAAAACCTATTGTGAAAAGCGATTTATCTCGTGATTTCGTAATCATTAGACTGATATATTCATAAAAATTTAGTGTACTTAATATGAAATAAGTCACTTTCATAACTGGCAAATAAACAAACCTCTTGTTAGTTCAGTTTGCGGTCTTTATTCGTGCTGTCGTTTATTATATAGGCACCTTGTTACTACAATATGGAGGTAAAATACTGCGTAAATATTTTGTGATATCATCGTGCTAGTAACTTTTTCTTTCCTAGACACATCCAGGTTCTCCTGGCTGTAGTGGATAGGAATAGTGTATAGACACAGTGGATGGTTCTTTTTTCAAAAATACGACTCAAGGGTGATCAACATAACATCAGAATCAACTCAAAATTTAACTGCATTAAATAGTTAAATGGAAATATGTACAATAAATCCTGCTATGTTCAAGTAATAAAGAAATGCTCATTAGGAACTTATGATTTTTCAAAGATTTTTTACCCGAAATCGTTCAGCTTGCCCTACTGCAACACTGTACATGATAATACTCGACTAAACATGAAAATCAGCTTAAAACAATATCATTGCATACGTGAATGTCAATGTTAAGATCAATACTATCTAATTGAACGTTTATTGATTGTGGAGTCTAATCTCCATCCTATGTTTGTTATGGAGGTAACTGACAAGTTGGAAAGTAACATTTATTCTGTTGAATTTCTATTTTTCAAACCAAGTTATAGGTTGAATTAATTCAGAAAATATGATTTTTCCTTTGAGAAACCAATAGAATTTTGTCATTTCTCTCTTTTACAATGGATAAGTAGAGTTCCTATCCACATCTGGATAGTACCATTCAGCAACTCATAAGTAGTTTTCATCGATTTGTTATTGATTATTCGAGCTTGTATATCTAAATTTACTTAAAAAAACTCAGGTTCCAAATTGTACTTCCTGCTATACTAAACCCAGCAACATGCAAAAACGGCATAAACTGGCAAGAATTGTATTTATTCGAAAAATTTCATATGTTTAGTAAAGCTCTTACTGTTATAAGATATTAAATACTTTGGATATGGTCCCTAGATAATGCAATAGCAAATATTCCAATCAATGAAAAATCACAAGCCAAATCGCTTTTTCCAATAGTAAACAAGGCATTTTAGGTTATTGTTGACCTCCGTCTCTCTCAACTGTCAAAACTGCTCGTGACCCAT
The DNA here is from genome assembly GCA_958510865.1 of Myrrha octodecimguttata. Classification (NCBI taxonomy): domain Eukaryota; kingdom Metazoa; phylum Arthropoda; class Insecta; order Coleoptera; family Coccinellidae; genus Myrrha; species Myrrha octodecimguttata. Next base: position 8,770,515 of record OY294060.1, on the reverse strand, counting down.
ATTCTCATTAGAAAAATTTTTCAACTCACCACTTTAAATTGATAAACTCGTTCATTCTCCTAATGACATCAAGTATTTCAGTAAGCTATTGTTATTTTAAATCCAACGTTGAATGTTTCCTAAGCTAATATCACAGACTTTGCTACTGATATCCACAGAAATCACAGAATACAAATATCACAGACTGGGCTAATATCTTGACAAGACAAGATATACTAATATCACATAATTGGGAACTTCTGCGAAGATGCCAGCGCCCTAACGGATAAATGTGGAACCTGTCCAAGCTAGTAGTTTTATGTAAACAAACCTTAGAAATGTGGTGGAGAACGAATATTTATTAAGCAGAGCATGAATATTCAAAGAAATTATTATGGTTTTGTGTAAGATTTGTTGAGAAGGAACTTTTCGTTTGGATCACGATATAAAATCGTATTTTAAATCGTTCCTGGAGGATAATTTCGGTGTTATTTAGCGTATGTTGCTTGGTGGATCAAAATAAACCAATATCTAAGTTTACTTGAATTTCTGTAAAAATAGGCACCTCAATAAGTAATTTAAGTACTTTTATTTATGTGAAGAAGTGCTCAATGCAGGCTATATTATGTGGTAAATCTAGAATCAGTCCAAATGATATGACTTGTTCTTTGTTTACAAACGAGTGAATCAATAAAATGAAAACAGATTTTCTGCTTTAGTTCTTTTGCATCGTATTTCTAAAGAAAAGGAAACAGATAGACATATAATTTATTTCATATTACAGCAGCTCAAGATACACATACAAAATGAAAAATGTCACAGCCGGTTCAACCTACCTATATAAGGAAATGAAAAGTATTGATGTATTCATGAGTAACTTCAGCTATTATCAACTCTAACAGTATATCTAGTTTTTGTCAGATTTTCAACCAGATCACTCTCTTTGAATGTGATTTTTTGTAGTAAGTGAATTAGGTAGCTGCAGAAGTGCTCGGTAGTTTCCCTGCAGCATTTTCCTTCAAAATTCTCTCATTTTTATTTACATCTGAAAACATCATGACATGAAGTTGTTTCGAAATAAATACATTGTAGGTAATTTACCTTTATGAAAAGAAACATCTTCAGAGAAATGCAGCGAACATACTTTCATGTATTTCGTGACCTGTTTTCCAATCTTCAATTTCTAAAGCTAGGCCTTTCTTCTATCATTGAGTTCCCTGCCAAATGCTGTTTCCAAATTAACTTTACTTTCATTTGGCTTTGGAAAAAATTAATACCAGAGCTAGTAGATGATCCTTTCTCCTTTGACCATGAATAACATTGAGTTGAGGCACACAACAATAGTCATTTGGGGTGGATGCCATTTCGAATTAATACGATCGAAATTTTTAATCGGAAATAAAGGAATCCATTGATGAATATTACAAACACTTTCGGTATTCCAAAATTTCAACTCGAAGAACAACACAAAAGCTCGAAAATGAACTCCAAAAGTAAGCAAATTACGTTAGAATAACAGGCACGTCGAAAAACTACTAGCTTGGAAGTGTTCGAATTTCTATCACCAGAGGGCGCATCGCTTAGCAGTAGTTGCGAATACTAATATGTTGCACAGAACATCATATATAAAAAGTGGTACTACCTCCTTGTAAACTAGGGGCGTTTGTTTTTGTTTATTATACCTCAGACTGCTCAGATTTCTGCTGAGTCGTTCGTTAATAGAAGACTTCGGTCCGAGTTGCCAACCCACAAATTTCTTCCAAATTTACTATATCTGGGGAAGGGGAATTTCAGAACAAATTCGTCATGGCAAGGGTCGCGTCATTAATAAATATCCGTAAGGGATGTCTCGGCTCTTCAAACAAGATAATTCCTTCCAAATATAGGTTTTTGTTTAGATCATCTCTGATTGGCTGAAATTCAAGTTGGGATTCCTGATTTCATGTTAATGGTGTCAATTTTATATAGGATATGTTCCGCAAATCAACTTGGTTTTTTCGGTTGCCGGTTTTCCGTTCCGTAAATATGAAATATTCGGTTGGTTGTTGAAAAAAAGGTTAATTACGGAATTTGATTGATGAAAAACGTCACCAAAACGACAGTCAATGTTCTATGGTAACTTATCTATAGAATAGAACAATCAACAATGAAAACATTACTTAAGGGCCGGTATTATAAAGCTTTTTCGACCGATAACTAGAAGTTATTTCGTGAATTCTGGTTCAAAAGTGAGAGTTAATTGCTCTCTGTGGTCCAAATAAGTTTTATAATACTTAGGGTCACTTGCACCCATGATGTAGTAAAAAACATTATGTGCTCATCTGAAAAATGGGTGACGTCAGCAAGATTAAAATACAAAGAGTTGTATATTCTGTGCTTTGCATGCAAATTCAAAGCACAGAATATACAACTCTTTGTATTTTAATATTGCTGACGTCACTCTTTTTTCAGAAAGCACACCATGTTTTTTACATCATGCTTGCACCCATGATGTAAGTAAGTTTTTTCACATCATGCTTGCACCGTATTACAAAACCATAGATTAAGTCCATATCCAAGGTTGAGGAACAAAATTAGTTTGCAACGTCACGTAATCCTAATTTAATGGTCTTAACTGACTGTTAAATTTAAACTCTGGAATTTGGGGGCTTAAAAGTAGAATTAATGGTAAGCTTCGAAATCCAACCCTACATTCGAGCGATTTCGTATGAATTTGACATGTTTCTGGCGTAACGTCTAGTTTGTTTACATTTGTTTTGTTTACATTGGAACTCTCACGAGTTAATGGATTTGATAATCAAATTTCGATTGAATATTTCACTCAAATTCAATGCACAAATATATATTTCCTTGTATTTTAATCTTGGTGACGTCACTTTTTTTTCAGATGAGTACACCATGTTTTTTACATCATGATCGCGGGGATCGCGGCTTCAAGTTGACAGTTGATGTGACGATCATGGTGGGGAGAAAAGCCCGGCAGATTCAAAAATTAGACGTCGTATTTTGTTTGGGGACAACAAGGAATTTTGACCACAGCAGAATATCAAAATAAAAACTTTTATTTCGATGGTATTTTATGGGATGAATTCAAAGCAATAAACATGATGTAAAAAACTTGGTGTGCTCGTCTGAAAAATGAGTGACGTCAGCAATATTAAAATACAAAGAGTTGTATATTCTGATGTGCTTTGAATTAACATGCAAATTCAAAGCACAGATGAGCACATGTGTGCTCATCGTTCCAACGTTGTCATTCACAATGAATCTCGTGCCAGCACGCAAGTTGAAGTCGGCAAAATTTCATGCATGCTTGCAATTCGACTTCGACCTGAACCTGAACCACAGAATAGAGAAGTATTAATACTTCTCTATTCTGTGCCTGAACTTCATGTTGTCTATCGCACATGCGCATTCCTTCTGTTGTGAAGTAATTTCTTTGCAACAATTATTAACTACTGAATAAAGGAAAAATGGATGAGGACTATGAAACTCTTTAAATCTTCTTATATATGATCTGATCTAAGAAAGTAACCATAGAATAGTAAAGAATCTCGGATTTCATTGTGAATGGTGAATTTCGTGCCGACTTGCGTGCTGAAGTTGCACTTCGCCCGCGAATTGATTCTGAATGCAGCTTCATTCCAAAAATTCAAATAAACTGAGATATTGGTTCATTTTGATACATCAAGTAAATAACAACGGAATTATCCTCCAGGAACGATTTAAAGCACGATTTTATATCGTGATCCAAACGAAAAGTTCATATTCAAGAAATCTAACACGAAATTATAATAATATCTTAAAATATTCTAGCTCTACTCAATTGATTTTCGTTCTCCACCACATTTCTACGGTTTGTTTACAAAAAACTACTAGCCTGGACAGGTTTCAAATTTAGCCGTTAAGGCGCTGGCATCTTCGCAGAAGTTCCCAATAGAATACCGGATATTTATGTCGTGTATCTTGTCTATGATCCTGTCCGAGCTAGTTTCATCCAGGGCTGCTCCTGGCTATACAATTGTGACGAGTACGGCCCTGTCTGTGCTAGTATATTCCAGAAAGCTCCAGACGTCTATGAGTCACCCGCCTCTCTCGAGAATCTTCTCGCAATTGCTAGAAATTCCACAAGTGATAAAAGGGTAGGCGCGGAGCAGCACAGGGACCAATTCAGGAGAGTGATTCGTAGCGGAAAGTGTTCAGTGAAAATAAATTAGCGTGAAAATAAATTGTGCACATACTTTGATAGAATAAGTTGTTTAGTTATTGGAACAGTAGTGTGTAAATAAATAGTTTAATTATTCTGAACGTTTTGATAAAACTGAGAAAACGTTACATTGGTGTCAGGTGGGCGGTTCGACATCGCTCGAATTGAGTACATAAACTCTATTGATTGAAATTTATGCCAGCGACTTCGTGAAGCTAACCTAAAGCTGACTCCGAAGAAATGCAATTTATTCCGAACAGAGGTCAAATATTTCGGACACGTAGTTTCTCGAGGGGGCGTGAAAGTTGATCCGGATAAGATCAAAGCAGTACAGGAATGGCCTATACCGAGAGACAAGAGTGAATTACGAAGTTTCTTAGGCTTATGCACCTATTATAGAAGATTCGTATCTGCATTCGCCAACGTTGCCAAACCTCTTACAAAATTAACAGAGGATGGACAGGAGTACATATGGTCCTATGATTGCGCTGAAGCTTTCGCACAGTTGAAGAAGGCCCTGGTCACAGCTCCAGTTTTGAGCTACGCAAGAGCTGAAGGGAAGTTTGTGCTCGACACGGATTCTAGTAATACAGCCATCGGGGGCGTTCTATCACAAGTACAGGATGGACAAGAAAGAGTCATAGGGTATTTCAGCAAGGTCTTGTCGAAGCCAGAACGGAATTACTGCGTGACCAGAAGAGGACTTTTAGCAGTCATCAAGTCCATAGAACACTTCTACAAATATTTGTACGGAAGGAAATTTCTGCTGAGAACGGACCACGCTGCTTTGAAATGGCTCCTGAACTTTAAGAACCCGGAAGGACAAGTGACCAGATGGATTGAAAGACTGCAAGAATATGACTTTGATACCGAACATAGAACGGGAGCTACCCATCGCAACGCCGATGCGTTATCAAGAAGGCCTCGCCCCGAGGATTGCAGTCATTGCTCACGTGTGGAAGACAAAGCCGATGTGAGACTGACCACTGTAATTGAAGATGATTGGCTACCTCAAGAAATACAACGAGCACAAGAGGAAGATCCAGACTTGAAAGTAATCCTGAGTTGGAAGAAGGGTGGTAGACGACCTACTTGGGAAGAAGTATAAAGACTGAGTCAAAATGTTAAGTCGTATTGGGCACAATGGGAAACGTTGAATATCGATAAAGGTCTTCTGAAGCGTTGTTGGGAGAATGACGATGGATTTGAACAGAGGCTTCAGTTGATTGTGCCGAAGAGTCGAGTGACAGACGTTTTGACCAGACTACATAATGGAACTTCAGGTGGACATTTTGGGATTACTAACACGCTAGAGAAAGTCAGGCAGCGGTTTTATTGGATAAACTGCAAGAAAGACATTAAAGACTGGTGTCGAACATGTAGAACTTGTGCTGCAGCTTACGGCCCTTATGGCAAAGGCAAGGCTCCACTGAAGCAATATAACGTCGGATCTCCCATGGAACGAGTAGCTATCGACATCGCTGGTCCCTTTCCCGAAAAAGATCACGGAAACAAGTACATTTTGGTAGCAATGGACTATTTTACCAAATGAGTGGAAGCGTACGCTAGACTAGCTCCGTACGCGTCAAGACAGAGTGACGAAGAAGTACGTCTCATCCAGGTTCCGGCGAAGGAAAATGACGATTTTCAGGAGTTCATTAATAGCTATGAGGGAACAAGAGTTGCTCGGTTTGGCGTCACACAGGAAGTTAATCAAGACCTGTTTACAGTTCCCGAGGAATACTCTCTTGCTCATTATGTAGCAGCCGATCTAAAGATGAGTAGGGGAATAGCAAGAGTTTTAGAAATAAATTTGGATGTCAAGAGGAACTGATGAGACAGCAGCCCAGAATCGGAAAATGCCTGAAACTGAAGTCAGATGGTCGGTTCATTTATTACGTGGTCACGAAACAGTACTCTTATCAGAAGCCAACTTACCAGAATTTATGGACAGCACTACATGCCTTGAAAGAAGACCTTCAATGCTTTGTGATTGGGAAATTAGCTGTCCCCAAACTAGGTTGTGGACTGGATCAACTGAATTGGCGGGTTGTGCTAAGCATGCTGGAAGTAGTGTTTCAGAAGACAGGTATAGAGATTTTGGTATGCAATTTCAACCCAAAACACAACGGAAAGCCCAGCAAAACTACTGTAGACTGTTACTTCCATCGGAAGGGCTACTGTAGAAATGGTGACGATTGCAGATTTCGCCACGGCCCTCTGAGTAATTCATGGAATCTGTTCTGGGACAGAACAGGCTTAAGGAGGGGACAGTGTGACGAGTACGGCCCTGTCTGTGCTGGTATATTCCAGAAAGCTCCAGACGTCTATGAGTCACCCGCCTCTCTCGAGAATCTTCTCGCAATTGCTAGAAATTCCACAAGTGATAAAAGGGTAGGCGCGGAGCAGCACAGGGGCCAATTCAGCAGAGTGATTCGTAGCGGAAAGTGTTCACTGAAAATAAATTAGCGTGGAAATAAATTGTGCACAGACTTTGATAGAATAAGTTGTTTAGTTATTGGAACAGTAGTGTGTAAATAAGTGCAAATAAATAGTTTAATTATTCTGAACGTTTTGATAAAACTGAGAAAACGTTACACAATTATACGAATTGCTATATAATTCGATATTTTGCCGTACATGCAAACTACATTAACAAAAAGAATACATTTTGACTTTACTCAGTTTCCATTGAAAAATTCTCAGTATTCTATGCGGGGCCTACCTAATCTACGATAGCTTCGTTAGGTCTGTGATTCAATCACAGATACATTTTGACTTTACTCAGTTTCCATAGAAAATTGCTCAGTATTCTATGCGGGGCCTACCTAATTTATTGTTATTATATGCTAATCTACGACAGATTCGTTTCGTCTATTATTCATTCACAGATAATGTCATGTCTGCGCATGCGTAAACTGCTATATTCTGTGTTCAAATCAGAAATGAGGCTGCCATTTCTCATTTATTCTGATGCTATACAAATCTTAGCAAAATCATACATTTTCATCTGTCATATTCGTACAAACAAAAACCGCCTTGGAGCAGCAATGCTCGTCGAAGAGGGCAAACTTTCCTTCAGACTCTACATGACAGCCCCTGCACTTGAAAATTTCATCCATGCTAAACAAATTCAATCCAGAACAAGACGGGAAATCAGGTTCAGGAAAGGAGATTCGTTCAGGCAATTCTGCGCAGACCTTTCACCCAAACATTCAAAGGACATGTGGTCAAAAATTAGAGCTTTTAAGACTGGTGTCAACCCGCCCTCTTCTCAGCACCCCACAAAATCATTTGGTTCGGATATTCTTCAGAGGCTGTGCCCCCTTATTATTCCAACTGACCGTCCTCACTGCATACCTTCCAATCTACCTCATAACCCTATCAATTTCAGAATTGATATGCACCATAGCATCAAAAAACGAATCCTCCCCGGGGGAAGACAGCATAACGTACTCGATGCTAAGAATCTTCCTATCGAAGCTGTTAAAAAACTATGTGAGTTGATTAACCTATCTATCTCTTCGGCCGAGATCCCTAAGTCTATCAAAACCACCATAATCATCCCTATTTGCAAAAAGAATAAATCTCCTGACTCAGCAGATAGTTATAGGCCAATTGCCTTAACTTCCTGCATCCTAAAAGTTATTGAATCAATGGTGACAGTCCGTCTGGAAAGAATTTATGAGAGAACCAACCCCCCTTCTGATCTTCAAATGGGATTTAGGAAAGGCTACTCTACCACCGATGCCCTTGCGTTCCTCACTTCTACTATGCAAATTTCCTTTGCCAAGAACGAGTTCACTCTCATCACATTCCTTGACCTCAAATCTGCTTACGACAGTGTAGTGCACCACATATTACTCGAAGACCTGTTGGAGGAAGGTGTTCCGCCTTCCTTAGTTAGAACAGTCGAAGCTCTCATTCAACGTAGAGACATTCTTGTCGTTGATCCTTTTACTGGAGAATTGATCGGCCCGGATCAATCAGCACAGGGTTTGGCTCAGGGGTCACCCACCAGCTCCTGCCTTTTCAATTTCTATGTCAGGAAAATTTCATTGCATATCAGATACAAAAAAACCTTGATCTTGAAATATGCTGACGACTTCAGTGTCATTATCTCGGATCCTGACCTTGATTGTGCCCTCTCTTTGATGCAGGAAACCCTGAACGACATATCTGAATGGGCCCAGGAACGAAATTTTAACATATCCCTCAATAAAACTAACATCATGGCTTGCCATCGTACCAGAAACTTAGACGATCCCACTCAAGTGGAGACGCTCTTGGCTTGCCTCCAAATATGTCTCGAAGTTGCACAAAAATCGGAGCAATCCAGTCCTCGAAACTCTCAAACAGCTCTGTCAACATCGTAATTACCTCCGTCGCAAACTACCCTCGTCTATTGTTGAAGTATTTCAGAGCTTGGAACATCTTGACCTGATTGAGTCGGATACTCTCCTTCCCTGTCATCGCTTTTCTTTGAACCCATTCTGTATGGTTTCCTATCCCCACGTAAGAATTCCATTGACAACTCGACTTCTTTTTGTTTTCTTATCGATAGAAAGTTTCCTGATCACTTTCAACTGTTCACCGACGCATCTAAACGAGGAAACACTGCTGGCATAGGCAAATTTTCTCCAAATGGAACTTCGGACTCCATATGTATTCCTCATTTTCTGTCCATCTGTTCTGCGGAACTTCTTGCCATAAAGAAGGCTCTTGAGTATATCATCACCCAATCGCTCTCTAACTGTCTCGTCATATCCGACTCCAAAAGTGCTCTCGAAGCACTGAAATATTGGAAGGTGGGTTCCTCTAATAGCTCCCTTCATCTCTCCATCAGGAAGATGGTTTCAGATATCAGGTCTCGAGGTTTTGTCGTCGAATTTCTTTGGGTCCCTGGCCACTCTGACATCCCTGGCAATGTTAAGGCTGAAGAGCTAGCAAAACAAGGTTTCTCCCAAGCAGTCCTTCCAACCCCTATTCCAGCAGAAGACTTTTGGCCTCTATTCCACTCTAAAATATGGGAGCGATGGAAAGATGAATGGTCTCATATAGGTAACACTTTCTTTCTTTAAACAAGAACCCCCTTCACGGCAAACCCTGGTTTCAATCCTACAACCTCCCAAGAAAATACATAACCACAATAATCAGGATCAGATCCTTTCATTGCTGTACCCCAGCTCATCTTCACAAAATCGGTGTATCTAACTCCCATAATTGCGAGTGCGGTCACCTGGGTGACCTGCCTCACATATTTCAGCTATGCGAGAAAAAACTTCATAATATCGAGAAGTTACATTCAGATTTAAGGAACCTTAGAGAGAAGAGCGACCCTCTTCCCTTGAACATATATGACATGCTATTCCGTAACGACGTAAGTGTCGTTTAAGTTCTGGTGAACTTGTGCCCTAGTTTTGTGTTGGAATTACTTCTCTAACACCTCTCCACTGTGACCATATGATAAAGACGTCTGAATATCACTGAAACATCCGACATACCTAACGACCCCGGCTGAGTATTGGATTATCCAAGACCTGTCTCGACAGGCTCAGACGGTAAGCTTGTCTGAATGGCCATTGGGAACTTGGTGGAATGTGGTGGAGAACGAATACTTATTAAGCAGAACTTGAATAATTAAAGAAATTATTATAATTTTGTATAAGATTTCTTGAGAAGGAACTTTTCGTTTGGATCACGATATGAAATCGTGCTTTAAATCGTTCCTGGAGGATAATTTCGGTGTTATTTTAGTGTATGTTACTTGATGGATCAAAATGAATCAATATCTAGATTTACTTGAATTTCTGGAAAAATAGGCACCTCAATAAGTAATTTGAGGACTCTGATTAATGTAAAAAAGTGCTGAATGCAGGCTATATTATGTGGTAAATCTAGAATCAGTCCAAATGATATGACTTGTTCTCTTTGTTTACAAACGAGTGAATCAATAAAATGAAAACAGATTTTCTGCCTTAGTTCTTTTGCATCGTATTTCTAAAGAAAAGGAAACAGATAATTGATTTTATTTTCATATTACAGCAGCTCAAGATACACTTACAAAATGAAAAATGTTTACACCGCCCAGTTCAACCTACCTGTATAGAAATGAAAAATATTAATGTATTTACATGAATGACTTCAGCTATTATGAACATAACAGTATATTTAATTTTTGTCAGGTTTTCAACTAGATCACTCTTTTTGAATATGATTTTGTGTATTATGTGAATTAGGTAGCTGCAGAAGTGCTCGGTAGTTTCTCTGCAGCATTTTTGATCAAAATTCTCTTTTTTTCATTCACACCTGAAAACATCATAACATCAAGTTGTTTCGAAATGAATACATTGTAATTTACCTTTATGAAAATAAACATCTTAAGAGAAATGCAGTGAATATACTTTCATGTATTTCGTGACCTGTTTTCCAATCTTCAATTTCTAAACCTAGGCCTTTCTTCCATCATTGAGTTCCCTGCCAAATGCTGTTTCCAAATTAACTTTACTTTCATTTGGCTTTGGAAAAAATTAAAACTTGGGGCAGTAGGTGATTCTTTCTTCTTTGATCATGAATAACTTTGAGTTGAGGCACACTACAATAGTCATTTCGGGAGGATGCCATTTCGAATTAATACAATCGAAAATTTTAATCGGAAAGAAAGGAATCGATTGATGAATATTACAAACACTTTCAGTTTACCAAAATTTCAACTCGGAGAACAACACAAAAGCTCGAAAATGAACTACAAAAGTAAGCAAAATACGTTAGAATAACAGGCACGTCGAAAAACTACTAGCTTGGAAGTGCTCGAATTTCTATCGCCAGAGGGCGTATCGCTTAGCAGTAGTTGCGAATAGCAGCCGAGGACATCTTAAAGAACAGAAGAAGAAGAATAGAAGAAAGTTTGTCTAAATGGCCGCCAAAGTAGCCGAGGAGTGAATGAATGAATGAAATAATTATAGTTTAATAAATAAATAAATAATAAATATTATAAGAAGATGAAATATACATATGTCTCGCCACAGCGCCTTCATCACACAAAATGAAATTAAGAAAAGTGATATCTATCTTAATGAAAGTATTGTATCTATCATTTCTCAGTTTTCCCCAATGTTTCGGATATATGAAGTGTAAGTTTGTTGTTTGGTTGGAATTATTCTATACTATATTAATTTATTAAGGGATATATACTGTTTGTGCTATAATTCCAGTGAATTTCCACAAGGATCGCAATTCGCTTTGTAAAAAAATCAAATTTTTGGGATTTGGTGTGCCTGCCTACTCTTTACGTCAGCATGATAGCTCTGGACTTCTGGTTGAAGGGGACTTGCAAGTTCATCAGGATAGATGGCATGATGATTTGGTTTGCACTTTTAAAGTTGGATATACAAATGATGCTGATGGAGTTATTGCAGTTATCCAAACACTTGCAATGAGAAAAAACAGCACATCAGGACAATGCATTGATTTTGTTCAGTTCAGCAGTAAAAATACATCTATGAGTGATAAGTACTGTGGACATTTCAATGTGGTATCTGCAATGAGTAGCAAAAAAAATATTGCAGATGTTATTAATTTTGGAAATTCGTATAAGTCGACTAAACATAAAGTGTATGTCTCTATTACATTTGGAAAAGAGCCATTTCAAGAACCGTTCAAAAAGTTACAGTTCAAAATGGTGTTTACAGCTTATAAAAGTAAGTAATCAAACATCCGACATTCAGTTTTATATATGCTGTGTGTTTTAAAAGGTGAATTTTTCTTTACTCATGATCAAACCTGCTAGTAACAGTTGAAAAACTTGTGTAGAGAATTGATTCTGATATCCTTACCAAACGTTTTCAAACTATTTGAATGTTTCAAATACTACTGGCAAATTAAAAAGATCTTAAATTGATTGGAGTCGAAAAAATGAAAGCTAATGTCAACCAAAATTGTTAAGGACAAATCTGGATTAACTTGAAGTAAAGAATACACACGAAAAAAAATATGCACAAGATTATTTTGCTGATTATAGTGATACACATAAGATGTTTGGGTTTACTGAGGATAAAATACTGATACAAAACAGTTTGTATCTACCCGCTAATTCACTTATTCTTCAGGTATCACCTTTTGGAACTACGATTTCTTTGTCAATAGAGGTTTCTAATGTTAGATCAAATTACCTGCCTTTTATTTTATGTTTCTTACCGCCGGTTACTTTCTTGGTCATAATCAAATTCTTAGTATTCCTCAGCAGAAAGTTACACAAATTCAGCAGCTTATTCGAATAAGTTAGGAGAATGTTCAGTCAAGATCATCACATCCCTTTATTGGTCGATATAATTCTGATGCATAATCTCTATCATTTATATCAGTATACAGGTCTGAAGAAGACAGTAGGAAATATTATGCCAAACTCAACGTTAATCTAGACAAGAGTCAGAATCCCAAGGACTAATGGAAAATCAAAATCTCAACATGATTGCAGTGGCAAAGTTGGGGGGTAGTGCTCTAGGTTTGTCAGTGCCATGCTGCGTTATAGAGTCAGTCGCACTCCATATGCAAGATGCGTTAGACCATGTTGGTTGAAAATTAATCCAACTTGATTTCATTTTATGCAAGGAATTTATTCACCACAATGAATTATTTCCTCTGTGAAAATGAGTACTTAGGTTCTTCAATGTCATAACTGGTTTGGAAATAAAATAAATTACACAAAAAAAAGAAATTGAAAAACGAATTCGAAATCCAAGGTAGACAAACATGAATGCAATATTCAAATAATCCACCTTGTGTCAAACAGGCACAAAGTTGGTCTATTTCGAACCTTAATTCATTAATTTTTGTCGTTCTACCAATTTCTTGCCCTCAAACCAAATTTTCCAGTTCCCCAAAGAAAAATATTAATTAGGAGATGAATCTGGGGGGGCCAATTGATCGTGCCATTTGTAGAAATGACACTGTCCGAAAAAAATCATCCTTAAGTATTGTGTGAATACTCTTGCATTGTGACTTGGGACAGCCATGCTGTTGAAACCAGACATCATTGAAACTAATTGGTAGCTGTCGAACTATCAGAATAATTCGATTATCTAAAAGCATTGTATACCATGCTAAAAGCTAGATACTTATTTTCGCAGAGAAAATCACTTGTGTCATTCATTGTGCCAAATAAGCTCCTTGCATACAATGGAATAAACTTGTCGTACTGATTTTCAACCAGTATGATCTAACACATCTTGTGTTTGGGGTGCGATTGGTTTGATGTTTGATTGTAGCATGAAACTGGATTGCCTAGAGTCCCCAATTTGCCATTGCAAGAGTTGTTTTTCAAATATGGCATTGCTCTGAGATTTTGATTCTTCCACTGGTACATGGGATTCTGACTCTTGTCTAGATTAACGTCGAGTTTCGCATCTTTCCGACTATATCTCGAATCTCATCCTTGCTGTTCAATACTGTGAAAAAATATAATATATATATATATATATATATATATATATATATAGGTTATATAAATTAAGAGCCTTTGAAACTATAAATCTAGATTTAAGGGAGTAGAGACTCATGTATCACAAGGGTAAAAAAGTGTACTCTTTTTTCCTCACCGAGCTTTCGCAATTTTTTATTGCATCTTCAGGGTTTCTGAAATTACAGATGTAAGTAATAGTAATGATGTTCGAACAATAAATTATTTTGTTATTACCGAAATTGAGGTTATCTGTTAAAAACAATTGACTATGTTCGTTCGACGAAACATATCCAGGAATAAAATCTAACATGAAACACACTTAAAATTACATACAAATACATTACACATAAAATTGTGACTGTTTTGATCTGGGTTAGCATATTTGAGTTGTTTTTCATTCACAGCTGTCACCCTGTCACGATGACAACTATGATTGTCTTGTTTATCTTCTTCAATCATTCATCTAATGGCCCGTCGTAAAATTCCTTCTCCTTTTCCCTTTCTAGTAAATAGCTATAAATGTTGCTTAGTTTTTGCGTATCGGATTTCTTGTTTATATTGTTTTCATTTTTGTTGATTTGAATCATTTCGTGAATTAATCTTTTATTGTAGTTTTTTTCCGTTTTCAGTATTTTTACGTTTTCGAGATCAACTCGATGATCTAAGCTGTGTGCATGTATAGCTAGTGCACATCGATCTTTGTGCTTAGTGATATCTGATTTGTGTAGAGCTACTCTGCTTTTTACCCATTGGGAAGTTTGACCAATATACACACCCTGACAATCCTGACAGCCAAGCCGATACACTACGTTGCTTTTTAATTGTGTTGGTATTGGGTCCTTGAGGCTGCTATATAATGATTTAACTGTTTTCTGGTTGTAGGTTGTCAATACTACTTTCTCATCTTTGAAAATGTATTTAATTTTTGACGTCAATTTATTGATATTCGGGATAGAGGCATAAAGTTTTTCTGCTGTGTCATTTTCTTCTTGGTGTCTCGCCGACTCATATGTGATCTCTGAAGAGTATAGAAGTTTATTTATCAATGCTGCAGGGTATGAATTTTCTCTCAAAATCATGAATAATTTTTTTAATGCGTCTTGTCTGAAGGATACATGGCATATTTTGGTAATTCTCTCTTTCATACCCTTAATGAAATTAATTTTCACATTCATATTATGGTTGGAGTTGTAGTTTATGAATTTATTAGATGAAGTATGTTTTCTATACCAATTCAGTTTTATAGTGTTGTTCTGTCGGTGTACTTTTGTGTCGAGAAACGGGACTCCTTGTTCATGATCTTCCATTTCAACAGTAAATTTTATATCCTCACAGTATGAATTAAAGCATTGCAATGTGTGTTCAATTTGATCTTCCGGTAATGCTATGATAATATCATTCACGAATTTTTTGACGAATGGTATTTTGAATTTCAATCTTATTATGCAATTATCCAGCAAATCATCCATCACATACAAAGAAAGAACTGGACTTAGTTCTGACCCCATAGCACAGCCAAATATTTGTTGGTAGTATTTTCCATGAAATGTGCAATAGTTGTTTTCAAGAATAAATAGCGTAATTTCCAGAAACAGTTTTTTGTCGATGTTTGTATGATGTTGAATAATATCCCACTTTTTTTCCAAAATTTTCATGATGTTATTTTTTTCCAAATTTCCAAATAAGTTAACCACATCGAATGATGCTATTTTATGATTGTCAGGTAGTTGGAAATCATTAATTTGATGTGAAAATTCGAATGTATCTTTTATGTAGTAGTCATTACTTGTGTTGTATGCCGACTTAAGAATTTCTGCGATAAATTTAGACAGTTTTGACATGGGACTATTTACACTCGATATGATGGGTCTTAACGGATTTTCTGGTTTATGTACCTTCGGGTTTCCATATATTCTTGGGCGACGGGCCATTAGATGAATGATTGAAGAAGATAAACAAGACAATCATAGTTGTCATCGTGACAGGGTGACAGCTGTGAATGAAAAACAACTCAAATATGCTAACCCAGATCAAAATAGTCACAATTTTATGTGTAATGTATTTTTATGTAATTTTAAGTGTGTTTCATGTTAGATTTTATTCCTGGATATGTTTCGTCGAACGAACATAGTCAATTGTTTTTAACAGATAACCTCAATTTCGGTAATAACAAAATAATTTATTGTTCGAACATCATTACTATTACTTACATCTGTAATTTCAGAAACCCTGAAGATGCAATAAAAAATTGCGAAAGCTCGGTGAGGAAAAAAGAGTACACTTTTTTACCCTTGTGATACATGAGTCTCTACTCCCTTAAATCTAGATTTATATATATATATATATAATATAAATTAATTCAATATTCATGCCTGAAATGAAGACAACATGTGTTGATACCCATATTGTAACTTCCTATGTTCCTACTAGCGGAATATCTAACTGTTCAAAACTATTCAATAATGAAAAACTAAAGCGGGAAAACTGCTGATAACATGCAGGATAATTCGTAGGATTGTAAAAGGTTGGAAATGAGATACTAATTCATTCCTTCAAGCGACGTTTCGTAACTATTTTGTTGCTTCTTCAAGCTCTATAATCATAGAATACTAAGTTAAAAAATATAATCAAATTAGTGTAGTATTTAAAAACTTATTCGCTTACCTTGGAAGCAGTTAATGTCCTGTGTTTCCATATAATGTCATACAATCTCGAAATCTAGAATACTGGGTTCTATTAATCCAAAAGTCAGCTGATTGAAACAGTATTTTCATCGATATTATCGGAAAGATAAACAAAACTGACGTGTGCTGTGACGAACGTACGAATGAGAATCTGTTCTTCGATTCTCAGATGAATAATTTTGAGATGAGATAAATGGATTAACACACACAATGATCATGGACATATACGTGCTATAAATAGTATAATATATGCATTGGTGTTGGTCTTGGGTAAGTGATTTGTTGTATTTTTGTTTTTTTTTCTCTGTTCATTTTTCTTATTTGGCGCAGTGGATCATTTCATACGAGATGTAGAACATTCGCCTTTTGATACTAAACAAACTGACTCCGTAACTGAGGTGAATGATTTCCTAGGAACACCAACTGAAGAGAACAAATTCAAAATTTTCCACCAAAATGTACGGAGCGTCTCGAAAAATTTCGACAGATTGAAGATGCACCTACAATAGTTCTCTTTCGAATATGACTGCATGTATGGATTCTCTGGGTATACATTTCTGTACAACGAGAGAGGTGTTAATAGGAACGATGGGGTTATAGTCTACTTAAAAGGTCATATACAATTGAGAGTAAAATTGTGAGAATAGGACCAGTGAATGCATTGCAGGTTGTGGTGAAAACAGATACAGTAAAGGAGTCACTGATAACTGCAGTTTACAGGTCTCCTCCCACCGATGAAAATACATTCACCAAAGGATTGCACCTATATCTAGAGCAATTAAACCATAAATGCCTAGAGAACCATATAGTGGTGGGCGATATCAAATTGGACATTCTCGATGAAAATGAGATTGTTTCCCGATATCTAGACACTTAAAGGGAATTTGACTTTTTTCTCTCATAAATAAATATACAAGAGTACAAAATGGATCATCAACATGTATTGATCATATTTTTCTTCAGACAAATTTCAAACAATCCCTTGTAAAATATCATGCAATCATCATTGATGCACATATTACAGATCATAGGGCCACTATTGTGAGTCTCCCTTTAAAAAGTTACACAGATGGAAGTCCCAAGGAACGAAAAATTGTTAAAAAGATAAATTATGAGAATTTAAAACGGTGCTTCAAGGATTATGATTGGTCTTTCTACTATCAAAGTACGGGTATCAATAAAAAAACAGAACATCTCATTCATATCATAAAAAAGAACACCTCCGATAATACTGTAGAGAGAAAGCTATCAAGAGCCCAAATTAGACGTAAGGAGTGGATAACTGAGGGTTTGCTCAGATCTGTGCATAAAAGAAAGAATTAACTACACCAACACAAAGATGAACCGAATAACGAGTTTATAAACGCACATTCATTCAATATAGAAACTTATTGAACAGAGTAATGAAGGCGGCAAAGAGAGAATACTATTCAAATTTAATAGCGTCAAATAGGGACAATACAAAACAATTATGGAACGTCATGAAACGTATTGAAGTACCAAATATGAGGGCCACTGCCACTGATGGTCAGCAGATAGTTGATGATATTTCGAAGGCCAACGCGTTCAATGATTATTTCGTTACCGTGGGAGATACACATGCATCCAGAATTATCAAGTCATTCACTTCACCATCGAGGAGGGATCCACTTACAAACTCGTTCTGCCTGTTCGATATTACTGAAAACAAAACAATAAATATAATACGAACATTAAAGTCGAACAAGACACCTGGTATTGATCAGATAGAAATTGAAACATTGAAAGCTGTTGCTGAGTAGCTTGCAGGTCCAGTAACACATCTCATTAACTGCATATTTCATGACGGGCACTTTCCTTAAGCACTGAAAAAAACCAGAAAGGTGAAAAAGATGACATGTGTAACTATAGACCCATCTCTATCATAAGTTCTATTGCAAAAATTGTAGAGAAAGCAATAAAGAGCAGATTGAATTATTTAAGCAAATTTAATATTTTATCGGAGATGACAGTTCGGATTCCGGGAAGGTTTATCTACTAATGACGCAATGACCATCCTACTCTAGAAGGTTTCTGGATCGATCGATAAGGCCGAGCCTACATTGTGCAAAGGCTTTTGACACGGTAAGTCACTCGGAACTGGTTAAACTGTTGTGGCAGGTTGGAATACGGGATAATGAGCTAGCATTGCTGAGAGAATATCTCAGGGATCGTCCGTAAATGGTACAAATTGGCAATGCGAATGAAGAAAGAAGAAAAAAACTCTTGAATTTGGTGTACCCCAGGGAACAGTTTTGGGACCGTTATTGTTTTCAATATATATATAAACGGTTTATTGAAATAAGATACCTCAGTGACTGTAATAAGTTTTGGAGATGATATGGTAATTATATATGCTGCAGACACTTGGGAAAATCTGAAAACAAAGGCCGAAGTGGACCTAGTTAATATACCCAATTGGTTCCAACACAGACTACTGACTGTTAATTTGGAGAAAACTTTTTTCGTTCCATTTACCTGCTATAAGCAGAATCTGCCTGAATGAAGAAGGATTGAAGTCAGAAATAATGATGATACTGTTGAAATACAGGCAAAGTATTCTCAGAGGTATCTTGGTATCACAATAGACACGCATTTAAGATGGAACATTCACATAGATAACGTAACTAAAACACTAAGACCATTGTTATACAAATTTCGACGAAGAAATATAATAGACATGAAATATTTGAAGATGCTTTATTTTGCATTTGTGGAGTCGAGACTACAGTACGGGGTGCTTAGTTGGGGTGCAGCATTGCCGGTCCATCTGAGAAAACTAGAAGTTGTTCAGAAGAAGATTTTGAAAATTATGTTCAGAAAGGAGGCAACTGTACATGTACAGGGTGATTCATTAAGGGTGGTCACCGGCCGTATCTCGGAAACCGTTTATCCTATAACTTCCGGAAAAAAATTCTAATGACAAAACCGGCCCCTAGAAAACGATTAAATATATTTTCAAGTTCGTAGTTCCCCACTAGAGGGCGCAATCTATCACTTGTAAAATATAATCTCATTTTTTACGAAATAATCTCCAGCTAACAGTGGAAAAGAATAATGAAATAAGAAAATACTCTTCCTATTCAACAACTTTTGTTTCAGTAATTTTTCTATATTTCCTATTTTTTAGTAGTGGGATGGAAAAACTTTTCTTCACACAAAAAACACTCTTACTTCTATATGCGTGAACCGATCTCCACGTAATTTGATATCATTCGAAAGCCATCAGAAGCAGATCACAGAAAAATATGACAAAAACATACTGGGTGATCCAATTGAAAACTACAGGCTGTTTTATGTCACTTTACCCTATTTGCGCGTTTTACGGGAGAATTTCAAATGCAATGCTATGATTCTAACTGACTGAGAATAAGCTAAGCATTATCACCTAGTGACTTGTTGAAACCGCAGACCGCAAGATTATCATCGGAATGACGGACGATATTAACATTTTTGTAAATTTTGATAAGTGCTGATCAACCTTGTGAGCTTGAAAAAACAAGGAAGTGACTTTATTAGTCATTACAACGCAGCAAAATACTCAACACACATGAAATAACAATACTACGATAAAATGAAATAAAAACTAGCTACAACGAAAATATTCGAACAAAAAAACAACCCTTATACATAATCATTTCAGATATTCAAAATGTCTACCAATTTTTCTTTACATAAATTTAGTCTTTCTTTCGTCTAGTTGATACTGGCCACAATTTCAGTATGAGAAAAAGTTCCAGCTGCTTGTCGAAAACTATTTTTCATATCCTCACTTTCAGTTGGGGGTGTTCGGAAAACTAAGTCTTTATTCTCCCCCAAAAATAAAAATATAATACTGTGAGGTCGAGTGATCTTGCCGGAAAAATACTCCCTCGTCCAATCCACCTCTTTGAGAAGACGGTATCTAAATATTCGTTAACATTAGCAGCATAATGCGCCGGGCAACCATCTTGTTGATAGCACAATATATCTAACCTGCTTTGAATAGCCAATATCTTCTGAAAGAATTGGAAGATCTTCAGTTAAAATTTCAAGCACCTTTGTCCCGTTAAGAAGAAAAATGGTCCAACAACTATTCCATCAAAAATTCTGCACCACACGTAAACACTCCAGCGGTTCTGATTATTGACTTCCCTTTGCCATTATGGGTTGTTATATGATCAGTAATGGCTGTTGTGTAAACTTACTTTACCATTGCTAGAAAAAGTAGCCTTGTCAGTCCATAATATTCTATGAAGTCGTTGATAAAAATCTCTCTCTTTCAATTCTTGGTGCAAGACGACATGATATGGATGCAGTTTATAGTTTATACTAGCGAATAATTCAATCCCAAATTACTTGCAATTTTTCGGATGCTTAAATGTGGTTCAGCATAAACATAAGCCAAAACTTTTATGATATTATCCCGAGTATTATCCTCATTACGGCTCCTACGTTTTTATCTTTTCTTCCAACATATTGAACCTCACTAGTTTCTCGCACTCTTCGAGTCAATCTTTTGAATACTTTTCTGGAATGACAACGTCTTTCAGGATATCGTATCGGGCGTTTCTTTTCAGCTACTGCATTTTCTGAACATTCATCATCAACATTAAGCATATCATATGCTTCTCTGTTTGAATAATGAGGCATCATAAACTAGTAGTGGCAATCGACCTTAATACATTTTACAGCTATAGAAACCGAAAATAAACAGTTACACCAAAGCTTACTGGATCTACATCAGCTTGTTTTGTGAGTGACATACATTTTTGATGAGTTTTTTTCTTTCATTTAATTGTTTGGACGATGAAACAACTCAATTCTTAATGAATTTCACAGGGTTGATTAACACTTATCAAAACTTGCAAAAATGTTAATATCTTCGGAATGACCGGAGATATCTGTCTGCGGTTTCAACAAGTCAATAGGTGATAATGCTAAGCTTATTCTCAGTCGGTTAGAATCATAGCATTGCGTTTGAGATTCTCCAGTAAAACGGACAAATAGGGTGAAGTGATATAAAACAGTCTGTAGTATTTAATTGGATCACCCAGTATGTTGTTGTCATATTTTTCTGTGATCTGCTTTTAATGGCCTTCGAACGAAATCAAATTACGTGAAAATCGGTTCTTGCATACAGAAGTAAGAGTGTTTTTTCGTGAAGAAAAGTTTTTCCATCCCACCACTAAAAAAGGGAATATAGAAAAATTACTTAAACAAAGGTTGTTGAATAGAAAGAGTATTATCTTATTTTATTATTCTTTTTCACTGTTAGCTGAAGAATATTTCGTAAAAATAAGGTTATATTTCACAAGTGATAGATTGCGCCCTCTAGTGGGGAACTACGAACTTCAAAATATTTTTAATCATCTCCTAGGGGCCGATTTTGTCATCAGAATTTTTTTCCGGAAGTTATAGGATAAACGGTTTCCGAGATACTGCCGGTGGTCACCCTTAAGGAATCACCCTGTACAATGCATTTGTATTTCTTCACAAAAATAAAAATTTAATCATCGATATGAGACGACAATTGCAATGAACCTTTTCATACATGTTCAAACTATGAAGAAATCTATTGGACAGCGTTCTTCTTTGTATCAGGCGAGGAAGATGTACAACTCTTTACCGGAGGTTCTTAAGGAGGAAATATTGAAAGTGAATTCCGTAGGGTTAATGAGAAAAAAATTTAAGTCTACATCAGATATATTAACCGTGGGGCTGTTCATTGTTTAGTCGTACCTCCATCTATGTGAAGGTGTGGGTACACGTTGTCGGGCACGGGGATTCATCCGTAGGAAGATTTCCGGTTGTTTTTTTGTGATTGGTAGAACTGTTTCGACTGGGGAGCACCATTTCCTAAACATGTGGAAAGTTGACAACTGACCCCATGCACAACCTAACGGTTTCTATGGGGGTTATTGTTTGTTCTCCATATGTAACAGTTGACAATGATGTATTAGATTGTATGATGTAATACCTTTTGTATGAGCAAATACAATATAATATTCCTACATTCTTCTATTGAAGTTATTGTTTCAAGAATATAAATCAAGAACATTGTGGTGAATGGCAATTAAACCCAAACAGTCTGTTTTTACATTAATATTTTCTGTTGAATGGATTTGTATCATCTCCCCCCATTGCGGTTGTACCAATTGGATTCCCTATCTAAAATTATTGTTTCATCAAATTTGAAGTGATGTCCAGTTTCGAAGTGATGTGAAGGCAATGCTCTTTTGTTTACCTTGTTTTGATTATGCTTTTCACAGTCATTTTTATGCTGGTTTATTTTCAATTTCAGGTTAATTTTTTGTGAGAAACCATGTATGAAAGGAAATCTGAAATATTTAATTTCTTCTGAAGTTTGTTCTCGTGATGTTTGTTCGTCTGTGTTCCGAGAAAAACGAGGATATGCATTGGTCGATGAAATTTCTGTGGTAGTTGTTCTTTTTTAGGATGGTTTTAATTTTTTCCAAGTTTGAATTATGATGAAAAGAATGGCTCAGATTGAGCATTCTACTCAGTAGTAATTTAAGTGTACTCACTTTGTCGGAAATCGGATTGTTTGAATGATAGTTCAAAATTCTACCTGAGTTTGTTGGTTTTGTATACCAATTGGTTATCAGTTCAACACATTCAGTCCTACCAACTTCCACTTCCAAAAACGTTAACTTTTTGTTGACTTCTTTCTCAAGCTTTTTTCAATTTAACGGCACAATTTATCTACAACTTGAGGGCACTGCTATTGGAAATCCTGTGAGTCCAGTGGTAGCTGAGGGATCCCATGACGTCGTTCTTGATTGTTTAAACAAGTTCCATCCCAATATACAGTTCACCCTCGAAAGAGAAGTAAAAAAAAAAGTTTTTAAATGTGGAAGTTGGTAGGACCGAATGTGGTGAACTGATAGCCAATTGGTATACAAAACCAACGAACTCAGGTAGAATTTTAAACTATCATTCAAACAATCCGATTTCTTACAAAGTGAGTTACAGTTAAAGGACTACTGAGTAGAATGCTCAATCTGAGCCCTTGTTTTCATCATAATTCAAACTTGGAAAAAATTTAAACCATCCAAAAAAAGAACAACTACCCTAGAAATTTCATCGACCAATGCATATCCCCGTTTTTCCCGGAAAACAGACGAACAAACATTACGTGAACAACTTCAGAAGAAATGAAATATTTCAGATTTCCTTTCATACATGGTTTCTCACAAAAAATTAACAGAGTTTTCAATCATGGTATTCAGTTGGCTTACTACAATGTAAAAGCAACCAACTATCTCTTCACAAAATTGAAAGATCCAATACCATCGAGCGATCAATCGAATTTAATTTATGAAAGACCGTGTTCTTGTGGCACATCATACTCAGGACAAACTGAACAATACCTGAAATTGATTATAAAGCAGCATAAAAATGACTGTAAAAATCATGATCAAAACAAAGTAAATAAAACAGCATTGGCTTCACATCATTCAAATGTCATATGAAAGGAGTGGAAATTATTCAGAAATGGTTGCTTCGAATTGTCTATAGAAAACCCCGTTTATTTCCTTCGGATGATCTATATGTCATCTCCAAAATTATGAGCTCCTGTGAATTATTTGTGCTGCAAATCTTGCTCGCCATACGGTCTGGAAAAATTCAACTTCAACCGATTGAACATAAGTATGAAACAAGAAATAAGATGAATCGTTATCTCACACCAAGAACAGAAAAAATTATAGGACAGAGATGTTATCTAGCACTCAGATTGTATGGCACTGCTCCTAGGGACCTGAAAATGTCCTAAATCCTCAAGCGCGAAAAATCAAAATTAGGAATTGGGTTATTGAAATGGGGAGAACATACTTCGACTCCATAACAAATCCGCAATGAACAGGCTCTCTAAATATATATATATATATATATACAGTCATCATATTATTCCTTAGACGGCCTGAAAATGGATCTCCTTCGGATGTGGTATTCTATATCTATTGGAGAGTTACTACGCCAAATATCAACTTCGCTAAACATTTTTGACAGGGTCTTTCTTGGCACGTTTGAAAACTTGACAGGTGTTAACCACCCCTTAGACGGCCTGCGAATAAATCTCCACCAGATTTGTTATTCTATATCCATCGAAGAGTAACTACGCCAAATATCAACTTGGATAAACATTTTTGACCGTGTCATTCGTCGGAATTTCGAAAAATTGACAGGACGGTGTTAACTACCCCTTAGACGGCCTGCAAATCAATGTCCTTCGGATATTTTATTACATATCCATTGAAGATTAACAATACCTTATATCAACTTGGCTAAACATTTTTGACAGGGTCATTTGTGAAAATTTCGAAAAATTGGCAGGTGTGAACTACCCCGTAGACGGACTACGAATCAATTTCCTTCGGATTTTATTCCATATTCATTGAAAAGTAACTATACCTGGCTAAAAAAAAAATTGACCGGGGTCATTCGTGAGAATTTCAAAAAATTGACAGGTGTAAACTACACCTTAGAGTAACTTTACCAAATATCATTGTGGCTTAACATTTTTGACAGGGTCATTCGTGGGAAAAATTTTCAGGCCTGCAAATGAATCTCCTTCGGATATGTTATTCTATATTCATTGAAGAATATCTATGCCAAATATCAAGTGCTTCCGAAAGATGGCGGACTGTAAGTAGTTAATACTACAGTTTTCCCTCTAAAAGGTTGTAAGTATCTTGAGTCCTATACAGCGGTTGCCAGAAGTAAGGCAGTCTGATGATCAGTAACCAGTGAAACTGCAGTAACTGTTCTCCTTAGGCCAGCTTCTTCGATGAAGATGTTTTGGTTGTTTGGATGACTAGCTCAGATCAAGGTGGAATATTTGTTGAATCACCGACAGATATTCGTCCTTGTGATATTTAATTATACTACCACTTGGAGCTCTATTGCCAACAACCTCTATTATCGGTAAGGTGGTTATAGAACAAGATTCCCTAATATTGATAGTCCTGTTGTGTTTTCTTTTAACGGTAAACTGGTGCTCGCAGTTTGTCAGCTTGTGAGGTGTTTATAGAGTTTAGCTAGCAACGTTTTCGAGAGAGAATTTCAGGTAGGTTTGTTTTCAGATAAGTTATCTCGCTCACTCTCCTGGACTCTACACGGGCTGTCTGGCTGGAGGCAGGGATTGCGTTTTCGAAATACAGGGTGTTTTTGTCCAAATGTATATAATTCTCGATTTTTTTTCCCGAAATTGGTCTCAAACGACTAGGTTGGACTCACTGATGACGGATCCAGTGTCAAAACCGATCGTGTCCGCCCTGCCGCCCGACCGTAGATACGATACCTATCAAACGGAGCAAATACCGAACCTTGGGGTACTCCTTTGCGAATGAGCCACGGTTTCAACAGTTTTCCCATTCCGGCAGACATGTTGTCTTCTATTATTCAACTAACCCCTTATCAGATCATTCGGCAGTCCTCTGACTCCACAGTGTTTGAAATTCTTCTATTTCGTAATTAACTGTGTCAAATGCCTTGCTCAAATAGCACAGAACAAGTTCCACGAGTTGGTAATTTTCCAAAGCACGTATTACTGATTTAAGAATTCTCAGAACAGCTGTAGTTGTAGATCTCCCTCTTCTGAAACCATGCTGGTTGCATTCCAGTAGTCCGCTGCTTTCTAGGTACTTTATCAGTTTATCTCTGATGAAGTTCACTTCACCCTTTTTTAATATAGGTGTGACCTAAGCAATCTTCAGTTTCTCAGGAAAGACAACTTCCATCATACACCGATTCAAATGGACAGTAAGTGGTCATTTAAGTTCATCTGCGACTTCCTTAATCGTTTTTGCGGCGACTCCATAGATGTCTGAGGTCTGCTTCGTTCCGTTACGCCCAATAAGGGGTTTTAATTCTTCTTCTGTAACTGGTGCCAAAAAGCACGAGTCACTCACGTCCGAGGATTTCACCTTCCGTGAGTCCTGTTTAAATGGAATCTCTGTACCCCGTGCTTCAGTCTTCAATTCACTGCAGATCTCCGAAAAGTGCTCATTGAAGTCGTCAGAAGATAAGCCTGAGGTTGCGCCATAGCGATTGTGAAGTCTGTTTGTCTCCTCTCTTATATATTCCACACTTCCTTCTGGTTGTTCGAGGAATAAAACAATCTGCCAGAAATATTCTTTTTTTGTCTGATTGATTTCTGCTTTGTATAGTTCTCTGAAAGCCCTGTAGCAACTGTGCCTCCTTCTCAAACCTCATCATTCTGTGAAGGGCGTCCAGTTTTTCTCATTTTTGGGATATTTTCGGATCTACATGTATTCTTTCTTCTTGTGTCGGTGGAAATTATCTTGGTTTCAAAAGGGAAACTGCAGTCGAAGATGCGCATGAATTCAGTATGAAAAGATGTGAATATATCTGCCGCATTACCACATTCTAGTATATGCCTCTTGTTTGTGTCTGATGGTTGTTTTCGAAAAACGTTTCTATTTGGCTCATTGCATTCCCTGACTTGCTTCAATTTCACCTGTCTGCATTCATGGTTTTTTGATAAACCAGAAGGATATCAGCTTCGCAGAATGGTCAGACACATGCATCTCCCTAGTTGCTGTAACTAAGACATTGTGACTAAAGTTTGTAAATACGGGTGTTATAGGAATCAGGTGAACCCCCAAAAAATCTTCATTTTTCAAGATATCGGATTATAATTTTGGACATTGATACTAAAGATTGTTTTTCATACACCTAGGTAAAAAAAATATTATTTTTCCTCAAGATTTTTTTTATTTTGACATCAGATCGATTGGAATTCCGGAAATATTAATTCTCACGGATATTACAAATCCTTAAATCGTTTCTCTACTCCAAATTTGACCATTTAGGCAGTTTCAAGTATTTCACTTCAGTCTTCTGCCAGAAGTGAGCCTTCTGCTCTAACTTTTATAATCGAAATGTAGAGGAAAGATCCTTTATAATATTGCTCTATAAATTTATCTCTTCATCCAGATACTGTACGATCAGAGAATATGCGTGCGAAATTTCGTTAAGCTACTTCCTAAATTTAGAGTTAGAGGAGAAGACTCACTCCCCGCATGGGACTGAAACAAAATACGTGTAAGTTCTGTCCAATTGGTCAATTCCTAGTGGGAACTAATTTTAATTATTTGTAATAACGTCAAAAATTCATGTATCGAGCATTACTATCGAACCGAAGTCGAAAACAGAAACAATTTTTTTTGATTAAATTTTTTTTTCTCAATTCAATTTCTCTTTTGAGATTATATCACTCCAAATATGCAGTAGTTCATATAAGAAAATCGAAACTTGCGTCTACTTTCGGTTAAACCGGAAGTCATAGACACACATTTTTTTACTTCAGTCGATGGGAAACAATTTATAGTATCAATAAATGTAGATAATTTTGGGGACGAACCTGATTCCTGTGGTACCGGGTAAATTATACAAGCACGCATTTCAAGTCTTGGAAATCCTTGCCGCCTTGTTAATTTCAACAGCTGAAACCATATGACATAATCACATTCAGAAGCTGTTTCTTCTCTCTTTCCTCAGATTCAAAGTAAACATTGGAGTTTACCACAACCATGACTCCCCGGTCAGGGTATCTTCTTCTTTTTCTACATAGCTACACGCACTTTATTTGCAGTTGCACGGAACCGTACATTGGACGTCATTGAGAACCATTCTCTGTAGTTTCTTAATCATGTTCTTCTTCTACCCTGACAACGCCTTCCCTGAATTTTTTCCTCCATAATATTCTGCTGCAATTGATATTTCGAATCTCGAATAATGTGTGCAAAATATTCGAGTTTCTTTTTCTTTAGCATTTTATAAATCTTCTTTTTTCATCGACATTCGTAATTCTGTCGACCCACGAAATCCGCAACATGCGACGATATCACCATCTCTCATACGCTATCAGTTTGTTTATTCCAGCCGTTTCAAATGTCCATGCTTCAGCACCACACAACAGAGTTGAAAATATATAACATCGAAGGATTTTAAGTTTATGACTTTGCTGCAAAGAAACCTCTTGAGTTTGATGAAAGATTTTCTGGCTTTTATTTCTTGTAACGTTTCAGCAGTTTCATTTAATCGTAATGTTGTGTTATCTATTGTTAAGTTTACGCCTATATTTTTTTGTTTTGTGATAACCATATACTCTGTCAGAGCACCTATCAGAAACCATATCAAGCAACTGACCGGTGTGAACCTTACACCGAAATTAGTATACAGTTGATGTATGACATATCCACCCTATGTATCGATTAAAGCTGGTTTTGAGAGGATTTCGCATCATTTTTTAAGTTTTTTCCGGGTAAGTAAAAATTGTTTTTTCATGTAAAATGCCCTTGCGGATTGCTAGATTAAACTATCTGATGTAAACGATAGAAATAGCCTCAAACTGTTCTTTCAAGCATCGATTGAAGCTTATTTTGGGAGGATATCTCATCATTTTTTTCTGGGTTTTCACTCCTAATATCTTTAACAGAATTACTAATCTGTCGTTTGCTTCAGATAGTTAAATCCTGCAATCCGCAAGGGCCTTTTCCATGAAAAAGCAATTTTTATTTCATTTTTAATAGTTCTGTTTCAGATATTGGGAGTAAAACCCAGAAAAAACCTAACAAATGATATCCACCCTAGACCCACCCTGCCAGGTAGTTTGCCACATCGTTGTCATCTTCATAATCATCCAAGATATTTACATTCATATCGCCAAAAAAGTAGTCGAAGTCAAAGGATTCAGAAGTTTCAAAGTATTAATTTAGATAATCAACAATGGCTGTTTTCGATATAGGAGGCGGTTTGTAGACCGAAGTCAAACAGAACAATATATTATTCCTTTCAAATATTATTCTATGAATCCCGTAGCTGAATACTTTCAAGATCAACGGGATGTTATCCCTTACCAAAATTATATCAATTATTTTTGTTGTTATTCGTCTCATTTCCAAAAAGGTGATATCCTGCAATATTGCATTTAGTTAATAAGGCATTACCAATCAGATTGCACCTTTTTTGAAATCCTTCAAAAAATCTGCAATGTGTTTGGTTGATCCTTTTTTTCTCTTATTTTATTTGCTGTATAATACCTTATGGTTTATTCCTTGTTCAGTTAAATACTAAACCATGAAATCCTACTCCCAAAAACATCTTATACTTCTCGAAGAAATCATTTGTGTTGTCTATATCAATTTATTGCAAATCTTTCTATAAAGTTCAGATTTATCAACCTGAGTATTGACATATTTTCAACTATTGCTCTAGATTGTTCTCCAGAAACACTTTTTGACCTGTCTTATAGACCATGTATGGATAAATCATCTTTATGCATCTATGATGGGTTCTTTGATGATGGCTACGTGAATTGTCCCTTACCAGGATGTGTGGATGAAGGATCATGTACGAAGTTTGTAAGATTTTAAACTGTCTTTAAAGTAATCATACTCAAGGATCTTGAATTTTTCAGTTGACCATTGAAAAGACTCCTACAATTGGAACTAAGCTGCTTGTTAGTTCGCTCTCTTTCCTTTCTGTGTTATTTATAACTTTTCTGATTAGTATTTGGGCTTGTAAAAAACACAAAGTGGCATGTTTCGCTGACCATTTCTCTAACCCCAGTAGGATTCAACAGGTGTGTATTGAATTAAAAAAAATTATCATAGAACTAGTTTTGTAGCAATAATGATATAATATCAATGGTTTCTCCCAAATTGGATGTTAAACAAGAGGCGAATGTAGATTGATCTTAAACACAATACCCTCCGGAAGAAACAACTTAAACTCGATATTTCTAGAGTAGGTTTAGACCTTGATTACGAAGGACGAATTCGTGAATGGGTAATATCCACTTAATGATTCCGCAGATACACCCATTCAAAATTTTATTTTCCCAATATTTCCAAAAAAAAGATGAGATGGAATTGCTATCAGGCACTTGATTAAAAAATGACAGCTTGAAGGTTCATATAGAGTTCCGTGAGGATAATATATTTTGAAGGTCACCAAATCTTTCGATCAGGTAGAAAAGGTGCTTTAGGCGGGGTCAGTATGTGAAATGATGACCGATTCGGTTCTGAAAAAAATTAAACGGTATTACTTGAATATTGAACCGGTTCTGGAATGAACCAAAATACAAATTCGAAACCGCGTATGCTCGAACCGTTCCGAGTTCCGAACAGTTCTGAGCTCGAAATCAAAACAAATCTAGTGTCATCGAGTATTCCTGGAATCTTGCGGAGATTATTCGGATATGCTCCATGTGTTCTTCGGATTCTGAACCGGTTAGTATATCGTCGATTTAGTTGCTTGAACAGAAATCGATTCCTCGTTATACCTCGCCTATGAAGCGTTCCTCAGCGCGAAGGACATGGGAGCTCAAACATTCCGAACGTTGTAATGATGGGTGTTGGGGGGAGTTCAATACAAGGTCCAGTTTTGAGAAGATGATCCTTTCCTGCAGGATTTCAGCAAAGTCTTGTATGCCCCTTACTGGGAACCGGTCTGGAATTGTGCGGACGTTGAGAACTCTGTGATCTCTGCAGGGTCTCTAACTGTCGATAGAGTTTTTTGCTGTCAGGTGCGGTGGGGATGAGCATGGGCTTTTGAATGGCCGAGCAATTCCAAGATTTATCATGGCCTCAAATTCCTCCTTCGCAGCTTTGAGCTCCTCTGGTGCTAGGTTTCGTGTTATGGATGAGAGTGATGAACCCGGAGTTGATTGAATATGGTGTCTCGTCCTGTGTTTGATGATCGTCGGAGCCCCCTCAGGTCTTTTTGGTCGGGAAATTCCACGAGGAGGTCGTGGTACTTGGATGAACCGCTGAATCTTATGATAATTATGGATTCGATACTTTCAATCCCAACCCCAGAAATATACAACCTTTAATAATTTGAGTGGAACAATTTTGGAACATTCATAGACAAGCCTTTCTGTCGGTGTATCAGACAACTTCTTCGAGTTGTCTGATACAAGGCATTTAGGTAATCCAAAAAGACAAAAAGTAACCATCAAAACCTTAACCGTGAAATTTGAACTCATGGTTTTGGTAGGAAAAATTTCCACCCATTTCGAGTGTGAATCGATAATTATCAAAGTGGAAGTTTTTGAAATGAAAATTATCACTATGTACCATCGAGAGAACTTCCTGTGGCCATGGCCAAGTCTTATCGCCGGTTTCACAAAGCCTCGATCACCGTTGATCGGGCAATCAAACGCTTAATTGATCTATCAACACCGTATTCTATGTCATCCTGACATAATACATGTCACAAGTTTTTCACTTTATTCCCGATATTTTATTAGATTTCTAGTTCGAAATGAACAATTATGGATCTATGGGAGATGATTCCCCAATAAAGGGGCCTGTAGCGTTCTTCGTTTATCTGAGGATTTGAAAATCATCGCTTGGAGGACTGAACCTGGTCGAAAGACCCTCTCGGTCATGAGCAAATGTAGGTAATATTATTTACTGCTTCCTTCTGGTTTTCTGTCCCTCTTTCTGTTTCAGATATTATGTCAAGATATTTTGTCGAAATGAATTCAAGATGACGAAAAAATTATTTTCAAATGAAAAAGATGCCATCCATCTTCTATAAACAAATTACTACACTTATGCGGGGAGACAGAATTTTTCCTGAGGTTTTTATCTGTGCTCTTGTATCATACGCAAATATGTATGGTACCCCGTTTACATTTCCTCTGCTAACACTGTGATATATCTTAGAATTGTAATGCTCGTTCTCAAAAGAATATATATATATAATAATCAAATTTGATCGGCGATTGAGGGTTTGACGGCTCCATCACCAAAACGGCGATCAACGGCCGTTGATTGCTTATCAAGTTTCACAAGATATTTTTGAGTACTGATTAACATAGAAACTTGACTTGACGGTCCATCAAGTTGATTGGATAAATTTGGGCAATCAAGCCAGGTAATCACAGTATTGAAGTGTAATTTACTGGATCATCAGTCTATTTTGGAATGTTTCGCGATATAATTTCTCCTATTTTTCATCAGAAGGAAATAATAATAAAAATACCAGAATTTGCGTCCTCCATAATCAATAACTGAAAAATTTTATCAGGAAATAGGATCAAATGAAAGATTTGTTCCATTAGGAAATAATAATGAATATAAAATCATCAGAGTTATTGAATTGTCTAAAATTGTTATATAATTTGAACCAAGCAATGCCAGATGGCAGATATTAGATGCGAAAACTTTTTCAGTTTACTTCTGCGGATCATAATAATAATTGAGGATATTTTTGATAAGAAGATCTCACGACTGTATAGTAAAGGGGCCTTTTGTGCGGGGGAGATTGGGGTATTTGGGAAATCGGAGATTCGCCCTATTGGCCGAGAGATTCACTCTATTTGCTGATGACCAATCGTCGGCCAATAGGGAAGAATCTCCGATTATCCAAATATCCGAATCTCTCTCGCACAGAAGGCAGCTTAATATTCAATACAATAAAATTTCAAGTGAAATGTCGTTTGGCGAAATATTGGTAGTTGACTTCAATCTACAATGTTTTGAACAGATATCTACTTTCCTAGTTTAAGTTTATTTGGATATTTGTGTACACAGTAGTTTCAAAAAATATAGCTCAAGAACATATTAGGAGTCAATGAACTTGTGAAATTGAAACAACCCATTTTTGACCATTACGAATACAGCATGTTGTTATGATCCTCTATCGATATTTGAACATATAATGTTTCTTGAAACCTGGTATTGACTACCATCTGTAATTCCTGATGGATTGATAAATTACTTTTACTACATGGGTTTTGTAAAAATCGGATTTTATTTTGTGTAGAATTTTGAACATAATATCCACATGAAATTGGATCAACTTCCACATGAAATGAAAATAAATTTCTATAGGAATAACAATTTTATTTCTTCAATATTTTCATTCCGATTATCTGATGATTCGCCATCTTCGTTGCATCCAAATTCCATATCAAAACAAGTCGTGAAAGTTCTTCACTCTTCTATACAATACTGCCTTTGAAATATTTTCAGCAATTTCACATTATATTTTATTGTGTGCTAATGAATATCTTCCGATTTCTTGTTTCTTTTCTATCATCAAATTCATTTTACAATCACATACTTTGAATTCATTATGAAATCATACATCCACCGTCAACAATAACGTCAAAAACAAAGCAATTTTCATGTTCACGCACGGAAATGAAATAACATAACCGAAGTTTCATTCCATTTCTGTGGTTTCATTAATCAGAGCCGCAGAAATGCAAAGTAGTCAATCCGTATTCTTCAACCAACTAATTGATGTATTTGACGGGGTGATGAAGTTTTGTAAAACGAAAATTCTCTGATCGGCCGATCAAATTTGACGGAGCAATCTGTTTATCGCACGATCACCGTATCTTTGTGAAACTCAAAATTTTTGGTTTATTTATTGCACAACTATCACAACCAGATGACAATTTTTCTATTTCTTCATTGATATCACGCCAAAAATGGTTTCTAGTAAGAATTTTCATTTTGACTACACCCAAATGAGTATAATGCAAATCAACCAATATGGACTTCTGCAAATAGAGAGGAATAATGATTCGGTCATTCCTGAGCAGAATACCATCTTTCAGATTTAACTGGTTTCTGATCGCAAAAATCTTTTGTACCCCAGCATGATTTTTGCGAATTTAGGCCGACCATTCTCAACGAAGTGAGCAACGCAACAAGAAGTCAGACAATTGAGGATCGAATCGTGTTTTCTGTTCAATGAACCCAAAATTCATGTTCACATCGCTATTCTGATTACTCGATTGGTAAATAGGATAGAAAATCGGCAATATTTCTCTCTGATTCAATAAACTCAACTTCATACTGATAGTTCGATTGGAAAACAACCCCCTCCTCAGTTTGTTCGCAGAAAATTGAGGGATCCTTTTCACCGAATTGAAAATTAACATGCACGGTTTATTGTGTGTAACTCGCGTGAATATACTTCCAAATAAATATTGGTAAAATCTACTTATACCAAACATAATCGCCAATCCTTCCTGTTCAATCTGGCTGTAATTACTTTCAACAGATGATGAAGTGCGTGATGCTTAACAAATATCCTGTTCTCTTCCAGTAGCATAAACCTGTGAAATCATAGCTCCTAAACCAACTGGCTCGCATCAGCTATTAGTTTAATTGATAATATGGAATCATGTCATTGAACTTAAACTTTGGAACGTATAGTTTACAACACCTTGAATTGATTTCGATTCTGCCACCGATTTGGGAATGAGTGTTTCTTTTATAGCTCGAATCTTTTCATTATTTGCGTGAATACCATCTGTAGTAATTATGTAACCAAGATATTGAACTACCTTTTTACTAACTGAATATTTCTCCATATACACTTTCATGATACTCATAACTCGGAACAGACCATCATCATGTTCAGATGGATTCTGTCCGCTAATCAGTTAATCACCAACAAAAACTTTTTCAACTGGTATACTGCTAAATAGCACTGTCATTATTTTTTGAATTTTATCATAAGCCGGTGCTACTCCGAAAGGTAATCTCAAATAATGGTGGAGGCCTTCATTGGAACTTATTATTGTAACTAACTCTTTCGATTATTCCTCTGATTCAACCTGGTTGTATGCATCTATTTTAGAAAAAATTACTGACCCTCCCAGTTCTGCCAAAATATCGCCAATAAGTGGAAGGGAAAACTGATCAACTTCGACGTGGGAATTGAAGGTTATTTCAAAAACACCAATAATTCGTACTGAACCATCCTTTTTTTAGCACAGGTAATATTGGCGCAGCCCATCCTGAATAGTCAACCTGTTTCAATACTCCCAACTCTATGAGTTCATCAGTCTCCTTCTCCATCTTCTGTTCAAGGCCGTAAGGCACTGCTTTGGCTTTGATGAATTTGGGTGATACATTGACGTCTTTCAACTTCAATGAGAACTCTTTTTTTCTTGAAACATCCCAATTTAGCTTTTTTGTTTAGATGAAAAATGAATTGCACTTGAAACTGTGATGTACCTCGGTTAGGGTTGGTTCGTCTATTGATTTACACAGGAGAGGGTTTGGAATAACATTCGGAAACTCGTGAGAGGTTTCAATTACTCTTAGTGCACTCTACTATATAAAAATGAATGCGACGTTCTGCTTCATTGTGTCTTTTTTCATATTTTATAACACAATTATATATGTTTTGGTCAAGGCGCTTATAATCATTGGTAAACATTCAGTGTAATAACAGACGTGAGATTCCAATACCAGTAGCTAACTCTTTGAGCACGTCTTATGGATGATGCGAGGTTGTAAGGACCTTGCTCGTCTCACGTATACAGGCTGTTTGTTTTCTCCACGTACGTTAAAAAATTTTTGATTTACATTTATCTTACTAATTATACAGGGTGAGTCTTTGACCTTGCAGAATATTTTAACAGAAGATTCCTGAAGCCAAAAGAAACACTTTTTTCCCTTACCATTTTTTCCGATTCGGCTTGGTTCGTAAGATACAGACTGTTGAAAATCCATACAAAAATTTAATTTTCGATTATATCTCGCGAACGATCTCATCGAATGAGAAGATTTTTGGAATATAGTTTTTTATTGATACGATGAATGTTCCTGGATTACAAAATTTCATCCACATCCTCCAGTTTCTTCAATATGACCATAACATTTCATAAAAATACCAGAAATTCGAAGAATCCAACTTTTAAAAATAATTTGAATGCTATTCAACGAATTTTTGACCATTTTGGAAAGTAAAAGTATTCCTTATTTTTTTTTGTTTGATGCTCTGTTTTCGAGTAATCTGAAATCCAAAAATAAAAAATATCTGTGAAATTCCGAGAATTGGGTACTTTGGCTGAATGCAACTCTGTTTTTCCGCGTTGCCACGTCTAAAAGTTGAGAATGGAATCCTAGCATTTTTTATTTGGAATGATTTGTAAGCGGAGTAGCCGACTTAGGCCAATTCACAATGGACGTAACCGTAAGAATACCGCAACTCGTGCGTAAAAATCAAAGAGGAAACTACAAAATTCATAAGTACCAAAATCTTCACAATAAGTTCAACTTTTCCCAAAACTATATCTGTGTTATACAGTGGTGATTCGTTCCTGAATCCATTCATGAAGCTTCCTTCTCAATTTCGAGCTAATTTGTGTAGTATAATTGATTAACTTCTCACTTTTCCATGATAATGGGGATTCTTACTGGTTTGAATGCAATCTTTCTGCTGACCCAAATTTCTTGAAATTATGTACAGAACTTTGATAGTATTTATTTTGAGGTATTCTTCAAATGCGCAATGCGCTTTCATAACATAACAACCCGTGGTGGAAGAAAACCAGTAAAACCACCATGACATAACCTTAAAACCACGGAGCCACAGATTTATTTATTTATTTTTTTTTCTATCTTTTACTGTGCTTGGCCATTTCGAACCATCGACACATCGAACATATCATTGGTTTAAGATTATTTCAAATCACCACCACCTAGACACTTTACAACATCCATGACCTCGCCGGGATTCGAACCCGGTACCTTCAGCATCCTAGAACATGTTTCCACCCTCTAGTCTACCGAGGTAGTCACCACAGATTTATAGTTCAGTTCAGAATCATAGACTACACAAGTGTATACATAGAATTAGCATATTGTGTGTTGTTTGATTTCGAAGAGTTTTTTTCTTTCTGTTCGTCAATTTGGCAACGTTTGTACGTTCATAGATAAATTAGGTACATCTGTTTTATTTATTTATGAAAATGAAAGTTTGAATGGGTTATGTCTGAATCTGATAATTCTTGGAGAAAATGAAATAAACAAAGAAAATTAATAATTACAAATTGAAGGTGAATCTCAAAGCTAATATGAGTGATAGCTAGATGAATTCCTCATTATCGAAAATGAAACTAAGAGAATAATATTCAACTTTTATCGCCCACGAAATTTGGAATACCTGACTTGTTTATTGTACTATAAATTCAACTTTTTTCATCAACTGGAATGTAAAAAGTAAGTTGACGCTTGTTTTTATAACAGAGTCGCTTATTTCGAAGATTTTAATGGTATATCTTACGCTTTGAAAAACTTCAGTGTTCAGGTTTCCAGGGGCGGCTAGCCTATTATGAAAATTTATAATGCCTATATCTTTTTATCTAGGCCGAATCGGAAAAAATGATAGAGGACAAATGTGTTTCTTTCAGCTTCAAGAATCTTCTATTAAAATATTCTGCAAGGTCAAAGACTCACCCTGTATATATATATCAGTCTCAATTTATCTTACATCTATAGTCACGATTTATTGAATATTTACCTAATTTAACTAAATTCTAATCACAGACAATATGGTTTCACTGTGTTCTTGTGTACTTCTTTGAATTTTTTCTTGTCCGTTTTCACAATAATGTTCGGGTTTCGGACTTTCACTATTTCGTAGGAACCGTTAAGTTTATTCTCAATGTTCTTGTTGTTCAAGAGCACCTTATCTCCTTCCTTATAGCTGATTTCATTACAATTTTTGTCGAAACTTTCTTTCCTTTTCAATTTTGTCTTCATCAAATTTTCTGTAGCATCTTTCCTAGCCGCCTGCAACCTATATTTAAGTTCAAGGAGGTAGTTGTCAAAATTGTAGATTAGATCTACTTGACTTTTTAAATTTCATGGGATTCTACTAGGTTTTTCAAACACTAGTTCGTCAGGAGTATAGCGAATTTAAGAGTTCAGGGTTTTTTTATATGGAAAGCACCAATACGAAACAAAGTTAGTACAGTCGTTACCTTGCTTAGCTGCATGCATACTAACTCCTAAGTGTTCATGCGAATTCACAAGTGTACGTATTGTTTCCTGGTGATACGCTGTTGGAATGAATTGTTTAATTTTGAGAAATTCACCATCTTCACTAAATATTCTTGATAAGAATTCTGTGATTTGGTCTGTAACAACTTCAGCAGGTATACCATACCTTAAAACAAAGTTTTGAATAAAATATTTTGATACTGTTTCTGCTTCTTTGTTTGGTAGTGGATAACCCTCTACAAACTTGGTTAAGTCGCATTGAATTGTGAGTATTTACTTATGGTTTTCGATATCAGTAGGTAGTAGACCTACAAGATCTAGAATCTAGATCTAGTGACAATCATCACACTGCTCTACAAATTTTTCAGCATCTGTTCTTAAGACGTTCCAAAAATATTCTCTTTTGATATTATTGAACATGCGTCCGATACCTGCATGTCAACCGGTTGGGAGCATGTGAAAAACATTCAGAATTATTTGTCTTAATTCTTTGTCTTCGATTCGCGTCACGTCTCTGATTATATTATTAATTTTCAAGGATGTTCTTAAGATTTCGTTTTTATAATTTGACAAGATTTCCATAAATTTCATATTACTAGCTAGCTTGATTAAGTACAATTCTAATATATCATTTTCTGCGCATATATATTCCAGTTTCCTGAACGATGCGCCAAAGTCGTACGCTGATCGGATGTTCTGGTTCATGAAGATGACTTGTGAATTCACATTATATATTGAATTATCATTGTACTGAACTGAAATTTGATTTTTCAAGTTACTAAACTCTTTTTCTGGAAATGGCCTTAACACGTTTCAAAACTTTGACAACAACAGGGTGATCAATCCTTTTGCCGTCGGAAGCGTTCGTCTCGTGTTACTTGAAACTTGAAACCTACTTAATTTTTAGTTCGAGACCTAGTCATGACACTAATGTTCTCAACTACTACATTTCTCAATTCTTTGAGTACTTCTGACTCTACTTTGATGCGTGATAATGCATCCGCTGTGACATTTTCTGTACCTTCTACATAATGATATTAATTAGAAATGTCAGGGGTTCTACAATGGTGTTGATTATTTTCTTGAGAATCACCGTACTATGTCCATAGATATCTGTTGTTCGTTTGGGTTGAATTCGTTTGGTTGCTTCCAAGACCTCTTTTTGAGTTACTTCAGAGAGAAAGAAAATGAATGTTACTCTGAATGTTTGTTTTGAATTTTTGTGGTGCCGAGAAGTTCAAATTTATTTGCTTTTGAATGTAAATGCCAATTTGAGAATTATACTCATTGAAATCCGAAAATGTCGTACTTGAGTACACTTTGTATTTTTTATTTGTCGTTATTCCTTTGATTATTGTCCATTGAGCTTTTTGGGTATTATCAGCTTGCTGCATGTACTGATGATTTGCTTGCTTTTTTGTCATTTTTATTTTCTCTTTGTATTCTTTCTTAAGCTTTCTGTATATGAAGTTTGCATTTGTGTTATTTGTGGATCTTGCAATGACTTCAACTGCGTCAAGCTTATTTTTAAGATCCCTTAACTCTGTTGTGTACCATGTAATTTTCTTTTCCTGAATAATCTGATCCTAGTACTCCTTCTATACTTGAATCAAAGGACTTAATAACTGAAAAATTGTGACCAAACCTGGAATTTTTTAAAACTAGTGAAATGGTTGCGGAGCCCATGGAAGATGCGGATCCGCTTATACCACTAATTTTAATTTTTTCTTTAGTATCTAAATTTTGTCCGACCTATAATAGGAGGAGCTCCGTTTTCTGAACGTAAATGCCTAACCACTTTATGAGATTCCTGAATCTAATTTTGAGTTTGAAAACACCCGCGGGAAACATTGTGTCGCCATTGTAGAAATACAACCTACGTTCTGTTCTGCTCAATGGATATTTACTCAAGTAGGGAATTTAACCAAGAAGAACATGAAACTACTGACACTCTTAGAGTTTGTAGTTTGGTAGGGGGTTACATTTCACCCGTGAGATCTGTTGTGCCCCACATCAGAGCTGATTTCGCAACCATGCTACCTGCAGCTCGCCCTCCAACTTTAGAGCTCCAATGAACTCCAGTATCTATGAGGGCTTCAAGGAGGCTAAGTCCTCATATCTTCCATCAGGCTTGCAATGGCGAGGCATTCTGTAACCAGGAGAACAGCGATTTCTTCCTCTTCCCCACAGAATCTAGACTCGTCAGTTTCTGATAAGCCCATTCTCATCAAATGTTTCCTTAGGCGACAGTGACAGTTTCTTGTGAGGAAGCCAGTGCGGAGGCGTTACTTATTCTTACGGAGATCCAAGTACTTTTTGGACCTTCCGAAGGAACTTTTTGGAATGATCCATTCCTCTTTCAGTTCCTTTGTTCTCCAAAAACTCTTTCTTATATGTGAATTTGCCTATACTACATTCAGGTTTTGGACCAGTAAGTGGCGTTTGTGCTCCCTTTCTGGCTAGTGTGTTAGCCTTCTCGTTTCCTTTGATTCCTGAGCGACCAGGAATCCAGATTAAAGGGGCCTTGTTATTCTTGCCTACCTCATTGATTTTCCTTCGGCACCCCCATATCAGCTTTGAGTTTATGAGATAGGAGTTCAGTGCTTTGATAGCAGCTTGACTATCAGAATGGATTCCTATGTCACATTCTTCATAGTTTCTTTCCGCCTGAAAAAAACTCGAATGGGAGCCGAACGATAGTGTTCTTGTATACTCCAGCGCCGACCCCCATTGTGGTTTTAGAAGCATCTCTAAACCATATAACGATATTTACTTTGAAATTTTGTGCAGTGTATTCCTTTTCCCATTCTTCCTTTTTACATAGCATTGAGGTGAAGTTCTTTTCGCTGCTTACTTCTCACGCGCATGTTTTAGCGGAACAGCGTGCTTCGGTTTGTCCAAATGTCTGTAATTTGTCCATATGCACCATTGCGGGCGTATGCAGAATCCTATCGACTTGAAAATTTCAGGGTTGGTCGCATCTCAAAATGCGAAGGTTTAGTTCGTTAATGGGTAAAATCGGTCGAATGGTTTCGGAGTTATAGCTATTTGAAGTTTCAAAGTTATTTTCATGATATTTTGAGGAACACTGAAGCGACTGAATTGAAACTCTGCAGTTAATTGGAACATAAGGACTCGCAACTTCTCGCGAAATTTTGTTGGGATTGTGCTGTCAGTAAAGAAAATTTTTTTCCAAAATTATTTTTTTCAAAAACTATTCATCACATTCTGTAATGATCCTGGTCATACTTAGAGCTTCATGTTTCGCAGCAGTCTACCAAATTTCAGTTAGATACGATAATAATTACTGTATAAATAGTTTTTTCCTCGATATTGTTGTTTTTTCGAAATATTTCAAAAGATACTGATTCAATCTTGATGAAACTTGGCAGCTAATTTGAATATTCCGATGGACAACTTTGTGCAAATTTTTGTCAAGATCGTGTCATAGAAACAATTTTGAAATTTAAAATTTTTTTTCCCAAATATTTAATAGTCTGTGATCTCCTTACCATACTATTCTCATGAAATTCTTTATGTACCTACCAACTGTCATATTTCGATAAGGTCCTGGATTTCAATTTGATCTAATTTGTATTTTTTGAAATATTAGGGAAATAAATTTTAAATGGGTATATCTGCGGAACCATTAGGTAGATTTTACCCATTCACGGATTCGGCTCTTCAAATATCGAGTTTCTAAGTAGATTCTTCCGGAAGTTATTGTGTTTACGGTCGGCCTAACGAAATTCCTGACCATTCGTGTTCGTTTACCTGACCAGTGCTAACCCCAGCTCGGAAACCTCTGTGTCTCGATCAGTGGTGCAGTTAATCGGATTATCTACCCAGGTTCGGAAACCTTTGTATATCTTACCGGATCACTAACCCAGATCATCTTTTCATAACTATGCTCGAAAAGCAGAGCTGAAAGGAATGCGCATGCGTACCACGTGCTTTCAACAATATCACGAATAGAGAAGTAATACTTCTCAATTTTTAGGAAATATCAAGAGAACCACGATATACATACCACTGTATAGAAGACCAAACCTGTGATTAAATTGTATTTCGTGATTAACGAGCCAATTCGTTCGTTTTTTTCAAAACATTGTCAGGTGCCAATGATTGAAAAAAATCATAAGAATGCGCAATGTTGCCACATTTTTATATTCAAGAATTTTCGGGAAAAAAAAACGGAAATAGAGTAAAAAATGAAAAGATAACCAACATTGCCCATGCTCACGAAAGAATTAAGAACATCCGAAAAAAAATATTTCGAAAAATAATCACTGACGCCCGCAGAACGACACCAGTCTTCTCCTATTAACGTCGAAATTTCTCCGAATTCTAGTATTTCTCGCGGCTATTGACAATTTTAAAGCATGCAGACCGTGAAAAAGTGCCTGACCTTGGGATGAGATGAGTTATTCAAACCTTCGAAATAGAGCCAGAAACCCACCCTACAAATTTCGAGTAGCCAAGTTATTACTGATACAGAGGTATCAGTACCTACCTTGAATCTTTACATTTCAAAATCTTCCAACTTATCAACAAGTTTGAATTCAATAAGAATATTATTTCCTCAAGTATGTGAATTGTGAGAAAGAAATCTTTACAATGTTTGGAAAATTTCACTAATGACACAAGTGTGCGCATCAACAACTTTACAATTAATTTCCAAGTTTCGTCTCTACCGGATCAGTATTTTTTGAGTTATCTAGGGAATATCATCGAAATTCCAAAAAATATTTCCTCAATATTTTCATAAATAAATACCCAACTGAACTGTACTGTGACATATTATTCTTTGATGTCTACCTAACGGTTCACGTTAAATTTCAGATGTTGGTCAAATAGAGGGTGTTTCGTTTCACCATAAACTGAACCAACATGTATAGCCGTGTAAATGACATCTTCACATATAGGAACATTAGGGTAAAATTCTATGAATTACCATAGCTCGGTAACGGACATTACTGTGATCAGAATAAATCCAATTTATACTCGAGAGTGAACGTGATCATACTGTCCAAAAGTGGAGCGAGTTAGATTCCCACCGAACTTTTTCTGTAAAAATTTATTTTTGTTGATAAATTCATATTCCTGTCTAGGTCATTCTGGAGGCCCATTAACACAATTTTGGCAACCGAATGAAATAAAATGAAATCATATAATTCTTGACCTGAGTAAAGACGAACTGCTCACCTGTAACCAGCTAGGTATTTCGTAGTTTTCACTGAAAATACTGAATAGCATTCGCCCAAGGCTTGCTGACTGTTACCTCACGAAGAAGTTGATCTAACGAATGAATGAAATAAAATGAACCGAGTGTTCTCAACATATGTGATATTTCGACTCCGTATGAAAATTCGCCGTGCTGGTAGGCAACCCCTAATATTGTAAAAATACTGAACGAAATTTATATTCTGCTTCAATGTGACATTCAAAAAAAGTTGAGTTCGAATTTTGGAAAAAATTTTTCACGGAAAACCTTAGAAAATCGCGTACATTGTGCTAACCAATCTTGCAATCAAAAATAAAAAATTCCAACTTTGCAGATTTTCCACCGTTTTCAATTTTGTCTCCAGAGTTCTACACCACAATTGAAATGACCACCAAAGAATAACAAGATGTGACTAAAAACAGTTATTTCTAAGATCACGCATAAGTCGCATGACTTTACCAAGGTCATCAACACGGCTATACATATTCGTCCAGTTTATGGTGAAACAGTCTGTATAATCTACAAGTAAAACAATTGTAGCGAAAACAGAAGGTATATGTACAGCAGGTTATATACCCTCTCGTCTGTGTGTGACAACAAAACACACAATTTGAAAGGCTGCCTGATTTGGACCATGCCACTGCATTGCAAATTTTACACATATATCGAGAATATTCACACTCTGAAACAGGACAGGGTTTAGGAAACTATACTCTCCAATACAGATAAAATTTGTGGGCATCACAATTATATCATATGATAAATGATATTTTCGTCATTAAGGTTTTGTACATCAGCATCCTGCCTTATTTTCTCACATTTCTTCACCTGGCAATAATTTCCTGCATTGAATTCATAATGGGATAACCATTCCTCTTCGTTGATTATCTTAGGTTATATTTTGATTCAATCAAAAATCAAAACAAATCACAATCACAAAAACGATTTCTTCTGTATTCTGTGTCGTAATAACCCTGACATGATCGTTCACTGCTTAACCCGGGTAAGTGATCCGAGGAATCTGCCTTATGAAATTTTGAAATCTTTTTGAACTATTTCTTTGACGTTTCCTATTGGGACACAATTTCGCCAAATGACCTACTTCATGGCATACATTACATGTATACTCCACAAACCAACAATCACTAGTGAAATTTTTGTGCCGACCGCACACTGTACCTGTTAACTTCTTGCCGATTGTTGACACCTCTTCCAGAAGCACCACAACCACTGATCACACAGCGATTCTACTCTGTTAATGGCGTTGTTGAATGCTGATAAATATGGTGAAAGCCTGGTTCAATTTTAACTTCTTCAATACATGAATTTTTCTTGGCCGCCATTTTGCTGGATGCTATGGTGATGAAGTCACAGAAATTGCATGTAATTTTTTTTAATACTCTATCTACTCTATAGCAGAACATGATGTGCATGCGGTTGTCAGCCAAAAG
This sequence comes from Myrrha octodecimguttata, assembly GCA_958510865.1. Taxonomy (NCBI): domain Eukaryota; kingdom Metazoa; phylum Arthropoda; class Insecta; order Coleoptera; family Coccinellidae; genus Myrrha; species Myrrha octodecimguttata. The sequence goes on along the minus strand of OY294060.1, from coordinate 8,725,698 downwards.
TTTGGAACAATAGGTGCGGTTGAATCATTATGGATTGAAATTAAAATTGGAAATGTAAGGTTCTTAGTAGCATGTCTATATATAGACCAAAGAAAACAACGACAGAAAGGATCAATTTAAACCTAATATTGACCATTGAGAATGCTTAACATTAAAATATCATGTCTTTATAATGGGAAACTTCAGTTGCCCAGTAATCATATGGGACAAGCTAGATATTCATCCAAATAACAAATGTAGTCATGACTTCCTTGGGAGTTATAAAAATCATAGAGGTCACCAACATATCGATTTCCCCACAAGAATAAGAAAAGATCAACAATCACTTCTTGACTCCAAGCTTTAACTCAACCAACTCGGAAGGTTTTCAAAAGACAATTCTGGAAGGCCGAATGATGAAACCATCAACAACTCACTACAGAATGAATTTTGTGTGGCAGCCGACCGAGTAAATGAACACCCTTTATGAGGCCATTAATGAAACAGTTTAAATAAATGAGCCGATTAGACCTCTAAAGGTTAACCACCAAAAACTATGGCTGACACATGAGGTTCTACGCATACATAAATCGCAGCCTCAACTCCAGGCAAAACAGCTTCAATTTGCTCGACAAAACAACCCAACAGCCATTTGAAACAAGCCAGGATGTTGCCGAGTGCTTCGCAGAACAGTTTGAGGGTGTATACACAGTGTTGGATCAGAATACAGTGAATATAGCACTTCCGTTGGAGACCTATTTCAAGATTGAGATAGACAACATTGTCTTCACGGAAGAAAAAGTTCACACCGTTCTTCCTTCAGGAACGTGTGCAAGTACTGAAAGGTCCACTGTCCGAGACATATAACAGCATAATGGACAAAGGATAGTTCCCTGAGGCCTGCAGAAGTGCAGTGGTAACACCAATATATAAAAAAAGTAACAAAAATCTTGCTGAAAATTAAAGGCAGATCAGCCAAACAAGTTCACTGTGTAAATGCATGGAAAAGATAATTACCAAAGAACTAACTAAATTTCTGCTGGACAATGTTCTGCCTGCACAACAGTATGGTTTCTCCCAAGATCTACCGTCGATTCTGATCAACTCGTGGATTCTGATCAACTCGTTGATTAAGGTTTGCATTGGATGGTTGGGTTGGAAATGAACTGAAATCGAGCACAGAATTTACTGTTGACTGACAATCAAGTCCTTGATCTGGCAATCAAGTTTTGTGAAACCGGCCGCTAGACTTACAAATCTCCTGACCAGGCTGAATCAGTGGACTAAAGCTGATGACAACCACAAGCCAATTGATGTCATCTACCTTGATTTCGAAAATGCTTTCGACAAAATACTTATACAGGGTGATTCCGGAGGAGACCGTCAGATTTAAGGATAAGTTCACACTAGTCGAGACAGTCTCGAAACAATGTTTGGTTTATGGTTGGGGTCTCTATTGAGAATATACAGGGTGATTTGTCTGATTCGACCGATTTTACTTTTATTGACAACTTTGGTATTCCTCATTCGATTTTAATGAAATTTTCAGTGAAGTACAACATTGATGAGTACATTCATTATTTCCAAAATGTTTTCCAAAATGAGCGGTTGATATCTTGATAATTCCAGATTAATTGTGCAGGTTGAAAAAACACCCTGTACATCGCGTTTCCAAAACCTCGCTATCTGTTTGCGATTCTACTATAATAAGTCATTATTTGAGAGTTTCTAATTTTCTTGGCACACTCCTAGTTTTTCGAGAAATTTTCATCAAAAAAGACAACGTCGAAATTTCGCTCCAATCGATTCTACTTTTATTGATAACTTTGGTGATGAGCAATTGGAAATAAATTCGAATTTGAATTGAATATTTAGAAGTGACGAACAACTTTGCATCCCTGGATATTACAGCTTTCCTACCTAGTGCGGAATACTCTCACTGCTAGTGAGCCAAATTTCGATTATGCTCTTCTTCAAAAATGTTTTCAAGGAAAACCGGAGGTATGCCAAAGAAATTGAAAACCTCTCAATAATGACATATTATGGAATCTGAAACGAATGAAAAAATTTGGAAAAGCGATGTACAGGGTGTTTTTTTTCCAACTGCAAAATTAATCTGAAATTCTGAAATTATCGCAAATACAACCCTGTATTTTGAGAGGTTGTTGCAATGATTGTATGTACTCAATCAGATTGTTCTACACTGCAAATTCCATCAAAATTGAATGAGCCATACCAAAGTTATTAACAAAAGTAGAGTCGATTGGAGCGAAATTTCGACATTTTCTTTTTTTGATAAGAATTTCTCGAAAAACTAAAAGTGTGCCAAAAAAATTAAAAACTCTCAATTGATGACTTATTATAGTAGAATCGTAAACAGATAGCGAAGTTTTGGAAACGGGATGTACAGGGTGTTTTTTCAACCTGCACAGTTAATCTGAAATTATTATAATAACAACCGCTCATTTTGAAAAAATTTTTGGAATTAATGAATGTTCTTATCAATATTGTACTTCGCTGGAAATTTCATTGAAATCGAATGAGGCATACCAAAGTTATCAATAAAAGTAAAATAGGACGAATCGGACAAATCACCCTGTATATTCTCAATAGAGACCTCCAACCATAAACCAAACATTGTTTCGAGACTGTCTTGACTAGTGTAAACTTATCCCAAAATCTGACGGTCTCTTCCGGAATCACCCTGTAGAATGTCTGCTTTACAAGTTGGAGCATTTCGAGTTCAGGGGTAAGCTTTTGAGGTTGTTGAGTTTATTGAGGGGTTTCCTCACTGAGCGAACTTCCCAGGTACGTGTTGATTATTCACTCTCAAAGGAAAACAAAGTTCTCAGCGGTGTTCCTCAAGGGGGAGAGGGGGATTGTTCCCATGGCCGCTGCCCTTTATAGCATATTTATGCGATCTCTATCTGATACTTCTCCCCGAGGGTGCTTCATTTGCTGGTGATGGAAACCAACCTATATACAAATCCACTACTGCATTATGCTGAACTTCAAATGTTCCTTAACAGCGTCATAAGGTGGACACAGGAGTGGAAGATGCCCTTCAACGTTTCCAAGTGCACTGTCTTACATATAGGACAAAAAACCCCAAACTAAACTACTTCTTTGAACAAACAGAAATTACACCAGTCCAAAAACATAATAGTTATGATAGTTATAACATCTGATCTTAAGTGGGAAGCGCATATTACACAGATGACCAAGAGGGCAAACTCAATGTTCTATCTTATCCAAAACAGCTTTTAAAGATATGTCAGCAGAAATGATCCTGGAACTCCATAAGTCATATGTAACGCCAAAGTTTGAATATGCTCAAACTATATGGAATCCATACTACATAATAATAATAACTAGGATACCTCGAGAGCTCGGAGATATGCCCTAGGAGGAGAGGCTAGCAAAATTAAACCTGACAACTTTAAGAGACAGAAGGACCATAGGTGATCTCATTGAAATCTTTAAAATACTAAGTAGCCATTATGATTGCAGTTTGGGAAACATCTTTCATCTTAGTCAGAACACAAATCTGAGAGGTCACAATCAAAAACGTTTAAAGGAAAAATGCAATAAACTTCTGCGGAGGAATATGAACTAGTAAATGATTTAGTACGTCGATGGAAACGATGAATTCGATGAATTGATATTTGAGAGCGGAACGAAATAGATTCATACCTGTATGTTATTTTTTGCCCGAGGAAGAGAAGTTTCTCGAAACGTCGCACTCGTGAATAAGTTTTATGAATTAGTTCCTCAAGACTGATAGTATTCCCTTTCTGAATATTTGGGAACGATTTAAATGTCTGTTCCCTTGACTGATTTCCATGATATCTATATATTCATACGATTTTGCGAAGATTTAAATGTCCGTTCCCTTTCCTGATTTCCATGATGAGGATGAATTCGCTACAAATGCTTTGAGTGATAAAACTCTTACGAATTTCGCTTGCATAAGGTCATCGATCTGCATTATCAGGAATCTCGGGATAGTTGGCTTGGATATGAAATCACTTAGAGGAAATTGCCAATTCAAGAACGTATGTATAGTTTTAGGAGCTTGTTCTGAAGAACAAAACCGTTTTATCTTCCCAAATGTCTTTAGTCTAGTACAAACCTGACTTCTTCGGAATTATTGTCTATTGATTTTTCGGTTTTCCTCGAATTGACATTTTCGAAAAACCACAGCAACATAGATTCACTTGGTATGTCGAGTTTTTTTAATTTCATCTCTTTTTTAAGTGAATTCAGCCAAATGCGGTCAATTTCTACCGAACAATGAGCACAATTACTCTGAGTTCTGACATCAGTATTTTTGTATTGTCCCAACCTATCATGTGATTTCCAATGGTCGAACATTTATTTGGGATCTTTTTATATGTCTCCTTTCTCTATTATGTTGTATTCTCTGACATCTAACGATCGATATGTTTTCCCTGTATATGTGATTCTACAAATATGGGGAAATCATTTTTCTATTCGAAATCCGTTCGTATATTGAATTTAGTATCAATTCTTATGATTTTTTCTGAAAGGCCCTCTTGATCTTTTGCATTGTTCCGGTATTTTTCATTAGGCAACCTTTTTTTCTACAAACTGGTCTTGGAAAATAAACTACAACTCATTCTCCAATCCAAAAGGCGTTCTTCAAAAAAACAAAACAATTTCGTTTAATTTTTAATAGTTCTGTTCCAGATTTCGAGAGTGAAAACTGAAAATAAACCTACAAAATGATATATTTGATTGTTTCTTCGCTCTTGACCGAAATTCATCTTGATATTGCTTCAAGTAAAACACTTTATTTCCGCGTTTATAAATTGTTTTACTTTGATCGATATCTACAAAATGCTACCAAAATCTGCCCAAAATAAGCATTAATCGATCCATATTATCATCTCGGTTACGTTTGCTAATGCTTACAATCGGCCGAGCAGAAAAGCCAGGTCCAGATGAGTGTAATGAATACAATAGAATACATTTTATTTCCAAGAATCATTGATACAAATCAAGGAAAAGGAAACAGATCAAACTACAGAAGTTACATATTGATGTTACGGCAAGCAAGTTCAAAGTCCTCCAGAGAGTAGGGCTCAATATTCTAAACTAATTCAAAGATCTCTTTCTTAAAATTTTTACAATCAAATTGGGCTTGAACATATCTTGGTAACATATTAAAAGATTCAAATTCAATAGCCCCCTATATGTGCAGCTTCTTTCATACATACTCAGTCTATGAATGGGGAAGAAGTATGGGTGTATTTTTCTTGTATTATTTGCAATTTAAATATATTAAAGTAGTGTCTATGTTTTTGCATGAACAATAAACTAAATTCTACTGGACATAAAGATACCCCTACAGGACTCTAGAACCAATGTTGAAAATTACTCGTATGGCTAGTTTTTGAACAATTAAAATACTCTCAAGGGAAGAACTGCATCCCCAGAAAATCAGACCATATACTAGCAGCGACTGAAAGTTTGAGAAATAAACCATCTTCAGAATTCCATTTACCACATTATCTCTGGTTCTCTCAAAGTTACCGAGTTTAACTTTTCCATAATGTACTTTATATGATCATTCCATTTCAGAGTAGAATCTATAATCAATTCCAGAAACATCGCCGAGCTGAAAACCTCAATAAGGTGATCTTCAAATGTGAAATGATCGGGGTACATTGAAGAGGATCTTTCAGTAGCGAAAATCATGCATTCGGTTTTGCTGGTGTTCAGTAGTAGAGATGTTTTTGTCACCTGCAAAGTCTAATGGTGCCACCTTTGATGTTTCATTGTCTCCAACAATAGGGGTGCCATCATTATCCAGAGAATTGCACTCAGAACTTGGTATTTGGTACTGTAAGCCTGTATCATTGAGAGAGACATTCTGTTTTTTCTTATTTCTCTTCACTGAACTACAAGATGAATCGCTACTTCCATGAGTTAGGGTTTCACAGAAGTCGTTTACATAAATAATGAACAGTAATGGGCCCAGTATACCACCCTGAATTATACCTAAGGTTATAGGTCTTTCAGCTGACATAATTATTTCACCGTTTACCTGGACAAGAACTTGCTTTCTCCTGCCTTGCGAATAGCGAATGCAATAAATCACAGGTAATTTTATGGTTCGTGCCAGCTCTCCTTCTGCTCCGTCAGGACTTGGTTTTCAACTCGAACGATGATGCATTTGAATGTATTATTCGAGGCTGAGCTCGAGTACCGTTCACACTATTCGCCGAATCGTTTATCAAATTTTATTGCATTCGCTTTTCGGATTACACTCATCTGGACCCGGCTTAAGAGGCCATTCTCTTTTGAAGTTTTGTTATTTTGCCAATATCTTAAGAAGCACTGATACGATCGAATCGAAACTACCTACTGCATTGGTAGGATACCGACGCGTAAAACTCGACAAGCATCGTAACGTCAAAAAATCAAAAGAGAAGTTATGAAATTTATTTTTTTTTATATCTTATGCCTCCTCTCTTCTCAATTTTGTAATAATAGTAATAATTAAGTCATCATAATCTTACTGGAACTATCAATCAGATTTGTATGAGATTTGGCACATACCTCGAAGACAGAACAGAGTTCCAATAAAATTTTCTGTTTAATCACCCTTTCTCTCAAATTGCGTTACAAAATCGGATTGCTGGACCACTCCAGTCCAATGTAGCGGCGAAACACCGTTTTCTGTCTTGGGAAGGCTTTATTCTGTTAGGACATATGACACATCCGCAGCCAAAAAAGCCAAATCTCCCAAGTAGATCAACTTCACTAAGAAGGGGGAAAGATTCCTGGGTAAAGGACCATAACAGAATGTAACGCTACAAAAAAACCATTGGTCACAATGTATGATGTTCCATAGCCAAACGAACACGTTGAGCAATGCAATGCTTTTATAACGAATATTAAACAAGTTTCGATATTTCCAGAATCAGAATAGGGATACAGAGATGCACGAACAAGGAAATCTATCACTTGGAAGAGAGAACATACCCAACACTACACCAATAGAGATTGATAAAGATATGCCACCGAAGTACGAAGATTTATTTCCTCACATGGTTTCTGTTACGTGATATTTCTAGTATTAAAATATCTTTTATAATGTTTCAGATTATGTCCAGAATTTCATGTTGAAACTTAACAACGTTGCAATAATAATCAATATTTGAAATATTGAATATAATAATGATTGTTCAGAAAAATAATGTCAACAGTTCAATTCTCGATTTTGAAACATTGTAAAATGTGGATGCAATTAGAACTATTTTTTTAGGAAAAGCTGTTTGAGAGTGATTAAGTGTAGCATTAGTTTTTACCAGAATGATATTTGTCAGAAAATTTTTCATCATGCTCCTTCAACTGATCCTTTGATAATTCTGGAGTCGGACATATGAGAAAAAAATTATTTATACATTATAGATATAAGAATGACGTGTTATTTCCTAAATCGTCCAGACTGGGTATCAAATTTTGGATACACAGGCTTTCTTATTCATTATAATTAGATGACTATGAGAGTTTCGCCATTGACTTGAAATATTTTATACCTTTATCTCTTTTTGATGTTATTTTTGTATGAATTTTGTGAATACATTCCATTGAAGGAAGATATTCGTGTTGAGTTTTTATTCTTATAACCTAAAACCAGTTGACTGTGTGCACACAATATATGAGACAAGGCGGTGATTCGGGCCAATTTTGTGTCTGAAAAGTTGCATATTATTCATTCCTAATAATTATCCTTTTTTTGAGTAGTTAGAAGTCCCAGTAAAAAACTCTGGACCCCTAAAGATATATGTAAATAGGTTTACTTTGTGTGCGACTCATGCGACAATGAAATATCCAGAAAAATTTTATATTGCAAAAGCTATTTGCTAAATTTTTCCGTGAACTTCTTAACCGCCATTTCTTTCCCCGTACCAGATTTCAAGTCTTAGATACCCATTGGTTCATAATGTGTGAGGACCTTTTTTCGGCGACGCCTTTACCTTCTTAATTTACCTTCCTGCAACTTGCTCGGGTGCCAGTTACAATAGGATTTATGAGGTTGGTACTCCTTAGCGGAATCGTTCACTGAAATCAATCCCTGAGGTGCCTTTAAACAGTTGCGAAAGAGTTCTGTCTAATCTAGGATGATAGCGATAAGTGATAAAGTTTCACTCTCAAAAATAGATACTGACACAGTACGGTGATGATAATAAAACATAATATAAAAATTTATTGCAATATTTACACAGGTCACAAAGTAGAATTTTCTCCATAAAATAACACTCAATTTCAATACGAGCTGTACCAACACGAGGCACAGTGTCATGAGAGTGTCTACGAAGTGAAATCAAATGATACTAGTATCATATGAGGTTTTTCTGTCAATTTGAATTCAAACAATAAATAAACAGAAGCAGAATATGCAGACCTGTATTAACTGGGGTGATGCAGGGTGATACGGAAGGTATTAAGGAGCGGACGTGGCGAACAGAGTTAGTTAGAGAGAGAACATACAGTGCGATTGAGTGAGGACGGATGAGTAGTGAAATGTCCTGTCCCGTGTTGCGGAACCAACTTGCGCTCGCAGTCAAAAACGATATCAACTTGTAATATCTGCACTTGGAACCCTAAACAACTACTGGGATTAGGTTAAGAGAAGTAATCGATACAAATATACTTTAGTGATCTCGAAAAATAACCCTCAGACAACTAGCCAAGCAACACCAAGCTGGTAAGTCAATGAGATGTTCCCTGAACCAGGTGCTCAAAGGGCACTACGACGTGAACTGGGATCTGACTCAAACCACTGCCTTGGGGTACCCCATAAACAGTTTATTGAAGTTAAAACATAAAAAAATAGTGTGTTTCATGACCTCACATTCTAACTTCATTAAACACACTCATGGAAGTGTTCATGACCAAGACGGATTATGAATAATTAAAATAAAAGGAAGCTAAAAAAATGTAGTTAACAGCAATGCCTAATCAAGAAAACAATTTACGAAGAGCGAACTATAGAAACTGAAGCCCGAATCAATCTAATGGCTATCCACTGGAATTTTATAACCTTGGATTCAGGAAGGGGGTACATATGCAAAACTTCGGTCGAAAGTATCTCTGATAGGGCGATCGCGGTCATCTGATTTTCTAGAACGTTCTGGAATTTTCCGGACAAACCACATGGACCACATTTCTTTTGCGTCGATTGCCTTCCAAAAAATAGTTTTGAACAAGCGGATTAGAGAATATCTCAACCGTGGATGTCGAATTATGTTTTTTCCCATACGATGGAAGTTTGAATTGTGCCTTAATAATGTGAATATTTGTTTCTTCTGCCAAGAATCGAAATGATTTAGTATGAATTGCTGTGGAATTTTCAGTAATGAAAATGGTATACTCCCAATCCTCAAACATATTTACAGATATTCGCTTCTAACGGTAATTCTTCCAGCTAAGTGGAAACGTGCCAGAGGGACTCCGATACCCAAATAACATCATGCGTCTGAACCAGCAGATTTTCGACCAAATCAATAATTTCTACTTTATCTAAGGTTTACGAAAAACTCATAAATTCTCAAATTATGACTCATATGAATAATCACTCCTTGGTCAGTTATTACCAATCGGGTTTTCGGAAAATTCACAGCATTACCACTGCACTTTCGAAAATCAACGACGACATCAGCAAATCATTGGACCACACGTTGTTAACCGTTTCGATACTTCTGGACTTCATTTAACCTGCGATATCGTTGACTTCGATATTTTATGGGCCAAATTACGTAATTTGGGGTTTTGTGAGCACCTCAGAACCTCTTTTAATCCTTGTTAAATTCATTTTATAAATTTATGTGAATTAAAGGAAATAGATCGATATTGAACGCGGCAACACTGCCAACACCGACTAGGCGATCAGAACAGGAAACCTCAGCCTAGTAGCCGAATTGCGTAGTCCGTTGTTCTAGAAGCCGAACAGCGTAAACGTATGTATGTCTCTCGCTCGCCCACCGCAAATGTAATATCTCAATAGACGTATTGAAAAATCGCAGCAAAATAGTTATTCAACAGTCCCTAACAAAGGGTGGTCCTTCACAAGCAAATCACGATAACATTTTGGTGCAGTAGAACCGGATATGTATCAGTAATCAACAGTTCAGTTTCTCGTAAACGTAAAAACAAGGTGCAAATCTCAAAAGTCTCTTAAAGTTTGAAAAAGTTCTCTCGCAAAAGTGGCGATCATTGGATTATTCACGAAACAATAAGAAATCAACAGTTCGTCATCACACAACAAGAGGAAACTCAGCAGGAACCGATCGGCTTCACTCAGTCGACCAGGCAGAAGCCATTTTGAGTCAAGCAGTGCAACGTATTTAACTCATCAAAAAAGTGAGTCTGTTCCATATTTTCCAACCTGTCCTTATTAGGCACATCTAGATTTGAAACATATATTTGATGGTTCGTATTTTCACGTAGAATTCCACTATAATGTCGAACAAAGCAGAAGTTGAAATCAAAGATCTCCGACATCCCGGGGTAGGCTCAGATCGCAATTAACTCGATTGCAATCGTTTTTGAACACACCTAACGATCCAATCTAATTGGAGGTACGCTTCAGCAAAATAGAATTCGCTTTTGATCGTTTTGATGAAATACCGTCGCGTTTAGAAACATTAAATGTTGAGGAAGAGGAACAACGTGAAGTTCAAGAATCCTTATTCTTTCAATTTATGTCGAAAGCAAGAGGTATTTTAATGAAAGAATTGGATACTCGAAATTCACAAGGTGCATCTTCGACAGCAAAAAGCCCGGACCTTGTGACAAATTTGAAACTGCCAACGATTAATCTTCCAATGTTCTCGGGAAATTATGATGAATGGATTACATTTTATGATACATTCTCGCAATTAATTCACATCAATGCAAGTCTGACATATGTACAAAAATTCTTTTACCTCAAGTCATGTCTAAAGGGTGATGCATCACGTTTAATTCAATCTATTGAAGTTTCTGATAGAAATTACCTTTTGGCATGGGATTCATTAGTTAAACGCTATCATAATGAGAGAATAATCGTTAACACGCATGTAAAGGCATTGTTCGAACTCCTAATAGTAACAAAAAATTCAGCAGCTTCATTAAGACAGCTTACAGACAAAATTAATCAGCATTCAGGTGCATTGAACAATCTAAAATTACCGACAGATGAATGGGGCATTCTTCTTATTCATTTGATAACATCAAAATTAGATAACACCTTAAATCTCGAAAAGGAAAATTCATTGGAAAATGATGAACTTCCTTCATATCCTGAACTGATTAGTTTTTTGAACAAGAAGTGCTTTACATTGGAAACACTTTCCGACTCGAATAATAAAGAACCTGGTTATCAAATTCAAAAATTCTCAAACACACAAGGTTATAAATCACAATTCAATAATGCAAATTATAAACAAAAACTTCAAGAACATTCATTCGCGATCACTAATCACAGCGAATATTTGTAAAGACCGCCATCACATTTACAATTGCGGAGAATTTATAAAAATGTCAATAAGTGAGAGGAACAACGAAATCAGAAAACTAAGATTGTGCAGTAACTGTCTTCGCCCAGGTCATTTAAAATGGGAATGCAAATCGAGCAAATGTAAGCGATGCAATCTAAATCATAACACCTTGCTTCACAACAATTCTCAGTTACACAATTCAACCAGATCGAATAATGAATCTCCTCAACAAACAAGCAATGACCAATCACGCGCGATATCTAGTATGGCATCTCCCGAGCTATCAACCAATCTAGTAACCAACACGTTAGAATCTCCCGTACAAACGGACACAAACATCCACGTACACGAAGCACCTAAGCAACACACCTCGAACGAATTCACGTCCAACCATCACGTTTCAGAATCAAAAATTCTAAAAAACACTCAAACTACAAACTCGCACGAAAACACGTTAGTTCTATTATCCACGGCTCAAATAACGATATCAGACAATTTTGGAAAACCGCATATATGTAAAGCTCTTTTAGACTCAGGAAGTCAAAGCGAGAGTCAAAGCAATTTGATCACGAAAGAATTATGCGATAAATTGAATTTGACTTGCGAAAAATATCGAATACCAATCGCAGGTATAAATCAAAAGGCGATCACAGTCACAGAAAAAACTCGAAGTACAATAAAATGTTGGACCACGTCAGCCAAATATGGCCTGACATTTTTGGTGCTACCCTTAATTACTGAAAGAATTCCAACGATAGAGATCAATAAACATTCTCTTCACATACCATCGGGTATAAGTTTAGCCGACAACGAATTCAATTAATCACAAAAAATCGATGTGCTTCTCGGTGCAAATGTTTTTTATGAACTTTTGTGTCCAAATCGAATAATATTAAGTAGGCAAAAACAAACCAAATTTGCAAGAAACTACTTTAGGGTGGATTGTCACTGGCTCGGTTGATTTGACAAAATATTCAAATCAAAATTCAGTTTGCAATTTAAATCAAATAATGTCAAATGAAATGCTCGACGAATCATTTACAAAATTTTGGAAAGCAGAAGAAATACCGTATAGAACAATTTTTACCAAACAGGAACAATATTGCGAAGATTATTTTGCAAACACAACGATTCGTGAGGGAGATGGTAGATTTGTCGTCAGACTGCCTTTCTCGAAGCATGTTCAAGACTTAGGTGACTCAGGTTCGCTCGCATTGAAACGACTGCAATCCATAGAAAAACGGTTTAAACGCAATGAAAACTTGAAGAATGACTATATCGAATTCATGAGACAGTATGAAGCGATGGGTCACATGACATTCGTTAAAAACTTTGATAATGACATTGATCAACCATCATATATTTTACCTCATCATTCCGTAATTAAGAACAGCAGCATCACTACTCGCTGTCCTGTAGTTTTCGATGGTTCCGCAAAGACCAATAAAGGGATATCACTCAATGATTTGTTAATCGTGGGACCTAACGTACAAGATAATCTTTTCGAGATAGTAACACGTCTCAGATTACGGCATTATGTCTTGAGTTCCGATGTAAAAATGATTTTCAGACAAGTTTTAGTACATCCCGACGACCGAAGATTTCAACGAATAATTTGGCGATACGATGAATCAGAACAAACAAAATTGTATAACCTTAACACAGTAACTTACGGCACAGCCTCCGAAAACTATCTAGCTACGAAAGTGATACAAGAAATTTCATTTCGATTCGAACCAAAATATCCACGCACATGCAGAATAATACGAAATTCTTTCTATATAGATGATGTGTTAATAAGTGTTGGCACAATAGAAGAAGCGTTAGAAATTCACAGGGAAATAACCGAGATTTTAGACAGCATTAACTTCAAGCTAAGAAAGTGGTGTTCCAATGAGAAAGAAATACTCGATTCAATTTTAGGCGACAAGCAAAACGAAGATCAACTGATACAATCGCACGAGAATAAGAAGTTTAAAACTTTAGGAATTTCTTGAAATCCGAATAATGATACATTCAGTTATTCAGTTAATATCAATTTTGGGAATCAAACAATGACAAAACGCCCGATTTTAGGTACAATATCGACAATTTTTGATCCGTTAGGACTTATCGGTCCAGCAACCATACAAGCCAAGTTGTTCATGCGACAGCTATGGCAGAAAAACGTTACTTGGGATGAACCCATACCAGAAGATATGATCACGCCATGGACAAATTTCTTGGATCAAATTCATGCTTTAAATAATATAGATATAAAGCGACACGTACTTTGTAAAAATCCAACAACTATTGACTTACACGGGCTTATACCTAGTATCAAGAGACAATCACGGAATCATATTTTCAGAACTTTCGTGTGCTAAATCAAGGGTTACTCCTTAGGGAAGTTATAGTTTACCAAGATTGGAACTATTAGCGGCCACTTTGCTCTCGAATTCGACGCATCTAGTAAGGAAAACACTTGATGTGAAAATCACTAACACAAATTACTACTCAAATTCCACGATAGTATTAGCATGGCTCAAAATTGATCCAGGTAAATTAAAGACCTTTGTAGCGAACCGTGTTGCTCATATAACAGAAATCACCAATGTGAACGAATGGCAACATGTAAGACCACAAGACAACCCAGCGGACATTATCTCCAGAGGCATAAACCCCGATCAATTGGGTAATTTGAAGGTTTAGTGGCACGGACTTGAATTCCTATCGGAAAATAAAGAAAATTATCCACATGTTAATTATGATTTGGACAGCATAGAAAATATTCCAGAAATCAAGCTATCAACAATTTCATTGGTCAGTTCAAGCAATTTTGATTTGGATATATTTGATAGGTACTCATCATTACAAAAATTGCAAAACGTCATAGCTTACTGCCTCCGATTTAAAGAAAATACTATTCATAAGCTAGGTTTGAGATCGACTCTAACGGTAGAGGAACGAAGTTATCCGTTGAGCTTATTGATACGTCTCGCTCAAGGGGCAGCATTCTCACAAGAATTGCTTACTCTCAAATTGTCTCGGTCAGTTCATTCAAGTAGTAAACTTATCAGTCTCAATCCATTCGTCGATGAAAATAATTTAATCAGAGTAGGAGGCAGACTAAGATATTCTGAGCTAAAAGACTACCAGAAGCACCCAATTATACTGCCGAAAGGTCATAAACTCACGAAACTGATTGTAGAACAAGAACATTCCAAGCACCTACACGCAGGTGTTCAGAGTCTTATTTCCTTGATAAGACTAACTTATTGGCCGATTGACGGCAAAAATTTGGTAAAAAGAGTAGTGAAGTCCTGTATAACGTGTTTTAGGGCGAAACCCGCGTCAACTTGATTTATTATGGGAGAACTTCCCCGCGCCAGGGTAACCCCTAGTAGGCCATTTTCAAGATGTGGGGTGGACTACGCAGGTCCTATTATGGTTGAGGACGGCACACTACGCCGTTCGAAATTAGTAAAAACTTACATAAGCATTTTTGTGTGTTTGTCGACACGCGCTGTTCACATCGAGTTGGTTAAAGATTTAACAACTGATAGTTTTCTGAACGCATTGAAAAGATTGATCGCTAGAAGAGGAAAACCTTCACAAATTTTCTCAGATAATGGCTCTCATTTTGTAGGAGCAAACAATTATTTTATTGAGTTGCACAATTTATTAAGAAACGAGGGTCACAAGGAAAAGGTTGAAAATTTACTCGCATCGGACGGAATTTAATGGTCATTCATTCCCTCGAAATCTCCACACATGGGAGGAATATGGGAAGCAGCGTTAAAATCCACTAAATTTCATCTGCGGCGTATTTTTAGGAATGGCTTCTGTTTCGTATGAGGAAACTTATACAATTCTAACTCAAATCGAGGCATGCCTTAATTCCCGACCTCTGTCTCCTCTTTCATCAGACCCAAATGATTTCCTTTCCCTCACTCCAGCTCATTTTTTAATTGGCGAATCACTCGCTGCTGCACCTCAGTTCAATGTGCAGGATCTGAAAATCAGCAAATTGTCTCGCTACATGAGAATGCAACAGCTAGTTCAACAGTTCTGGTCCCGTTGGACAAAGGACTATCTTACGCAACTGCAGCAGAGGTCCAAATGGCGAACGGCATCAACACCTCCCAAGATAGGCGATTTGGTCATCTTGAAAGATAAAAACCTCGCACCATTTCGATGGCCCATGGCACGCATAGTCCAACTACATCCAGGAGCGGATCAAGAGATTCGTGTAGTGTCAGTGAAAGTGTCAACCGGTAATGTTCTCAGACCCTCAACGAGCAAGTTATCTGTATTACCGATCGACAATGACTGAAATCTCGAAAAACCATGATTGGTTGATGTTATTATGCAAATTTGTATAATGTTTAATTTCAAATATTTATTCACTGTTTTTTATGTTGAAAGCAATACTTTCAAGGTGGGCGGCATATGTTAAATTCATTTTATAAATTTATGTGAATTAAAAGAAATAGATCAATATTGAACGTGCCAACACCGACTAGGCGAGCAAAACAGGAAACCTCAGCCTAGTAGCCGACTAGCGCAGTCAGTTGTTCTAGAAGCCGAACAGCGTAAACGTAGCGTTTGTAGCTCGCTCGCCCACCGCAAATGTGATATCTCAATAAACGTATTGAAAAATCGCAGCAAAATAGTTATTCAACAGTCCCTAACTAAGGATGGTCCTTCCGAGGAGGAAACCACTGGAGATATTTTGTGGCAAAAGATTGCCTCCCCTCTAGATCTCCTCAAGATCTCCCCGGGATCTCCCTATTCTCCCCGGATCTCCTCGGATCTCCCTGGGATCTCCCCGGATCTCCTTGGATCTTCCTGGGATCTCCTCGGATCTTCCCGGGATCTCCTCGGATCTCCTTGGATCTCCCTGAGATCTCTTCCTTCTTTGCACGGATCTCCTACGGATTTACTCGGATGAATTCACACGGAGTGCTATATTTCAGTTCGTCTAGAATATTCTGAGGAATTCAAGCTAGACCCGGTATTATTTGTAGATCTTCCTAAGATATTCTTCGAGATTACAATTGAAAAATCTGGGGTGAAGACGAATCTCTTTCTCGGTCTCGCCTAACGGCTGATCTTAAACACAATATCTTCCGAAAGAAACCACTTTGAAACTCAAAATTTGTAGAGTAGGTTTGGACCTCAATTACGAAGGCCTAATTCGTGAATGGTATAAGCCACCCAATAGTTCCGCAGATATACCCGCTTAAAATCTTATTTTCCTAATAATTCCAGAAATACATACAGATTGGATCGAACTGAAATTCCGTAATTCATCGAAAAATGACATCCTGAAGGTTTATACAGAATTTCATGAGAATAAAATGATCAGGAAATCGCAGAATATTGAAATTGAAAATTGAAGTTTTTCTTGAAAATGCTCTGATTACAAAATTCCGCAAAAGTGGAATATATTTTTGAGTTATTCCGGATAGAACAACGATATCGAGGAATTCGACATATTTTTTTCCGAAAAAAAAAATTTTTCTAAAAGCACTTTTTGCAAAATTTACTGACTGATCCCAATAAAATTTCGTTTAAACTTGCGCGTCGTTAAATTCCAACTAACTGACTATAGCACCGAAACCATTTGGCCGATTCGGCTCATTAAAAAACTCACAGCCGCATTACGATACGCGAACCACCTTGAAAGTTTCATGTCGCTAGCTTGCTCCGTTCTACAGTTATCGTGTCGTCGGCCAGAATCGATTTTGTCAACGGATTCGTTATCAGTTAATCCAACCTAGTCGTTTGAGGCCGTTTCCGGGAAAAAATTCGAAAATTGCAAACATTTTGATAAAACGATAGCACGCTGTTCCCCAGAAAATGCGCGCAAAAAACAGAAATGAAAAAATTGTGGTTTTTACATTTCCTGTATTTGTGGAAAGACATAACATCATCATCTCGGCCGTTAGATATAGGAAAGCGAGAACATAAAAACAACCCAAGGAATAGAGACCTACAAAGATCCTAAATAGCGAACCATGAATGTTCGATCATTGGGAATCACATGATAAGATTGGGACAAAACATAAATACTAATGTCGGAACCAGATAATCTGAAAAGAAAAATTGAAGAATACTTCTGCATTTTTTTAACTCATTGTTTTTTAGAAATGGACCATATTTGGCTGAATTTATTAATGAAGGGGTAGAATCAAAACACTTTCATACCAGGTGAATCTATGTTGCTGTGATTTTTTGAAAATGTAAATTTAACCAGTTTCAAAAAATGAAAAATCAAAAGAAAATAATTCTAATAATATTCTCTTTTGTCTGATGAAGGAGACGGATTTGTACTCTGAAACGTTACAGTTCTCCTTGTAGATCGTTTGCATTGTTCCTGTATCGTTCATTTGGCAATCCTTCAATCCGTAAGGCCAAAATAAGAATTAATTTGATACCAAAAGTTAAGGATTTAAAGTTCAGCCCTCGAACCCTTATGTAAAGTCCAAATTTTCTTTCGATAATGCATAATAATATGCTGAAGAATATTTTTTTCGAATTTCGTGATGCAGGTGTTATGTTTTCCTATCGAAAAACTAACCCAAAAGTTGACGGTTGAAAGTTCAACCCCTAAATCTCATTTGAAGTGAAAATTTTTCTTTCG
This sequence comes from Myrrha octodecimguttata, assembly GCA_958510865.1. Taxonomy (NCBI): domain Eukaryota; kingdom Metazoa; phylum Arthropoda; class Insecta; order Coleoptera; family Coccinellidae; genus Myrrha; species Myrrha octodecimguttata. The sequence goes on along the minus strand of OY294060.1, from coordinate 8,707,578 downwards.
ATAATTTATAAATCTATAGAATATATAAAATCTTCATTTCGCACTGATTAATCCCCTTTCCTCCCATCATACATCGATTTTGTTTGATAAAACTGAATCGATGCGGACGCCTCCGGTTTCGAATTTCGGATGTTTCTGGAGTCTGCACCTTTGGCCGTTCACTAAACACCGGTCATTTTTCGCTCCGAGTTTTCAACCAACGGTCGAAAATACCCTAAAAATGTCGCAATCGACCTATTAAAATATAGACATTCCCTACCACCAATATTTCCGATGCAGACGCGGAAAGAGTGAGAGGGACGATGCTCAGAACATTTGCGCATACGCAAACGACACACAAATCTTGGATCTCCTCGGGATTTCCTCGGATCTCCTTCGGATCTCCTCGGATCTCCTCCTGATCTCCCCGGATCTCCTCGGATCTCCTCAGATCTCCTTGGATCTCCCCGGATCTCCTCGAATTTCCCCGGGATCTCCTTCCACTACTACATAGAATCTCCTCAGTGGTTTCCCCGTCGGGTCCTTTACAAGCAAATCACGATAACAATCCTATCTCAGGGAGCGTGAAATATCAGTAATAGGATTTGACGAACATTTTGATTGGGTTAAGACGGTATTAGGTGTTCTACAGGGAAGTGTTTTAGGATAATTGTTCTCCCTATACATTTCTGCTTTAACAGAACAAGTGTATAGATATCAAATATTCATTAAATATTTGAAAGCAAGATTTGATATCTTCCATATATGTTTCACTGAAATATTTGTGAAATACTGCTATGTCCAACTTATTCCCACTTTGAAATATTTCATGCAAAGTTTCATACAGTTTTTACAATATTTGCAAAAATATTTCGTGACAATTTTACTGAAGGTTCCAGTGATATTGCCCGCAATATTTGAAAGCAAGATCTGAACCCTCATATATTTATATATTCATATATTTTTCATTGAAATATTCATGGAATATCGCCATGTCAATTTTTTTTCTGAATTGGAATATACCATGAAAAGTTCCATACAGATTTCCGCATTATTTGCGAAAATATTTTGCAGGGTATTTACAAAATATTTCAGTAATTTCACACAAACTATTTGAAATAAAGGTCTGAAACCTTTTCATATCTCTCTCCCCCCCCTCTCTCTCTCTCTCTCTGAAATATCTATCGAATACCATGTCCAACCTATTTTTGAATTGAAATAATTCATGAAAGGTTTCATACATAAGTATTCCGGCAATATTCGAAATAATATTGTGTGAAAATTTTAAAAAGATTTCAGTAACAATAGAATTGGGCGAAAGAGAAAAAATTGAAATCGAAATATCATAAAACTGATTCTTAGTTATTTATAATAATTCATTTTTTAACCCCTTCTGCTTTGGCAGGAAAGATTAGTGAAAACTGTCTCCCATTACTGGAAGTCCTGAAATTAAAATATATGATTATGAAATGTCATGTTATTTATCAATTATTATAGGGAAATTTTCAAAAATGGAATGAATTACACATTCTCATTGAAAAGATTAAATAATATATCTGGCAAAAAAATGTTGCCCACCTCCTACAGAAAAATCGTGAAGTGTATATTACGTGCTTGTTCTGGTGAACAGCGCGTTATCGTTTCGTCACTATGTCTGTAATTTTCGAATTTGGAGACGCAAATGGTCTTAGGGACGGTATTTTTAGACTTATTTGGGCCGCAGAAAGCTCTAATTTTTGAAATAGGTTGTAAGAATCAACTTCTAGTCATCTGTCGAAATAATTTATTTTTTAGGTTTTTATGGGTTTTTACTCCCAATATCTGAAACAGAACTATAGAATATTAAATAAAAATTGTTTTTTCATGAAAAACGCCCTTGCGGATTGCAGTATCAAGTATTTGTCATGGGCAGTTTCCTGCAGAAAAGATTGCATAATGAACAACACAGGAACAATACAAACGTAAAGAAAATGAACTGTGACGTTTCAGAGTACAAATCTGACTCTCTCATCAGACAAAATATAAAAATTCAAGAATTATTTTCTTTCGATTAGAGACTATTTTGTCTGATGAAAGAGTCAGATTTGTACTCTGAAACATCACAGTTCGTTTTCTTTATCGTTTGTATTGTTCCTGTGTTGTTCATTAGGCAATCTTTTCTGCAAGAAACTGCCCATGACAAATAGTTGATACTGCAATCCGCAAGGGCGTTTTTCATGAAAAAAACAATTTTTATTTAATATTTTATTGTTCTGTTTCAGATATTGGGAGTGAAAACCCATAAAAACCTAAAAAATAAATTATTTTGACAGATGACTAGAAGTTGATTCTTACAACCTGCTTCAAAAATTAGGGCTTTCTGCGGCCCAAATAAGTCTAATAATACCGTCCCTAAGACCTTCCTTGAAACAATGTTTATTTTGTTTTTAATAGTTCTGTTTCAGATATTGGGAGTGAGAGCCCATAAAAACCTAAAAAATAATGCAAAATCCTCCCAAAATGAGCTTCAATCGATATATGTCAAAATAGTTTTATAATACCCGCTTTTAAACGATTAGATTCGACTCCCTGAAGGAGACACCGTGGTCAAATTCAATTCTGTCCGTCCGTGTGCGCTCTAATTTTCGAAGGAAGGGGATCTAGTGTGTTGAAATTTTAAGGTTTGGTTTGGAGTTGAATATTTCGATTCAGTTCTTTAGTGAGTGAAATCCGCCAAACAGTTTCGGAGTTGAACCGAAATGAAATTTTGACGTTATTTCCTCAGTATCACAGGAAGTGCAGATGCGATCACTTTGAAACTTCGTAATCAGTTGAAGAATACCAACGCACCAATGAAAACGAAATTTCGTGAGGATTCAATGTTGGATAATTCTAAAAAATGTTTATTCGAAAATTTTTCAAATATTTGTTGAAACACTTTTTCTCGGAAAATATTGATCAGGCACAGACCTTGAAGTCGGTATTTACGAACAACCTGAAAAATTTCGATTTCTTCCGATATTCATTCATGGAGCTATAAGGAAAAGATATGTTGAATTTCGTTGTTATTCGAAACAAGAATACATCTCAAAAAGTACATAAGCGATAAGATTGACATTCCGTAACTACGTTATAAAATACTGCCACGCAACATAACGAAAAATTGCTTGAGTATTATAATGATGAAAAATTTGGAAATTTTTTGGTTTTTCGGAACCTACTTTTCAGTATGAAATTTTGAGGCATTTTCCTCAATTACTCGAGAATTTTTGACTTGATCAGATTTAAACTTTGTAGATACTTGTGGAACACCAAAATGCGCAATTTTTCGCTAGATTTCCTAATGATAGTAGTCAGAAAATTAAAAAAAAATTTCTTACTTTTATTTCAGTCAGCCTGTTTTTGGACTTGTCCAACCACATTCGAATGTTAGTGATTGTTTCAGCATCTGTTGGCCCTTCAAAATGTACCCTTACAGCCTCCGCAACACATTCACAGTATGAGAGAGCTATAATTTCAGAATAAAATGATAAAAGTATTAGAGAATTGAAGAATAGAATATTTTTTGAAGACCTCGAAAAATGTTCGTTATCCAGCCGATTTGAAATGAATTGGATCGAATATTTTGGCATTCCTCGTAATTATATTGGATTGCTCAGAACACAGCATTCAGAAAATAGCAGAGATAAATTTTACAGTCTAGTGAGAAAAAAAAGGAAAAATACCAATGCAAATATCATAAAACCTATTAAATCATCATGAAATGGATTTTTAGGTATTGTAAATAATTTTATCCGTTGTTCTCGAGATGGCGAGTCGATAACCGGTCATAACCCAGCAAACACTAAAACGCAGCAAGAGTACAAAAACTGTACAGCGTTGCTGCACTTGAAGTGCAGCGATGGTGGTACAGTAACTGTATCGAAACGGACCGTATATGTCCCGCGGAATTGCATCGAAACTGTACAACTCGAACTGCGTTCGAAGTATAGCCCCTATACAGCAGTTGTGCAGGAGCTATGCTTCTTTGTAATGCAGTTTGCACATAGTAATAATGCACCAACTGTGCTACTTCGATATGAAGTTTCTAAGTAGCAATAATGCAGCAGAAGCTCGGCTGTGTAACGAGACTCACAGGAATAAGACTCACTCCCGAAAAAATAATAATTTTTTTAGAGATTGAATTGAAACTTTGCACATTGATACTAAATTATTTACCATCGATTAATGTAAAAAAAATTCGAATTCTTTGCCTTACGGTAGAAAAATAACTGCAATTCTTTCTGTATCTAGATATTGATTACTCAACAAAAAAATATTTAAATTATTTAATTTTTCACATTTCACCAAAAATTCAACATGGAATTTAAATATATAAAAATGTACACAACATTATCTGAAAAATCGTACAGCCATTTCTGGTTAGACCAAAAGACACAATCTGTAGTATGTAAGTCCAGAATTTCAATGCGATTACTTGAACAATATAGGTTTTTCGGAGGTAAGCTGGATTCCTGAAACATACTGGTTGTCTTAGGCATCGGGTTAACCTAGTTTATATTGAGCATATAACGTAAAGTGATTCATAGCAAATTCAACTCAATAAAAAAAATATTGCACTAGGAACATGACTTTAATGGAAAAAACTTTAATTAACACAAATACCGGCCATATGAAATATTATACATGATATAATATATTATTGGGTGACTCTCTCTTGTTCCTTTCTAAGTCCTCTAAAATAAGTAGATACATATTTCTCAATCATACCATGATGGTTGTTTCAATATCGGTTGGTGAATCATTTTTGCTCTCTTTGTTCTTTCGTACAGCAACTTGAAGTGGAGAAAAATGAGTTAATACACAAAAAAAGGTTTACCTTATGTGAATATAATACCTAAAATTCCTTCATTGATGTTTATGTACTTCGAAATTCTGTTTTCTGTTGACCCTGTCCAGTTCAGGTAGAGACTCAGATGTTTTCTTCTATTGTCTATTTATTCCAGTTCCAAAAGAATCGACCTCATCTGAATATTTATTTCAGCCACGCAGATCAGTCTAATTTGCATTATTTCGTTTTTTCGGGAATTGATCATGTCGAAACATAAGTTTTTCACACTTGCACCCATTCAACTCGAAAAAAACAGTCAGTTCAAATAGCGCGATTCACTCAGAACCAAAAACGAATTTACTACACAACAAATATATTTCCGTTACAAAACAGCATGGCCGACGACGACGATCGACAACGCTTCTCTAACTCTAACGTATCGGCTATCGGCACAGACAACGATGGCTGACTATTACAACGAAATATAGCATCAAAGACAGAGACAGCGTTGTCTCATACAGCATTTCGATTTTGTTGTACAAAAGCTATACAGCAGCTGTATTTGAAATACTGAATTTTTAGGACAGCAGTATCACCAATGCAGAGACTGTGCAGTTTTAATACAACATTTTATGTACTGCATTCCGGTGGCACTTGTGATGCAGAAACTGTACAATTGCTGTATGTTGTGTTTGTTGGGAATGTGCCAGATGGCTTCAATGGCCCTTCTTCCCTTCTCGAAAGTTCTCACTTTCACCATAATATTTGAGCCGAAACTGATTTTTAAGCACTTGTTCTGAAAATGCACTTATTTATTTTGTCAGAATTTAATGTCTTTGATTTTCAAATTTTTGGCGAAAATGTTTGGACTTACCGATGAAGAATCTCATGCAAAAATCGATTCTGTCCGGCCAGCCGAATACTATAATTCGGAAATATTGAAGGAATAGAATTTGAAATTTGTAGTTTATTCCCTCAATTACTCAGAAATATTGATGTGAAGTGCCAACGCGCCAAATCATACGAAATGTCGTAACGACCGTTTCGGAGAGAAATCGAAAAAATTTTCAAAAATGATAAAAAATTAAATTAAATTCTACGCAAGCACTGACGTGAAGTGAGCAGCTTTCATGCGTATATTCAAATTCTTCGCCAAAGCGGTCACCTACCCACGAATTGACTCCACCAAATTTAGCTTTACTTATTCCTAATGGGGACTTTCTTTTGGCATAATAGTCCTTATGAAATTAAGCATAAACCTTCAAGCTATCAAACGTATTCCAATCCAGTAATATATTTCAATTTGATCTGATCTGTATTTTTGTAAATATTTGTTATATGTGTTCACGGTCGATCGTAAGAACTTCAACATCCGAAAGAAATAGTATAAAGACTCGATATTTGTAGAATAGATTTGATCTCAATAACAAAGGCCCAGTTCGTGAAATCCACTCAATCCTTCCAAAATCTTATTTTCCCGATATCTCCGAAAATACTCATGGAATCGTACTGAAATCCAGTTCTTCATTGAAAATGACAGACAGGTTCATGCAGAATTTCATGACGATTATATGATTGAAAGATCGCAAATTATAACATATTTAAAAAAATTTTGGAACTTGTTTTCTCAAACTGCACTTATGACCCGATAATCACGAAATTTTTGCGCATCAGCATTTGCCAATTTGTTAAAGAGTTTTGTCATGGTTATTTATCAGTTTTTTTTGAGTTACCTCGGAAACTACAACGATATACTAAGAGAAAAGCCACGAAATTTGATATTTTTATTTCTCAATACATAATATCTTCGGAAATAAAATAAGTATTAAAGTATAATTTATCACACTATTCAGGATCTGAGATACATTTCATTGAAATATGAGTAAGAGTTTCCGAAATGAAATATCCAACAAGAATTTGGCGATTTCTTTAAATTTTTTGTATTTTACTAGCGGGATTTCTCACAAGGGCTCAGTGGTGAAAAAAGTATAATTTAGAGATGATTCTCTTTTTATTATGTACTATGGTATGTATAAAAGGGATTTTTAAGAATTCTCCAACACCAGGAATTTTGAACATTTTCGAAAAAATAATTTCACAGGGTCGATTCTCAATATAATTACTCCCAATAACCATCAGATGAATTTTCGGCAGTATAAAGATCGTTTACTTTGTGGCCGATGAAATATAATATTCCATACTTTTAGGCATATTTGATACATTGACCACAGTACGAGCATCACAAAATTATTTATGTCATCATTGATATCTGTATTCCAAGAATGTATTTTCAATAGTTCGAATTATATGAATCAAACCTACGATTGCCAGTTAAAATGCAGTTAAAGTGTATTCTTTGAATTTTATTTTCGTTCAAAAGTGGGGTGACTTCGAGGGTGACTTCTTATAACGCAAATAGTGTCATATTCTACAAGTCTTATCTACAGGATATCTGTTGCAATGGCTTTTGGTTCTTTATAACGAGGTTTTTCAATGAAAGTTTCTAAATTGAAAGAGCTAAAATAATTTAAAGGACTCAGTATTAGGACGAAAAGAACACTGACAGATTTCATGTCACATGGTGGATATATTAGTTTTTGTCAACGTTATACAGGAAAGTAGCTGTAGAAAAATAAGGTAAGATATCCAATTTCAAAATTCCATAATTCACATGCCTACACACAAAGATTACGAATATACACAATACCATTAAAAACTCAATGAAAATACACACAAACGAGAGGTGCGTCAAGCTGGTGACCCATACCTGGAATTTGGGTATTTGAATGTTATGGGTATTTTTTGCCGATTTTGTGCCGTATGTTATGAATTTTGTGCTCATATAGTTTCCGAGTTAGTTTTCAGTTTTTCCAGTGGGTCACCAACTTGACGCAATGACTAATATATTGAGATTTGCAAATTTTCTTTTCCATTAAATTGTGTTAATTTTGCGCCATTTTACGGCGATATTTTGAGTTTTTCAAGTGGGTCACCAACTTGACGCTGTGACTCATATATTGAAATTTGAAATTTTTTTTTCACTATTGGATTATGCCCATTTTGTGCCTATTCGTGCCATATATAGCGAATTTTGTGGCCGTATAGTTTTCGAGATATTGTGAGTTTTTCAAGTGGGTCACCAACTTGACTCTGTGATTCATATATTGAAATTTGAAATTTTTTTCATCATTGGATTACGCCCATTTTGAGCCAGTTTGTGCCGTATGTAGCGAATTTTGTGCCAATGTACTTTTCGAGGTATATAGAGTTTTACAGTGGGTCACCAACCCAACCAATCCAATTAGTCCATTTTGTAGGTAATGTATGTTATGAAGTTTGTGCCCGTTCAGTTTTCGAGATATTTGGAGTTTTTGCCATCGGGCACCATTTTGATACCCTCATCCGTAGCTTTCCCTATTCTGGCCGTTTTAAGCCCTATATGGTTTTTTGTACAAAATAATATTGAATCAAGAACAACTAATTTATGTATTGTGCGTTATGAGTCTCTGTGACTTTTTTCGAAATATTCCTGTTTTAGTATGGTAATGATACCCATTGAATGGATATAAAATAATAAAAAAATCTGACTTGATGTGATGAGCCAATGTGACGTAGCATTTCCCTATCAATCATCAATATATTTATCGAGAAAGTGAAGTAGTTACCCAGCAAATAATTTGTGTTTATAGACAAACTAAAATTTCCTGTGAAATGCTCAATCATCAGCTGAAACGATATTCATTCAAACTAAATGAGATACAATACATTGTGATTTATCAATGAAGTAAACTCACACATATATATAGTTCAACAAAGAAATATTTCATTAAAATTTGTTGCGGGTAGGCCACAATGAAAATAATCAATGGGTGGAACCATGAAAATATTTATTTATATAATGTTTAGAACAAATAATGAAAAATTAATACTACAAAATAACAAAACAAATTAACCTCTTTCAATAGAACTCTTTTTTGAAAATAAACGGAGGTGCAAGGGGTCGTTCTCGAGAGTGCAAGAGATTCATTTACATGGTGTAAATCAATAAATATGCATTCATTACAGATTTTTCTGTGATGTTGTTTCTATGACAAACTGTACAAAAATGACCAATACTGTCTTTCAGTGCAGTTTCTTCATAAGCGATGCAACTTCGAAAATGATGAGCGCTATCCGGCATCAAATTAAGAGATTTGGCTATTGCACCCAGAAAAAGTGGCAAGGGCAGATTCTTCATCTGTTTCTTGTAGTTGTTGCCCATACTTATTGCACATTGTCACTAAAGTGACTGCATTATCAATCGCATACTGTAAGAATTGGATTCCCTTTTGTGAAATCATGTCAGCACAAACTATTGTGGCATGCTGAAAAATTTGAATATTTCCACAATTACATTAGCTCATTTCTTGACAGCTTTTGGTATTTAGAATTTTCACCATATGATAAATTGTTGTTTGATAATCGACTGCTTGGATCAAATTCAATAATTCATTTTTTTGAAAACATGAAGGTAGTATAATATCCCTCTCAGTATGGGCATGTGTCAAACTATTTTTTATACAAAGTCGCTTAGCCAAACTACATATATTGTTCAATTCATCTTGATCGATTTCAGCAAGAAACTTGATGTCACAAAAACTTGTGCAAGTCCTTGAATCAGTGAATCGAATGCACACGTGTTTGTCAGGCTGATTTTTCTTTCCCTTGTTTGTCTTAAAGAATATTTTACTAATCCTCCATTCTTCAACTGACACACTTTCAGGGGCTTCTCTAACTTACTTTCTGTAATCTCATCTGTCGAACATTCAGATTCTGGATTCAAATAGAAACTCCGTTTAGATAGTTTTCTTTAATGGGAAAGGGGAATCAAATTCTTACAGTATGCGATTGATAATGCAGTTACTTTTAGTGACAATGTGCAATAAGAATGGACAACAACTACAAATAAGAAGAAGCTACGAAAACAGCATTTTCACCGAAGTCAATATTTTAAGTGAGGAAAGCATGAAGGAGCTGCCCTTGCCACTTCGTCTGGGTGCAATACCGAAATCTCTTAATTTGATGCCGGATAGAGCTCATCATTTGCGGAGTTGCGTCGCTTATGAAGAAGCTGCACTGGAAGACAGTATTGGTCATTTTTGGGCAGTTTGTCGGCGAAACAACAACCATTGGGAAGTCTACAATGATAAGCAGACCAAAATGACAAAAATCAAAGAAAAATCTGTAATAAATGCATATTTATTGATTAATACCATGGAAATGAACCTCTTGCACTCTCGAGGAGGACCTCTTGCACCCCCGTTTAATTTTGAAAAAGTATTTTATGGAAAGAAATTGATTTGTTTTGTTATTTTTCAGTATTAATTTTTATGTTTTGTTCTAAAAATTATACAAATAAATATTTATAAAGTTCCACCCATTGATAACATTTTTATTGTGGCCTACCTATGTGTGTGTTTACTTCTTCGGTAATCAGGAATGTATTGATACATTATCTCACTTGGTTCGAATGAACATAGTTTCAGCAGATGATTGAGAATTTTTCAGAAACAGTTTGGCTATACCTAAATATAAATTATTTGCTGGGTAACTATTTCACTTTCTCGATAAATATAATGATGATTGGTAATGAAATGCTAGTTCACATTATAAAGAATAGAATAGAATATAATAGATCTTTATTTTTAAATACTATACTGAGGTGATGTTTGGGATATATGCACGGTGGATCTCTAGTTTTATATTTGCTGTGACTCAATTCCCTTTCAAAGAGGTGTTTATTCCGAAAATCAAAATTTAAGCATTCTTGAATGTACACAGCATATGATGTGAGAATTTTATTTGTTTTGAATAGACCTCTACAAGACTCTCGGTATCCGAGTCCATGGATGATTCTTAGGATTTTTTTCTGAGTTATAAAGATGTTTTCGATATTATTTCTATTCGATCCATAAAAGATTATATCATATCTTATTTTGGTTTCGTAGTTTGCAAAATAAACAGTTCTCAATAGTTCCATGCTTAACTATTAAATTTATACTCTGTGTAGCACACTGAGTTCAAGCTGTTGTTTGTTTTTTATGTGTTCTCCCCATGTAAGGTGTTATTCCAAGAAATTTCGTAGTTCTCCGAAGTTTGAAAGTTGTTTCATCAGTTTTTAAAGTTTTTAATTCTTCAGGTATGATTTGTGTTGAGTTTTTTGTTCTGAAGCATATGACACTTGTTTTTGCTGTGTTTAGTGTAAGCTTGCGAGATTTCAGCCATTCTTCTATCTTCATGTAAATGTTCGTTGTCTTGGTTAATAGATTTTGTAGATTTTCACCCGAAATCAATGAATTTGTATCATCAGCATCATTCATTCATTCATCAACATTCTTCCATTGTCACCCCTGTTGAGTCATTTATGTACAGCAAAAATAGTATACATCCTAATATACTTCCCTGCGGTATACCTTGCTTGATGCTACCTTTGTTTGATTTTATTTCTTCACCTCTGTCTGTTTCAAGACTCTTTGTTCACGTTGTGTCAGATATGGACTGTTCCATTCCAGCAGCTATCCTCTAATTTCATATTGTTCCAATATTTCCAATAGTGTCTCATGATCAACGCTATCATATGCCTTTTAGAGACCCAGAAATAGTCCAAAGATGTTAACTTTCTTCTGTAGAGTTTCCACTATTTTCCTGATCAATTTAAAAATAGCAGTATTTGTCGATTTGCCTTTTATAAACTCATGTTGGATCTTACTTAGTATGTTGCATTTTTCTAGAAATTTCATTAGTATTTCTGCCATCATTATTTCAAAGATTTTTGAGAACGATGACTTATTGGTCCATAGTTTTCAAGAGCTTCCTTATCTCCTTTCTTGATGATTGGTGTTATTTATGCAAGCTCAAGGCTTTCAGGGAATACACCATGCTTACCGAGTTGTTCAATATATATGTTATAGGCTCTATTATTTCATCAATTGGGGTCTTTAACAGACTTGTTGGAATGTCATCATCACCAATGCTGTTTTTATTTTTTGTAAGATTTTTGAGTTCTGTTTGGGATGGAAAAACATGGATTTGTCGTTTTTTTTGAGGATATAGATTTGTTTGTTGTATAGTATCCTTCTTTATTTTGTACAGCGTTTATGGAATATTCATTGAAATCACGTGCAATATCTAAAGGACTTCCTCCTGTTGGTAGTTCACTTAAGACTTTACCCTTGACATCGTTTATAATACTCCAAACTATCTTGTTTTAATTATCAGAACTTGTCATCATTGTTTTAAAATTTTCTCTTTTACATTCTATGAAAATCTGATTTTATATATTCTTTGTTAGATTATATTGTGTTTTAAATCGGTTTTCTTTCGAACTTTACAAACAAGATGTCTAGTTTACTCTTCATACTCACGATTTCTGGATGGTTTTTGTTAATATAGGTTTTCCTTCTTATTCTTGATCTCTTCTTGGGAAATGTCTCATTGAATAATTTGAGGAACTTTGAGTAGAACGCCATCCATTGGCTGTTTACATCTTCTTCTGCTATGGTTAATATCTCACTCAAACAGCAACTTTCCAATCTTTCTTCGAGTAACTGTTGTGGGGTGTGAATTGCTTTGGCTGATCACATCAAGTCAGATTTTTCGATATTTTTTTATATCCATCCAATGGGTATCACTACAATATTGAAACATAAATATTCCGAAAAAAGTCACAGAGACGTATAACGCACAATACATGAATCAGTAGTTCTTGATTCAATGTTGTTTTGCACAAAAAATAATATAAGACACGAAAACGGCCAGAATAGGGAAAAGCTACGGAAAACTCGAAATATCTCGAAAACTAAACGGACACAAAATTCATGACAAACATCACCAACAAATTGAACCAATTGAGTTGGTGACCCACTGGAAAACTATAAATATCTCGAAAAGTACATGGGCACAAAATTCACACAAATTGGAACAAAATGACCATAATTCAGTGGAAAAAATTCAAATTATAATACATATATGGGCCACAGCGTCAATTTGGGAAAACTCGAAATATCTCGAAAACTATAAGGGTACAAAACGCGCTACATACGGCACGAATTGGCACAAAATGGGCATAATTTAATTGTAAAAAAAATTTTCAAATTTCAAATTTGAAAAACTCAAAATATCTCAAAAACTAAACGGGCGCAAAATTCATTACATACGGCACAAATTGGCACAAAATGGGTACAAAATACCCATTACATTCAAATATCAAAATTCCAGGTATGGGTCACCAGCTTGACGCACCTACAAACGAGCGACGGAAGACGAAACAGCCAGGGATGCGTGGTGCGTTCACAATTATTGTCAACCCAAATCCAAATGAGATGTAAGTCTCATTTTGGTATCTCGGTTTAGTGAGTGTAATGTGCAATGGGTGACGCTGATTCGAATTTTGACAGTACTCAGGGTATAAGATACTACCCCGTTTTCGAAATGAAAATGCCCGATTTGTATATAATATTCATGATATCCATGAAATTATGATTTAGAAATACCCCATTTCTAAACATTTATCTTTTTGACTTAGGCCACTTTTTTCTTGTAGGCGTTTCATCTCGCGCTATGTTGGCGAGTCTTGTATCCATCATTCTACCAACATGTTCATTCCATGCTCTCCTTCTTGCTCTCACCCACTTCACCACATCACTGACCCCGCATTTTTCTCTGACATTGGTATTTGTCTGTCTGTCCCATAATGCGTAACCGGATATGGCACGGAGGGTTTTCGTTTCAGTTGTTCTCATCTGTCTTTAGGTTACGGCACTGTCGGGTCTCGTCATGCTGCGTATGTCATCAAGGGTCTTACACACGTCTTACATATTCTAGTCTTACATTCTATGCTTAGATCTTTTTTCTTCCAAATTTCGTGTTTGAGGTGTCCTGATATGGTGGCGGCCTTGTTGACTTTTTGTCTCACTTCTTCTTTGAGATAACCGTCGCTATGAATTCTGACTCCGAGGTAGTCGAAGCACATTATTTGGTCAATGATGGTGATGTCGTCTATTGCCAGCTTGCACCTTAAAGGCACCCTTGATATTGTCATTGACTTCATTTTCGTGATAGAGATTTAATATTGTATTTTTCTGCGATGCTTTTGAATGTGCATAGTAGGCGTTTTAGATAATCCTCAGATTCTGCGATTAAGAGGGCGTCATCCGCGTAGTACAGGCTGCGTATTCGGTGTTGTCCCAGTCTGTATCCAGGGCCGCGCTCCCTAACTGCTTCTATGATCTTCTCGATGATGATATTGAACTGCAATGGACTCAGGCTGCCTCCCTGGCGGATTCCTATGCTCGTCTTTATTGATGTTGTTAGTTTCTTGTTGACCCTTAATTTAGTGGTGTTGTCGGCGTTGACCCCTTTAATTGATCGAATGTATTCTCTGGGTACCTTTCTTCTTTGAGAATACTCAAGACATCCGCAAGCCGAATGCGGTCGAACGCCTTTGTTAGGCCAAAGAAACAAACAAAGTTCAGTGTTTGTTCGTCTGTGTCTCCCCAAGTCGCCCGTCACCAACAGAGTCCTCGCCCCATTCGGTGGTGTCACCATCATCGTAGAGTCTTTGAAAATATTGTATCCACCTATCCTCACTTTTGTTGACTTTTTCAAACTTCTTGAGAGTTTCCATATCCTTTTTTGTGAATCATACATGTCATGTTCCATGTCTGTGCTAAACTTTCAGCCATTATTCGTTTTCAATTTCGCGAATTCTGTTGTTAACCCTGTTTCTTACTGTGACGTAGTTTGGATATGCCTCTCTTGTCTGATCACTTCTGGATTTCAAGAAAGCTTTCTTCTTTGTTTCTGCTATTGCCTTCACCTGTTCGGTGAACCATGGTTTCGTGTTTGGTCTGAATCTATATTCACTTTCTTTCCTATTGCCTCTTCAGCTACCCTGTGTAGGTTGTTTCTAAGTATTTTCCAGCTAATTTCAATATTTTTTTTCCTTGATTGGGTTGTTTGCTATGTGGTCTTATGATTAGGCAATTACCAATTTGTTCCCACGGTTGTCTAGAAAGGTATATTTGTATTTCTTTCAAATGGCAAGCCCTAATTTTTTTGTCTGGGGTATACCCTAGCGGATTATCTTCATTTCTTGTCGATACATGTAATGCTCAAAATGAATAGTTTTCTAAATGATTCGCATTTCGTGTTTTGCGCAGAGCCTAGTCGCATATGAGCAGTATTAAAAGAAATAAAAAATCACCCAATTAGCATTTGGCTTCACATGATACCGGAAATTGAAATAACCATCCGGCATAAAGTTAGAAATTTCATGTTTTACCAGGAGTGTCGTGTGTCGTGGAGCGTTTCCATACATACTATCCAAATAATTTTCATAAAAAGTCAAACTAATTCATTTATGATTGAAAAAATTCTATTTTTCAATTAGCAAAAAGTATACGACTTTGCCACCGAGAAAATGGACGACCCATCGAACATCTTCTCTAGAGGAACTAGAAATATTTAAAATTTTTTCCATTCCATTCTGTGTAATAAATTTCTTTTCAATTATGAATGAATTGGTTTGACTTTGTGTAAATTGTATTTGCATAGTATGTGGATTTGAAATGCTTGGAAATCTTCTTAGACACTCCTCGGAAAGCATGAAATTTCTTACTTTATGACGGTCGGTTTTTTCAATTTCTGGTATCATGTGAAGCAAAAATGGCTAATTGAGTAGTTTTTTATTTATTTGACAATGTTTGCGTGGTACATGTACCACTGGCCCTGCACAGAAGAGGAAATGAAAATCATTTAGAAAATTATTACTTTTAAGCTAAACATGCCTCAAGAAAAAAATGAGGACTACCAATGAGGGTATACTCCAGACAAGTGAAATCAGGGCTTATCATTTAAAAAAATGGACTATTTGAAACTTTTGTGAGGTCATCTTCTAAAAATCGCAACACCTGTGGCGAGTCATGCGTAAATTTGCAGAAAACTTGAGAACTTTTTGGGAATTCAATTAAAAAAAATCGTACTATTATCTCGAATGGTTTTCAAGATATGATCCCTAGTTTGAACCATTATAAGCATGCAATTTCTCGAAACAAGTGGTCTACGTCAAAAGTACCACTATGATAAATGATGGGAAGTATTTCTAAATCAGAATTTCATGGAGATTATGAGGATGACATTAAAATTCGGCATTTTATTTTAACAAATGGGGTATATTCGTGTTTCATCACTTTCGGACTAGCCTATAAAGTCAAAAATAATTTGAGCCCATGCCCTGATGAGTATACTGTCGATAACGTCGAGACTTGAATCCTTCTCCTAGCCCAATTTTGGTTTATTATTTGATAAAATCAAATAATAAACCTCAGTGATTGACCAATTAAAAAAAAAAAATTCTACCCCCCCCTAAAAATTTCACAGTTTACGTTTTGTCTGGGGCTTTTCTCTGAAAATACCGAACGGAAATCCTTGAAATTTGGTACAAAATCGTGTGTCACTCGGAATTGATCCTCCAAGCTTTTCAGCAGGATCGGATTGCACCAGGGGCTCGAGGGGTTGAAACGGGAAAAAATTATTTTTCGAAAATTAATTATCGAATTTTCATGAAATTTTCAACATTGATTACTGTGTCAAAACCCAATCTAAAAAATTTTACTCGAATGATTTATGACTAACGGTTACCGAGTTGTAAGGAAGGACGCTGAAAATTGTCATCTCCCGAAAATAAATAATCGCATTCGGTCCTGAGACTCAAATCAGTTGGAATTCAGTGAAATAATTTGAAAACTTTTCATCCAGAATCATATATCTTGAAGCAGATGAAAAGATTGATTAACAAATTTTTAATACATTGAGAAATATTCACCCGACTCGTTTGAACATTTGTGTACCTGTAACCTGTAAGTTTATATGAATCTATTTAAATTAATCTTATTCTGAATAACCTTATGAATTTGAGTCAGTTTCCTACCCAACTCTCTCATTAACCGCCTGCAAAAGACTAATGAATTAGAATGATTTTAAAATTCATAGAATCTAACACAGTACCTACACATATCTATTTCTTGAAATATGCGTGATTTTGGTTTTAAGCATAAAAGTGGTTATCAAATCTCATTCATTCAGAGTATTTATTAATGGTTCTTTGAAATAATTCCATGTGAATATTATTAAGCGAGTCCGACGTTGTCTGCTATATCGAACAGACGTGTGTCAGGTGTGTCGCGTTGACGATAATTTGCGGATATCTTTCATCTGGTTGTTAAATCTTATCATCTCTTTATACAGTTTTCGTTGGTGAGAAGTTTAAATTACATACCCTCATCATTCCCCAACAAAGTGGTTTCCGAAAAAACCGATCCACAACCGATAATTTGGTAAGTCTACAGTCCGACATTCATGAAGCCTTCGCAAACGAAGAAAAAGTCATCGCAATTTTCTTCGACATGCATCGAGCTTTCGACTCAGTCTGGCGCCGCGGTATTCTTAATCAGCTTAAACAGTGACAAATCCAAGGAAACATGCTTGCGTTCATTTCAAACTTCTTATGCGATAGATCATTTTTGGTTAGAGTCAATGGTACGTTATCAGAACCTAAAATACAAGAAAACTGCACACTTCAGGAGTCCGATTTTAGTGTGACGCTATTTCTGGTGGCCTTGAACGATGTCTTCAAGCGTATGAGAAGTCCTGTGAGGGGGAGCTTGTATGTGGACGACTTGGTGTTTTATGCATCACGAAGAAGCATTACCACAATTCGATCCCAACTACAGAATTCACTCAACAACCTAGAGCTGTGTCACAACGGACAGGATTCAAGTTCTCAGCAACAAAAACCAAATGTGTTATTTTTTCTAGAAAATCTGAGGATGTTACAGTCAGTCTCGAACTCCATGGTGAACGGCTAGATTTCCTGAAAGAGATAAAATTCCTTGGTGTTGAACTTGATAGGAAGTGAAGTGGGACTCGCAAATTCGGCAACTGAAAAAATCCTGCCAAGTAGGATTGAATTTGATGAAAATATTGGCCAATCACACTTGGTGAGTAGACAGCACTACCTTATTGAGGATCTACCGAGCATTAATACTATACAAATTGGACTACGGATCAATTGTGTATTCTACAGCGAGACCTTCCTTGTTGAAATCTCTTGATACTATTCAAAATACGGCCATAAGAATGGGAGCTTTCTGTACCAGTCCCATCAAAAGTCTCGTTGAATCAGGACAACCACCACTAGAACTACGTCGGCTCTCTGCCAATGGAAATAACCCAACTCGTCACCACACATTCTCGAATCGTTTTACCGCAACATTTGAAAAACATAGCAAACCATCAGTACCCCTTTATACTAGAATTAATAGGATTGAAAACAACCCGATCAATTACCAAAATATTCTGCCCGTAAACATCAAAACGCCCCCTCCCTGGACGTTACCCATGCCCGAGTTCAATACTTACCACACTAAATATTCAAAGCATGAGACTCCAGCAACACTTAAAAGAACAATCTTTTCCGAAGTGGCCTCCAAATACACCCATTATTGCCACATATACACCGATGCATCCAAATCTGATGAATACGTGAGAGCGGCAACAATCACAGAAGTAGGAAACTACTGCTACGATCTACATCTGGAAGCGAGTGTTTACACAGGAGAATTGTACGCCATAGAAAAAGCTCTGTGTCTAAGTGCTATGGAAGGTATCAAACAGCTCTACCCCAAAAATGCCCTGCTACGCATCATCAAATCAAAACTGGGAAAGCTGACTCAGTCAGGTAAACGTGTTGCTTTTGTTTGGGTTCCTTCTCACGTTGGTATAACTGGAAACGAAACAGCTGATGCCATAGCCAGAGACACCAACTCGGAAGGAAAGATGGCAAGCTGTAGGAAATAATAAACTCAAGACAATTAACCGCAACCTAAATCCAGTTAACTATGAGGAGATTCCACGAAGACATCAGGTGATCTTGACTCGCCTCAGAATCGGCCATACCAGATATACCCACAAATTTCTCCTCGAAAAAGAAAATCCCAAGCGATGTATATCATGCAATGGGGTGCAGACCGTAAGACATCTATGATAGAGTGTCCCGACTTTAGGGAAAATCGGCAATCCTCAGGACTACCAGAGAACCTTGAAGATGCCTTGGATCCAAAGAACCTTGCATACTGCTGACATTTTTTAAATCTGTTCACATCTTTCACGATATTTATAATTTCACAATGTATATACTGTACTGTATTGCCGCTAATAACCTTCGTGGTTGATGCAGATTTTCTGAATAAAAAAAAAATTATCGAGAATGCTTGATTCCCATCCTATCATTTATTGGTGATTGGTATTGAATATCTTCGTTTTGCAACAACGCCCAGTAAATCGATATTTCCCAACTAACCAACAAGTTTTTGGCCCTAGTTCATCGAAACATCAAACAAACGTGT
Source organism: Myrrha octodecimguttata (assembly GCA_958510865.1). NCBI lineage: Eukaryota > Metazoa > Arthropoda > Insecta > Coleoptera > Coccinellidae > Myrrha > Myrrha octodecimguttata. The sequence goes on along the minus strand of OY294060.1, from coordinate 8,688,345 downwards.
TCAAACCAAACCCTAATCAAAGAATACATACCCCACCTGAAAAAATGTCTATTCAGACGAGGAACTATCCACAAAAACGTCAAAACTATTCGAACCAATATCAAGTTAATGAGCGAAAGAAATTCCCAAATTTCAATCAAAGAAATAATTATCCAAATCCCAATTTCACTTTCGAAGAATTAACCAATATTGAACCAACTTCAGATTCAATTTATACGGATAATGATGAACCAACTTCAGAACAATTTAATACCAATTATATTGAACCACAAAATTACTCAGATGAATATTTTGAAAATTCACAATTAAATCCAGATAGTTATAATGAAGAAAATTTTCTAGAGCTAGCCCAGAACGATTCATTATTGACCTTAATTATGCACTTGACAATAAAAACCAATTATCCTACATCGAATTTGAAAATCCAAGATGTAAACTTTTGATGGATAGCGCATGTTCAGTATGTTTAGTAGACCCTAAATTTGCCAATAATAATTTTCCAAAAAATATTTCCAATGAACCGACAACTTTAACCGCGTGTATGAAACAAGAAACATCAAAGGAAAAAGTTTTAATGCCTGTATTTAGAGAATTTCAAGTGAATGATTTTCATCCATCCATTCTGTATAAATTCCACAAAAACTACGACGGATTAATTGGAGCAGATTTCTTAAATAAATACGGATTAAATTAACATTTCAAAAATCAAAGATTAATCAATGAATATTGCCAAATTCCCTTCAAATACCAAAAAGTTTGCCAAAACCCTTCAAATATTTCCATTGATCTATATCATTTAGAACTGAAAATTAAAAGTCAGTTAATGAAAATACTTCAACAAAGTGAAGATGTTTTACAGTTATCAGGGCATCCCCTTAAATTCTCAAGTACGATAAAACGCAAAATTCGAACAACTGATGAAATCCCTGTTTATTGCAAAATTCATAGATACCCAGAAATACACAAACAAGAGGTCCAAAATCAGATAGAAGACATGTTAGAGAAAAAAATCATTAGACCTAGTAATTCCCGATGGTATTTTCCTGTCGTAATTGTCACGAAAAAACAAGACCTATCCGGAAAAACAAAATGGCGCATGGCTATAGATTATCGAAAACTAAATGACAAAATTATAGACGATAAGTATACTTTGCCACAAATTGATAACATACTTGATAAATTAGGAAACAAGAAAATTTCACCACAATCGACTTAACCTCCGGATTCTACCAAATTGAACTTGATGAAGAATCAATCGGAAAAATGGCATATACTGTGGAAAACGGAAGTGTCCGTTTTCCACGAATTTCTAAGAATGCCTTTCGGACTCAAAAATGCCCCAGCAACTTTCCAAAGACAAATGAATAAAATTTTGAGAAATTATATAGGAAAAATTTGTTACGTTTACATGGATGACGTAGTCATATTTTCTGAAACCGAAGAACAACATCTAGCCCATATCCACAATATTTTAGAAGCACTTAGAGTAGTAAATTTAAAAATACAACCAGACAAGTGTCATTTTCTTGAAACCGGAATAGAATTTTTCGGACACATAATTACATCAGACGGAATCAAGCCGAATCCAAACAAATTAAAAGCTATAATCGATTTCCCGATTCCAAAAACTCACAGAGAAATTAAATCATTCCTTGGCTTAGGGCCGGTATTATAAAATTTAACTGGAAGTTATCTTTAACTTTAACTGACAGTTATGTTAGAACATATCTGTCAAAACTGTCAGTTAAAATTAAAGATAACTTCCAGTTAAGTTTTATAATACCGGCCCTTAGTAGGCTATTATAGAAAGTTCATTCCAAATTTTGCGAAATTAACAAAACCTTTTTCTTCGTGTCTCCAACAAGATGCAAAAATCAACATCGATGATACAAATTATATTGAAGCATTCAAAATTCGTAAACGAAATTTATTGAATGACCCCATATTAAGTTATCCCGCATCAGGTTACGCGATAGGTTCAGTGTTATCTCAAGGTAATCCTCCAAATGATCTACCGATTGCATCGCTAGTAGAACTTTAAACGACGCTGAAACTAGATACAGCACGATAGAAAAAGAATAAGTAGCTATCGTCTGGTCATGTCAACATTTTAGACCCTATTTATTTGGAAGAAAATTTACCATTTACACCGATCATAAACCTTAATGTTGGTTATTCTCTGTGAAACTAGAGGAATTTGATTACGAAATTAAATACAAAAAAGGTTCCATAAATAACGCAGATGCCCTTTCGAGAATTAGAGTTGACGTAAACAATATTGAAATTAATGGATAGAAGACGATTTAGTTTCCATTGCTAATCAAGTGACAACAGAAGAATTAGACGATTGTTTGAATTCATTAAATTCAAATAACCCAACCGAAGACCCGAATGAACATGAAAACGAAAATATTATTGATTTTGAATCGGAAAACATCACTGTTCACAGTTATATAGAAAATCCTATTTTAGAACTACCATTTAGAGAAAGAAGTTTGAATTCCGTAACCTTTCAAATTATTTTCAAAACAGCCCCAAATTATAGAGTAACGAAAACAAAAATTTTTGGAGATAAACTTAGATTCAGAGTTCCCATAAATCAAATTGAAAATGACCTATTTTATTTATCAAAGAATTCGTTCAAAGAAACAAATCGTATACTTTGTATTTCGCTTCCGAGGAATTAGAAAAACCTCTGATTATAATTTTGCAAAAGAAGTTTGATTTTAAAACATTCGATTTAAATATTTCCAAAATTTTTTTAGAAGACGTAGATGATAAAGAAGAACAACTTCTTCGCATTCAACAATTTCACGAAACAAAAACCATCCATCGCGGGGTACGAGAAAATTTGATAGGTAATCATTACATAACAAACTATAACACAAATTCCAACTCCATAGTAGAACGATTTCATTCAACATTAATCGAACAATTGAGAACAATTTCAGACAAAAATTTAACTTTTCAAAATAGACTTTCCCAAGCATTACTGAGTTACAATAACTCAAATCATTCGAGTTCAAAGACGATACCCATGCAAATCATGAACAAAAGTTCTTCTTACATCAAAAACCCAATTACTCGAAAATTAGATCCTGTTTTCAAAAAGATAGATGCAACTGAAATTGACAAAAATCGTATTCAAGATAAGAAAAGCAAACACATTTATCATAAGAAAATTTTGAAACAAAGAAGGAACTAGTTTTGAAATTTTGTTACAGATTCAAAAATGGATCGATGTATTATACTTCTGATACTAAAATCCAAAATAACATACTACTCATTTTATTAGGAAGAGCTTATTTGAGTCATAAGAATTTACAACTTGTCTATCACATAGATCTCAACAAAATAGAAGAAATCATTTGCAATTATCAAAAGGAAATAAATAACTACAAAAATTCGAAATTGAACTTTGCTCAAAGTGCAAATTATAGATATTTGAGACATTCAACCGAAATAAACATTAACACTCTTGAAGAAGTAAAAAGTATGATTCAAAAGAGGATAAGTAAACCTAGGAGCCTTATATATGCGAAAAAGCGATCTCATGACATAACAGCTGTTAATGATAGTCCTTCAGAACTTGTCGATGTGTTTGCCCGTTATTTCACAACTAAAGCCGAAAGCCAATTGAAATTGCGATATGGTGATGACTTATCTGTTTCCTGCACTTTGACGCCATTACTGAGAGGACTTTTTTTCTATCCTGTCACTAAGTTCGAGGTCTTGGATGCTATTGATAATTTGAAAAACAAAAAAAGCATTGGAATTCATTTCCACCAAAATCGTGAAATCAACAGCTCACTTGATAAATGTGCATTTCGCCCATCTAATTAACTTGTCGGTGTTCTTGGGCAAATTTCCCAATATACTGAAGGAATCCATTGTAATTCCGGTACTCAAATGTGGCAACTCGGAAGGAATCACGAACTATCGTCCAATTTCAATTTTGAGTGTTCTGTCCAAAGTATTCGAAAAAATCGTGTCCATTAAGATATCAAACTTTCTGAACAAATACAATCTCCTCAATAACGCCCAGCACGGCTTCAGAAGTGGCCGTTCAACTCTTTCGGCTGCACTCAAATTTCTTGAATCGGTATATCATGGCATTGATCAGGGCTTACAGGTGGCTGGATTATTTTTCGATCTTTCTGCGCATTCGATATATTTCCTTTTCAGTTTATTTTGAGTAAATGCTACAGTTTGGGTTTCATGGGAGTGTTTTTGGATTGGTTGGGTAGCTACCTTGACTAGAGAAATATGCGTGTTAAAATTGACGATACTTATTCCGTTTAGTTCCCAATAGGTTGTGGGGTTCCCCAGGGCTCCGTGCTGGGACCACTACTTTCTCTATTATTCATTAATGATTTGCCCATTCACTTGAGACAATTTCTATTGGTGTTATTTGCCGATGATACTTCGGTTGTGGTCTCAGCTCGGAGTTACGGGGAGTTTCGCAGCGCTTGTGAGGAAATTATTGGCCAATTCGTCAATTGGTGTCGGTCCAACATAGTTGTTGTGAATATCAATAAAACTGTTTACATTTATTTCAGTATTAGGAAAAACACTGTAGAAACTGATGTAGTAAATCACTCCAACTTCAATTTAATATCAGCCGAAGAATGTAAATTTTTGCGAGTCTATGTTGATAGGAATTTAACCTGGTCTACTCATATCAGTTTTCTCTGTAAAAAGCTCAATAACTCTTACTATGCCATCAATAGAGTGAAAGACATGCTACCTGTCAGCTCATTACTGCAGATCTACTACAGCCTAGTATATAGTCAACTCTCTTATAACATCTTACTCTGGGGAAACTGTGTAGAATTTAACAGAGCTTTCATAGCTCAGAAACGGATAATTTGTTTGATATTTAATTTGAGTTCTCGAACATCTTGCAGACCAGTTTTCGTTAAAAATAATTTGCTCTACCATGTATATACATATTCAAATGTTTAATATATGCAAAAGGAAATTTACTGAATCGGACCAAATTATGTGACAACCACGAATATAGTACTAGGAACCAAGGAATTCTGCTTATACCTAAGCACAGAACACAAAAATTTCAGCATTCTCCCATGTACCAGAGTGTGGAATTGTATAATTGCCTACCTAAAACTTTGAAGTCTCTCAAATTGCAAACCTTCAAAAAGAAAATCAAGGAGTTGTTAATTGATAAATGTTATTACTCTACTGTAGAATTTTGTAATGATTGTCCGTCACTTATCATCGATTGATGAATTGTTTGATTCGACCTGTCCTATGCACTTTGTTGTCTGAAAGGATCGATAAACGATTATTTTTATTATTATTATCAAAGCTATTTTCAAAGTATCAAAAATAACGAAGAAATATTAATTATAAATAGAAAACAGATTGCTGTAATCGTTAACGATCTTAAAAATAAATTTATCAATGAATTCCAAATGATGTCCGAAATCCTTAAATTGTTTCAAATTGTACCACAATTAGAAGAAGTACAAAAAATGCACCTTTTGATGTTTGAATTGAAAGAATTTAAAAATGTTTCAGATGAAATACAGACAGTCGAAAGTTTTGCAAGGTTTTACCATATTCCAAATTCTCAGAATTGATCAAGAACGAAAATAACATACCAGTTCATTATCTGAAAGATTACTACCAATTGTGTCATACGAAAGTTATTTTCAAAAACAAAACTCTATTATTTTTGATATCGATTTCATTAGTTTATGAAGAACAATATGATTTATACAAATTTTATTAAATCTCACAAAATAATGAATCCCTTCCTTATACCAATCCCTATTTATTGCTCTCACGAGAAGAAGAGTTGAAATGGTTTACCATTCTACCAATCATTGCCATCCAGTAGAGAACGACTACCTAAGCGATCAAGACTCTTTAGAAGAAATCCCGAAATGTATGAAAAATATCCTCAAAAATCACACCGAAAATTGCCCAAGAGTTAGAAGAATTCCACTATGAGACTTGAAATTATTGGAAGGTGGAAGTATTCTCTCAATCAAAAATGAGGAAATCAGAGAAAAATGACTTCAATAGATGAAGTACCATTTCATACCACAAATAGCTATTTTGCAAACTGAATGTACCATTAATAACACTGAGAAAGAAATTGTTCCAGCCACTTCGATAAGTGAAGAAAAATATATTATTTTACCAAAATTCACACGATTTTCCCAGGACCACTCGAAAGAAGAATTGATGGAAGAAGACATCCCAGATATCGAATTGGAAGAATTGGACCAATGGAGTCTTCAACCAATTTTTCCTATTTCTTGATAACAATAATTGTGGTTTATTCAATTTTCAAATATCTAAAAAAATTCAAAAATTTCAATTTTAAAGCTACACCACAAGGTGATACCCTTAACCAAAATGGGGAGGAGTTAGCTAATACAAAACCTTCTTTTCTGTAGTATACAATACTTATTTCCTCATAAGAATCTCCATTTGAGAACACTAGAGTTGCATAGTTGCAAATATTATTTTCCACATGAATTTGTGCTTGTTCAGAGATACCGATGTATTGAATACGATAATCCTGTGAATCTCGAGGAGATAGTAATCAGATAGTACAGTAGGCATAGCCGTAGATTTTTTGAAAACACGGTTTCTTCCCTTAAAAATATAATTATATATTATCATTTCTAGTTATCTTTTCCAAATATTATTAATTTTTCGTTTTCACGAGCTTGTTCTGGGGACAAACGCGTTATTGTTTCGTCACAATGTCTGTAGTTTTCGAATTTATGAGCCGAAAATGGTCTTAAACGATAAGGTTGAACTCCCTGAAGAAGATTTCGTGGTCTAATTCAATTCTTGTCAGTCCGGCCGTCTATCCGTCGGTCCGTCCTTCCATATGTGCTCTTGCTTTCGGAGGAAGGGATATAGCGATTTGAAATTGTCACATTAGGTTTGATCCAAATATCTCGGTTGATTTCATTGACGGGTGAAATCGGTCGTATAGTTCCGAAGTTAGGCCCACTTGAAATTTTGACTGAAAAAATATGGATATTTGAATTTTTTGAGCTGTTTCCTCAATATCCCATGAAGAACTTATTTGATCAGATTAAAACTTTGTATATAATTTGAGGAAACCAACGCTCAACTCAGTGCGAAATTTCATGTTGATAAAAATCAAAAATTTTCAAATTTTCGATGAAAATTTTTATTTCTACGGAAATAGTGTTCAGATTTCAGCGGAACTTGCCACTGACATCGTTAATATTCAACCACAATGTTTCAAATAATTTCAATTCAATCCGGTATACAGCGTGCAAAAAAAGTATTGTAATTAGTCAAGAATTCTTAACGAAGCATTATTAAGGAAAATCCTCGGACCCATCGATTTTTAATTTCAAAAGCAATTTATCCTGTGATTATTGAATTCGATATTTCTCAGCCCCTATGCTCCACACCCCACTACTTACTTTTTTCAAATAGGACAATACGGATTATGATATATCAAATGAAAGGTAATTTGATTACCTACTGAACGGTGCGAATGAAAGGAAAATTGGTGGTGGCTTTTTTTGAAACAAAACCTTGATAAATTGGGTATGGTTATTCGCTTTTTGAAATCGACGAGTTTTCTATTCAAGGATGGAAAATGTATTAAATGTTCGAATTGAGCTACGTTGACAGCTTGACAATGTGACTAGAACTGTGACTTGAAACTAATCAATGAATTATTCGACGCAGCAACAGGAATTCTTCCGACTCCTTTCTGAATTTCAAGTCGCAAGTCTTCCAAATTATCTGGCCAATTTTGATAAAAAGTATTTTAAAAATGGCCCCACAGAAAATAGTGGAGAGGGGTCAAGTCTGGAGATCGGGGTGGCCATTCAACCGATCCTCTCCTTCCGTTTCTCAGGAAATGTGCCATCAAGGTACCTCCTCACTTCAATTCCATAATGCGGAGGCGTACATCTTGTTGGAACCAAATATTGTCAGCTACTTATCGACCATTCACACCAGGAAAGAGATCAATGACTGCAGGTTATATTTGATTTCTCAGTAGCCCTAGATAAGAGTCACTAGTCAAATTTCCTTCTACAAAAAAAGGTCCAATAGTGTAATGGCTAATTGTGCCTACCGCACATTTAAAATTTTCGGGTATGTTGGGTATGAACTGTCTGCACCCAATGAGGATTTGCTGTGCACCAGACGCGACAATTATGTCGATGGACAGACCCATTCAAGTAAAACGTAGCTTCATCCGCCAAAAGAATTTTCGATGAAAACTTCCTCATTGCATCTCTCCTGCATTACTTCACAAAATTTCGCTCGTCGGTCGAAATCGTCATCAGATAATTCTTGTGTGCTTTGAATCCTGTATGGGTGAAACTAAATTATTTTAAGAAGATTACCAACTCACTACTTACATCAAATTCATCGGCCAGTTCACGGGTAGATTGTTTCGGATTCTCTTCTATGAAAAGTAATTTATCAAGAGCCTTATCGCCACATGTCGTAGTTGAAGTTTCACCAGATTTTGGAGAGTTTATGCGCGCATGTTCTAGGGGAACAGCGTGCTATCGTTTTGTCAAAATGTCTGTAATTTTGGATGATTGAGCCGAAAATGGTCTCAATCGACTAGGTTGGACTCACTGATGACGAATCCAGTGTCAAAATTGATTCTGTCCGGCCGGCCGTAGACACGATAACTGTCGACAGAAGCAAGCTAGCTACTTGAAATTTTCAGGATAGGTTGCGCATCCGAATGCCGCGGTTAAGTTCGTTAATGGGCCAAATCGGTCGAATAGTTTCAGAGTTATAGGCACTTGAAGTTTTGAAGTTATTTATTTTTTATTTCAGAAACTAATCGCGCGATTGGTTTCAAACTAAGCAGTTTGGTGGGGTATAACGACGCGCAACTTTGAGCCAAATTTCGTTAAGATCATATGGTCAGTAAATTGAAAAAAAAATTTTTTCCAAATTTTTTTACAAAAAAATTTTTTTTTCGGAAACCATTCATCATATCCAAAAAAAATTACACTCACACTTTGACCTTCTAATTTCACAGCAGTGTACTAAATTTCAGTTCGATACGATTATAAGTTTTGGAGATATCGGGAAAAAATATGTCAAATTTCGAGGTTTTCTTCTCGATATCGTTGATTTTTTCGGTATTACTCGAGAAATACTGATTCAGTCCTGATTAAACTTCACAGCTAGTTTTAAGATGCTGAAAGACAACTTTATGCAAAATTTCGTGATAATCGTGTTATTAGAACAATTTGAAAAAAAAAAATTTCTATGATTTTCTCATCATATCATCCTCATTAAATTCTGTATGAAACTTCGAACTGTTATTTTCGATGAAGTACTGGATTTCAATTCGATCTGATCTGTATTTTTGGAAATATTGGAAAAATAAAATTTTGATTGGGTATATCTACGGAATCATTGGGTGGATTTTACCCATTCACGAATTCGGCCTTCGTAATCAAGGTCCAAACCTTCTCTACAAATATCGAGTTTCTAAGTTGTTTCTTTCGGAAGTTATTGTGTTTACGCAGTCGGCCGTTAGGCTGACCGTAAACACAATAACTTCCGGAAGAAACGACTTAGAAACTCGATATATGTAGAGTAGGTTTGGGGCTTAATTACGAAGGTCGAATTCGTGAATGGGTAAAATCCGCCCAATGATTCCGTAGATATACCCATTCAAAATTTTATTTTTACAATATGTCCAAAAATACAGATATGATCGAATTGAAATCCAGTAATTTATCAGAAAAAAATTTCAAAAAGCACTGCCGTGAAGGCAGCAGCTTTTGCGCGCACGTTCAAATTCGTTGCTGAAGCGGTCATCTACATTGAACATGCGCGCAAAAGTTGCTGCCTTCACGGCAGTGCTTTTTGAAATTTTTAACTAATCCAGTTTGTTCGAAATGTTTAACTACCTGACAAACAGTAGTTTGTTATAGACTTTCTGTCTTGATAACGCCCAATAAAAATTTGCACACTTGTTCATAGGTCCGCTTGCGATATCCATGTCCCAGAAATTCAAGATTTCTATTTGCTGCTTTTCACTCAATTGATGCATATCGAATGGAAAGTTTTCGGGAAATATTATTCGCCTTAGAAAGATCAGTTAACAACTAAGACAATACCATACATTTTGTCATCCTTAGTTGATCTGCTAGATTGACGAATGAATATTTTTTCAACAAAAAGTGAAGTTTTTATCAACCTCTTCACTTTGTTTCGAGAACACCTCCGTGTGTGTGGAAGCGACATCAACATCCTTATCTGTTTATTGTTTGATTTGTGATCTAATACATCAATTCGCAGCTGTTTTTAACTTGTGGTTGAATTTCTTCAGGAGGATATTTCTCAATATTTATTATTTCAAGAAAAAGAATGGGACACCATTCAGGAATTGTTAATTTTGTAATAAAAAAATAGCTCAATGAATTATTTTTTCAGTCACACACCTCAATGTGCAATCGAATGTGCTTTCATTTGATATATCACAATCCATGGATTCCTGTTCGAAAAAAACAGTAGAGGGGTGTGGAGCGTAAAGGCTGAGAGATTTCAAATTCGAGAATGCAAAGGGAGACCTGCTCTCGAAATTACAAATTTATGGATTCGTGGATTTCCCCTGAATAATAATTAGTAAAAGAATAATAGTCTTATTGCAGTACTCTCCAATCATAAATTGTAAATTTTTTCCGAATTTTTAATGAAAAAACGCCACAGCCAATTCTACTTTTAGCCACATCGTTAAATAGGTAATCAAATTACCCTTTATTCAATTTATCACAATCCATATATTCCCATTTGAAAAAATAGAGTAGCTTGGTGGGGGTGGGGGTGAGAAATATCAAATTCAATGAAACACAGGATAAATTACTCTTGAAATAAAAAACGACAGGTGCGACGATTTTCTTGATAATATTTCGTACAAGAATTATTGACGAATTATGTTACTTTTTTGGCACGATGTATAAGGGAAACGACATGTCAACATTCGTTGTAATTGCATCGTTATTTCCTCAATATCTCACGAATTACAGCTATTTGAACAGGTGACTGCTTTGGCAACGAATTTGAACGAGCGCGTACAAGCCTGACCTCAAGTCAGTGCTTTTTCAGGATTTTGTTTCCTCATATAATATGTTATTTCCCACGTTTCATTCGAAGGAAGAAACCAAAGGATTTCCATGGGCAATGCTGGAACAAAAATAATATTCTCTCGAGCATTTTTATTCGAGAATAGAAAATAGTTGCATATATAATAACAGTATTCTCTTTTTCAAACATTGCATTGTATTATTTATTATTTTATCAGTAAGCGGAACATGCATAATTCCTCATTAAAAGTAATCAATCCATAGAAGTAGCTTCATGAACAAATAAATCAGCCTGTTGATCTGGGTATCAACTTCACTCTGAGAGGATACTTCGACTTCAATAAAAGATCAGGAATAAGAACAATATCTTCTAATGTGCCAAGGGGTTCAATTTCATACTTCTCCAGGATTCCACAAAGAGTTGCTTTCAATTCCAGCATGGCAAACTTTTGAGCTGAAATATTTGAATGTGTTGAATTGACATTGTGACTAGGCTCAAGATTCTTCTTAACAGGTTGACATTTTTTCACGCCAGTTTCGTTTATAAATATTTTCTCGAATATTATTATCCCAAAATATCAACAGATGGACACGAGTAATATGAGTATCCATTTAACAGAATAACTTTCTGAAATCGATTTTGCCATTCTTATTTTCTCAAAGTCTCTTTCCAAAAAAAAGTATTCTATCCAATAGAAATTATATTATTGGTAAAAAATTGGTTTATTCAACTTTAACCCCTACCCTAGACTATCAGACGGAACATATCCATTAGTGAACTCAATCCATATATTGAGGTTCCAAAAGGTAGAAGCATACATGTTAGGCAGGCAGGCTGTGCAGCGGACATATTTCAATTTCATGAGGAATTCTTCATCTGTGGGTCCAACCCAGTCGTCAAAGATTATTTTTGAGTTAACATTAGGGATTTCAGATATTTGGGCCAAAGGAAAAAATGCTATTATTTCTTAGAACAATCAGTTCAAACACGTTGGATTCCGTTTAGGATTCCAGCTCAGAACTGTTCGAGCATGCTTGGTTTCGAATATGTGGTTTGGTTCATTTCTGAATTGGTTCAGGATTTGAGTACTTCTGTTACAGTTCTTTTAGAACCGATTCCGTACTTTTCAAAAACGGTGAGAGGTGCTCGGAAGTGCTCTAGCAGATAGAGTCCCAACTGATACAGAATAAGCTAGTCCGCATATGCGGAGCGTGGCTATCTGTGTGTCAACGAACAATCTAATAATACAAATTATAAGGTCATTAGTATCAATGATTGGAATGGTTCACTTGACTTTTTCGACGTCATGTTGATTTGGTTTCGGATTATTGTGTTTATTGAGAAGACCTGTTAGCTGTTAAATTGCTTCAAATTTTCAGAAGAGCGCAAAGTTCAAATATGAAGGTGAGGTAAGGTAATTGACATGCAAATTTATTCACCGAATATTTTTTTTAAGCTTCCCCCTTTATTATTTTTTCAGTTTATACTTGGTTCAAGTTCCTGGCCACAGCCCTACCAGAGGTACTCGAACATTATTGTTTGATTGAATTCATTATTTCAATATCACTTCAGGTACTAACTTTCAGATTGTTGACTCATTTTGAAATATAGTTGCAGCATTGAAAACACACAATTTTTCACAAGAAAAAATCGAAATGGAAGCAAGTATCCCCAAAAATATATACAAAATATAAACCACGTCAGGGACTTTCGCATATTTTTGAATTTCATCACAGACAATGCAAGCTTCCATAATTGATTATATTCTCGTGCAAGACTTTCATATTCAGAATTATATTGTATTTTATATGTTTATTATTTCATCCAGCTAGCAGATGGGTGAAGGTCGACATCACTTGAAATCTTAAAAACGAAAAAATAGAATTATAACGCGTAAGAGCAAGTATATAGAAGAACAACAGAAGCATGATAAAAGTTCATGCACTGAAAATACTTGTGTACCAGAATCACATCCACATTGTGAAGTGTGTGTCATAAATATAATCCTTGAAATTCTTCAATTATAGTTTAAGTCATTGATCATGTCTCTAGTTCTTCTCGATGCCATCCAAGATTTTATCTGCTTTTTGAACCTTTTTGAACTTTTATATATTTCAGGTGATCAGGAATCATATTCAAAATCTTCGGTTCTAAGAAGCTGTAACTTCTTATTCCAATACTTTTTTTACATCTAGGTGGTAGATATGTACGATCTTTTCCTCTAGTTTTCTATTGATGGTGCAACTTATGAATATTTGCATTCTTTGTAACGATGTTTGTTAGAATTTTGTGCATATAATTGTCTTACATCTTGTACTTCAGAGATCTCGAGCAATTGTGATGGTGGTATGCACCACCTCATCCAACTATCCCATAGCTAATTTCAGATTCTACCGGAGCTTGGTAGAATATTTTTAAATATTTAATTGAGCTTACATGTTAACGCAAGTACTTGAACATGAAAAAAAGATACATTATATGTTTGTCTCATCTCAACTGTGAATCAATTGCTATTCCTAGATATTCAATGTTTTTTGTTCTGTTATGCGTCTCTCACTTTCAATCTCAAGGTCTCCGAAGTCTGGAAGACTTGACCAAAGACCATATATTTTGTTTTGTCAATATTCAGTGTAAGTTCATAACTTTTGAACGATTTAACCGTTTGAGCAAATTTTGATACAACCTCCTCCTTCAAATCTTCCCAGGTATTTCGTAGGTATCGAACAACCCCGTCTTCAGCACAGTAAATTACTTCTTGAGATTTCTTCATTTCCAACGGCTGTTAACGTAAATGAGAAATAGAATAGGACCCGATACAGTGCCCTGTGGAACCCCATATGTCACTGTCACTTCCTGAGTCCTTGATTGTCCAATGTCCACCGCCTGTTTGATGGATAGCACTTGAGCGATTCATAAACTGCTCCCATACTTATCAGAAATGGGAATGAAATTCACTGAGAAAAATGGAGGGTTGAATAAACGTGTGGAAAACTCGTGATGTCTATGCGTGATCCGCCTGTCTAGAGCTTCTGGCAATCGCTAGAAGTTCCACAAATGATATAAGGACGGGCGCGGGGCAGCACAGGGAGTCATTCAACGGAGTTATTCGAAGCGGAAAGTGATCAGTGAAAATAAATAGTGTGGAAATAAATTGTGCACAGACTTTTATAGAATTATTTGTTGAGTTATTTGTTATAAGTGTGAATAAGTGTAAATAAATAGTTTAATTATTCTGAACGTTTTGAGAAATAAAGAAAACATTACATTGGTGTCAGGTGTGCGGTTCGACATCGCTCAAATTGAATAAATAAATTCTTTTGATTCAGTGTCATGCCATGAGACCACAAGACTACAGAACGCAGTGGAGACGCAAGCGATAATGGAATTTTTGAGTGAAATAAATGAGAAAATGGGAAAAAATTCTCGGAAAATTAATGAGAAAATGGATGAAAATTCTCAGAAAGTTAATGAAAAAATGGATAAAATGGAAAATAAGGCAGAAGACAATTCTCGAAAAGTAACAGAAACAATAAAAGAAAGGAATGGACGAAATAAGTGGGAAATTTGATGAAGTTGACGAAAAATTTGACGAAGACAATGAAAAATTCGATAAAGTAAACGAAAAATTTGACGAAGTCTATGTATAAGTTAACGAAAAGTTTCAAGAAATAACTGGAATAATTGAACAGCATTCTAAGGTTATAGAGTTTCTGAAAAGAATGTCAAATGGAAAAGATTATATCACCCTATAGCATCTCGAAAACGGAAAATAACAACGAAAGTGGTGAATTGAAGATTATGCCTCCAACATTTGATGGAGAAGTACCCTGGTTGACATATCAGAAACAGTTTGAAGGTGTTGCATTGGCGAACAGTTGGAAAGACAACGAAAAAGCCACATCATCAATAATACGAGGAGAGGTACTCAACATTCTGCAAACGATTCCGGTCAGTCAACTGGTACGTTCTTACATCGAAAACTTAAGATGAGGTATGGCGATTCTTATAAACAACAAGTTTATCATGCCCAAATAAAGAACCGGGTGCAGAAAACAGGAGAAAATATCTACGAGTTTGAAGCCGGTGTGGCTAGATTAGTCAGGCTGGCTTACCCAACTGCTCCAGACAGCTTCCTTGAACAGCTATCAATTCAAATCTTTGTAGACGGAATCAAGGACAGTAAAATGTAACAAGCCCTGAGATTTGCACGCCCTAAAACCATGGATGATGCTTTAGAATTTGAGGCAGCGAAGCAGGCGTCGCATAGAGGACAATTTCGTGTGAGACAAGACCAAGAAATCATTGAAGAAGAAGTCAGCAGATTATTGTATACGAAGAAAAAGGATGCTTGTACTGCAATAAAACTGGGCATATTAAAACTAGAAAAAGAGCAACAGCAGGGAAACTGAAAAGGGTCGGTGATAAGTGGCATAAATGAACTCAAGCGAAAAATGCCCCTTAAGTGATGAGCACAGTTGCCTCGAACAGAGCCAATTTGAAACGAACCACAGTAATTGATGACTGGTTAACCCAAGAAATTCAACGAGAACAAGGAGAAGATCCAGATTTGAAAGTAATCCTGAGTTGGAAGAAGAGCGGTAGACAACCTACTTGGGAAGAAGTATCCAGACTGAGTCAGAATGTAAAGTCGTATAGGGCACAATAGGAGTGACTATATTTTTTAGAAAAATGCGTAATTCCAAAAATATAAACATAAATCTATATATGAATATAGATTTCAACGCAACAGAAATACTGGAGGAAGTTCAATTCTCTATGATATTCCTTTCGATAGCCATATGAATGCATTTCTCAGCAGTAGCCCATCCATATACCAGCGATGTTTAATGCTCATCGGCTTTTCGATATTCGATTCTAGTCTAGTTAACAACATTCATTGGAACAATTGTATATATTTTGAGTATCTCTGAAACGGCTCTGATAATTTTAGGAATATTGTATGACGATAAGCTTAAGCATTTCGAATGTATCCTCATAAAGTTGAATTTATTGGAAACACATAATTCAACACGAAAAAAACACGTTCCTATATCTAAATATACAGGGTACTCCTAAATTGGAGGTACAAACGAAGAGCGAAGTTTTCCAAGTTTTTCCTCATAGTATCTGCATTTCACAATATATTCAAGTGGAATTTGGCAGAAATATTACATTTCGAGAAAAAAATTGGAATCCCTCGAAATCGAATGAATGCATTATTAGTTTTTATGGATTCTGACCTAATAGCAATGATTCAAAAAGATTCTATAAACTCGTAGAATTATCTTGTGAAGTAAGCTACTATGAGAAAAAAACACAATTTTGAGAAAGTATCGATAAACGGAAATCATTCCGAGAAAAAAAAAGTGGCGTAATATAATTTCCCCAAAAAAATATAAAAGAAGATTTTTCATTGCAAAACGTGCTGTCTTCATCTTTTAACAACATTCATTTTGAGTCAATATTGTATAGTCCTTTATAGGTCATTCATTATCAGTTAGAGACATCGTGGACAGAATAATGACGTCGTTATAGGTAACTCCGTCGCCTCGGTAGCTGTCTGACTTTGGAAAGACGTCTATAAGTCGTCTTTTGAAGGTCCCATACTAGTCGGAGACGTCGTGGACGTAAAATGAAGAAACAATAACGTCAATAAGACGCCATCTTAAGTGAGTCTGCTACCTGGGTAGTGATTTCTGCAGTGTTGCGGGAAGAGAAACAGGGCAATACGGAGTTGAGAGAACCTCACATTAGATCTTACATACTTAACTTCTTCCAGCCAAACATACGGATCAACACTCGAGAGTATGTGCAAAAAAGTGTACCATGCAAAAATATGAGTCTGTAAATGCCAAACCAGACGGTATAGTTTCCACCTCAGCAACCAAACGATGATTGGAGGTAATTGAAATTGATCTCATAGGACCATTACCTGAAACCAAGAAGGTATAATAGAAGATATAACAACGAAATGGGTGAAATTATTTCCATTGAAGATGGCATCAACAGCCCAATGTGCCACTATCTATTAGATGAAGCTTGCCCCTGTTAAGGCACTCCTTGGAAGCTCATCTCAGATAATGGAGTACAATTCATCAGTGCAGTGTTGGAAAAGCTTACCCTCTATATGGCCATAGAGTATCACTCAATTCCGGTTAAACACCCAAGAGCAAATCCAGTGTAAAGAAAAAACCGAGACATGAAAACTCGACTGGCAATCCAAGTAGAAAAAAACCATCGAAAGTGGCCAGGAAAATTGCCATCCATAAGATTTGCAATTAATTCAACCCTTACAAACAGCAGCAATTTCTTTTCAGCCTATCTAATATTCGGAAGAAAACTGCGATCTCCCCCACCGAGATTTTCGAGAGATTGTGATCAACGAAACCTTGCAGCAGACATTACGTCAAACCTATTACAGCTAGAAGGAGGCCTGAGAGCTTCCCAGGAAACCTAGAAAGACCGTGAGAACCACCACCTGAAATACGCCAACAAAAAAGGCGTCCTCAGCCTAACAGACGAATGACATAATTTGGCTAAATACACTATGGACCATACAAGATCTTGCGAGCACAAGGTCCTACGACATTCGAAGTCAGCAGTACAGACGATTCAAACGTTCCTGTAGGGACCTTTCGTGTGTTGCAAATAACCAGATATATGGGAACAATAGCTTTGTTTTGGTTCCGACTTCAGAACCAATTCAGGACTGTTTGGGACGATTCGAGTATGCGCAATTGCCATTTTGAGTCTGAAAAATCGCAATCGCGCATACTCGAACCGTCCCGAACAGTTCTGAATTTAGAACCAAAACAAACCCGATAAAGAACACCCCCAAACCCCCTCACTCAATGAGAAAGAGAAGCAGGCCTAGAAAATAAACCATCGTTGAAATGACTTCGAAAAGAGTGTAATGCGAACACTCCGGAAATAGTTCGCCAGCGCTTCGCAGGGTAAGAGGTCGCCCCAAGTGAACGTTCCAGCGATGAGCAGTACTACCCAAATTCATACCACCGGGATTCTATAGAGTCACTGCGTTTCGGGCACCTATTTCATAAATAAGAATAATAACTCTGCTATCGTTGGCCGAATATCGCAACCTAATTCGAACTTACAGAAGCAAAATTAACATTTAATTCAATGAATTCATTATTAGGATCATCTCATTACATCATGCAGGGACTTAATAGCTTAATACCGCCGATGAAAAAAAATACCCTTTGGTGTGCCGCTTATGTGGAAAAAGTATTCGAAAGAAAAACCAATGCATAATCAGATGAAAGCTACGACAAATTGATATTCCACATAAAGAGTGTTTTATTAGACCTCGAAATTCAACTGAACAGTTCAATGGCAACGGTGATAATGCTTGCCAAATTTGAAGTGAATTTAAGGGTTCAGAAGTAATAGCCATGTAAGAGTTCTGCCAAAATCTATAAATCTCAAAAATCATCAGCATTAAATTTTATTCGATTGAGAAAAAATGAATGGTTGGTGTGCCGTCCACGTGGAGAACAGTATTCGAAGGAAAAATCTATGTAAAATCAGATGATAGTTACGAAAAATTGATATTCCATGTACAGAGTGTTTTATCAGACCTTCGGAACTAGAAGTCGAAATTTCCTTGTCCTTGTCTGTACTATTTCGGTATGGTTCACATGAAGAGTTTGGCCTGAGATGGAAGTATCTGCCAAATTTGAAGTGAATACGTTAAATGATTGACGAGTTGTTGTCATTTCAAGGTTCCGCCAAAATCAATAAATCTCGGTAAAATTTCAGAAAAGAATAGTTTTAGGCGATATTTAATTATTGTTTTCTGGCTTCCCAAGGTACCATCTATTCACCTTAATCTCGGTGTTGCATCATATCACTACGAGTCCATCATCTTTCTGCTCTTCTCATAAGATATATGATAAAATTAAAGATTATCTCAAGACCAAAGGCCAACTAGAAGCAAATTATCGGCATAATAACCACCTATTTCTTTCGTAGACACGACAGTTTGTGAATGTTGCTCTGCTGAATATTGTAACGTTTTCTTTGTTTTCAAAACGTTTAGAATATTTAAACTATTTATTTACTTATTTACACACTTCTGTTCCAATAACTAAACAACTATTTCTATCAAAGTCTGTTCACAATTTATATCCACACTAATTTATTTTCACTGAACTCTTTCCGCTACGAATCACTCTGCTGAATTCGTCCCTGTGCTGCTCCTGCCTACCTTTTTATCACGTGTGGAATTTCCAGCAAATTCGAGAATGCTCTAGAGCGAGGCGGGTGACTCATAGAATGCTCGGGCATTCTGGAGCGTTCAGCAACATTCTAGAATAGACAGGGCCGTACTCGTCACAATATAATGATGTCAAATTAGCGGAGCATCAGATACTTTCAGGAAATCATGATTGGCAAAATTATTTTATAATCGGCATTTACTGAAAAAGTCGACACTTTTTCAAGACCAAGCTGCAGTAGTTGGTTTGTGCACTGCATTCATATCATACGAATACATTGTTCAACAATATTCGCGAAAAGATTGAAATAATTTCACTATTGCAAGCTAGTAGTTTCCGAGAATTAACATACCAATGCAATTTCTTGGACCTGCACTAAAAGGAATGAATGAATATGGATGTCTCTTTCGCACATTTTCTGGCAGAAACCTATCAGGATCAAAAACATCTGGATTTGGATATATTTCAGGATTTCGATGTATGTCGAAGATTTGGATTAAAATATTTGTTCCAGCTGGTATTGTGTATCCACTTGGTGTCGGGAATTCATAGTCCAGACTTCTACCAATAAATGTTGCTGTTGGATACATTCTGAAACCTTCCTTGATGAAACGATCGAGGAAATTCATCTGGCTAATTTGGCCGTATGTCGGTCTTTCATTTCCACAGGTTTCAATAATTTCATTGAGAATTTCATCCTTTCAAAGAAAATAAATTTGTTAGTAAAGTCATGTTCAGAATTTAACTTGAATATGTTTCAAATTTTTCTATGATGTTGAAATCAAATTAACTCCTGAATGTATCCCTATTCGTTAATCTGGTGGTAATGATGCAACCTCTTACTCCCTATCTATTTATTTCAACTTTACAATTAAAAATTACTATTTACAAACACAAAATCAGGTACAATGAATCTGAGATCCGGGATTCGAAGAGGCACTTATCTTAGAAGTAAGGATCCGGTGGTATGATCCTCCAAAATACAGGTACTATGCAGGTAGTCTAGTTTCAAGAGATTCCAACCAGAATAAAGTCCAGAATTAAGATGTTCCAGTAATAATTAGCTTCGGAATAAAGGTTCCAACAATGATTGCTTCCAGTATTAAGATGATCCAGTTAAACCTTGGGTCCGGTAGTAGGATGTTCGAATGGGCATTAGTCCCAGTAAAAAGGTAATCCAGCAGTCGATAGCTCGGTACAAAGATGTTTAAGTGGCCAACAGCCCCGGTACAAAGATGATTTAGTGAGCAGTAGCCCCGGTACAAAGACGATGTAGTAGGCAACAGCCCCGGTACAAAGACTGCAAATTTAAAAACTATAAGATAGTGCTTGTAACACGTGATCTCATTCCCAACGACTCTAGACGTTATTGCAACAATTTACAAGTTAATAAATACGAGATGAAATATCTAGAACTCAGGAATAAGAGCACGTTATTCGATAATAAGAACGAGATAAGAAATCAAATGCACAATATCATACAAAGGAAAATGTTAAGCGGTGTAACCTGCATGGAATGAAAATAATCAGAAATCACAATTTGGCATTCACAAAAGCAAAAATATTGGTCGGGATATACGTAGTACTTACCGCCTTTTGAATAGACGTCTTATAAGAAACAATAAAACTTCAAAATTCCACGATGTTAATGGATTACGAAGTTCGTTTATTCGTTAAACTCTAGCAAGGTGTTTACTCTCCAAATGCTTATGCACGAAAAAGGAAGAACTTTCCATCGGCTAGACCGAATTAGGGTCACGCATGCGAAACACACACTCAACTGTCAAAGCGAAGTGCGTTTTCCAGCGACCGATCGTATAATCTCAGTAAGGCGTTTTTGCTTGAGATCGGAATTGAAATTAATATTATGACGTATTTTCGCGATGGAAACTGAAATCGACAGTGGAGCGTTTTGTAACGTTACAATGTATACTCACTTGAAAGTGTGGTTTATTTCCAAGTATGTATAGCAGGAAAGTCAGTGCAATTGATGTAGTATCTTGGCCCTATATACAAATAATATTAATTAACAACAGAAATATGAAATCCTTAATTGGAGGGTTGTTGATATTGAATGATCCTAACATTATTTTTATTA
Source organism: Myrrha octodecimguttata (assembly GCA_958510865.1). Lineage (NCBI taxonomy): Eukaryota > Metazoa > Arthropoda > Insecta > Coleoptera > Coccinellidae > Myrrha > Myrrha octodecimguttata. The sequence goes on along the minus strand of OY294060.1, from coordinate 8,666,913 downwards.
TATCTGATGTTTCACAGGAAGAAGCATTAAAAATTAAGAAAAAACATTCATAACTACTTCAAAGTTTATTGTTATGAAAATATATAATAGATGTTTCAAAATTTATAAAATTTGGGGCCATCTTCAGGTAATCGGAAAATGCGGTTAATTTCTGGTCGATTTCCGCACACTGAAGGTTGAGTACATGATCGAAAGTAAAAATACATTTAAATTTAATTCTCAACAAAACTAACATCGATAGGGTATTGAAACAAACGACTATATGTGAGACCTTGAAAATATGCCGTAAGTCGAACAAGAAGAAAACAACCCAGGAGGAAAAAGGAACAGATGTACAGAGACCGCTTATTGAATAAACATGAGAATTGTTTTCTGTGACATTCTTATGAAATGAACTTAACATATTGAAATTCGTGAAAAGAAAGAAAGATAAGGTTACCGCGAGAAAGAAAGGTTGAGTTAATTGGACAAGATAATCAACTTGAGGCTATATTCTGCAAAGGTGGACTTGAGGTATTAGTTCTAATCGCTAACAGATGTTCATCAATCCTTGTTTTCATACGATCAAGAGGAAAACTTCCGTTATTTGCTTCCTTCAATATTATATTATATTCTGCTCGAACTCTTCGGTGGACGGAGGTGAACCCAAGAGTGAGAGAAGTCATAATGCAGGAATCGAGGATTTACGGCTGAAAGTATCGAGAATGTATATTTGAAGGAGTTATTACAAGAGATTAAGGAGAAAAACCAAATTTTAGTGGAAAGTAACGATTTTTTACTTGAGAAATTTGAATTTCTAAAAACTCGTTAGGGTAAACAAAATGCTGATAAGAGATCAAATCTAACAGTCAGAAAAGACATAAACAAAGAACAAGATAACCAAGGAAAAAATAAAACTCAGAAACATCAATGTTTGAATCAGTTTCCCCACTTCGGCTAGTTAATTACGGTCAAGCTCATAAGTTGAAGAGGGACACCAGCTCTTCAGTATTCTTCTGGATCTGCGAGACTTCTGCAGTACTTAACCCACCAGAAATATGGTACACTGGTACCCCGTGTCAATTGAGGTGTTCTTCTTCAGGGTGACTGGAAACATGTTGACGTTAAGTAATCGGATGGGAATACTGTCTGTTAACCTTTCCAAAAGCCTTACGAGTAACATTCCTTTACCTTGTATTGCATCGTCACAGGGCTCGATAACTTTGACGCAGCCATTTCTCATAATATCGTCCCATCTACCAGCCACTATGCCTTCAGTTCGAACTGGCAACTTGATTTCCTAGGTCAATCGAATCCGATATATCTGGTCATCAACATCATTGAATTGTATCTCTTCACTTCCCAGCCGAAGAACCTCAGTCTTCATATCCGGTTGGAATCCAAGTTTCTTGACAAGGTCCAACCCCAGGATAACTTCTTCCGTGATTTCAGCTACTAGAACTTCGAGCCTCGCTGTTGTGTTTCCCAATTCAAAAGTGGAGACTACCGATCCATATGTTGGTATTTCCTGTCCAGACGCAGTTCGAAGTTCGATAATGACTTGACGAATTTTAAATCCTTCAGCTATTTCTGGAAGCACAATGGTTCTGGTCGATCCAGTGTCTACCAATCTTTTCACTTTTCGATCAATTATCTTTCCGTGAACAACTATGCTCGATGAATCCGTAGATATGATTCCTCGGATACTCACTTCAGCATTTATAGCTTGGATCGATTCATGCCCCTCCTCACCGAACCTCTCCAGTTTTCTTGCTGTGGCTCTTTTACAATTTTGGGGTAATTCCGCTTGAAATGCCCACCTTTTTTACAGTACCAGAAGACAACATTCTTCTTCTTAGTACACAATAATCTGCTAATTTCCTCTCTGATGGTTCAACAGGTCTGTCTATTTCTTGTACTTGTCTCACACGAACGTGTCCTCTATGCGACGCTTGCTTTGCTGCCTCGATTTCTTAAGCCTGAGCTAAAGCATCATCTATTTTTCTAGGACGTGCAGGTGTCAGGGCCTGTTGTATTTCACTGTCCTCGATTCCGCCTACAAAGGTTTGGATTGATAGCTGTTTAAGGAATCTATCTGAAGCAGTTGGGTAAGCCAACCTGACATATCTAGCCACATGGGCTTCAAACTTTTGGAGATTTCTCCGTTTTCTGCACCCGGATCATTATTTGGGCATGATAAACCTGCTGCAGATGAGTATTGCCATATCTCATCTGAAGTTTCGATGTTTGAACTTCGTAACAGACTTGTTGACTCTCCGGAATCATTTGCAGAATGTTGGGTGCCTTTCCTCGTACAGCTATTATTAATGCTGTAGCTTTTTCGTTGTCGCTCCAATTGTTTACTGGCGCAGCAGCTTCAAACTGTTTTTGATATGTCGACCATGGCATTTTTTCATCAAATGTTGGAGGCTTGATCTTCATTTTTTCTCTTTCGCTGTAATTTTCCGTTTTCATGATGCTGTAGGGTAATGAAGCCGGATTATCTTTTTCCATTGCCATTTTTTCAGGGAATATAATTTTAAGAATGCTGTTCAATTATTCTTATCATTCCTTCGAATGTTTCGTCAACTTCGTTAAATTTCTCATTAACTTCTTGATAGCGCTTTACCGTATTTAATGAACGTGGAGATAGCGGACACAATTAACTGACCCTGCCAATGAGAAACCGAGTATAAGATGTTCTTACCAATAAACGCCAATGTTGTTGGGGGCTTCCTTTTCTTTGCAGGTCTGGAGGGATCTCTCAATGAAGGCAAACCAATCTCCATGTACTTGATACGAGTTCACAGATATCTAAATCCAACCCAACTAAATCTGAGCAATGTCTCTATCAGTTATAACACTTCAATACCTAAGTTAAGGAAATGCGAGTTCATTGGAAAATTAACTGAATTAGCGTAAATCAGCGGATTTTGATATTCACTTATATATTGAAAATTTCGACGAGAGTTTTCAATACACACTTGGTGCGGTTCTAACAACGAATGTGTCTTCACATTAAAAAAAACGGTCATTACATATGGGTGCATATCCAATATTTCGGAACATTTTATAACTCAGCAACCCACATTACGCGAATTATGTGCTGCCGACACAACACTTCGTCCATAGTCTCCATTTTCTCATCCAAATTACTTGCAAACTGACTCATCCATTAATTGCTTTTTCGAGAATTTTCTTCAATTTTCTTATTGACTTTCTAATAATTTTCCTCTATTTTCCGAAAATTTTCTTCTATTTCCTCATTGATTCTACTCAAGAATTCCATAATCGCCTGCGTTCTTTAGTCTTGTGGTCACTGGTATGAATTTCATTCAATAGAATTTATTTATTCAATTCGAGCGATGTCGAACCGTATACCTGACACCAATGTAACGTTTTCTTGATTTGTCAAAACATTCAGAATAATTGAACTATTTATTTACACCAAAAACAAATAACTCAACCAGTAACTTTATCAAAGTCTATGCACAATTTATAGGTTTGTTTTGCTTCCGAGTTCAGAACTGTTCTGGAACGGTTCCGCATGCGTGATTGCGATTTTGTGTTTTGGTTCATTTCAGAACCGGTTCAGGATTTGCGTAATCCTGTTCGATTCCGAACTGTTCTAGAACTGCGAGAGGAGTTCGGACGTTAGAGTCCGAACTGCTTCAGAATTTGGTAGTTCGCACAAGTGTAGAGTGGCTATCAAAGATTTAAATGGTTAACCTGACTTTTTCGTGTTGATTTGGTTTTTGATTTAATTGTTGTATTTGTTGAGGAAATGATTAACTGTTAAATATAAATTTTTGTTGTTGAGGATAACTCCTTCGCTACGACCTCCCAGGATAATCTAATGGATTTTACTTCAATTTTTCACACTTGAGATGTCTATTTCTTAAATAAATCTATGAATGCAAGAGTCCTCTTCCTCTACTGAATAATAATAATGTTTCGAATGAATTTTTCCCTGAAAAGCACATATCAGAAATACTTTCATCATTAAATTCATTAATATATCAATCGATAATTTGTTGGTTCATTTTGAAATATAATTGAAGTAATGAAGAAAGCTTAGGAAAACGATTTTTACAAAAAAAAATTAAGTGGACGGAAGTATCCACAAAAATATTTTTATATTATCTACATAGTGCCACAAGGACTTTCGCATATTTTTAATTAAACCACAGGCAATATATAAGACCTGATTAAGGTCCCTCTTTTCTGCCAACTCAAACGGAAGTTTTTCAAACTCTACAATCCGGATGAGAACCCGAAGTTAATTCGTGTTTTGGTTTCATCGCTTTCAGAACTGTTCTAGGATTGTTCAGAATCGGGCTTCAACAGCGCATCGATTCTACGCAGTTCTAGAACTGTCCTAGGACAGTTCTGAATTTCGCAACCAAAACAAACCTTATATCTACACTATTTATTTCCACTGATCACTTTCCGCTTCGAATAATTCCGCTGAATCGCTCCCTGTGCTGCTCTGCGCCCGTCCTTATATAACTCGTACAACTTCTAGCGATTGCCTTCTAGTCACCAGGCGGATGACACATAGACGTCCATAGATAACTAGAACAGTCTCGCACACACAGAGCCGTACTCGTCCCAATTTTGAATGTTTGTAACGCATAAGTGCTCTATTCATTTTTCCGTTAGGGAAATATTTTTTTCGTCCAAAATTATAATCTCTCCGATCAAAGTGGAGTGAAATTTCTCAACTAAAACTTTTGAGGAAGGATTGTAATTCGTTATATAATGTATAGAGATTTCATGGGTTTCGACCGATCTTTGTTGGGAATTTACTCATACGTTTCCTTAACTTGGAAAATTTTGGAATTAATTTTCGATAGAAATCTATCATTTCAAGGTAGGATTTGATTTCATTGAAAGATTTGGGTAGAGAAAATTTTTATATCTTTTTTCGGGAGTTTCTAAAAAACGAGTAAATCATGTATCAATGTATACTACACATATTCTATTGATTATCGGTTTCAGAATTTCATTTCTATTCTGTTAAGGTTTGAAAGGGGCATTTCTTGCACCAAATGGAATCTTTTAAAATTCGAAATGTCCTTCATCCTTTGCGAAGGCAGTTTTTACTCGCTTCTTCTGGGGAACAGTGCGTTATCGTTCCGTCACAATGTCTGTTATTTTCGAATTTTGAGCCAAAAGTTGTCTCAAAAGATTGATTTGAATCCGTGCTCGAATTCAATTATGCCCGTCCGTCCGTATATTCTCTAACTTTCGAAAGAAAAGACCTAGCAACTTGAAATTGTCGGATTCGGTTGAGAGTCCAAATATCTCGGTTAGGTTCGGTAATGGGTGAAATAGATCGAACGGTTTCGGAGTAACGCTCATTTGAAATTTTAAGGTTAATTCCTCGATATCTCATGAAGTAATGATTAGATGAGATTTAAACTTAAACCAACGCGCAAGTTTGTGCAAAATTTCGTGTGGGTTCGAAAGTAAGAAAAAAAAAATTTTTAGTCGAAAATTCCTCAAGTTTTTGCTGAAAAATTGTAATTTCTCCATAAATATTGACAAGATTTCAACGGAATTTAAAAATTAAGTACAAACCTAAAAGTCAGTTAGCTTAATTAACATAAGCACGAGGACACATATCCGTCGATAAATCAACAAATATTCCCCCCTTAATCCGAGCTAATCATCCAATCAACCAAAACATCTACATCGAAGAAGCGGATCCAAGGAGAGTGGACCGCTGCAGTTTAACATCGTCAGGGAGTATCTTGCGAATCCCACCTTCGAGTGCAGAATACTCTGGTCGAATGGCAAGACGTTCATCCTTTAGTCGCTTCAGAGTTAAAATCAGTATTCTACAACAATGTTGCAAATTCAAATCTGATCCGATGTTCACCTTTGGAGATATGAGGATCATAATATGCAAAATTTCGTTCTCATTTGAAAATTCAACGTTATATCCGCAATAGCTCAAGAAATACGAATGCAATCGGATTGAAACAGTTTTCAAAAACCTAGAAAAGCACTGCCGTGAAGGCAACAGTTTTTCCGCGCATGTTCAATGGAAATTACCGCTTTGGCAACGAATTCGAACATGCTTGCAAAAACTGCTGCCTTCACGGCAGTGCTTTTCTAAGTTTTTTCCGATAACTGGATTTCAATTCGATCTGATCTGTATTTTTGAAAATATTGGAAAAATAAAATTTCGAAATTGGATATCTACGGAATCATTGGAGGGATTTCACCCATTCACGAATTCGGCCTTCGTTGTCAAGGTCCAAACCTACTCTACAAATATCGAGTTTCTAAGTTGTTTCTTTCGGTATTTTTTATGTCTACGGTTGACCGTTATGCCGACCTCAATACGAAGTCCTTAATAACGAAGGCTGTATTCGTGAATGGGTAAAATCCACCCAATGATTACGCAGATATACCCATTCAAAATTTTATTTTTCCAAAATTTTCCAAAATTCAGTATTCTATCGAAAAATGACAGTTCGAAGGTTCATACAGAATATCATGAGGAGAATTTGATCAGAAGATCATAGATTATTGAATATTTGAAAAAGAAAAAAAATTTTATATACATTTTTTTAATTGTTTTGATGACACAATCATCACGAAATTTCACACAAAGTTGCCCATCACCATTTTCAAACTCGCTGCAGAGTTTCATTTCGATTGAAGCAGCAATTTTCAGGTTATTCCGGAAAAAACGACGATATCGAAAAAAAAAAAAATTTACATATTTTTTCCTGACATCTTCAGGAATCATGGTCGCATAAAATGAAATTTGGTACACTGCTGTGATATATGATTTTCAAGGTATAAACAAAAGTTTTTTTATCGATTCAATAAATAGTTTCCGAAAAAAATTTCTAATAAATTTTTTTTCAAAATATAGTGACAGTGTGATCTCAACGAAATTCTGTGAAAAGTTGTGCGTTGTTATGCTCCAACCAACGAATTTTACCTTCATATTTTGAAATGCAACCCTTCCTGAAATTTTGAAGTGGATGGAATCCTCCGTGAGTCCAACTTAGTCGCTTGACACAGAAATTAAACACCGTTGTTGAACACTGACTTCAGGTCTGTGAGATTTTCTATTGAAAACAGATGAAAATTTTCCGAATTAATTGTTCTTGGAAGGTTAGAAAATCTTCGATTTGAATTTTTTACACGTAACATCCCCACGAAATTTTGCATATAATTGCTCGTCGGTATTCTTCAACTAACTGGAATGTTCATTTTTAAACGCGTTAGTTCTTTTAGAGATATTGGAAAAATAACCTCAACATTTCAAAAAGCCATGAATGGGAATAAATGTCGAATCAAACTCGTATTTGACACACTGCGCCAAATCTCCTTGAAATCTGTTATTCGCGTTCATTAATCGAAACGGACACCGCAAAAATTCTTATTCTTCTGCAGTGTACGATATCTCTCAGGCCTCACACACACGCTCGTTCTACTTTATCTACAAGATCTTATGAGACTGCGCATCTTCGTCTCTCTGGCACCCTAGTTAATTCTTATTACTATTTACTACAGCTCAGAGGATGGTGTTCACGTAATGGTCGAATTCGTAACATGCTTTGTTAATGGACTATGACTATGAGGAATAGGATAACCTTACGTCAGTGTTTCATCTCAAGATCGGTAATTCGGTAGACACTCACAAAATGCTGCATCTTGTTGCGCGTTGGTATTCTTCAACTGACAACGAGGTTTAAATCTGATTGCATTCGTACTTCTTGAGCTATCGCGGATATAACGTTCAAATTCCAAATGATAACGAAATTCGGCATATTATTTTCCTTACGAATGATGTAGATATTGAAGAATAAATTTTCTCATGGGCGCATTCTGACGTTTTGGCGCAGGCGCTAAAATCCTAGATCCGGCTCTGTTTGGTTGTGCTCTCTCTGTGGTTTCGAAAACGGGACACTCGTGGACATTATTGTTATTAGAATATAAAATATGCAGAATGAAACACCAACACGCAATATACATAGTATCAGTTACAGAAATTTAAATCGAAGCTATACTCACAGCGAATAAGAAAGTGCTCAGTTCGTCTCTCTGACCAAATTCATCATAATTTTTCAAGAGAATATTCAAGAATTTTGAGGGATTTTCATCTTCAGAATTTCTGTTTTTTTCTAGGATGTCGGTCAAGTAATCCTTGTATATTTTCAAATACATATCTTCCTTTTCTTTGAGGTGTGTATACTTGTATAAAATATTCATTAGTGGTACATTCATCTTGAGATTAATAATTTTAGTCATTTCTTTTATTGATTTTATGAATAATTCCGTTGATGTGTCCCCAATAACTATCCGTTTTTCCAACAGTGTTTCTGTGAACAGAATAATAAAAATGTCTTTTTCGAATGAAATTTTCACCTTCAACATCAATATTCTAAATTTATATTTCTTGGGATTTGCCATACAATGTCTCAGATTTTAATGATCATAAATATTTGTAGCGAGTAAATATAACTTTCATTTCCTTTAAAATTATGGCCCACCCTCTGATCAGAAGGAACCGAACATAGGCAAAATATAAGGGACTCGGAATATTCTATAAGCATATTCATTTGATCAAATACAAATATTCAATATCATCATCACATATATAGAATATTCCAACATTGTTTTTGTTACTTGTCTCTTATTCGTGTAGTGTATTCTGCAGTGAAAAATCCAATTGAAATTGAATAGCTATGAATTATACTCCATTCATTTTTATAAACTATACCGGCTGGCCATGATTTAGGTCTATCAAGTTTTTTTACTTAAAACTGATGCAGGTTGGCACTCGTGAAATATCGGTAATGTCGAAGTAATTCTCAGCGACGTTTTCAAATGCCAATGCCAATTCCTACTCTCAATCTCAACATAAACATCACACTTGAGAACTAACTAAAAAGGTAGAAGGAAGTTTTGCACAAGCATAAACAAAGTGCCAGGAAGTGCTATGTAGAATTGAATTCTGCTTTACCTGATAGTAACCCTGATAATTTGGAATCGAAATCTTATCACAAATTACCCAACATTTCCGATGAATGTGAGTGAAAAGCCAGTGTTTCATTCACATAAATTCCCAAGATCATTGTAAATTGTGTTAGTTCTTTTAAGGTGACACAGGTTTTGTAGTGTAGCGAGCGCCCTCTCTCAGCTCTTACTTAAGTCGCGCGCGCAGTACCATCTTGCGTCTTAAGTATCCTGCGTTATCTGCCTGTAACGCTTTGCCAACATCATCGGTCAGCGTACAGGGGGCGCTAGCGCGCACGCTGTCCCGGTTAGACTCTCTCAAGATCTCGGAAATACGCTCATCCACAACGGTCTGGTACACTCCCTTGTGGTCCTCACAAGGGGTGTCCACTCACGTAGGCATGTAAACGGCTTAGTTTGGTGCATGCCCTGACGAGTTCCCCCATACTAAGCCGGGACGAAACGTGACACTTCCCCAAAGAGGTTGAAGCTACCTCGCAAATCTTCAAAAGCTTCAGTGGTGACCCCGACGTGATTTTTGCATTTTATTTATTCATTAACTGTTTTGATGTTATGAAGTAATGACTTCATACTCTGTAAGGGAGGTTACACAGGATCTGGGGTATAATGTGTTTATACGAATATAAATATGACAGTCTCTCAACCGATTATTATTATAGTTCAGATGAGTGTAGTGCAGTGTAGTTCAATCTGTTCGCCGATTCTGCTCGAATCATTACTGACATTTCTATAAGCCTTTCAGTTTCGCAAATAACGGTAAGTTATGCCTATTATTGTCATTGTTACTAGAAATTACCCACGCAACTACAATACTTATCGGTTGAGAGACTGTCATATTTATATTCGTGGGCGCTCGCTACAGGACTCCCCTTCCAGTGAAAACGATACCAGAAAGATGTATCTGGAGGAGTGTGACCGAGACCGAAAAGGTGTTCTCCTCTAAAACGCGGCTGTGAGCGAGCCGTTGTGCCATTGCTGCGCTGTTGAGCACGAGTCTACGGCGTTGGATGCACGGTTGACCAAACCGTTTTGTGATGAGCCGTGTAGACTGTGTGCTAGAGCGCTCTGCCTCGTCGTTCGAGGAGTGTGACCGATTCAGAGGAGGTCAGCTTTTGACGGAATGTAGTCGTGGCCGTATTGACCAGAAGATTTCCCACAAGTGCGGCCGTGATGCGGAGCAGTTGTGTGCTTTTGAAACGTGAGAAACCCGGATTGAGAAACGCTGCGCCACTTGTGACTTCCTATACCACTCGATGTCGTGCAGTGAGCTGGGTGCATTAGTGAGCACATCTTTGATCAGCTCTTACTTAAGTCGCGCGCGCAGTACCATCTTGCGTCTTAAGTATCCTGCGTTATCTGCCTGTAACGCTTGGCCAACATCATCGGTCAGCGTACAGGGGGCGCTAGCGCGCACGCTGTCCCGGTTAGACTCTCTCAAGATCTCGGAAATACGCTCATCCCCAACGGTCTGGTACACTCCCTTGTGGTCCTCACAAGGGGTGTCCACTCACGTAGGCATGTAAACGGCTTAGTTTGGTGCATGCCCTGACGAGTTCCCCCATACTAAGCCGGGACGAAACGTGACACTTCCCCAAAGAGGTTGAAGCTACCTCGCAAATCTTCAAAAGCTTCAGTAGTACTACTACATTTTCATACTGGAGTATTGTAGTATTGAGTATTTCAAGTTGTGCAACAATATATTCAAATATCTTCTGTAGACTTATTTCTTGAGAAGTTCGAAAAGTAGGGAATTCCACTTGATTCTTGATTTCCGTACAAGAAAATAGCATAACTGAATCTCCCAACTATGTGTTTCATATACGTAAAATATTTCCAGTGTTAACAGAGAAAAAAGTTTCTTCAACTTTCGCCAGGTCTTTGGAATTATTAAATTCACATTATATTTTCTCAAATTTATTATTTTCCCGAAGTGAATTCATATTTGAAAAATACGTTATTACTACGACCTCTATGTAGAGAAGACAATGTTGTGTAGTTATCTGACAGGAAAATGACTATAACTATCTAATCTTAAGATAATATGTCGATGTTTGTTTTTAGATTGACTTTGGGTTTCACAAATATGCGGTGCTGTTACGATCCACATATAACTCTTTCAAATTTGATCCTTCAATCGACGAAGTTGAGTTTCACAACCCTTAATCACTCCGTCAAATACGTCGATGAGTTGATCGAAGAATACAATCTGACAACCTTGCATTTCTATGCTCCGACAGACAAAACCGCACAAAAGGGGGAATATTAGGTTATATTGTTGAATTTTTGAACGTGAACATGAATATTGCTTTCTTGTTGATAATTTATATGTTTTTTGTCCTCACCGGTTGTGTAGTGGATTAGTAGCCTCATGTATAACCGGTGGTAGCCGGTTCGAATCTCGCTGAGGTCATGGATACTTGTAGGTTCGGAGTGAAGGTTTATGTTTTTGTCTCTTAGAAATGAGTATTGTCGATTTCAATAACCAAGGAGAAGAAAAAATATGTGAGTGATGAATGAATGATCATGTGTCATTTCAAGATGAATTCAACGTGAAGTGTATTGTGAAATTAATAAATCAAGGGAATGGAGCCGAAATTACTGAAAATATGCGAAGAGCAGTATTGTTTCGATGTGGATTTTGAAAGGAAAGAATATAATAAATAATTGAATATTTTGAATGAAAGTATGGAAACTTTTCAGCAGAGCCGGATCTAGGGCGTGGCGAGGGAGGCATTTGCCACTGGCGCCAACCAACTAGGGGCGCAATATGCGGCGACAAGTGGTTACCAATAAATTAACAGATGATAAATTTACACTTGTCAGTCGCCCTACGATTCCCGATCGCGTCCAGATGTTTGTTATTCGAACACTGAAGACCTCAATTAGCGGCAAGTTCAGAGGGAGTTTAAGGCTGGTCGTCCACTGCAAGCGATTTCGAGAGGCGCGATAGGAGCGTAAACGAACGAATTTGCGCGACAGATCCAAAAGAATGGAATTCTAGGTACCCTCGTCGACTGGCAGCGACTTCATACGGGCGACTTCGAGAGAATTCGAGCGGCGCAATCGTATCCCGATCAAATTGGATCTGCCGCGTCTATACGCTCGAAAAGAGGAGCTATCCGTCGGGAAGTGGAATGCATGGTTTGTGAACGGAATATTTGTTGAAGCTTGTTGTTTATTGTTGGTGAATTTTAGATGGATCAGATTGAAAGGTTAATGAATGTTGTCTTTTTTCTTACATTAAACTCACATCCAGAAGTTCTCTAGGTGTATAGTAGCCTATCTGAAGTTGGACTCTTTGGCAATAATCGGCTGTATAGCATTCCAAATATAATTAATCCATCGTGTTTCGCCATTATCTCGGTTTTTATAGCTCTTATTATCTCAATATCTATTATCAATTTGTTTTTTTAGTCTCCGACCAATTTTATTCCTAACATTTTTCTATATGCTCAAGTGTTTTTGGCCCATACGTACTGTAATGATTCAATTACGTTTCATATGCAGAACCATCTTTTCGATCACAAAATAAACATAGTTTTTTCTTTATAAAACGCTACGGATTTTTACTAGTGACCTGTTTTCTAAAATACGCATGCACTTCTGCAAAATTTTAAGAATTTCTGAATATCTGTGTCACCATCATTTCTTTCGATGTTTGCAGTTTTTAAAGTTTTGAAGTCACGTTCTAGATACATTAATAACATATTTACCTTCTGAAGCTGACTTTCACAGATAAAATTCAAATCAGCCATAATTTCGACGTTCCACATCGTTTGTTTTCGAAGTACCCAGGTCATCAACATTCACACTTCAACTTCCATTCCAGTATTGTAAATGAGTATACAATAATAATCATTCATTATCAAGATGGTGAATTTTTTTCCGATAATTTCATTTTTTCTAAATTTGAATCTACCTTAGCTCAAAAATTTACCCCATTCCGTAGCTAACATATGCCTGATCAAGTGAGATTTATCCTTGAAATGAATTATTAATTCTAAATCCATTCCGTATTACAATTTCTTCAATAAACATGGAAATCTGAAGTAAAAATTATCTACTACGCAAGAACAAGAACGAACCGAAACCTCGCGAACTTCGGTCGTAAAAGCTCCTCGGCGCTCGTAAAACGCGTAGCTCATAAAAGCCCCAAATCGCTTCCAGTGGACGGCCAGGCTAATGGTTCGAGCTAGCGGCGGTAGCGCCCCGTCTAGGGTCGGTTTCTTGACGGCATGACAAAGAGATTCAGACCGTCCACATTATTCGCCGAATCGTTAATCACACCGGCTTTGATAAGAGTAATGTATTGCGAAGACGTTAACGATCGATAGGCTTGATGAAATCACCCCAGTCTTATTAATACTACTTTTTTTCTCGCATGTGGGGTACTTCCATGCAGCGGCGCAGTTGATGGCATCATTAAGAAAAATAGGAACAAGAAATTTATCCTTATATTTTATATAATGTGCAATACCGCAAATAACGTGATCGTGCAAGCGGGCCGGGAAATTATTCGTGCTGGAAAAAGTTTAAAAATTTCAATCAGGTGAGTTTGAATAATTCAATTTTGAGTTGAGGATTTTTGCGCACTCGGTCAAATATTCTGTCCGTGCACACGAGAGTCAATCATTTCGAAAGATATAACTTAGAGACTGCAGAATTTATAATGTTATGTTTGAGTTGGGAATATGTCGGCGATATATTATCGTTCGAATTTTATTTTCGGGATCTCAAATTATACCGATTCAATTAAAATAGCGTTGTACCATAATAACACAAGTTTTCATATGTATAAGAAGTTAGAAAAAAATATCGAAATGTTGAGAAGAATACGATAAATTTATCGTATCTCTAGTATTTTATTAATCAGCTTCTTAGCTATGGGTACTACAGAAAGAAGATCAAATGAATAATATAATTCTTGAGTTTCACTGAAACATGAAACCTTTTTCTGTCCTGCTGACATTTGTCGAGCATTGAGACAATTCAGATATGAATATAAACTAGCGCGCAAAACATTCCGATTCGACGTCCATGCATTTTTAGAATCTTATATAAGTTCAGGTTGATATAACCAACTGAAATGCCGCCTAAGAAACTATCAGGATCGCAATCCCGGAAGATTAGGGATAAAAAATTATTAGACTTAAAAAAAAATACTATTAATATCTCAAGTTACCAGTTGATTTTAATGACCCTACATCATGGCGAATTACAAAAAGTAATATTAAAATGTTCCTTATGACCTTTTTTGGCATGTGTATTCTTTAATGTATTTCAGTTTTTCATTTACACTTTCATTTATTGTTTTTTTGGAAGCTTTGAATGCTTATATCTTATTTTGAGAATATATTATTCTATTCGCTTCCTTTTTGTTTTCTTCATGCCCTCATTATCGTATATTAATACGTTTGTGAGTTCTCACTACCTTATAAGATACATGGGAGATTATAGTAATTTCTATACACATATTGTTTGATATACCTAAGAATCTAATACTCGTTCTCAAAAAAATATAATAATAGTAAAATATCTTAGCAATAGAATAAATACTATCATTCATGAAAAGTATGTATGTTATTGAAAAAAAAATGAAAAGGGCGCATTTCGATAACTTGCCACGGGCGCTGAAATCCTAGATCCGGCTCTGCTCTTCAGTTGACAAATCAAAATTGCTCCTCATATCGAAATAAGTTGTTTTTGCATGTAAATGGTAGTGGTCGAATTTCATTTGGATATTGAAAGGAATTGTGATCAGTTCACCAGAAATTATACCTTGAGAGCCCGTGGCCACAAGATCTCATTTTTATCATTTTGGATATATCACTTATGTTGTTATTATCTGGATTTCATATATGTTTTTTCTGTAACTGAAAGAAGATGTTTCCTTGAATGTCGGTTCATTCTGATAGTGGCAACAACTCGCCGATCAACTTAGTTCCAAGTGCCACTTATTTGGTAGTTCTACTTCAAAAGTTTTCCAGCGAGTTTGAAAATTCGTGAGTTTTAATAATTTGATATGTTCCCTCCGAATTTCAACTCTTTCACCCTGGGTCTCGGCCACCCGTGACGCCATATTTAGAAAATGGCGTCTTAAACCAGTTTTTTTTTAAATATAGTCTTTTGAGCTTATGTTACAATGGAAACATTCCTACACAACATAAAACTAGAGAAAACTTCCTAAAATTCATATAAAATCTCGAATTTTTTCGTGAAACTAATGGTTTTCGCTTACGAGCACTGCAAAGTATACTTTAACACATGTCTTGGCTATAAAACTCTTTTCCACACCAGCTCTGTGGGTTCAAACGAGTGCCATAAACTCACCCCTGCACAGGATAGAGAGGTATTAATATTTCTCTATTCTGTGAATTCAGTGAGTAAGGTCCTTCGTGGTCCTTACTAGTTTTTTTCTTCAAAACTGTGAACGAAAGTTGTTGAGCACACAATACCTCGAATAAAACGGGGTAACCTTTGGAGGCGAGAGTTTGTTTTATTCAATAAATTTTTTGAATGCAAATGGTTGAAAAAAATTGTAAGAATGCACAGAGTTGCCACTTTTTATATTCAAGAATTTTCGCGAAAATAACAACTGAAATGCAGTGAAAAATGGAGAAATAACTAACATTGCGCATTTTCATTGAAGAATTAAGTACATCCCGGAAAAAAAAATTTCAAAAAATAATCACTGAATCCTGCAGAACGACTCCCCATTTTCTCCTAAATTTCACGCATTTCCAATATTTCTCGCGGTTGTTTGCAATGTTAAATTAGGCAGACAGAGGAAAGGTTCATTGGCCTTGAGATATTAATGAGGTTCAGTGAAACTTGAATGTGGCTGTGTTGCCGAGCCGTAATTTACCAACACGTGGTAATGTTTCCTCTTAATGATGTGAAAGAGCCGAAACGAATTCCTTCCTTGAGTAGATCGGAAAATATATTTGTTTCACGCAAATCCCTTGAATGAGTATTTTGAATATTGGAAAGATATTAAAAAATAATTTTGACCAAAGTCAATAGTATTCATTATTTCCTTATTCGGAGAGGAAAAGAGTGATGGGGGGACGACTTAGGTTGCAAACAATCAACGATGTGAACTGCAACGTTCCTGAGTCTGAATCTGACTCTTTCATCAGACAAACGTGAAAATTTGCCTGTTGCGGATCAATCCAAATTTATTTAGTTAATGGTATCTGTAAAGGTTTTGTAGAAGTAATTTGGATTGTTCCACCACACAGATTTGGTGAGAGAATAAAATCAGACTTAATGGAAGTTTGAATCCCGAAATTTGAGAGGAAAACCCCAAACCGGAACAACAAGAGCTGCAAAAAAGGAAGGCAAAAACAGGAAAAGGACTCACTTGGCTTGCCCGACTCCTATACTCTTAATCTTGATGGCGGTGGAACTTAAGAGGAACTTAACTGTTTTCTTCACTTATAACTAGATGAGTGTCCTTTCTCACTCAGCTATGAACTAACTTAAAAATTAATAACAAGTTTTTGGTGCAGAACTGCGAACTTTTCCCTTTTAAATTGTGTCGAACCGTTGTAAGAGATGCGTGCGTTATCGATGCAGGAACCCAAGTGATTTTCAAGAAGTGGAGGGGATGGGAAAGCAAGAAAACAAAGAAGGGATTTAAATATGGAAGTCAATCCTCTCAAATTCTTACTCCACATCAACGCCGAAGAATTAATACAAAATTGAGAAATGAATTTATTGAAAACTCGATTCTGTATCGAACATCGCCAAATAATTTTCTTTCGATCATTCTTTTTTTTGAGACTTTTGTAAAAAATCGACATTTTCAAAATAAATCCAAGCTAGACGAATTCATAAATCTCCTTTCTTTTCAGTAAATTCAGCCAAATTTGGCCCATTTCTACTGAACGATTAGCCAAATATCTTACTCCATTCACCAAAATACAAGAGGACTCACAATTTTTCTTTCCAGATTATTTGGTTTCGAATTGAAGATGAGTTCGAAATAGCAAAAGTAAACAACAGGTTGTTGGTGAGCAAGTAATTTTGTTTTTACGGGCTGGTTTAGTTGCAAGACTCGTTGTGACAAGACCCATTTCAGTTCCCGATGTGAGCCTCAGCCTTCCTGTTCCCCCACTTCAGTTGTACTCTTTTCTGGTTGGTGGAGACTATTTCATCACAGTCGGGTTTACATCGAAGGCGCAGAAATATCTGTACGGCCATAAATAATTGAAGTGAACTAAACAATTACAATACAATATGTTTTAAATGTGAATTCCTTTACAATACCAAAACATCCCGAACCGAAACTTTAATAGAGGTTTGCTTGTGCATTTCCAGGTACTTCTTTCAACATTACTTGCAACGGCATATTTATACATTTCATTCCTAACTAATTCCCGAGAATCCCGAATAGAACCTCTATTGAAGGTTTGGGGATTACTCAGGTACTTCTAGGAACCACTGGTGAGTAACAGTAAGTTATATTGCCACACGTATAATCCCAATCTATCATGGATATCCTAGAGAGTTCATAAATAGAAAAATTTTAAATTTAGAACAGACAACTTATTCTTATTCTCAATCGAATCAACAAGAATAACACCAGACTAACCAGCATCAACAACCAAATTTATTGAATGTGATTCCTTATGTACATAGCCCTTCAGATAAAATCAAAAGAGGTGCTGCTGATTTCAATATAAGAACGGTTTTCAAATCCAACAATAATTTGAGGTCCATACTAACCACAATGAAACCAATTCACGAGAAACTGAAAATAAAAAGTATGTTCATAGTATTTTCTGTATTTGTGGAAGGACATATACAGGACCAACATCACGGCCGTTAGGTGAATGCAGAGCCGGATCCAGGATTTCTGCGCCGGTGGCGAATTGTGAAAATGCGCCCTTAAGGGAATTTATTTTTCAATAACTACATTATTGTTATGATCAATAGTTATTCTTTATATTTCGAAGAATTTATTCATTGCTTATAATCTCCTATATATCCAATGAGGTGATAAATAACAAGGCGTATTACAAAAAGCAGTAACGAATGGAAAAATAGAGATTGGTTCTCACAATGATATTTATCGTGATATATGAACATTTATAATACGAAAAGAAAGGGCCTGAGAAAATCATAGTACGATTCAATTCATCTTTACGAATTCTCATAAGAAAGTCATTTTCTCTTCTTGTCGTATAGCTATGAAGCTGATTTTTAGAGGAACATATAAATTCATCATATTCTTTTCTAATTATTAATTTTCATTTTAACTTTTGGATATATACACATTCGAGTAATCATTGTACAATTCAAAACTGAATTTAAATTTAATCCGATCGGTACTTATTATTTGTGATATGGGGAAAATATTTCGAACGATAATATCTCCGAAACCACCGAGAAGATTTTAACGTCTCTGAGTTATATCTTTCGACAACAATAAACAAGCTTCATCGCAAGAGTTTCCATTGCACAGCGAGAGAAATTTTCCGACCAAATCGAGTTTTTACGCCTGGAACCAGCTACCCTCGGTAGAAGTGAACAGTGCTAGTGTGAATTCCTTCAAGAACAATTTGGACCATTTTATTTCTGTCTTGTTAGATAGATGAAGTTTCTCACTGTATCTGTTGTCCATTTATATGTAAACCGAGTTTTGTAGATTTCAATTTTAACTTTTTTCTTCAATAAATAATTATAATGATAATAAGATTAGGAATATATAAAAAAACTATGAAAAAATATATATATAAAAAATATGACCATTCAAAATCATAGCAAAACCTCACCTAAAATAATTCGTTTTGAAATAATAGTTATCAAAGTACACTTCCACATATTACTCGTCATCGGATCTCCTCTCATTTTTCGCCTTGATTGCTAGTATGAAACAAATTTGATAGGTTGTCGAGAAAACCCAACTATTTTGAATTTTGCGTGCCTATAATAGATATTTGAGGTATATTAAATCTGCTGAGGCGATAGATATCCGAGCTAGGTATATTATCCTATTGTCGAGTCTGTACTACACTCATGTCTTCAATGAAAAATGTCATAAGGACCTTAATAATGATTACTTTGAGAGGAGGAGAAAATTTTTTTTCGGCTTCACATCTGGATCAATGTAAAATGTTCGCTGTACATTAAAATGAAATTAGTATTCTTGAATCTACCATAGTGTATAACTTACGGAAATGGTTATATGACAGAAATGTTTTTGAGCGAAATTTTGCAACAATCACAATTATGGACTGTGGTACGTTTATTCATAGCTTATGATTTTGGGACAAAACTATGGTACACTTCCATAATTATGTTACATTTGGCATCACTGGATTGAAGTAAAAAAGTCCAAGAAAAAAATTCATGATTTTGTGCTCCTAGTATGCTTGGACCAGTGACAAATGCCGCGCCCTAGATCCGGTTCGGTAAGAAAGCGGGAACACAAAAACAACCTAAGGGATAGAGATATACAAAGATCTTTGATAGTGAACTATGTATGATCGACCAAGGGAAATTACATGATAGCTTGGGATAGTACAAAAATACTGATGTCGGAACCGGATAATCTGAAAAGAAAAATTAAAGAATCCTCCTTGTATATCTATTACCAAGTAAGTAATTTCGCCAATGGTTATGTAGAAATGGACCATGAATTCAATGGAAAAATGTGAATCTCAACTCTGACAAAAGTCTCAAAGAACAAAAATGATCGAAAGAAAGTAATTCTGCAAGATTTCCCGTTTGTCTGATGAATGAGTCAGATTCATACTCCGAAACGATACACTTCGCTCTGTTCATCATTTGCATTGTTCCAGTATTGTTCATTGGTCAACTATTTTCCTAAATCTGCCCTTGACAAATGGTTTAATTCTGCAACCCAGAAGGCCGTTTTCTATAAATAACAATTTAATTTGACTCTTGTTTCGGATATTAGAAGTGAAATCTGAGAATACACCTAAAAAATAATAAACAGTGTGTAGTATTCTTTGAATCGAAAAGAATTTACGTCATTACGAGTGACGTGGTGTTAATGTATAGATGAGTTCAGTATAGCGAAAATTCAAAGATATTGTTTCATGAATTTTGAAACAGGAATATTTCAAAAACAGTTTCAGAAAAGTTTGGAAGTTGGAAGTTTTTCACGCAGAAATTAAATTCGCAGATTCTGGAGAAGAGAAATTGTTATCTGTTAGTCTCAACACGAATTTTTATTGAGAAAACTGAGTACCTCACTTAATAAAGTGGAAACCCTTCTTCTCAGCTGGCATATTTTACTTTCACGAGAAGAATTCACGACTTGAATAGAAAAAATGAAAGTCGAATAGTATTTCTGAAATGAAAGTCATATTTGATTGGATGTTCCTCTAAAACAACCATTTCAAAATCATTTCTCTGTTATTGATACTCAATATGCCTACTTCTACTTACCACAAAGTACTTTGAAGGAATGAATATTTAAGAAAAATGATACTTCTAACGGTTTCTCAATTTCCGTTTCCATCAAGCTAAGGAAATAATCAGTAGTTTCATTCATGATGTTAACATGATCTTTCAAAGCACCAAAGTGGAAACTTTTCGTGAGCAACTTCCTACTTTTCTGCCAGGTTTCTCCTGTAATCAGAATATAAAATAATGAACTACCCTCTCATTAGTTATTGAATTCCTGTCATTTTCTGATATTTCAACGATTTCAACTATAAAAGAAATCTGTTGATTCATCAGTGGGTATGGGAAATGAGTAAAATATACTGCATCAATATAATTCGAGCAACAAGGGTAAAATATGAATTTTCCCCTATGAAAACTCTAATATCACCTTCAAAATCGATTATATTTTTGCAGTGTTTCACCACTAAGGCTATTGCAACAGTTAAAGTGAGTGATCCTATGTTGGTAAGTTTTTTTACTGTAATTTAAAATGTAGTATCCGGGTGTCCATTCCTGATATTGTGTACCGTGTCCCCTGCTAAGGTTCTTGATCGTCGATGATTCGCTGGTGGTCATCTTATTGCGACTTGTCGATGAGGTATTCGCAAACGATCTCAACTGGCTCTGTGGGTCGAAAACGAAAACAGCCAAACATATGTTATGCGAATGTCCACTGCTACTCCAAAGCAGTTCTTGGCTCTAACATCATGACAGTCATGAATCTTTAGAACGTCATCGTTTTCTTAGGACTGAATAATTACGGTTATAGAACAAAAGCTCATATAGGCCGCAGTACTGAAAGGCTGAACCAAGTCACTCCAATCGAAGAATAATGATAACGGTGGGAAGGAAATCAGGGATGACGTCATCCTAGAGGGATGGATACTATTGAAAAGTGATGTTTCAGGAAAGACATGTATATGAAACTTCAGAAAGTTTCCATAGAACAGTTCATTAAAACAAAAAAGGTAGATGACTTAAACCACCAGCTATGTACAGACAAAATATCAAATTCTGCGACCTGCAACGCAGATCTTTTTTCAATTCTTTATGTTAAACATACAGGAGTTATCTTGAACGAGACACTTAAAAGATACCCACGTTCTCTCAAATAGTCAGACAATGCTTCTGGAAACTTATAGTGTCAAGCCAGAACAAATGCACTAGTTTTACACAACAATTATCAGATTACAGCTAAAATATATGGCTATATCGTGTATTACAGGAACAACCTACGAATTCACCTCCTCTTCGTTCAATTTTGCAGAGGAATAATAATAATGCTAATGATATTTATTGCTAGTTGACAAATGGCTCACGACTTTCATCTTTCTGCCAGAGTTGAAATCTATTTGTACAATACTTAATATCTACCAACAAAATACTGATTGAATTGTATTTCCAAGAAAAAAGATTCTATTACAGTAAAAGTTTCTAGTAATGAAAACTAAATTTATATTATCAGTATCACCTCCACTTCAATAGTTTCACTGGATATCTTTTTTTAATTGGTTGATTTCGTCCATGTATGATGACAGATTGTAGAATCGATAAACTTTGAGCAGCTTGGGTGGACTTTCTTCCTAGATAACTAAACCTGTTAGTAGTAATAGTAGTCAGGGCTGGGCAGTATTTC
This sequence comes from Myrrha octodecimguttata, assembly GCA_958510865.1. NCBI lineage: Eukaryota > Metazoa > Arthropoda > Insecta > Coleoptera > Coccinellidae > Myrrha > Myrrha octodecimguttata. The sequence goes on along the minus strand of OY294060.1, from coordinate 8,644,871 downwards.
AATTACTTGTAATTGAAATACGTATTTGAAATACAAATACGTATTTTGTATTTGTATTTCAATTACTTCTTGAAAATGTATTTTGTAATTGGTATTTCAAATACCTGACGCTGAAGTATTTTGTATTTCGATACTTTTGTCTTCGAAATACTGTCGAACAAATACATTTAGCGCTGAGCGCTCTACAGAAAACGTTCATCTGCTTCATCTAGTTTTTTTACTACCAATCATGTTTTCGGCAAATGGAAAGGAAGAAAAGGTCCTGCGGAATGGTCATTTCAACATGGAGTTAGAGTTAGTAAATTTCCAAAAACGATAAGAGCAGAGAGCTTACTATCCTTGAACATTAACCAAATACAAAAATGTGTTTATACAATATAACATCAGTTTGTGCTCATCAGGACCTGTAGAAAGATTGTTTTCTTTAGCAGGTTTCATTCATTCCCCAACAAGAGGCTGTTTGTCCGATACTACATTCAAAAATCTTGTGTTTCTGAAAGGAAATTCTCTATTTAGCGATAAAATGGCAGAGCTGAATTAGTTGTCCTCTTTTTACATTTAACACCTAAATGTATTTTGTAATTTGTATTTTGTATTTCAAATACAAATAGTCAAAATACTGTATTTTGTATTTTATATTTCAAATACCCGACTTGAAAGTATTTTGTATTTCAAATACCTGCGAGAAAGTATTTTGTAATTTGTATTTCAATTAAGCCAAGCATGTATTTTGCCCAGCCCTGGTAGTAGTTAGGGTGTAAGGTGGGTTTTGGAATTGGTTCATTAGATGACGGTGCTTTCTCAAGGCCCTCAGACTGCTGCGTTCTGAAACCTTTGAATTATTGAGAGTGTGTTTTCTGCAGATGGCGGAAAGTATCTGTGAGCTTGCTTTCGACGAGCCTTGTCTTGACGACTTCAGATAAATTAAAATAATAGTTATATTGGATGTCACATTATATACAGGGTCCGCAAGAGTGGCCCGGTGTTCCATATCTCTATCTAGGAAACAGATAGGTATAGTTTTTTACTATTAGAGAAAAAATTCCATCTGACAGAATGCTGATGTTTAGATATATTTAATATCTCCTTCAGGGCTCAACAATGAACGATATGAAAGATCAGAAACTGAATATGGTAAAAAACAATATTGTAACATTCTCGGGAAAAAAACGATTGTTGAAAAACTCGGAGATGTAACAAATTAAACAGAGAATTGATCACAAACTGGCATTAAAAAAGTCACGAATACAACGAACAAGGTATAAATAAAATCTTCAATACAAAAAAAACTGAAATAATTTTGAAACGATCAAAATAACTTCGAAACGTCGATTTGCATCGAACAAACAATAAACTGTTACTCAAACTGTCAGTTGGTCCCTCTTGTCAGCTTATTTTGTAAAATTCGAATGGAACAATACCGATCATGGTGATGCGAATACAGTGAGGTTGAGTTTGGGTAAGAAGTGGTGTTGAGAATTGAAGTTCGAAAATCTTTCAGAGAGTGTGGGCTTATGAAACCAGTCAGTCCGAAGACAATCTGGTGATCTGATTACACGTACATTCAAAAAATCTCTATAGTAAACTGCAGGCGTGGATGAAAAGAATTGAACGAGTTCAAAGTAATATGCTCACAATTCTCAGGTATCGAGGTGGCAGAATTGTTGTTCCATGCCTTTGAGAAGGATGAGAAACACGTTAAGGATTCCTTTCAGTTTGTCGAAAGCTTGACTAATGTTGACATTCCGGACAACTACATTTTGGTTTCATTGGACGTTTGTTTATTGTTTACTAATATACCGATCGAACTTGCGATTGAATTGATAAGAAAGTATTGGGACAGGGATGAAACACATACTCAATTGACCGTTAATAAATTCATACAATTGTTTGAGTTCTGTGTTAATAACAGTTATTTTGTTTTTAATGATCAGTAATTTTGCCAGTTTACTGGACTCGGTATGGGTAACTGTTTGGCATCGACTGTATCTGACATTGTCATGTCAGAACTACAGAATATTGCACTTTCCTGGCTACCTTTGGAAGTGACATTTCACAAGAGGTATGTCGACGACATTTTCACCTCGATACCTGAGGATTGTGTGGACATTAATATGAACTCGTTCAATTCTTTTCATCCACGCCTGCACTTTACTATATAGATAGAGAATAACAATCAGTTGCCCTTTCTGGATGTACTTACGTGTAATCAGGTCACCAGGTTGTCTTCGGACTGACTGGTTTCATAAGCCAACACTCTCTGAAAGATCTCAACACCCCTTCTTACACAAACTTAACCTCACTGTATTCGCTTGACCATGATCGGTATCGTTCCATCCGAATTTTATATAATTAATGAGCTGACAAGAGAGACCAACTGAAAGTGTGAGTAACAATTTATTGTTTGTTCGATGGAAATCGATGTTTCGAAGTTATTATAATAGTTTCGAAATTATTTCGGTTTTTTTTGTATTGACGATTTTTATTTATACCTTGTTCGTTATATATATGAACTTTGTAATGCTAGTTTGTGATCAATTTTCTGTTTAACTTGTTTCATCTCCGAGTTTTTCAACAGTTTGCTTTTTGCTCGTGAATGTTATGATATTGTTAACACCATATTCACTTTTTAATCTTTCATATCATTCATTGTGGAGCCCTGAAGAAGATATTCAATATATCGAAACGTCGGCATTCTATCATGTTGAGTGTAAACCTCGATATCGCTCCAAAAATAGTTAACTATACAGGGTTTCGGATAGAGGAAGAAGAATTAAAGATAACTTCACATGCACGCATGAGAAGTTGTCTTTAATTTTTGTTCCTTTATCCGAAATCATGTTTAGTTGTCAAACTGAGTTTTTTCACTTATCCAGACCACAAAGTACCCTCCCATCATTTATACAATAGTCTTACTAAGGTCGTTAAAGCATCAGTATAGTTTTCTACGATGTTTAATTGTTGATGGAACTCGAAAAATTAAAATGTTTTTGGTGACGCGGGGTGTTCCATTTTTTCTGTGCGGGTCCCAACATTGTTTTTTTCAGTGGCAACCTATATTTTTTATTACTTTTTCGGTTTCTACAGGAAAAATACAATACACTTCAGCCCAAAAATATCAACGGGTTTCAAGATATTCTGCCTGACTCGTCTTTTTTTTCAACATTCGTTACTGAGAGTACTTGAGTTTATTAAGTTGTGCCAAGTCCCATCGGAATTCATTTCTTGTCAGTTAATGAACATTGGTTACTCTCTTCAACGGTATATATAAAATCGATCTGGGATATACAGGCTATGAAAAACAACCTGCCACTTATTGGAAATAAAATTTGCAGAATCTACCTTATTTCAAATGAAACACCCATTATTTAATTGATCCATAAGAAGCACCAAAAAAGATCTATAAATTTCGTCCAGTAGTCCTAATAGTTAATTTCCTTGGTTTTCCTTGAAACAGCACTTGTTTCTGAAGAATATTTCTATACCATACTATTCAAATAAGATGTGAATCATAGAGAGCTTAAACTCGAAAGAGAACAATTCGAACGACATTTCGATGTCTTTGGGAGAAATTTGCCAGAAAAAGCTGACCAGTTGACTGAAAAACGTAAGGTTACGACTTTGCCGAGTATTTTAAAGAAATTCTCAAAATCGACGAAGCAAGCGGTCGATCCCGACTCCTGCTCCTTTTTGCAACTCTAAAATCTCATTTACTAGGTTTCTAGCACCTAGATCTCAAATCATCGGTCCAAAAAATGTTATTTATCGCTAAGAGTACATAAGTTTAATGAAGGTTGATATTGAAACATATGCTTAAAATGTGTTCCATTTTCTTGATGAAGTCTATATTCGAAAGATTGTTCTACCCTGTGCAAGATGGCTGGTGTAATCTGCGGAGAGTATCCGTTATTCTATGCAGCATCTTTTCGGAATAAGTTGGTGGCTCTATGTGAACAATATTATATGCATGCCCATAAGTGAAAATTAGTTTTGTTAAATCAGGTGATCTAGCAGACCATCACACTTGAATATCAAGTCGTTGAACGAAATCATAGCAAAAAAATATGAATAACATTGAAACAAATGAAACACTTGACTATGTTCACAATTTTTAATTTAAAATATCTTGTTGACATGCATGTTTCGGGTTTTACCCCATTATCAAAACTGAAACGAAAATACATGGGACTACACAAATATACATCACATTACTGATGTTAACACCGGAGATGAGGGGAACTCCAATTGATCATTAACAATTGGTAGTTTTTGTTTATTTGCCGATGATATTTCCGAAATTTCTAGAAGATCTAGTCTTTTCCTTTCGCTCCTTCATGCAAGATTGTTGTTTCATTAAAATCTATGAAATGGTTGCAAGTTATACAATGTTTGGAGAAATCAGTTGTGGATTTGTTTTGAAGAATTGACTTCTTATGTTCTTCCACTCTGACTCTGAGAGAACGACAGGTCTGACCAATATAAAATGCAGGGCATTCGTCACAGAAAACTTTGTATACACCATTTTTTCTGAATGATTTAGTCGATCCTTACCACAAGAAAACATTGATCTTAAGTTCTTCTTATTTGTACATATAATATCAATACTATTTCGTCTTAACCTATTACAATTTTGTCGCTTACTTGCGGAATATAGTTGACATACAAATTTCTTTATATGGTTTTCGAAAGGACCTGGGTAAATACTTCTTAACAGTCTATCATGTTGTTTTCTAAATATAAATTTATCCATTATGTCAGGGCAGAGGTCATTGTTCTTCGCTAATAATTTTAACACTCCAACTTCTTTTTTGAAATTATTATCTGGAAACGGAGTTGAAATTAATCTATTTACAAGGGAATGAATTGATGACATTTCAATTCGATATGGATGTGAACTACTGTTATGAATGAGAGTGTCAGAAAAAGTGAGTTTTTGTGTATATATCAAATCCAAGATGGTCATCTACCCTTTTGATTTGAATATCTAAAAAATTGAGTGATTTATTGTCAATCTCTATTTCCAAAGTGAATTGAACAGAACTATAAAATGAATTTATCAATCGTAGGAAAGATTTAAGTTTAGAAGCTGAGCCTGCCCATATACAAAAAACGTCAAGAATACCTTTATTGTACGTTCTACCAAAAATAGAGAAAAGAGAATTGTCCGATTAGGTCCATTGTTTCATACACAAATACACCAGCATCAAAACTATGTAAACATCTCAATTCAATTTTGCCAAGTATGATTCAACATAGCCCAATATATTCTATCAAAAATACTATCCAGTTAAGAGACGAATTAAAGACACTTAAAATTCACTCAAATGCTTGATTTCATTCGATGTAGTGAATTTATTTCCATCAATACCAACTGTAGAAATCCAAACTTTAGTACTCAAACAACTTCACGATAACCTGTCACTCCCTACAGAAATAAAAGAAGAGACAATGAAACTACTCGAAATATGCCTTGGACAGAGTTATTTTAAATTCTACGATAAATGCTATCAATAAGTGACCAATGAGTTCTTCTTCATCACAATTACTCAGTGAAGTATTCATGACATCTTTGGAAAAGAAAATATTTTCCTCAGAATATATTAATCTGACTGTATTTGTCCATATGTCTGTAATTTTGGATGATTGAGCCGAAAATGGTCTCAATCGACTAGGTTGGACTCACTGATAACGAATCCGGTGTCAAAATCGTTTCTGTCCGGCCGGCCGTCCGTCCAGCCGTAGACACGATAACTGTCGACAGAAGCAAGCTAGCAACTTGAAACTTCCAGGATACGTTGCGCATCAGGATGCCGCGGTAAAGTTCGTTATTGGGCCAAATCGGTCGAATAGTTTTGGAGTTATAGGCACTTGAAGTTATTTATTTTTTATTTCAGAAACTACCTGAGCGATTGGATTCAAACTTGGCAGTTAGGTGGAGTATAACGACGCGCAACTTTGAGCCAAATTTTGTCAGGATCATGTTGCCAGTAAATAAAAAAAAAAATGTTTTTCGAAATTTTTTTCCAAAAAATTTTTTTTCCAAAAAATTTTTTTTCCGGAAATCATTCATCATGTCCCGAAAAAATTCCACTCACACTTTGAGCTTCATATTTCAGAGTAGTGTACCAAATTTCAGTTCGATACGATCATAAGTTTTGGAGATATCGTGAAAAATATGTAAAATTTCGAGGTTTTCTTCTCGATATCGTTGATTATTTCGGTATAGCTCGAGAAATACTTATTCAGTCCTGATAAAACTTCACAGCTAGTTTTGAGATGCTGAAAAACATCTTAATGCGAAATTTCGTGATAATCGTGTAATTAGAACAATTTGAAAAAAAAAATTCTATAATTTTCTTATCCTCATTAAATTCTGTATGAAACTTCGAACTGTTATTTTTCGATGAAATACTGGATTTCAATTCGATCTGATCTGTATTTTTGGAAATATTGGAAAAATAAAATTCTGATTGGTTATATCTACGGAATCATTGGGTGGATTTTACCCATTCACGAATTCGGCCTTCGTAATTAAGGTCCAAACCTTCTCTACAAATATTGAGTTTCTAAGTTGTTTCTTTCGGAAGTTATTGTGTTTACGCAGTCGACCGTTAGGCTGACCGTAAACACAATAACTTCCGGAAGAAACGAGTTAGAAACTCGATATTTGTAGAGTAGGTTTGGGGCTTAATTACGAAGGTCGAATTCGTGAATGGGTAAAATCCGCCCAATGATTCCGTAGATTTACCTATTCAAAATTTTATTTTTTCAATATTTCCAAAAATGCAGATTTGATCGAATTGAAATCCAGTAATTTATCAGAAAAGAATTTCAAAAATCACTGCCGTGAAGGCAGCAGCTTTTGCGTGCATGTTCAAATTCGTTGCTGAAGCGGTCATCTACATTGAACATGCGCGCAAAAGTTGCTGCTTTCACGGCAGTGCTTTTTGAAATTTTTTGTATTTGGACTGGCTCTGCTTCTGAACTAAAATCTTTCCGACGATTGATAAGTTCATTTTATAGTTCTGTTCAATTCACTTAGGAAATAGAGAATGACAATAAATCACTCAATTTTTTAGATATTCATATCAAAAGGGTAGATAACCATATTGAATTTGATATATACAGAAAACCCACTTTTTCTGACACTCTGATTCATAACAGTAGTTCACATCCATTTCGAATTAAAATGTCAGCGTTTCATTGGCTTTTAAAGAGATTAATTTCAACTCTGTTGTCAGATAATAATTTCAAAAAAGAAGTTGGAGTGTTAAAATTATTAGCGAGGAACAATGGCTTCTCCCCTGAAAAAATAGATAAATTTATATTTAGAAAACAACATGATAGACTGTTAGGAAGTATTTACCCAGGTCCTTTCGAAAACCATATAAAGTGTAGCGAATTCATCCGCTTCAACAAAAACGAAAAAAAGGGTGGAGTCGAAACACGAAATTCAAATCTCTGAAAAATCCTATAAATATATTTCGCTCCGCTCCCAAAAATCACTTGACTCGATTCCACTCTCTCTCCAATCCATCTGCATATCACCGCTAAGAAGATATTCGATCTAGACGCTGCATTCCTGACCGACATCTGCATTCCATCTTTTTCTTTTATCTTTAAGAAATTCCAGAAGTCCAACATCTGGTTTACTATCCTCGATGACAGAAGCCCTTTCGACGTCACCGACCCTTCAGGTGCCAGATACCTATCAGCACCCCAGGGGACCTACGCTGAAGAATTGTTAAACTCTGCCTTTTCAACAAAAAGAATTATTGCCTTTCGAATTCACTTTTGTTATAACACTCGAGAGAAAAATAAACATGCTAATCCCTTTCTTTATTGTGTGTTTGATTCCACAGAACAGACATCCCCACAAAAGAAATTCGTATATGTCAACTATATTCCGCAAGTAAGCGACAAAATTGTAATAGGTTAAGACGAAATAGTATTGATATTATATGTACAAATAAGAAGAACTTAAGATCAATGTTTTCTAGTGGTAAGGATCGACTGAATCATTCAGAAAAAAGTGGTGTATATAAACTTTTCTGTGACGAATGCCCTGCATTTTATATTGGTCAGACCTGTCGTTCTCTCAAAGTCAGAGTGGAAGACCATAGGAAGTCAATTCTTTAAAACAAATCCACAACTGGCTTTTCCGAACATCGTATAACTTGCAACCATTTTATAGATTTTAATAAAACAACAATCTTGCATGGAGGAGAGAAAGGAAAAAGACTAGATCTTCTAGAAATTTTGGAAATATCATCGATACATAAACAAAAACTACCAATTGTTAAAGATCAATTGGAGTTCCGCTTATCTGCGGTGTTAACATCAGTAATGTGATGAATATTTGTGTAGTCCCATGTATTTTCGTTTCAGTTGTGATAATGGGGAAAAAATCGAAATATGCATGTCAACAAGATATTTTAAATTAGAAATTGTGAACGTAGTCCAGTGTTTTATTTGTTTTAGTGTTAAATACAATGTTTCACCAAGTGTTGAGCGAGCAATCAATTTCAAGAAATATGAATAATTGCCATTTTTCATAAAATGAGGTGTTCTAAGTAAAATTAGCGAACTCAACCATAAAGACTATTGGACAAAATTGTAGAGCTTTTTTGGTGCTTCTTATGGATCGATAAAATACAGTGCGTTCCATTTGAAATAAGGAAGATTCTGCCGATTTTTATTTCCAAAATGTGGCAGGTTGTGCTTCATACCCTGCGTATATCACAGCTCGATTTCAGATATACCGTTTGGGAGAGTACAATGTACCATTTTACCAGAAATAAATTTCAATGGGATTTGGCACAACCCAATAATTTCAAAGGATCTGAGTGACAGATATTGGAAAAAAGACATGTCAGGCTGAATATCTCGAAAACCGTTGATATTATACGGGTAAAGATATGTATAAATTATTATTATTAAAAGGAATCACAGAGTAGAGGCAAAAGCCTATGAACTCATAGAAATGTGAAAACGTTGAACATACAACAAATATGGAAAACAATGGTGAAGAAAACAAACAGCAATAAACACAAAAGTATGTGAGCACAAATGAAATGTTCAAGCAGAATATTCAGATGCAAGACCTGCCACGAAGCCAGGCATCAAGTCGGTTCTTGAAGGTATTAACCGAGGGTGCATTAACGACGTCACTGGGTAGTCCATTCCAGACACTGAACACTCTATTAGAAATGAAATGTTCGCGGCACTTTGCACGAAAACTCTCACGAATAAGTTTGAAGCTATGACCACGAAGATTGTTTGTGTTCAGCTGGTATAAATGCGAGATATCCATTCCATGGAGCGCACGAAAGGTGATGATCAAATCCCCGCGCAGCCGTCGATCCTCCAGTGAAGACAGCCCCATCCGCTCCAACCTCCCCTGATACGATGGTATATAGACCCCATAAGGCAGACGAGTTACTCTGTGCTGAAACCCCTCTAGGAGCATCAGATCGCCTCTAAGCCAATGGTGCCAAACAGGACCAGCAAATTCTAGGATTGGCCTCAGGTAGGTTTTATGAATTTGGCCTACGGCAGCGACATCACATCCCTGAAAGGATTTCTGTATAATAAAAAGCGATCTCCTTGCTTTATTTATTGCTTTAGTTATATGACTTGACCAGGAGAGATCACTGGTGATGGTCACACCCAAGTCAACATGTGTGGTACAACCCTCCACTTTATGCCCATCAATATAATAATTGTGATGAGGATTATTTGCACCCAGATGGAGAACACGACACTTTGACTTATTGAGAGGTATAAGCCAACGAGACGACCAGAGGGATACTCTGTTAAGATCCTCCTGGAGTTGTCCTCTGCAAGTTTCAGCTTCCCCAAAAAACTTAACATCATCGGCATAGGACGCACTTGGTGAGGCAATGGAAGAGGTAAGATCACTTACGTATGCTATGAATAGAAGAGGACCAAGTACCGACCCCTGAGGCACGCCACTGAGCACCTCCCTGGGCTCTGAACAAGCTTGTCCGACATTCACGGAGAATTTTCTGTTGGTCAAAAACCCCCTGATCCAGGCGAGAAGTGCACCACGAATGCCCAAACTTTCCAGTTCGAAGAGCAGATGAGTTATTGGAACTTTGCCAAAGGCCCTGGAGAAATCCAAATAAATAACATCAACGGGGACCTTCATATTCAATGCTGACGTCCATTTATCCAGACAAAATAACAAATTAGTAATTATGGATCAACCAGGGACAAAGCCATGCTGTGAATCAGGAATTAGTTTGTGATTCAGGAGGAAAGATGTCAGCTGCTCGGAAATAATTCTCTCTAAAATTTTACAAACAATTGGAGTTAGACTAATTGGCCGATAATTGTCTGGATTGTGTCTGTCACCCTTCTTGAATATTGGTTTGACCTTGGCCTCACGCCAGGATGAAGGTAATCCACCAGATGCAAGGGATAAAGAAAATATTGAAGCAAGAGGCATTGACAAGCTGGTAGCACACTCTGACAAAAATTTAGCACTGATATTATCGGGACCAGGAGATGATGAAATTTTAAGAGATCTAAGTTGTCTTTCAACCTCCTCATTCTCGATCATGATTTCAGAAATAGATGACTCATTACTGAGAGTTGTCAGCGGCGGCATCGGGCCCACCGGCTCTGATACAAAGGCGACAGAGAAGCTAGATGCAAACGACTCCGCCGTCTCAGTGGGACCAAGTACGTCACCATTCTCTGCAGAACGAACCGAAGGAACAGACACATTGTATATTATTTTTATGTAGAAACCGAAAAGTAAAGGAAATACAGGTTGCCATTAAAAAAAAGAAGTTGTGACCCACCCAGAAAAAATGGAACATCCTGTGTTACCGAAAACATTTTCAATTTGTCGCCTTCGAGCAATGAGGTAACATCATAAAAAACCAGATTCCCATCTGTTTCCACATACATCGAAACGAAAAAAAATACACCTTTCCACAAATGAATATGTTGCAGCCTTACCTAACCTAAAAAGTATATTGACTCGAAATTTAATCTACTGACGAACACACATTGGTCCCAAATGGCGTCTTCTATACCTTTGTCTTTTTTAAACACATTATTCGACAGATGTTCCACTACCTGCAGGTCATCTGCATATTGAAAATGATGTTACACCTATATGGAGTATAATAAATGGACTATAGTGAAACTTCCCTTTAAATCTTAGTTCTACTTACCAGGATAGCGTGTACATTTCACAAAGATATCAACTATCTCGTCCACAATTAATCTTGCACATCTGGAGTGTTGAAATATTTGGTGATTTTTTTAATGTAATTCTTACCTGTAGACAGGAGAATACCGTTTCCCAACCAGTCTCTGCCAGGTGCATAGATTGCCCCCTTGGAAATGTACTTAGGATTGCTCAAAATAGCCTACAAATAATTTTTGAGAGCAGGACAAACGATATTCAATTTTAATACCTCTACATCTACTGGATCAAGCAAGACTGTCATCCTAGTACCAAGAACCTTCATTTTATAGATAGGATAATATTGAAGACCTCTTTTTCTCATTCTTCGCCATCTTTCCTCTGTCAAAAAAAATAAAAATTTTATTATTGTTTCTACGAAATGAAAAGTTTTATTTGTTCGCTGTTTCTATAATGAACTGATTCAATATTATACGCATGTGCAGTGGGATAAATTTCGTTGATTATTCAATTAATACTCAACTAACCATAGTGGATTTGAACAATAGTAGAGAGAAAGTTGCAAATTCTATAAAATGATCTGGAAACTCCTTCGTTAGAGCCGATTCCTTACGAACCGCCATATAATAAGGGCCCAGTTCTTGCGCAGGCGCTACCTTTCCAGGGCAGGCGAAATTTTGTTTTCTTTCAGTCTCTGGAGTAGGCCGTCATTGGTAATCCACGTTGATTATTTTGATTACTTAATTAATTATAACTACCTACTACCTCTCCAAATCCATGTGATATTTTGAATTGAAAATCGATATCGTTTTGCTGTGTCCTGGTTGTCAAAATAAAAGAGGTTAGATCGAAATTTATGGATTATCATGATATGTGCTGGGATGTAAGATTGGTCAGTTTGAAATGCATAGATTTTTAGCATTATCTTTTAGCCCTTCACTGAATGGCTGAATAATGTAAGATGAAAAAATCTCAAGAGGTCGTCTAAAGTAGTGAGCGTATATGTAATATTACTTTGGTCCTGCAGCTGTCCATGCAATAAAAAGGAAGGAAAAGAACCAAACAAAAGGCGATTACCTCCGTTGTTCAGAATATAGGTGAGCAAATCATATTTCAATTGCTTTTGCTGTCGACATACCAGTCTTCATGAATTTTTAATTCTCATGTCATTCGTTATAAACAGCTTGAGGCATATACCACCCATGTGGTCCGGATAATGAAGAAGTTCCCGAAAAACCAATTGCCCGTTTAGTAATGGTAGCTTAATGGTGGATGTCCCAGAGAATATGTTTAAATCAACAAGTTCTATTCTAGTTGCTGAGTTTCTCATCGTTATCAGTATAGATTCAACGTTTAAAGTGTACAATTAATTGATTTTTAACAGCTGGAGAAATTTCACTTGATGCATAAATATTCACAACATTTTCTTCTTCTCCTAGCTGAAGGACGCGGAACAGAGGCCGATGCTGATGGATTATGAAGGATGAGGGGCGGAACCATATTGGGAAGGGAAAAATCTCCTCTTACTGCTTCCTAGGCATACCAATCAATATCTACTGCTGCTTCAGTAAAAGAAAGAAACTTTTGCTTTAACTGAACGCTTTATTCTGTAACTTGAATGTAATAAGTGTCACTCTTCTACCTATCGGCTACTATCCATGATGTATAAAACATGGTGTGCTCTTGTGCAGAAGAAGTGACCTCAGCAAGTTGAAGATTCAAGGAAATATATATTTTGTGTTTTGAATTTTCAAACAGTTTTAAAACGTCATCATGTGTAGGTACGATCACAGATAGGCAGATGAGCACACCATGTTTTACCTACATCATGACTACAATCTATGTATTATATAATCTCAATGATAAGGAGCATTGACCATTGTGTTCTCTATTTTATCATTTGTACTATTATAATTTTTTGTCAACTGTAAGGGCTTTCTCGCACACTCCTGATTTTTTAAGAAATTTCGAAGTAATACCTGACTTATCAAGGAATGGTGTTATCCAGTTATGATTGAATCATTAAAAAAATACAGATTGTTTTGTAATACATAATAATAATACATAGTACATAATAACTTTCAATATTAATATCTTACGATATACTTTTATGGTCTTCAACATACTACGTATGAATGATGTCTTGATCATGATGTTAGTAAAACATGGTGTGCTCATCTGTGATCCTATTTATCAATGATGACGTCACTTTTTCATTCAAATTCGAAGCACAGAACACATGTTTTCTTGTATTTTAAACTTGCTGACGTCACTTTTTTTTTCAGCTGAGCACACCACGTTTTTTACATCATGGTCTTGATTCAATGTCTGTCATGATTGTCTTATTTCTTTTTCTCGGTAAAATAGATATGCCCTCCTGCATCCAGGGGTAGATTTTTTACAATTTTCCTAGATTGATATTCTCCTGTTATTATTAGAGAATGAATCAACCTCCTTTTTTTTGAGAATATGTATATATTAGCCTTTTAATGTTCTATTTTAGCCTATATTTTCAATTTAATTCATTTTGTATATATAATATTTATGTATTCAATTGATTCGAATTTTCAATACGCTTGAATTCTGTACATATTGTTTTGTTCTTTTAGAATTGATGCACCGACCCAACCAACCATTTATACTTACTAGCATTGAGTTTTCAAATAGTATTTGAAAACTCAATGTTACTAGTCATATGGGGCAATACCACCAAATTCAATATAAATAGGTTACAGCGGTCACAAAACAAAGTGGTGAAGTTTCTTTTTAAGCTGCCATTCGATACACCTACCACATAGCTGTATAGTAGATATCCTATATTACCCATACACAAACTCTTTTTGCGGGAATCGTACATGTTTGTCTACAAGATCACCAATAATCTCTTGAAGAGCAGCCTAACTGTGGAAAGTAACATCGTCCATCATCATAATACAAGAAATCGAGAGAGATTCAAGCTGGATAAAAACAAAAACTAATTATGGTAGAAGAAGACCTAGCTATGCCGCTGTTGAACTCTATAACAAATTACCTCATACCATCAGATCTTCCACATCATTGGGCACATTTCGAGCAAGTATATAGAAACATCTGTTCGAATGATTTTTTTGTTGAGCCTTATGACTGTATAAAACTCAATGTAGATACTCTATGATTATGATATTTTATGTCAATGTTAATTTCATAATGAAATATAGATAGTTGCCCATGAAGATATAAAAAAAAATATATATTTATAAAAGTCAAATGATTCAGCCAAGTGAGATTTTACTGACAACAAAAATCATACAAAATCAAAAATACTTGTGAAAATATATATAAAATAACAGGTTATGGGCCCAGAGCTCTAAGAATAAACATAAAAATCAGAAAATCTACCAAGATGACCTCGGAAAATGAAGAAGTAAAAGACCTCGCTGTTCTTCAAGACAGCGTCGTTCGCTATGTGGGATTTCGAGATCAGAATCCTTTTCACCACAAAAGACTTAATCGACTTTGTCAATGGTACTGAAAACTAGAAAATTGCGACAAGGAGGAAAGCAGGAAAAAGTGGAAGCAAAAAGACAGTAAAGCCAAATATTACATCTTGAAATCTATTGATAAGAACGTCGAAACCCATGTTTTGTGCTGTCAAACTTCACATGCAATGTATGAAAAACTGAAATCAATATTTAAAAGAGACTTCACTCAGAGGGCACAACAATTACTACAAGAATTCTACAGCTTTAAGTATGATAGATCAAAAGATACGGCTAGCAATATAAGCTCTATGCAAAATCTTGCATTTGAATTGAATAAATTGCAGAAAGAACAAATCACGGATAACATGCTTATACCAAAAATATTGTCTCTTTTACCAGAAGAAATCAACCATTTTACTCCAGCATGGGATTCCACTAGAGAAGAAGAAAAAACCATAGAGAATTTAATTGGAAGACTTATCAAAGAAGAATCAAGACTGAAAAACAATACCGATGAAAGAGTTGCCTTCAAAACTACTTTGAAGAAGAACAGAAAAACTTTCAAACCATGTCCTTTATGCAAAAAGACAAACCACAAAGAAGAAGACTGTTTCCTCAAGAATAAACGAGAGTCCAAGCAAAATTATCAAAAAAGGGACAAAAATAAACCCTGTTCAATATGCAAAAAAATCAATCATAGGGAAGAAAACTGTTTTTCCAAACCTGGTGGAAAATTCAACAGAGAGAATAATGACACAGAAAACAGTAATGGTAAAACCCCCTTTTATACATGCGAAGATGATTCCAATGAACAAATGAAAAGAAGTTCAAACCACCCTCAAGAAGTTGAAACACATATGACCGCATAAAGTGAGGATTTGGTGATGGTAGTAGATAGTGCATCTACTGGACACATGTGTAATGAAGCAAATCTACTGAAAAATATAAGGAAATATGATGGAACTGTTAAAATAGCCAAACAAGGAAGTTCATTTAAAATAGTTGCTTCAGGAGAGGATGAAGGAGGAAACTGTATTTTGAAGGATGTCTCATATGTTCCAGATGTTGCAAGACCAGTGTGAAATCCTTAAAATATGAAGTTACTATTCTAGAGGGACAAAAGTCTAAAAATGGCTTATACGAGTTGAAATTAGAACCACCGAGTGAATCCTTTCTATCAGAAAAAGAAAAAATAGAGTGGCATCGAAAATTAGGTCATCCAAGCTCTGACCACACTTCGAAAATAACAAAAATATGCAATGGTCTACCAAATGAATTATGTTCCCCAAAAACATTTTGTGAATCATGTGCAAAAGCTAAGTTAACTAGAAAGCCATTTTCTACTGTAAGAGAGAGAGCAAAAAGACCCTTAGAAATAATACATACTGACTTGAGTGGACAAATAGATCCTCCTACATATGATGGATACAACTATTATATGACAGTGATTGATGATTATACTCATTTTTGTGCAACTTACTTACTGAAATACAAGTCAGAAGCAGAAAGATACATACGAAAATTTACCCTGGAAAGTGGGAATCAACATAACCTCAAAGTTGCAAAAATAAGGTGGGATAGAGGAGGTGACGCGATATGTTATTGAAATGCGATCTGTGGTGGTGTGGCCCAAAATGGGTAAACAAAAATTCATATTTTTGGCCTAATGAGAAAATCATTGATACACAAAATGTATAAAAACCCTAAATTAATCACGATTATTTCAGAGAATGAAATCGACAACCTCTTGACGAAATTCTCCCCACTTAATAAATGGACGCGAATCACGGCATATTGTTTAAGGTTCAAAAATAATACTTTGAACAAGTCGAAACGCCAGTACGGGCATCTGACAGCGAATGAAATAGCTTATTCACTGATAGTTCTAGTGAAATCAATGCAAACACGACAATTTTCCGATCAATTATGTAGGCTGAATAAAAAGAAAAGTATTGCTAGTTCCAGTAGACTTTCATAGCTTAATCCCTTTATCGACAAGGATGGTATCTTACGTGCAATGTAGGTGGTAGGATAGCAAATGCTAGTGTTAGCGCAGAGCAGAAACATCCAGTAATAATATCGAATAACCATCCTCTCGCTAAACTTCTAAGAGCGTCCGCACACGGGTCGATCCGATGTGCTCGATGCGTTTCCAGCCTCGTTTCTCTATGTGGTTTCCTAGGCAATTCAAGCTAACGTCGCACACGGGTTGCACGATTCACGCGTCGGGCGTCCGCACACGGGTCGATCCGATGCGCTCGACGTGATCCAGTCTCGTCTCTCGAATCGGCTTCCCAACAATTCAAGGGGGCACCGTACACGGCTCGTTTCGAAACGTACGTTTGAGTTCCGTTCGCATGCCTCGTTTCACGCGACTGGCATGGAAGCAGAAAGTTCGAGAGGTTCGTACGTCGCTAGCTTTCCGATAAAACGAAACAATACAAATATGATTCTTTATTATTTTCAACATGATTTTGGTTATCATGCATAATCTGTCTTAGAATTTATCATATAATTACATGTAATGATGGAATCTTTCTATTGATTGCTCGATTTCGTCCTCACACAAGGAAAATACTATGTGGGCTAATACTGACTTCATAATTAAAATTGTGAATTCTCATTATCTTTACCTCCTCGAATTAATTGAACTCTGTCTCGGCACAAAAAAAAATTTACATAATATTTTAACGAAAACTACGGAAAATCACGGCCATTGTATGTGCTTGGACCAGTTCGTAAAAAAATCTAAATTTATTATCCGAAATAACAATGATGCGTCATTTTAGAGGGCATGTTCCAGGTAGCTCGATAACAGCGAGCTTATGTCCAGACGTCTGGTTTCTGGAATTTTTTAGCCAAAAACTTAAACGATTAATATCGACATATTTAGGAAAGTTTTGGGGTCAAAATCAATTCTGTCGGCGCGTCCGTCCTCTACCACGATGATTTACAAAGGAAAAATGCCAGCGATTTAAAATTTCCAGGCTAGAGAGCACATCTGAATGCTGATTCGATCAAAGGATCCTTGGTAGTTTGTTGTCAAATACCTTTCGTGGAAATCGTACCACAAGAAAAATGAACGAATCAGGGATTTCTATTCAAATATTCGAATCTCATTTCCTAGTGATATACCATTATTTCCATTTGATATTTGGTAATACTAGCGAAATAAAATCTCGAATGCATATATCGCTGAAATCATTAGATGGATATTGATAAAATATTCTTTTTATTTAGGGTCCAACTAACGACCGATCAAACAGATAAATTGCAAATGAACAAAAATTCTTCATATGTGAGTCCTACCGAATCGTTCAAAACTATTTTCGGTGCAAAATATCAGACTTCTGTGATGGAATTATTCACTGTCGTTTCCTAGGAGATGCGCGTAAAAACTATCATCTAATGCTTAGATGCTCACCAAATTTATACGTCCAGCTTCGTATAATTCAAATTTTTTGTGCGAACAATGCTCAAAAACCCCTCACCAATCACCTAATTGTACGAGATAAATATATGAACACAAAAAAAAACCATAAAGTTTAGCACGAACCTCGAGGTCACTATTTAACAAAAGTGTTTCGATTTTCAATTTGATTGGATATTTATATTCAGAGATCGGAAAAATATAAGTGTCGTGCTCATTTCCTCGTTATCATAGTTTGGTACTCACGTAATAGTGCATCAACCTTCAAGCTCTCATATTCACATCAAGTTCTTGATTTCAATTCGATTCGTACTGTATTTTTGGAGATATTATAATAGAAAAATAAAATTTTTAATGGATATACCTGCATTTTGTGAATATACCTAGCCAATTAGCGAATTCTGCGTTCTTTATTGAACTCCAAACCTGTTCTGCAGTTATAAAGTCCCTGAGTAGATTATTTCGGTAGTTTTTGTGTTTATGATCGGTGGTTAGGCCAGCCGTAATCACAATCATTTCCGAAAGGAGCTTCTTTGAGACCCCATAATAATTATTTATAATATGATATTATAAAGTAGGTTTCGGGCTTGTTAATTACGAAGGCCGGATTCGTGAGTGGTTGAAACCGTCCTAATGATTCGTAGACATGCCCATTTAAATTTTTATTTTCCCAATATTTCCAAAACTAATGATCGGATCGAATTTAAATATGGTATTTGATTGAAAAATGACAGATTGAAGGTTCATGCAAAATATCGTGTGAACCATTAGAAAAGAAGAACGCCAAATCTTTTCATCAGAAAGTGAAGTTGCAACGTAAATAAGTGACCACTTTGTTCAGGAATTTGAGCTATCGCATTACAGTTCCTGACCTCTCGTTTGTGCTTTTCTAGATTATTTTCGAACAACCTGTATATCTCATTCGAAAATCAAACCACTGTGGAGCTATACGGAACACAAAGAAAGTTAAATCATCAAAATGGATATATGGAGAATAGTTCTAATTAATATTTTGAGACATCCTGTATATCTCATTCTGAAATTAGCCCACCCGAACCCGTGCTGAATACAAACCAAGGGATATCATCGAAATATATCCATAAACAGCAGAATTGTGGCAATTAACTTCTTGATACACCCTGTGTATTTCGCCATAAATATCCTGCCGTAGGTAGGAAATTTCCTACCAATTCATTCAATAGAAAGTTGGTGCTGCCAACGAAGACGCAATTATGCTGTTTTATGTATCTTAGGACTGCCCTGTATATTTTATTCTAGAGAGGGACCACCTCGTCGTCATACTGAACCCAACGCAAGAAAATGCCTCTGAGCAAAATAATTATTAAACTTTTAAAACTAGTTTTCCACGAATTGACAACCTCCTTTTGACGCGCTGATTTTGAAATCGGCACTATCTATGGTCAATATTGAATAAACTCGGAACTTATGACGTACGAACTTGCCGACGTCGCACTGTTCGAGTCGAGCACATCTCGTCGGCCACATCGCATCGACCCGTGTGCGGACGCTCTTATAGTTAACGAACACGTTAAAAATTTTCACTCGGGCCAACATTTACAGCAGTGGATAGCCGCTTTCCTGCAGAATAGAAAATTTTCCGTCAGAGTGGCCGATTGTTTCTCGGAAGCCAGATCTGTTACAAGTGGTGTACCTCAGGGAACGGTTCTGGGCCCTCTACTTTTTTTGGTATACACCGCGGACCTACCTCATGTTTTGAAATCGCCATGCTCACACTTTGCGGATGATACAAAAATTTACAACAACCCTTTGTTCAATTATTCCCTACTACAGTCGGACTTGGATGCTTTATCGCGATGGTCGAAGGATGCTCCAGCTGAATTATGAATAATGCGTCGTTCTTCATGTTGGCAGAAAGAACCCAAGACTCCAGTTCTTTCTAGGTGGACATCCTCTTGTAACCACGGAGTCAGATGAGGACTTGGGACTTGGGATTTAAGCTGGTCCCAACACGTATCAAAGATTACGTCGAAGGCTGTAGAAGGCTCGTTTTTATGGTATCGAAGTGTTTCCGTGGCTGTTCTCCCGCTGTGTGCTGTAATATATATAAAACCTTTATAAGACCGATCCTGGAATTTGCGGGCCCTGCCTGGCATCCACATCTTCGAGCTGATGTGGAACAGTTGGAGTCGTTCAGCGGTGGGTAATGCGTATTCCCTATGGTTTCAGCCGCCCTAGCTACGAAGAAAGAATGCGCATTTTCGGTTTAACATCCTTTCAGGTACGCCGACTCAGGGGTGACCTTATATTCAGTTACAGAGTTGTCAATAATTTGCTTGGAGTAGACCTGTCAACTTTATTCACCCGTAATCTTAATAACTTACGAGGACACACGTTCAAACTGAAAAAGGAAAACTTTAGGACTACCCAAAGGCAGACTTACCTCCCGAACAGAATTTTCACAGCCTGGAACAGCTTGCCTGCTGATGTTGTGTGCTCGTCTATTGCGAACTGCTTCAAGAACAGATATGATGCTTATCGATTTCCTCAAAAAGTCGCCTGAACGTGTGTGTTGTGTATACTGACATTTCATTTCTTCCTTCATTTCTGAATTCGGTGTACTCTAAATTTTTTTTCTTGTGTATAACTAATGTACTGCCTGTTTTTTGTATTTATATTCTGAGCTTTAAAGGCGTAGCCTCAGCTCTTACTGAATACATAATAATAATAATAACAACTCAGCCTGTTTCAATTGAGACTGAAATATTGGATACTGAAAGCACGAAGTAAAACCAGAAAAATATTACACGAATGTGTAAGTTATTTCAGAATAAATCCGCGTTTTATACATCAAAAAATGGGTAACCTGCCATCTTATCGAATAGAGGCTACTCGGCCTTTCTATAATAGTGGATAAGATTACGCCGGCCCATTTCATATAAAAGATGGGAAAACTCGAAATAGGAAAATGTTAAAGTGCTATTTATGTGTACTTGTGTGTATGACAACAAAAGCAGTGCATTTTGAACTGTCTGGAGATCTATCAACAGATTCCTTTCTTAATTGCTTGAAAAGATTTATAGGCCGAAGAGTATTTTGTAAGAACTTGTATTCTGATAACGCTACGAATTTTCGTGGTGCTAATAACGAATTACGAGAAATTCACGATTCGATATTAAAGGCAACTCAGATAAGAGCTTTAACAATTTTTTAAGTGACAACAATATCACTTGGAATTTTATCCCCTCAAAGTCCCCACATATGGGAGGAATATGGGAAGCCGCAGTGAAATCTGCCAATACCATTCTGAACGAATGATTGGGAACGTTCATTTAACATACGAAGACTTGAATACTGTCTTCATTCAGATAGAGGCCGTTTTGAATTCGAGACCGAGAACCCCTCTGTCCGATGATCCCTCCGACTTAACTCCCTTGAACACTAGCCATTTCCTTATCGGAGATATTCTCACCTCACTTCCCCAGATGGATTTTCAAGATGTACCATCAAATAGACTCTCTCACTATCACCGACTCCGTCAAATTATACAACATTTCTGGAAGCGATGGAGTAAGGAATACCTGTCCTCCTTACAACAACGATTTAAATGGAAGACCGATCAACAAAACAGCCTATTATTGGGGGACCTGGTAATACTGAAGGATGAAAATACTCCTCCAATGAATTGGCCTTTAGGTAGAGTGTTGCAGGTTCATACCGGCAGTGATAAACTAGTGCGGGTGGCAACGATAAAAACGCAAAATGGTGGAGTGAAACGAGCTATTACCAAGATTTGTAAATTGTCAATTGACCTAAAATACTAGTTTGTGAACTTTTTAGTCCAACATATTTATTTTGAAACGCTTAGCCTTTCAAATGGGGCGGCATATGTTAGTTATAATTCCAAATTATATTTATGATACGCCAATGGTGTGAGAATTGGTATGGCGTGTAGACTATCCACTTGAGACTTGAGAGCATGCATGAGAGACAAGCCAGTCCCATATTCATATTCACATAGTCACATTCTTCTATTCCACCAGTAAACACTGTTGAACCCTTATATTTTATTCCATCAAAAATACAGGTATTGTGCCTTAACAGAAAATAACCTATATACCTTATCGAACAAGTGTACAGCCCACCTTATCATGTAAGTGTAAATAAATAAAGCAAAAATCAATGTCTATATCTTTTCCAAAAGGAGAAAATACCCCAATTAACAATCATCATCATCATGCATAGAATACAACGTGCGGACACTTTTTGACATATTTTGGATCCGAAATGAGGTCAAAATGTTGTCAAAATACGGCTTTGTTGTCTTACTTCAGTTTTCGCCGATATATTTCGGCATAAGAAAATATGTCATATAAACTCTGAAATTTTTACGGAAGTAACGGACCTGTCATATCAAAACTAGTCAAATCAGAACTTCTTTCTAATATTCCGAGTTGGACCATACATTATTTTCAAGAATTTCCGAAAATGAATTCATTTCGACAAATTTAAATTTCATTCAGTCAGAATGGCGATAATATATATAAAGGCTTCCTTTGTCTCGGAATACACAAGTTTGAAACTTGACGTTTTCGAATACCTGTTTACTAAAAAGAGGTATTTATTATCTCAATATTTAGTTCACGGAAAGGAAATCTTTTCTAGAGTTACGTTTTCAAAAATACCTCAAGAAAACATTTGTAACGATAGATACTACGAATTTGTCTGGTTTGAAATTCGAGTGGAAATTAATATTTTAGTTTCAATAACAACAAACATGAAACATTTCCTCGAAATATTATGTAACGAAATTCATAAATTCAATATTAATTAATAGGTACGTACAAAACTTATAAACCATATTTTTATGGAAGGATATCCAATAAAATCCATGAGTAATATCAATTTGCCATTCCGTTTTCACCGTTGTTTCAGCTTTGAAATGACTCCTTGTTTCCATCCATGTAATAATCCTCACAATAAACCTCATATTGCTCCTTATTCCCTTGTACATATTTTCATATTATTAATGAGTAGATGTTCCACATTTTGTGTTAAACTCCTCCTATACAGGGTGACCACCGGCCGTATCTCGGAAACCGTCTATCCTATAACTTATAACCTATAACATGAAAAAATTCTAATGACATAAAATCGGCTCCTTAAAAATGATTAAAAATATTTTCAAATTCGTAGTTCCCCACTAGAGGGCGCAATCTATCACTTGTAAAATATATTCTCATTTTTTACGAAATATTCTGCACCTAACAGTGGTAAACATTAATGAAATAAGAAAATACTCTTTCAATTCAACTACTTTTGTTTCAGTAATTTTTCTATATTTCCTATTTTCGAGTGATGGGATGGATAAACTTTTCTTCACAAAAAAAAACACTCTTACGCATAAATATGATGAAGTGACATAAAACAGCCTGTAATTTTTAATTGAATCACCCGGTATGTTGTTGTCATATTTTTCTGTGATCTGCTTTTGATGGCCCTCCAATTAAATCAAATTACGTGAAAATCGGATCACGCTCACAGAAGTGAGAGTGTTTTTTTTGTAAAGAAAAGTTTATCCATTCCATCACTAAAAAGTAGGAAATATAGTTGAATGACTGAAACAAAAGTTGTTGAATATAAAGAGTATTTTCTTATTTTATCATTCTTTACCACTGTTAGCTGGAGAATATTTCGTAAAAAATGAGAATATATTCTACAAGTGATAGATTGCGCCCTATAGTGGGGAACTAAGAACTTGAAAATATTTTTAATAATTTTCTAGGGGCCGATTTTGTTATTAGATTTTTTTCCGGAAGTTATAGGATAAACGGTTCCCGAGATACGGCGGGTGGCCACCCTAAATGAATCACCCTGTTTATTAGGATTTTCCTCCTTGAACAATGATATTGTGAGAATCCATAATTTCCAATATCTGATTCATTTCAATGGGAAATACTTTCATCAGATCCGTAAAATTACAGCTCAATTCTTTCTTTTCAGTGGAATTAATTGTATGAACTCGACAAAGCGACCCTAGCGTCCTCATCGTTTACAGAGCCAACTAAGACAATATTTGACAATTCTAAAACCGCGTTTTGGACCCAACATTTTAGTGGGTAATTGTAGAAAAGTGTTAACACCTGATATATTCTATGCATCTTGGTTATTCACATTTAACTGTAGGTATGGTTTCGTTTGTCGTTTGACATTTGTCATAATAATAATAATAATCTTTATTCATCCTCTCAGACATTTTTACAATACATTACATTACATACATTGGAGGTAAAACAATCTAACTTTCCCGCTTCGTTTATGTTACGAAGTAAAGCATTTTTAACAATTTCAGGATGAATTCACACGTTAAAATGATTTATATAAATAGAATTGGTGAAGCATTAGGCCTAGTTATGGTATCGTTGTGAAATGCGACATAAATACACCGAAAGACGAAGGAATACGATTTTTCAGATATATTTTAGTGTATACTTTATATTTGAATAGTTGCATCTTTGACACATTCCTGAAAATTGGATCTGCTATTGGAGAAGAAAAATACTATGTATACTTATCCTATAAAAGGCAAACATTCTAAATTCACACCATGAATTGAGAAAACTGTCCTGACCAAGTAACAAAATATGGTGGTTTGTTCGAGACATTTTCATACTGGTGAATGAATGGGTCTCTTTCAAGAATTCATTTTTATCATCGGAATCGAATATTCTATCCGTAATACCACTGAAAAACTTCAATCAACATCAAAAATTTCCATTTTAAACGAGAAAATGCTCTTTTGAATTTTGGCTCCGCATGTCGGTTGTTTAAACGGATGAAAGTATGGGGATATATCCACTCTTCCTCTTCTCTTGTACTTTTCTCTCTAGCAAGCCAATAGAAAGCGTCGGGCTGTATCGATCGGTGAATCTCCCGCTTCGACCTTGAGTCCCGATTTGACCCTTTTTAATACCGAATTATTAAAAATTCGTGAATTGTTGAGGTGTTTATACAATATGATTTTGTATCGATATAGAATGAGAAGAACATTAAA
Source organism: Myrrha octodecimguttata (assembly GCA_958510865.1). Lineage (NCBI taxonomy): Eukaryota > Metazoa > Arthropoda > Insecta > Coleoptera > Coccinellidae > Myrrha > Myrrha octodecimguttata. The sequence goes on along the minus strand of OY294060.1, from coordinate 8,619,765 downwards.
ATATGATAATATGTGTTACATGCAAGAGACCTATTATTTGTCGGACCATGTATTCAATTAGTTTTGTTTAATAAGTTGTATCATGATAAGATAACTATGATAACAATAATTCTTCTTTGTTGTCCACATTTTAAAAATTATGTCTTCCCGACACAACGATACCTGGCGTTACGATGAACAAAACCCATCCCGATTGGGTACCACTCTGTGATTTTTGTTATTTTATTCTGCGAATTTTTGCCCTGACACCTTTTGCTCTCTCAAAAACCTGTAACTGTATAAGTTAATTTCACAAAAATCCATATATATTTGTATAACCCCTATCATTAATTTTATCCGACGTCTATGAAGCGTGACTTGAGGAGCGATCTATTTCTTCATTTGGTTTAGTAAAGCTCCAATCGCTTCCCGCTCGAACTCTAGGCGTCAGTCAGTCAATCAGTTCATGTATGCTACCTAAACCAGCCTAGCATAGAAACACACCAGACAGTCTTAGCACAACGCTTGCAGGGTACGCATCAGTGGATGCATAAATAAACGTATTCAGAGTTAACGTGTGTTAATTTCATACCTTATACAAACTACAACTACATTATTTTTAAATTTAACCTTCGTTCATACTCCACATTATACCTTTATCTACATTATTACTGTACTGATTCTCATGAAATCAAAGATGAATATTCCTTGCTACTTTCGTTTTCGCAAAAAACGGTAATCCTACGATTTCTAGGTTATCATATCACTGTGATGGTCGCTGGAAATTACTCACGCCAGTACAATTCTCATATGATGATTAAAATGTATATTCATGAGAACACACATACCTCCACACTGTTGCACAGATTCTGTGCAGTCTTACAGAGTACGAAGTCAGAACTTAATCTGGTACTACATTCAATTACAACATTTCAGCAACGAACATAGTGCAGTTTATAACAAAAATCTTCGAACGTTATCAGTGCCACAAGATCTACACTGGTGTACAATAGTGTAGTTAGTGGACAGACAACTGAAGAACATTTTATGTTATGCCTGTTCTACACTCGTTTGCATGGAAAATGCCAATAACTTATTGATGAGGAATACAGGGTGTTTGCTAACCAGTGAGATAGTGCTCATTATAGATGTAGAAAGAGGACACCAACTCGGAGAATTGTATTCAATAATCGCTTCACTTCTGGTTCGGATTTACAGTGATTCAACCGATTGTAAGAATCTCAAATGTTAACTTCAGAAACATTCAAATGATGTCAATGGTTTTCTGTACGGTTGGTGATAAAACATTGATTCGTTCTTGCTGAAAAGCTTGTTGTCGGAAATTCAATTTTTCCAACAAACTCGGACGTTATAGTTTGAAATTCTTAAAACCAGATAACGAAAGAGTAGAAACATACTACATAATTCATTTATCGTATCAGATGGCACACATAGTCATTTCCTGACGTCATTAGAGTCCCTGACTCGACGTAGATGAACTTTTTTCATCTATGTTCTTTTGGAAGATATGAGTTATTGTAAAACTCTCTGATGTGCGTTCACGTCAGAATTGACAATTGAGAATAAATGAACAGAAAAGAATTTTTTGGCCTTTTCGATAACTGGGTTCAGATATTTTCAAACAATTACGCACAATGTTCAGTTGCAATTTTCTTGAAAAATTTCGACTTTTTATTATACACCTGGAATTTTGGCAAGAATTTTTTTTCTTCATTCGAATCTCCGATGCCAACAATCATACAAGAAACTGATAAAATTATTTGAACATTTCTGAAGTAAGAGCAATTTGGACGTTCCGAAATTTCAGGAAAACGCACAGATGTCATGTATTTTTATGAGAGCGTTATTCCACTGGTTACTACACACTGTATATTTATGTATAGATACTCCTATGGTCCCACATAAGGCCCTTTACTGCGTTCGTGTTAGCACATTCGAAATAGGTATAACGCTTCGAAATTCATTACACCCTTAATACATTTATATGTATGGTTATCCATTGTGTCAACACATGAATGAAGGAGGTATATACATATATGCGATGTAGGTAACTGTGCAATAAAATTGAAAAAATTAACTAGTGTCCCAGATAAAATCACCAGTACGCTCATTCCACTCACCTTCATCACAGAAAAGATCTCCAATATTTCCAATGAATGGTAATCCCTTAGGGCCAGGTATTTGGTCGAAGGATGTATCGAATCCATCAAATTTTTTTCTCGAATATCTGAACAACGAACAAAGAACAAGGAAAATAACTAAAAGAATCGAAATCATTCTCCTTCTATCGTCATTCAACTGTTAGAGATTATACTGAAATAATCAATTCTGTTCGCATGAATAATTGACCTTCCGTAATAAATAGTAAGTTGTCGATAACGAAAGACATGGGAAAATCAATAAAAATGGATACTTCAATGATTTTTTTCCGGTTAGGAAACAAACAACTTTGACTAACATCCATTAGGCTAATGATATGCTATGAATAAAAAATGTTGTAGAATTCACATACGATGACTTATTATTATCTATTTCAACTATTTTTTCTTCAGTTGATAAGTACAGAATCGTGTTTATTATCGATTTTAATGGTGAATTTTAATAGAATAAAGGAAATATGTTTCCTATTTCTTGTAGTTATGTTTTTTCGCGCTCGCTCTGGTGAGCAGCACCTTGAAGATTTGCCCACATGTCTGAAGTTTTCGAAATTTCAGTCGGAAATGGTCTTAAAAGATCAGGTTTGTGCTGAAGAAGAATATTTGTCTATTTCAATACTACGTGTGGTCGAACGTCTGTCGGGCCGTAAGTATGGGATCTAACTTTCGTAGCAAAAAGGATCAAGCTGCATGATATATTCAAGTTATGTTTGGAGCCTGATCATCACGGTTGAGTTTATTTATGAACAAAGTCAGCTTACAGGTTCTACATTTCTATGGCGTATGTTAGTACGGGTGTAACGCAGGTTTACAAATCTTGGCCTTGACTCGAGTATTCAAAAATATATTTTTGGTTATTTGCGGTTAACCGTATTGGTTATGTGTCAAATACACCACAAATAATCACCGCCCTTGTCGCTTGAATGCATTGGTTTCAACGACAAAGTAGAAATATTTTCTTCGGTGTGAAAACTAACCTATATCTGTTCAAAGTGACATAGAAATAGTATCCGAATCATTTTTCTATATTCTCCTGATTATACGATTTTAGCGGAAGTATGAAAATCGGCTTCTGATTGGATCAGCAGTTTTGGCGATTTTGAGGAAGAAACAACGGAACTCCGACTATAGACAACATTTCATATATATCTATCTTTTGAGAACTGTAGTACATGCGGCCAGACGAAAAGAATCGAACTGGACCACGGTTTCTTAATCAGTCAGCAAAATTAGTAATTCAAGACCATTAACTCAAAATCTGAGAATAATAGACATTTGGATAAAATGATAGGTCTGATGTAACCTTAAATAAACGAATAAAATAATGTCCATAAGGGATACGATGGCCAACTCATATTATTTCCCACGTTCTCAGCCATCTCAGCTAATTCATATTTCTCGCTGATTCGATGGAACAGCTCATATGAGACTAATGTAGAACTTGGTTAAGACCATGATGTAAGCAAAACATGGTGTGCTCATCTGCTTTTCTGTGATCGTTTTTACAAATGATGTCGTAGGAAGCCACTTGCAGATGTAAAGTACAGAATATATATTTCCATATATTTAAATCTTGCTGATGTCACTTTTTTGCAGATGAGCACACCATTTTTTTACATCATAGTTAAGAACGCAAAATTTTTGTTACAGTTGTAGTCTTTCACATCTGTTACCCTGACATAATACATGTCACTAGTTTTAACTGAATATGAGCGAATATGAATCTATGAGAGATGATTCCTCATATTAAGGGGCCTGTAGTGTTTTTCGTTCATCCGAGCATTCGAAAAACCATCGCTTTGAGGACTGGACCTGGTCGAAAAACCCTCCCGGTCATAGAGCAAATGTAGGTTATATTAGTTACTGCTTCCTGCTGGTTTTGTTTTTCTGTTTCTGTTGCAGATATGATTTCGAGATATTTTGTCATTCTAAATTCAAACCACAAAAATCTGATTCCTATGGGACGGATGCCCTTCATAATGAATAAGTCAGCTTCTTATTCAGACCCAATACAATTTCACTACACTGAAAACTGCTTACCCTGAAAAGAATATATTTATATATATATATGAATGTCTGGTTTATGCATATTATAATGGCGAGTCTCCCTAAATATTCTGCTAACGATTCCGAAAAGTCAATAAGTCTGTTACGAAGTTCTAAAATCGATACTTCAGACGAGATATGGCGATGCTCATCTACAACAAGTTTATTATACCCAAATAAAGCACCGGGTGCAGAAAACAAAAGAAAATCTTCAGGAGTTTGAACCTGATGTGGCTAGATTAGTCAGGTCGCTTGCCCATCTGCTCCAGACAGCTTTCAATACAAACCTTTGTGCGGTATTCCTTATCAAAAGGCAAAGCGCAGTGGATGATGAATTTGTCAATTCTTCTGCAGATTTGCAATACAGTGAAATTCTCCCTCACGGATGCCCCCTTTAGACGGACACCTCCCTTGAACGGATAGTTTTTCATAGTCCCGACTGACTCCCATATAATTTACATTCGGTAAGTTGTCTCTTGAACGGACATTCCCTTGAGCGGACGCGGACATTAAGTTATGTTCTATTAATCGGACAAAACCAAAATAAAAAATATCGGTTCTGTTTCGATTCTCTGTGGAAAGAATCGCTGTTAGGTCCATTGCGTCAAATGGGACGCAAAATATAAATATAAACAACTTGCCTTTAACTTGGAAGTGGAATAAGAAAGCTAGGATGACCAGACAAATTATGGCAGAGTGGTTGCATGAACTAGATTGTAAAATGCCAAAAGAAAAGTAGAACACGCGCGCAAAAGGAAGATTTTGTTGTTGTTGGACGATGCTGGATCTCATCCAAAAGAAATTCACCTAAAAAATACTAAACTTTTGTTTCTACTACCTAATTGTACCATTACCAAAGTCTCATACTGAAACACCTGCTAGTAAACATTAAGACTGCTAGTCCAGCTTTCGAATTTACAAAAAATCTCGCCATTGGATGAAATTTACTTAGCAAAAACCTCTTGGGAACAACAAAGGAAACCATCAAAAGTTGCTTCCGCAAAGCCGGTTTTAGGCATGAACATATGCAGGGTGACGACCAATTACGTCATACTGTTCAGGGACGGCCGAAGCCAATTTCTTGGGGGGGAAAAGCATCGAAAATTCTTCAACTGTACGTTGAAGAAAAGGATAACCGAAGCGAAGGTTATCTGATGACGTTTATTACTATATATATACAAGGTGCAATACTTAGAAATAAGTTGGGACTTTTTGAGCTTATGAAAAAAGTGAAAAATAGCCGGATCACTTCACATTTATTGAGATAAAAAGTATGGTACAAGTAATCTATCAAAAAATTTAGATTAAAAATCAAAATGAAAAAAGCACTGACGTGAAGTCAGTAGCTTCTGCGCATATTCAAATTCGTTGCTAAATCCGTCATCTTTTCACGTATTGACCCCACCAAACACACTTTTGTTGATCCCCTAATTATATTATCTTCACGAAATTCTACATGAGCCTTCAAGTTGTCATTTTGTCAATCAAGTACATACTGGCTTTCAATTCGATCCAATCTTTATTTTTGGAAATACATATTATGAAAATACAGATTGGATCGAATTGAAATTCAGTACTCTATCGAGAAATGATAGCTTGAAGTTTTATAAAGAATTTCATGAAGTTAATATGATCAGAAAATCACAGAATATTGAATAATTGGATGAATATATTTTTTTAAATTTTCCAATCACACGATCATCACGAAATTCTGCACAAAGTTGAATATCAGCATTTTCAAATTAGCTGCCATGCTTCCTTATGATTGAATCAGTATTTTCGAGATATTCCAGAAAAAAAAGAATCGAGAGAGAAACCACGAAATTTGACATAATTTTTTTCCAACATCTCCAAAAATTATTATCATGTCAAACTGAAATTTAGAACACTGCTGTGAAGTATGGAGCTCAAGGGATGAGAAATTTTTTTTCGAATACCTATGATATTGTTTCCGAAAAAATTTTATAAAATTTCCCTAACAGTACTATCTCAACAAAAGTTCCTCGAAAGTTGCGCGTCGTTATGCACCAACTAACTGTCAAGTTTCAATTCAATCGCTGTGGTAGTTCCTGAAAGATCAGGAAAATAATCTCGGAAGTTAAAGTGATTACAACTCCGAAAAGATTCGGCCGTTTCAACTCGTTATCGAACCTAACTACCGCATTCCGATGAGCGACCTGCCCTTGAAGTTTCGAGTCGCTAGCTTGCTCTGTTCGATAGTCATCGGCCAGACGGACGATCGGCCAGCCGGATAGAATCGATTTTGTCTACGGATTCGTCATCAGTGGGTCCAACCTGGGTGTTTGAAAACATTTTCGGGAAAATATTCGAAAGTTACAGACATTTGGACTAAAAGATCGCACGCTGTTCTCCAGAACATGCCTGCTCCTAATTTACATCTTTTAGCCAAAGTGAATACTTTTCGGTTCATTTCTCATTTATTTTCACGCTGTTATTCCGCAAAACTCTAACACAATGTACCTACGTAGAGCGTAATGATGAATTCTATCCGACTGATAAAAACATGAAAAACAGCTTACATTGATGATACCAGATGGATTTTGATGACACAGTCCATGCGACGAAACTGAAAAATCTACAACTAGGTACCTGCTGCGGGTTAACGCAAAAGGAGAAAAATGTTTCATCTTTTCAAACACTTGGTATTGGTATTGGGATGAATACTATTTATTGCCGGCTATACATATCGGACTAAAAACCCTGAATCTATGTCGACACAAATCACGACTTTGTACAGTTGGAGTTATTTCATGTTATCCCGCTCTATCCCTTCTCTGCATGCTTCTATCCGGTTGGTGGGTTTGTTGAGGACTGATTGCAAACTTTGTGTTTGAAACATTCAAATTCCTTCATATTTCATAATTCTCTTGGAAATATGTATTTCAACCCCATCCATTGAAATTTTTCCAACTGCTTTGAAATTTAGCCGACTGCTTTGAAATTTTTCCGACTGCTTTGAAGTTTTTCCAACAGCCTTGAAAGTTTTTCGAATGCTTTGAATATTTGCCAACTGCTTTAAAAATTTGCCAACTGCTTTGAAAATTTGCCAACTACTTTGAAAATTTGCCAATTCAGTTCATCATTGGGGGAAGGATCGTCCCCCCCGCCCCATCCCCCACCTTAGGCCCGTCACTGACACTGTTACATATGATGAAAACCTAAACGAATTTTTGAGCCTTGATGATAATTTATATTTTGAAGATCTTGATTCTGAGCATGAAATTGGGAATTCAGATGACATTCAAGAACTTTCCGGACATTCTGATAACGATGAAATGCCAGGGCACACAAGCGCTGTCCAGAATTATAGGGAAGCTATGACTAACCAAGCAGCTAAAAAGTTTTGCCCAAAATCACGGAGATTCAGAGACTTAAGAGATTCCCTCCAAATTAGAATTGAGATTTCTTGATTGCATATTGAGGAAACAGATGAGAAAAACAAAAATTTGAGAATTTTTTCGTGATTAAAGTGTCTCCTTTGAATCAAAAATTTTGTTTATCCGAATGATTCCTCACCTTGAGTTCTCAGTTATTGTTTGCCTTGAAAAATTTTACATTGCTATACATATATTGATCTTTTATGTCCAATATTCTCCAATTATTATTTCAATTGAATTTATTTTTGTACATAAGTACAAACAGTTTGCAGAAATCCTTAAATTTAGGACTATTCTGATAGAAGGTTCATTGAAAGCAATCAGTTGCAAAAAAAACATAAGAAAATCCAAAAAACCTATTTTTTTAGGATGCATACAGAAAAACGATTCAATGCAAAAATCAATGACATAATTAACATTTTTAGTTCTGAAGAAAAGTAGTGCAATTTATTGTTTATGCAAATATCAATAGTGTGTGTTACCACCGCGTGCTCTGATGGCTTCTTGGAGCCAGTTTGGCAATCCAACCATAATGTCTTTCTTTCAAGCGATCACCCCTCTTGAACGGACACCATCGGGCGGTCCCGTGAGTGTCCGCTCATGGAAGATTTCACTGTACCTCCTGAGCTGCATTGTGATCAAGACCGCAATTTGGAGTGGACGTTATTCCAAGAAGTTTGTAGAAAATTGGGAACCCATAAAACAAGAATCTACCAAGGAAACTCCATATAAAATAATGTTCGGCCGCCAAATAAGACTACCTTGTGATCTTGGGTGTAAGCCTGAAGAAGATGTAGCCGGGGAGGACTACGTTAGCAAATCAAGAAGATTAAATTCATGACAAGGTGCGCAATCAAATGCAGCAAGCAAGCGATCGGATGAAAATGCTCTACGACATTACATCTATTGAAGGATGTTCACCTACAAAGAAAAAGAGATTTTTCAACGAAGCTGCAGAGACAGCGGAAAGGACCTATGAAGTTATAAAAGGAATTAATCATGTAATTTACCGGATACGGAAGCTTCTCCAGGGAAAAACGAAGGTCGTCCATTTCAACCGATTGGCCCCGTTCGCGTCAATGCCGTGTGACGAAGAAGGGGTACGTCTCATCGAAGTTCCCGCAAGGGAAAACTACTTTTTTTCAGGAATTAATGAATAGCTATGGGGGAACACGCATTGCACGGTTTGGCGTCATACAGGAATTTCATCAAGACTGGTTTGTAGTTCCCGAGAAATACTCTATAGCTCATTGTGTAGCAGCCGATCCAAGAATGAATAGGGGAATAGCAAGATTATTCTAATAACTTCGGACGTCGAGAGGAACTGATGAGACAGCAGTCCAGAATTGAAAAATATTTGAGATTGAAGTCAAGAGGATCGGTTCGTGTATTACATAGTCATCAAGCAGAACTAGTATCAAAAGCCCACATGCCATAATTTATGGACAGTGCTGTATGGCTTGAAAGAAGGCCTTCAATGCTTTGGGGTTAGGAAATTAGCTGTCCCCAAGCTTGGCTATGAACTGGATCAACTGAATGGGCGGGTTGAGCGAAGCATGCTTGATGTAGTCTTTCAGAAGACAGGTATACAAAACTTGGTACGCAAATTCAATCCAAAGCATATCGAAGAGCACAGCAAAATATTGAATATTACTACCATCAGAGGGCCTACTGTAGAAATGGCGACGATTGCAGATTTCGCCACGGTCCTCCGAGGAATTCATGGAATCTTTTTTGGGACAGAACAGGCTCCAGGCAGTTTGTAGAGTGCTGCCCTGTGCGTGAATATTCGAGAAATCCATGGACGTCTGTACTACCTTCGCCTGGCGACTAGAACTTTATGGGTGAATTCTAGCAACCGCCAAAAGTTCCATGGTCTAAATATTGACGGGCGAAAGGCAGAAGCGGGATAGTACTTATTCAGAGGAAAGTAACCAGTGAAAATAAATAGTGGGGAAACAATTGTGCACAGATCTTGTTAGAATTAGTTGTTTCCTTATTATAATAGTACTGCATAACTAAGTTTGAGCTTAATCATTCTGAAGTTTCAATGAAAAATGGAAACTTTGAAATATGATTAGATTACCACCAAATACTTCTATCAGGAAGAAAGAAAAGGTGCATTTGGAGGGGTCATTAAGTGAAAAGATAACTGCTTTGGCAACGAATTAAAACATGTGCGCAAAAGCTGGTGACTTAACGTCAGTGATTTTGTAGATTTTTTTCTTTAATAAATTCATAAATTATGCGTTACATATGTCGGCTGAAAAAGAAGTTACTTTCTACATGAACAGTGAACACAAAATTTTTGAGAGATTTTTCTGTCAAGAATTTCAACTTCAACTTCTTCACCAAAACCAACGAGGAGACTTTGGATTCACCCTGGATGTGGGTTAACAATATTCTCAACGACTTGTTACATTATTTTTCGATTTAATTTCTTTAACGTTAATTTTAATCCAGTTCATTCGAATTTATTTTTTCCTTCCTTAAATTTTAAACAGTCTATTTCTTCTCAAGAATAATCAGCTCATATGAACTTGTTATCCTGAAAATTATAGTTCGCTTTGCATGTGCTGAAACCTAGGGATCATTGAAAAATTTCAATCCATTCAATAGTTCATTTAAAAAAATCATTTGTACACAATACATAATCATCTCTTAAATGGTTCATTTATCGAACATAAAGAGTTTATTAGTGAAATTTTCGTCATATGACAGTCTTCAAAGTCACTCACACTATACATTAATTAACAATTGTCAACTCTCCACATACACTTGAACTGTTAACGAATAACGGTGAAGAACAGCTATCACGTGTTATTGTTAGGTGAGTCACTCGGTTCCCTATCTAAAGCGGTGTCCCCCACGGCTTCCAGCAGCATCTCCTTGGCCTTCTGCTCCCATAGAGTCTTGTTTTTCTCAATGTTTCGTGTATTGCTAGCTATTTCTGCGTCGGGCTTTCCATACTCAGGTGGATTCGCATATGGGTCATAGCCCAGCACAGACAACATTGGAGCTATGTCAGCCATATCGCGCACTACATCGTCTGGTATGTTGCTTACCCATTTTGTTAATGCTTCGAGATTTACTGGTTTTATAACTTGATCCGACGATCTCTCCACCCTGCAACAAATTGGAATTCTTTTATTTGGGAACATCTCGTGAACGGATGCTTACTCAACATGTCGTTATCTCTAGATTTATTTCAGTGAAGAAATCATGAAATCTGAATATCTCTCGAATATTTATAATACATGCTTGTGAGGAAATTGAAGTTTCAACAACAATTGCGATGCGATCAAGCAAAATGGATATGATCAATCCACCATTCATAAATATTTTCCAACGAACCAATTTCAACTGACAGTATTTATAGGGAATAATTCCGAATAATCTTTTTCGAGAGATAACATTAAAATGAATGAAACAAAGGGAATGATTCATGGAAATGAAAGAGCTCCAGTTTAATAATCGACTAACTAAACACAAGGACAAATAAATATGTGTCGATGAATCAGCAAATAATCCACCTTTGTCTGAGCTATTTATCCAATCACCAAAGCCTCTACAAGGGAGAAGCATTTTCCAAGGAATTCGTCTACTGCAGTTTCACGGTTTTATAGATCATCAAAATGACTAACCTTGTCGAATGAGTTGCAGATACTCATCAATGCCTGTTGGATTACTCTCTTATGAATAACATGCTAATAGCACAATTCCAGAAGTACCTTAGGAAACCTAACCTTCGAGTGCAGAAAACTTTGAGCGATTTGCATGAATTGGGTCCATTTGGTGTTTCAGGGGCACTATTTTCGAAATCTTCCGAATTCATTTCGTCTACGAGCCCTCGCGGCGATGCGACAGTTTGGTAACGTAGTGTTCCCGGTGTACTTGGGCGAGACTTATTCACGAAAACACCTTTTTTATTATAATTTTGAATGTTTCAATGATTATTCTGAACTTTAAAATAAGTTTTTAATATAAAAAGCCAAATTACCACAAAAAGGGGGCAAATGATGAAATGCCTTATTTTTCAGGTGGTATGATCACTTTGCACGGTACAAAAATGACTCGTATGCACTTGCGCTCTAGTAAATGAACTTTTGCATAGCTTCGTTTTCGACATCGGATGGGTCGAGGCAGGTGGATTCAAATCCGCATGCGGAATTACTAATATGTAAAAAATTATGTGCACAGCAAATTTTTTTTCTCCATTTCAAAAACCATGTAAGAATCCATAGAGCAAAGCTATTCACTTCACACAGTTGAAAAGTGTGTTATTCATACTCAAATTTTATTCAAAAAAACTTTTTTCCGGAGTGGAATACTTGATCCAAAACAAATTTTCATGGACTTCTGATTCTGGGTTCCGAAAAGTAGAAAAAGCGAGAACGAGCTAGATATAAAAAAAAAACTAGAAAAGCACTGCTGTGAAGGCAGCAGCTTTTGCGCGCATGATCAATGGAGATGACCACTTTTATGAGGAATTTGAAAAAGCGCGTAAAATCTGCTGCCTTCAGTGTAGTGCTTTTCTAGATTTTATCGATAAAGTACTGAATTTGAATTCGATCTAATCTGTATTTTTGAAAAGATTGGGAAAATAAAATTTCGAATGGGTATATCTACGGAATCATTGGGCGAATTTTACCCAAATTTTTTTTCAAATAACATAATTTCAAAGTGTTCCACTGACACGATAATGCACAATGTTGTCCATCAACATCTTTTAACTAGCTGTTAAGTTTCATCACGATTGAATCAGTATTTTTTGAGTTACACCGAAAAAAACACAAGAAGAAAACCACAAAATTCTACATATTTTTTTCCAATATCTCCAAAACTAATAACCGTATCGAATTGAAATTTGGTACACCGCTGTGAAATACGAAGTTCAAGGTATAACTGAAATTGTTCTCGAATGTGAACGATAGTTTCAGAAAAAAAATTAGAAAAATTATTTTTTTTTGGAATTGAGTGACCGTACGAATTCAACGAAATTTAGTCGTCGTTATGCATCAACTAACTGACAATTTTCAATCCAATCGCTCCTGTAGAATTGAAGAGCAAAATATCGAAATCGTGCATCTCCAGGAATATTATAGACGAGGGCAAAAGGTTGAGGAATCTTCATTTGTTGATTGCCTTTTCTAATAACCCACAGCTGGCACTTTAGTATAAGAAAAATCTTAAAATTTATGTAAGATAAATAAGCTCATATTTATCTCAGTTTGAATTTTGCCGCTCTCGCGTCGGTCAAACAGAGTCCATGTTGAACAACGACAGAGATAGAGAGAGAGCATACTGTCAGAAGAGAATTGAAAGACTGCATCGTAAATAACGTTTGTTGATAAGTAGAAGAATAAACTTTTATTGTCGTTTCTCTTATTTTAGGTAATAATAATATCATATAATAATATAAATTCTAATCATGTTTAATATAAAAATAAATCTCTTATTTTAGAGCAACACAGGTTTTGATTACTTGTCAACTACCTAACAAGCTGAAGATACAATATCTTATAAAACGACAATATTCGATTTGCAATATCCTATGACGGGTATTGAAAGCAATAAAACAGGGAGATGGAAAAACTACAATTTGAGTTCACAATAATTCCAGCAGCAGACGGGAAGTCAAATGTGTATGCCATAACCTCAATCACAACGGAGGAAAATGAAACTTATGAAGTACCAAAGGAATTACAAATAGCCTCACTGCATACTGAGCTGACTAAACACTCAGCATTCACAAAAGTGAAAAACAGCATAAATAAAAGGTACCAATACAGAAAAGTCTGGATAACTTTAACAGAGAAGCTTAAAGAAGTTTACATAGATGATGGTAATATACAATTTTCTAACCAATATTTGCAACTACTGGATCAAGATACCAAAACAGTAAATAACACAATCTCAAGAACAGAAGATTCGAACACGTTACAAAAAATTCTTGAAAAGCTAGTCGAAAGAGAAAAAAATCAAGACAATGATGATCAACAAAATTTGAATAAAATAGCTGATAAATTTGTTTTAGAAAAATTCACAAGTAAAACCGATAATGCAAACCAGTGGATAGAAATTTTTGAAAGGGAGTGCACACGTTTCAAAATAAATTCTGATGTAAACAAGATTGAAGTATTGAGACTGTTTATGGATAAGTCATGTGCAGATTGGTACAGCTCAATGATTATAAAGTTCACACTAGAAGCAGAATGGTGTATTTGGAAAGAAAAATTCTGCGAATCTTTCGCAAATAAAGGCTGGAGCCCAGTTAAACACGCTTTGTTATTCAGATATAGAGACGGCTCCTTGTTGTACTACGCTACGAAGAAGGAAAAACTTTTGTTGGAAATGAGAGGTTCTATAGACGCGGGTACTTTAGTAGATCTTGTAGCAGCTGGCTTACCAGAATTCATTTTGAACAAAATTGATAGAGAGACGGTAAAAGATACAGTGGATCTTTTTAATGAAATTAGCAAGTACGAACACACAATGAAGAGAACTAATAACATCGGGTATGAAAAGAGAAGTAATACTTATGTAAGACCGAATGCCCCAAATGTGGAAAAGAAACCATGCAGTATTTGCACCAAGTTGGGTAAAGGTACAAGGTACCACATGGAAACAGCTTGTTACTTCAAAAATGTAAATAACAACAACCACAGAAGTATAAGACATATCAATAACTCTGAGATTGAAGTAGAGTTGAATCAAGAAGACCAAAAAAACGAATAAATACACCATTAATTAAAGTCAAACTGTTATTGAACAATAAAAAAGAAATAAATGCTATTTATGATTCTGGTTCAAATGTTTCTTTAATCAACTCCCATTTACTCAAAATAAAAGCAAAAAATAGAATTTTGAACACAGATAATTTAGTAACAATTAATGGTGTAACTAAAACAATTGGTTTGACGTCTTTGAAAATAAAAATTTTTGATATAGAAAAGGATGTAGATGTATACATTATAGATGGTGAAAAATTTAAATATGATTTTCTAATTGGATTAGATATAATAAAAGAATTTCAATTAATACAAGATGAAAATTTAAAAATAAAACAAAAAAAAGAAGCAATAAACAATGAAATAGAGAAAAACAGTCCTGAATCACATAACATGAGTTTTGATGAAGACAGGCAAGTTAATTTTAATGAATACTTTATAGAAGAAAACTTTCACATAAAAACTTATCATTTGAGTAATTCCCAGAAATTTGAAATAGAAAAACTGATTAAGAAGAACAAAACGATATTTGCAAAAGATAAGTATGACATTGGCACAGTTAACGAATACGAGGCAAGAATAGATTTGTTTACAGATAAATATTGTAGTAAGAGACCCTATAGATGTAGCATGGAAGATAGAATTGAAATTGAAAATCAGATATCAAGATTCTTAGAAAATGAATTGATAGAAGAATCATATAGCCCTTTTGCTGCACCTGTCACTTTAGTGTTTAAAAAAGAAGATCAAAGAAAATCAAGATTATGCATTGACTTCAGGGATCTGAACAAATTGGTTATACCCCAAGCACAACCATTTCCACTGATAGATGACTTGATGATAAAGGCAAGAAATTGCGAATATTTTTCTACTCTAGACATAAACTCAGCATTCTGGTCAATCCCTCTCAGAATTGAAGACAGACAAAAAACAGGATTTGTAACACAATCTGGGCACTATCAATGGACTTGCTTACCATTCGGCCTGAAAACATCATCGGCCATATTTCAACGAATACTCAGCAATATATTGAGAAAATATAATCTTACAAGTTTTGCAGAGAATTACATTGATGATATCCTTATATTTTCCAGAACTTTCGAGGAACATATACAGCACTTAACAAAACTATTTGAGGCAATACAGAAAGAAGGGTTTAGATTGAAATTTACAAAATGCACATTTGCTGATAAAAAAGTAAAATATTTAGGACATATCATCGAAAATAATACAATTAGCCCGATAAAAGACAACATAAAATCTATAAGGGATTTTCCTACACCGAAAACACAGAAGAATATTCGACAGTTTTTAGGTAAAGTCAACTTCTACCGCGAATATATACCTAAAAGTGCAATATTGTTGGAACCATTACACAATTTGCTACGAAAAAATCAAAAATTCGTTTGGACGGAAGACTGTCAAATAGCAATGAATAAAATCAAAAATTTACTTTGCTCACAACCGATTCTTGAAATTTTTGACCAAAATTTGCCAATTAGCATTTACACTGATGCCTCCATAGAAGGAGTGGGTGCAGTTTTAAAACAAAAACAACCAAATGGAAAAGAAAAACCAGTGGCTTTTTTTTTCGAAGAAATTAAATGAAGCACAGAAAAAGAAAAAACCCATATATTTAGAATGTTTGGCAATTACACAAGCAATTAGGTATTGGCAGTACTGGTTGATGGGAAAAACATTTATAGTTTATTGTGATCATAGACCACTGGAAGATTTAAATATAAAATCCAGACCTGATGAAGATTTAGGAGAACTTACATATTACCTATCGCAATATGACTGCAAAATAAAATACCATCCAGGAAAAAAGAATGCAGAAGCTGATTGTTTAAGCCGAAACCCGGTATTAGAAGCTGATGAAAACTCTGAAGAACAACTCAAAATAGTAAATTTAATCAAGTTGGAAGAAATTATTTCGGACCAAAACCAGAATACGGAAATAAAGAATAACCAAAACAAATTAATAAAAAAACAAAACGTTTTCTTCAAAAAGATAAAAAACAAAGAAAAAATAATTCTATCTGAGGAATTTAGCATAGAATTTATAAAAACAGTTCATATAGATTTTTGCCATATTGGAATTGAACAAATGAGGAAAATGATAAGCTCACATTACACAGCGAAAAACTTAATGAAAAATATAAAGATGATGTGCAGAAACTGTGAAATATGTATAAAGAATAAAGCAAGAGGTCAAAATAAATTCGGTTTAATGTCTCACTTAGGTCCTGCTACAAAACCCTTTGAAATTGTTTCCATAGATACAATAGGTGGTTTTGGTGGTTCAAGATCTACAAAAAAGTACATGCATCTACTAGTGGACCATTTTACTAGATATGCATTTATATTAACTTCAAAAACTCAAAGTGCTCAAGATTTTATAAAATTAGTCTCAAATATTACAAATTCAGAGGACATTGGAATGGTGCTTTCGGATCAATACCCAGGGATCAATTCGAAAGAATTTAAAACATTTTTAAAGAATAAAAAAACCACATTAATATTCACAGCAGTTAATGCACCATTTTCTAACGGGTTGAACGAAAGACTAAACCAAACATTGGTTAATAAAATTAGGTGCAAAATAAATGAAGAGAATAAATTTGCATGGACAACAGTAGCACAAGAATGTGTAAAGAAATATAACGAAACGGAACATTCAATCCCTAAATTTGCACCAAAATATTTATTGTATGGAACAGATGCAAGAATCCTACCAGAAGAACTAAAACAGGAATATAAAGAGAAAAATTGGAAGGAAGACAAACAAAAAGCCATAAATAATACACTCAAATCCCATAATTACAATAAAAAACTGTTTGATGAAAATAGAAAACAAATTCATCTGGATGTAGGGGATTCAGTATTCGTAGAAAATGGGAACAGATTGAACAGAAAGAAGTTGGATGAATTGAGGATTGGTCCATTTAAAATTACTAGGAAAATTTCTGAATCCATATTTGAAATCGACACAGGCCACAGAAAGTTTGAGTCTAATCTGTTTCACATCACAAAGCTTATACCGCTGAATGAGGAATTTTTCTCCCTCTGGAGGGGGGGAGATGTAAGATAAATAAGCTCATATTTATCTCAGTTTGAATTTTGCCGCGCTCGCGTCGGTCAAACAGAGTCCATGTTGAACAACGACAGAGATAGAGAGAGAGCATACTGTCAGAAGAGAATTGAAAGACTGCATCGTAAATAACGTTTGTTGATAAGTAGAAGAATAAACTTTTATTGTCGTTTCTCTTATTTTAGGTAATAATACTATCATATAATAATATAAATTCTAATCATGTTTAATATAAAAATAAATCTCTTATTTTAGAGCAACACAGGTTTTGATTACTTGTCAACTACCTAACAAGCTGAAGATACAATATCTTATATTTATAAGAAACTGATAGTAGACAGAAAGATGAATTATTCGAGGGATGAAATTAACCGATCGGGTAAAAAAATTAGGAAAATATGGCTTTTGGTTAATGATAGACTCGGTAGAACTAGAGAAAATAAGCCTATGACCCAACTTGTCAAGGTTGGGTTATCGAGCTTATCGGGTGCTCCAATCACTATGTCTCTTCAAAGGTCAGCCAAATAAGTGTCCCTCGAAATCCACAGAAATGACAATTTAACCACCACCTGTATGCGCCAAGATCTTACTTATATGGCGTCACTACGGAGCAACGGGACAATGAAATCCTTATCGCGACATGTGCATAGTAAATCGGACAATATAATTCTATAATGAATGAACTCAACGATACTCTTGGAACTCTACCTCGTACGGTTGCAATAGGAATTAAAACAGGAGTTATAATTCCTAATGCGAGTTACACTAAAAGCAATCAACTCTTAATTACGGTAATTGAGTATTGAGCTAGAATTTGAATCTAATAAGAGCCTACGGGATTTAAACGGAATCTAATAAGAACGAACGGACTCTGACAAAAAAACTTGAGTCTAGAATGAATCTTACCGGAATCTCACAAGAATAAGACTTGAATTCAAAATGAATCTAACGGGAATTAAACTTGAATCTGAACAGATTCTAACAGGAATGGCTCTAATTGCTCCCCAACGGACTTTATAACTTCGTCCTAGGGAAAAGGGCACATATGTAAAATTTCGGGTAAATAACTTTTTCATTGGTTAATTACGGTAACCTGACATTCCAGAAGGATTTGAAAATTTTCGAAACAGACAACGAAGGGAACACATGCCAATCTTTTTTGCTACTTTTGACGCCTCAAAAAATAGTATAAAACTAGAAAAAACACCTACGACGTGAAATTCCATGCGATGCTTATTGAATGACATTTTTTCCATATTGGATGGAAATCTGCACCGCAAACCTTAGATAAATGGAACAATTCAATTTCCGTAAGACAGAAAATAAATCTACATGAATTTCCAGAGGTCGCGAAGACATACGAAATACTTCAATAGAAATGAAATCATAACATGACTTCTGATAGGGAAAAGGAACATGACCAAAAAATTCAATTCATAACGGGGTTCTGCTTACATAACGAAAAACACTTCGTTACAACATATATATCGAATTTGACCTCCTAACCGAAAATGTGAACCAGTTATTGATCTCTAAAAGTCAAGCTTAATGTAACAAAGTTGTTAGATATTTCTGTGAAGGTGTACTAACCAACACATTCTCTCCATGAAGTGAACTAGGAAGAAACAAATTTGTTCTAAGGGAAATGAATCAGGAAAAGATGAAGGAATGTTTGGCACTAGTGAGTGGAGAACTCACAAAGATAAAGGTACATAAGGCAAGCTCTCATTCCAGTGCACTGAACTCCTGCATCTATCAAGAAATAAATATTATCAAGCTAAGTAGAAATCTAAAATTGTGTAGATTCAGCTGTCTCATAGGTCGAGCTCGAAAAATTTGTAGAATTTGTATATTTGGAACTTTAATATATTTGTAGAGCCTGAAGCGAGTCAGAT
Organism: Myrrha octodecimguttata; assembly: GCA_958510865.1. Classification (NCBI taxonomy): domain Eukaryota; kingdom Metazoa; phylum Arthropoda; class Insecta; order Coleoptera; family Coccinellidae; genus Myrrha; species Myrrha octodecimguttata. The sequence goes on along the minus strand of OY294060.1, from coordinate 8,600,445 downwards.
ATTTTGCCAAGTATCCTGGGACTATCTGTTGGAGTCCATTGGAACCACGTAAACAAGCAAGACCGAAAATGACTTGGATGAAAGGTGTAAGCAAAGCAATGTCACAGAGAGATCTCAGACCGAGAGACTAAGAGGACAGAGAGAAATGGAGATCGGGTACCGCAAGGCGTAGAACGCTATAGAGCGAAAATATATACAGGGTGTTTCATCATAAACTGGTAAATCATATATAGCCGTATAGATGACATTGGGAAAGTCATTTTTGCCTTATGACATATACCCCGTTTTCGAAGCATAAGCGAGATAATGTCAACTCTGAGCAATATTCTGATAACTGTGGTGACTTATGCGTGACCTTTGAAATAACGGTTTTTGGTGACCGTATTTTTTGATGGTCAATTCAATTGTTGTGTAGAATTCTAGAAAAAGTATTTCAAAATGGCGGAAAACCTACAAAGTTTAAATTTTTTGTTTTCGATTGCCAAATAGGATAGCATTATTTCAATGCGGCGGTAGCTCAGTGGTTAGAGCGCTTGCCCCATGATCGTTAGGTCTGGGGTTCAAGTCCTTGGCCGGGAAAGAATTTTTCCGGTTTTCAGGGGACCGTCCAACCATTCGCTGTAGGGTAAACAATTAACAGTGCTATTCCTAACGTGGCACAAGGAATTAGTAACAAAGCCTACACAGAACACACCTGGTCTCCTAATTCGCACAAGCATTAGCTTCTGAGGGGTTCCACAGCGGAACCTAGGAGAATCAGTAACAATACAATGTATTCAATTTTCTAAGGTTTTCCGTGAAAAAATTTTTTTCAAAATTCATACTCAACTTTTTTTTACATGTTTAGGTACAGTGAAAAGAAATTTCCCCCAATTGTTGAAATCTTTCGAGGTTGAACAGAACTTCATTCTGAACACCGGTGTGGAAACAGAATGAAAAACTATCCATTGATTTTCACTTTATAGCCTTCCGAAAATTTCGCTCGGAGTACTTTAATAATTTTCATTTAAGAAACTGTCGGCCCTACAGATGCCAAAATTATGCTAATGGGCCTCCAGAATGACCTGGATAGAAATATGAATTCATCAAGAAAAAAAATTCTTTCTACAAAACTTTGGTGGGAATCGAACGTTCTCCGCAATCGGAAACTAGGGTCAAATTCCATGAATTACCGTTGCTTGGTAACGGACATCATTATAATCAGAATAAATCCAATTTATACTCGAACTATTGTCCTTAGTGGAGCGAGTTCGATTCCCATCAAAGTTTTTTTTAATTTTTTTTATTTTTTTATTCATATTTCTATCCAGGTCATTCTGGGGACGCATTTGCACAATTTTGGCCTCCGTAGGGTAACCAGTTTCTTAAATGAAAATTACTTCAGTACTTCGAGCGGAATCTTTGAAAGGCTATAAAATGAAAACCAATAAATATTTTTTCATTCTGTTTTCACACCAGTGTTCAGAATGAAGGTTAGTTCAACCCTGAAAGATTTCAAAAATTTGGGGAAATTTTTTTTTTTCATTGTAGACATCTAAAAAAAAAGTTGAGTTTGAATTTTGGAAAAATTTCTTCACGGAAAATTGAGTACATTGGAATAATACTATCCAATTAGGCAATCGAAAGCAAAAAATTCCAACTTTTTAGGTTTTCCGCCATTTTGAAATATTTTTTCCAGAATTCTACACCACAATTGAAGAGACCACCAAAAAATACTAAACTGTTATTTCGAAGGTCACGCATAAGTCAACACAGTTATCAGAATATTGCTAAGAGTTGACATTGAACACCCTGTATCTCGCTTATGCTTCGAAAACGGGGTATATATCATAAGGCAAAAATGACTTTCCCAATTTCATCTATACCGCTACATAGGTTTGACCAGTTTATGATGAAACACACTGTATATATATCCTGAGACTATCTGAGAGCCACTTTGTATTGGTTTGATTTTATATCTTTAATTTTATACGATTAGGTTAACAACTTTTTCCGAAGCAGATGCTTCAATGAAATATTGAAATAATGATGTGGGTTAATCTATGAGAGTTGTGTACGTTCACATCGATATTTGGCAAAGAAAAAAAGTGGAGGAAAACTTACTCATCTCACAATTTACGACGCCGAAAAATTACTGCATCTTGAATCAAACACATAATCATACGTACGTTCTGAAAGCTTGTTGAAAGAACACGGCACGTAGTGTATGTATAAATACAGTAATATTGAAATAATAACAGTGACCCCCGGTATTACAAACTGACCGGCAATACCCGGTTCTCTCGTACCGCAATAAAAATAAACGCAATTTATATCCGGTACTCAGTAGGGATGATTCGGCTTGTTAGATAATATGATGAGCCAATGATAACCTTCCTATCCAGCTGTGAGCAGTGTTCATCGTAGTCCAAGTAAAAAATGTTTTTTACTAGATTATTTATCAATATACTAAATCGAGTTCTGTGCAGTTTGTTGTAGAAAATATCCCTTTCGGTTTCGATTTCAAAAGGCGTCTCATAGGTGATAGGTGCGTCTATGGAAATTTCGATTGTGTTATCTGTTAATGACTAAAAAGTGCAAACATGCAAACACATCATTCAATGAGAGTTTGAGTATGCACGGAAAGTCTGATTTGAAATTGCCCAAACTTAAATACATATAGCCTAATACCAGAAATATTTATAGATTTTTCATTTTCTTACTTTGACCTATGCTGCCAGAAAGAGGACCCGAACCATAGTCAAGTGGGCAATCTTTTACAATTCACTTTGTGCTTTGTGCTAACGGAATATGTAGGTTCTACATCTGCTGACATTCTGGAAAATGCTAAAGCCGACAATGAAGGTGAGAATTGAGCAGTTTTTCATCTGCGTAAACAAAACAATATAGCCTTTTGGATTTTTAGATGTCCTGAAGAAAAAATGATCAAAAACAGATCTCAACGAAAATGTGCGATCTAAGAGGTTGACCAACGATGTGATATGTATTTTTTTGCATAGTATATTGTTCTTAGATTTGTTGGTTTGCTTTGTAAATTTTCCATTACCCATTTATTTATCAGGTTATAATAATATAAAAATTCCTGTGGAGATGAATGTTCTATCTGATCTTTGTGACCTCGAGTCTAATGAAGTAATACATTATTTTTTTCCTTTGTATTGTTAATTTGTTCGTTTTCCTCCATTCCAATTTCTTTCGTTTGAAAAACTAATGAATTTGTTTCTACTCAACCTCTATTTTGTTCAGAAGATTTAACTATGGTCTCCGGGAAAATGTACGTTACGAACAATGTATCCAAAGAAATCAACCCATTTTCACATATTTAAGATTCCAACAAATATCTAGTATCTACTTTAATTGTACACGTGTCAATCATTTCGAAATCCACGTGAGTATCGGTAATTCCTGAACCTAAGTAGGTTAGAAGAAATCTTGCTACATTACAACCTAAATTCCAATTACTTTTGTACTGTGTTCAAAAGTTCATCGACTAATAATCATTACTATGTTTGAAGTACATTTATCTAACCTTTGTCCCCTTAGCTCATCAAAATTTCTACTGTTGTCATTGATCAAACTCTATATATAGTTTGCAATTATTAACAATGAATGTTTATTTTCCATTGATTCGCCTTTACTCTGTCAGCTTCTACTTGAGAAATTCACAGCTGGGAAAAGCTCAAGTATTGACACATGCTTAGCAAGGGTTCTATCCCTTCAAACATACCTTTGGCAATTCTAGGCGAAGTTCATATCGGTGTAATCTAGAATGGTTACCAAGTTTTCATGTTTGTCGCATTTAAAACTTGCAATTATACAAGAAGGTGTCATAGAGGCCACCCCATATAACGAACTGTAATTCTGTTATAGAAAATGCCGACCGAGTGGATGATTTATAGCCACTTGTTACTTCCGAAAAAGGGAAGTGCCACTAGCAAGAGGGTCATTAAGTACAGGGCCACGGGCCACTATGTATTAGGTTCTGCAATTAATTCGTAGAAAATCATCTTCATTCCCTGAGAGCAATCTGTTTATCGAAAATCATTCGAACAGTTTCATAAGAATTTTCAGTATATTCGGACACTTTAGCTGAATTGAATTTTGAAATGGCAGGTTTTCTGATATTATCGTGCAAAACAGGATATTGACGAACTGAAAGCTTATCATTTCGCAGGATATAAATTGGCCTCAAGTTTTCGTAGAAATAAAGAAACGCATGGAGGGTGTGCCATGTATATAAGCGAAAATTATGTCTGTTTGGAAAGGTTAGATATAGCACCCATGAGTGTTGACTGGGTCTTTGAATGTTCTGCAATCCAGTTCACACTACAGAATAGTAAAATAGTAGCTGTGTGTATATCTAGACCACCAAAAAGCAGTGTTGATGTTTTTTTTTGAGAAAATAATTAATATCCTTCAAAAATGTATACAGGAAAGATCTCAGATTATAATAATGGGAGACTTTAACATATATATCCTCTCAAATAGCTGGGAAGTACAGGAATTCCTCTCGATTGCTGAATGCTATATTGAATAAAGCAATCAAAGAACCAACTCGTCCTACTTCGGGTTCCTGCTTGGATAATTTTTTGACGAGCATTGGAGGGAGATCAGAGACAACCGAAAATCACATTTCTGATCATTCTACTTGTACTTTCAAATTTGTTCACAATGTTAAGCATAAGAGTAACAATAACCAAGTTCATACAAGGATAATGAATGAGGTAAACATTGACAAATTCATAAGACACCTCTCTGAGCAAAACTGGGAAGACATATATAAATCGAAACCATAGGAAGTAAACGATATGTGGGATAGCTTCCATAAAACGATCAAAAATATATTTGACAACTGTTTTCCTTCAGTTAAAAGAAAAAAGCACAACTACATAAAAAAGTCAGGGAAACGCCGGAGATAAGTTCACTGAGAAATATCCTGGATTACCTTCATGTGGCATCAACAATAAAGCCCGAGTTTAAGGAAAGTTATCGACTCATAAAGAAAAAATATAACTCTGACATCACATCATCTAAACGTATCCAATCGAGTAATTTCATAAAAAAATCAGAAAATAAATGCAAGGCAACTTGGAAACTAATAAATTCGATAACCGGAAAACAACCGAAAAGCAAAGAACTACACATGAAAGGTGACCCCAAACAGTTAGCCGATGATTTCAATAAATTTTTCAAGAATATTGGACCAACACTAGTCCTGAATATTTCATCTATAACATCAAGAAATACTGGAAATCAGAAAAAAGTTCAGAACTCTTTTTATGTTTTTGATGTTACCGAAGCTCAGGTTGCGTCGGTGGTGAAAAACCTTGCTAATAAGGATGCATGCGGTTATGATGAAATTCCAATGAGCTCTATTAAAAATGAATATCTTTCATAGCCTGCCCACTGGCGCATATTTTGATTAATGCCCTAGAAGAAGGAATTTTCCCTGATGCACTCAAGGTAGCAGTGGTGAGACCATTGTACAAGAAAGGAATGTAGAGCAATTGAGTAACTATAGATCAATAAGTCTGCTGAGTTCCTTTTCAAAGATTTTCGAGAAGGTTATTTCTATCCGTCTTCTTGATTTTTTCCGGAAGTTCGAAATCATCTCTGAATGTCAACATTGGTTTATGAAAGGAAAAAGTACCGAAACTTATATATTTGAATTGACTCTTGCCGTGATGGATGCTTTGGAAAAAGTAAACGTGGCTTTGGGATTGTTTTTAGATTTCTCAAAGGCATTTGATTGTGTGGACCATAATCTACTTCTATGTAAACTGGAACAATATGGTATTAGGGATAAGCAGTTGAATCTAGGGCAGCATATTGGGACCATTGCTTTTCATAGTGTATATCAATAATCTGTGTCTTATGTCGCCGAGAAATTGTAAGTTCTTGAACTTTGCTGACGACGCCGATGCTGAGATTGAAAGTGCGAACATCCCCTCATCTATGGCTGGCTCAAAACTGTGCTGAATGAAATAAGCAGCTGGTGTTATGATAATAAGCTTGTACTTAACATGCAGAAAACAGTATGCACCTACTTCTGCACTGATAGATCAAGACAAGTTCCTCCCAATAGTGTCAAAACGGTGATCATAATATTGAGGTTAAAAGCTGTATACCATTCTTAGGAGTAACAAAAGATAATAACTTGAAGTGGCATACTCATGTGGACCATTTAAGGAAGAAATTAAACTCCGTTATTTATAGCTTGAATGTTATCAAATCTCAGGTTGATAAGGATGTATTAAAGACCATATAATTCGCAAATTTCCAGTCGTAAGCAACTTATGGTATAATTTTTTGGGGCAGCTCCTCAAGTATAGATCTTCATTACACAGAAGTGGGCTTTGAGGGTTATACTTGGATTGAAGTATCTAGAGTCGTGTCGGACTTTATTTGAAGCGAATAACATCTTGATGATACATGGCTTTTATTTTGGCACAAACACAATTACTATTTCGATAAGTTTAAAAATGAAAATAATATTAGGCGGGTTTCTCCATGGTTTTTTCCAAGACATACTCTCTCAAGCTTCGAGAAGCATCCTCTTTATATATCAATTCGTTTTTCTAATGCATTACCTTCAAAGTTCAGGAAAATAAAGCAATACAATAATTTCAAGGAGATTCACCAATTTTTATTAAATTGTAAACCATATGATTTTGGGGAGTTTTTGGAATTTTGCAAGAAATGAATTTTCTCGATTATTTGACTTGTTCCATTTTTGTAGTTACTATAATTATTGAAATAAATATATACTTTACTTTACTTCACTTCACTTTAAAGGCTATTATCGTACATAGTACGGGGCAACAAAATTATAGTACGTATAGCAACGGTTGGTTATATCAAATCTCAGAAGACAAATAATCTTCGATATTTTGTGATCATGATAGAATACGCCTCAAGGTAGGTCGTTCGTAGACTTGAAGTTTGAAGTTCTGAAGTACGGAGTATCGACTAGATGTACGGGCATAAGAAACACCAAGGTTGAAAATTCTTTATGATATTTTAAAGTCAAAAATTGTTTATTAGAACAAAGCTCGAGATCAAGCAGTAGAGTGGGTCAAAAAAGATTTGACATCAGATAATATTTTGGTTCCATATCATTATAATACATATTTTTCTAGTTCTAACTTGTGATGCAAGTTATTCAGGGTTGTCTGCTATTTTATCTCATAGATTTCCAGACGGTATTGAGAAACCAATTGCTTTTGCTTCTAAGCTCATACCAACAAGTGAATTGCATAGATCCATTTTAGACAGAGAAGCAGCAGCTATAGTTCTTGGATTTGAAAAATTTTATCACTACTTAGTCGGAAATGAAATCATCCTTAAAACTGATAATCAACTATTGAAGTACGTATATTTGGCAGTTCCAAAAAATTGAATATAACCGTTCAAAATAGATTATTAAGATGGGTGTATTTTTATCAGGGTTCAAGTACAAAGTTGAATTGAATTCGTCTAATAAAAATGGTAATTGCGATGCATTGTCTAGATTGTTAGTTTCAGATAATGTAAATGTGTTCGATTCGGAATTGAGTATACTGAATTTGGTCGAAGAGAGTAATTTTATTGATATGAATTTGATTAAACAAGAAATGGCAAAAGATGAAATTATTTCTAAGATTGAAAGGAAATTAAGGTCTGGTTGGGAGGAAGACAGACATAACGTAAATAAAGAAAAGAAATGTGATTTTGATAAAAAGAATGAACTTGGTATTGAAAATGTTAGAGTTATAGTGCCTAATATTTTTTGAGAATATAGTGTCATATATACATGTTTTCGAAACATTTTTTTCAGATTTGGACTACTCGATCATCTTTTCACAGACACCGGACCACACTTTGCTCGTAGGGAATTGAATAATTTTCTGCATTCTTCAGGTATTCGGCATACATATTCTCCAGCTTATCATCCAGCTACAAATAGATTAGCTGAGAATTTCATAGGATTTTTTAAAAATAGGGTCTCAAAAATAATTGAAACAGGAACACCACTTAATATGGCTATCAACTCCTTTTTGTTTGATTATGGTATAATGGAGCATACAACAACGAAAAAATCATCGGCAGATATTATATTCAAAAGATAAATAAAAACTAGATTTCATTTACTGAGGGCCAATTTAAGTAGTATAACTTTGTTCAGACAGTTCAATAAATTTGATAATGATAAATTACCTATAACTAACTTTAAGCAGGGTGACAGTGTTTTGACAGATGTTTATAATAATAATAAAAGATACAGAGTGCAGGCAGAAATAGTGGAAAAATTGTCACTAGTTGCATTCAATGTTAAGTTCTGTGATAGCAATCGCATTATAAAAAGGCATGCAAATTAGTGTTTAGGGTTCTCCAATGAAGGACAACTTGATATTTCAGATTTATGACCTTTCGAAATGTGATTTCATGAAATTTGAATTAGTTAAAATTATTAATTGTAGCGAATTCATCCACTTCAAGAAAAACGGAGAAAAGGGCGGAGTCGAAACAGGAACTTCAAATCTCCGAAAAATCGTATAAATATATTTCGCTACGCTCACAAAAATCACTCCATCTGCATTCACCGTTTACGTCACCGCTAAGAAGATATTCTATACGCTGAATTCCTGACTCGACATCTGCATTCATCGTAAACCTTGTCGATACGAAGAAATTCAAGAAGATTCAGCGCTTCCAGAACATCTGGTTTTTTACCACCCTCGACGACGGAAGCGCCCCCGACAGTACCGACCGGCGCTTAAGTATCCCTGGCTCCACGATCGACCCCGGCCCGGCATCAGCGAGGAACTACCTGTCAACACTCAAGGAGATTTACAACAAGAATTGTTAGCCTGTGTCTTTCAACAAAAAGAATTTTATTGCCTTTCGAATTCACTTTTGTTGTAACACTCGAGAGTAAAAATGAACAGGCTAATCCCTTTTCTTTATTGCGTGTTCGATTTTACAGGACCCACGACCCCACGAATTGGAGACGTGATTCATTTCAAAGACGGTGTCACAGTTTCTGTCCCTTCGCGATCATCTTCGCTTCCAGTGAGAACATCGCTTGTCACTGTGTGATCCTATCCGTTCTTCTCGCGGCGATGGTTCGGCAAGCATCCCGAGGAGGTTCCACATCGCCACTTCACCCTCGTGCTGCAACTCGCTGCCCAAAGATGTGCTCACTAATGCACCCGGCTCACTGCACGATATCGAGTGGTATAGGAACTCACAAGTGGCGCAGCGTTTCTCAATCCGGGTTTCTTACATTTCAAAGGCACGCAACTGCTCCGCACCACGCCGTCATCACGGGCCGCACTTGTGGGAAATCTTCTGGGCAATACGGACATGACTACATTCCGTGAAAAGCTGACCTCCTCTAAATCGGTCACACTCCTCGAACGACGAGGCAGAGCACTCTAGCACAGAGTCAATACGGCTCAACACAAAACGGTTTGGTCAACCGTACATCAAACGCCGTACATTCGTGCTCAACAGCGCAGCAATGACAAAACGGCTCGCTCACAGCCGCGTTTTAGAGGAGAACACCTTTTCGGTCTCGGTCACATTCCTCCAGATGCATCTTTCTGGTATCACTTTCACTGGAAGGGGAGTCCTTTAGCGAGCGCCCTCTCTCAGCTCTTACTTAAGTCGCCCGCGCAGTACCATCCCTTGCGTCTCAAGTACCCTACGTTACCTGCCTGCAACGATTGGCTACATCATCGGTCAACGTACAGATCCTCTCAATATCTCGTAAGTAAGTTCATCCCCAACGGTCTGGTACACTCCCTTGTGATCCGCACAGAGGGTGTCCACTCACGTAGGCATTTAAACGGTTTAGTTTGGTGCATGCCCTGACGAGTTCCCCCAAACCAAGCCGGGACGAAACGTGACACTTTCCCAAAGAGGTTGAAGCTACCTCGCAGTGTCTTTCAACAAAAAGAATTTTATTGTCTTTCGAATTCACTTTTGTTGTAACACTCGAGAGTAAAAATAAACAGGCTAATCCCTTTTCTTTATTGCGTGTTTGATTTCACAGGACACACGACCCCACATTAATCATTATAGTATTAGTATCTACAGAAGTCATTCAAGAAATTTGTGAATATTTTAAATAGTATACTTAATAGTTGAAAGAGAGTAATTAAGAGATGGATTAAGGGTTAAGTGAATATAGAATTTATGGCTCCGATGAATACAATGAAATTTCAATTGTATTTGTGAAAAGATTTTTATTAAATTTTCAACAAATATATGTTTGTTCATCACTTCGTTGCAGAACCCTTGTTATACAACAAGATGTTTCAAAATAACATTTCTTTAAATCATATTTTTATGAGATACTTTCACTCATACTAAAGCTCAGGTTGTTACTTCATTTTTCTGTTATTTATAAAAAAAGTAACCGCCTGAGCTTCAGTATGAATTGTGAAAGTAACACATACAAATACGCCGAATTCTGAAGTGGCAGAACATGTGACAACTGTATTTAATGTTGTTCTAACCCTCTCTCTTCAATTGTCGAAATGCACAAAAATACTCTTGTTACAATAATTCATGGCGGCATAACTTCTTTTTGTAACCATCGTTCTAGATTCGCAACTGGATGTGATCATCCCTTTATGTATGGTAACGTTATCGTGACGAATAATTAGTGATGGTAGATGAGCCCTATTCACCGCATATAATAGAATGCAAAAGTACCGCTTGAAGCAGTCCCAATTATATCAATGCCCGAAGCCGCACTTTGAGAATAGATACGCATGCAAATTGGGGTCGGGCAAAAATGCCGGATAAATTGAAATTCACTTTTTACAACCGATGAAAAACGAGCGGAATGTTATCCTCTTCACCCGTTTTGATGATGGATGAGAAATTTACCTCGACGATTTTCAGCCTGCTTTTTCACATAATGAGAATTAGAGACATTAATTCGAGTGGCAGTGGTTCGATAGTGCAGACGACAAAACGACGAACGTTTATTTTGTTTTTATTATGACTTTGATATAATTCAGTCAAGAAAACATACAACAAAAAACGAAAATTAAGTAGAATTATTTATAGAGCAAGAGCCCGTGACCGCCAGACTTTCGATATATCATAAAAGCTGAAAGTTCGTCAGCTCATTCCCCCGACAAAGCTTTGAACCATAGCGTACTATATAGTTCAGACTAAAGTGGCTTTAGCAGATGACACGTGACAAAGGTGTCCAATAAAGCAACTTATTTTCGTTAAAGTATAGCATAATTTTTTCATGTTTTCTCTTTGGTAGTATGAACAATCAGTATTTTCATTCACAGACAATTTGCATAGTGCAAAAACCTTGCCAGACGCCCTTAAACATCAAAGAAACGTAATTATACTTTCGCCATTTCATAAGAGCTGAAATTTTTTATGTGTTACTTCTGTTACTATCAGAGATATTTCCTCAAATGCCAGACTATTCAGACCAACTTAGAAAGAGTCGCCGTAGGTACGAACGCGTGCCAGGTTGGTTAACTTATTTGGTAGTTCTACTTGAAAAGTTTCCCAGGAATTTTGAAAGTTCCTGATGTCAAAGATTTTGACGTGCCCTCCCCGAATTTCAACTCTGCTGCCCGCGTCGCTATATTGGAAAAATGGCGTCCAAAATTTTTTCTTCTAAATATTTTTTTTAGCTTATGCTTCGAAGAAAACATCAAAATCAAAATAGAAAAAATTTCCTACAATCTATATAATCTCGATTTTGGCTGAAATAATCCTTTCCACAACACCTTCTTGGATACGAACGCGTGCCAAGAACTCACCCCCGCTAGTTGCTACTCGAGTGATGTAGCGCAGGATAGAAAGCTTATAGTTTTGTTTTGGTTCCGACTTCAGAATCAATTCAGGATTTTTCGAGACGGTTCGAGTATACGCGATCGGGATTTTTCAGATTCAAAATCGCAATTGCGCATACTCGAACCGTCCCGAACAGTTCTGAATTCGGAACCAAACCGAACCCATTAAACTCCATTTTGTGGATAAAGTGAGTGAGTTACTTCTTTCGTGGTCCTTACTGCACTTTCCTTCAAAACGGTGTACGAAAATTAGTAACGATGTGAGAGAGACATAACACATGCCTCCTCGAGTGGAGGAAAAGATCTATTGGGGAAGGTTGGTTTGTTACAGCCGGCATTACGAGACCTGTGGTTACAGAACAATTCTTAGAGACAATATGAACAAGACTGCTGGCGTGAACTGCCTGAAATGCGCCAAAACGTACGATTGTGGAGAAGCTGATGAACACACCATGTTATTTACATCATGGTTCGTCTCCTTCTAGGAAGAACCTATTTTGTGATGTTAGTGAGCTATTGTCTATTTGTCTTTGCTCACAAATCAAGAAGAATTCCATCTCACCCCATTACTACTTTCCTCTCTCAATAATGTAATGATGAATACACTTGTCCTAAGCCAAATGTATCTTTCATTATCTCGTCAATATCTACTAAAGGATGGAGTTCGTTCAGGCTCTCTCACATAATTACCAACTTTTGTTCACATTTCATTTCATACTGATGGATAATTTACCTAATTCTTTTGACGCGCCATCGCTTACAACGTAAGATAGATGGAATTAATCAATACAAAAATGGTGAATGGTGATACTGCTGAAACCACTATAGTATGAACTTCATAGTTCCTATCTGTGTGACTTTCAGTTCTCTCATTCATATTGTCCCTTAGGATTGATCTGTAACCACATATCTCGTAAGGCTTGCTGTAACTGCATTTGAGAGCACGCGGCTGACGTGGAAAGGAAGCGTATGAACACACTATGTATTATTCACATTATGGACTGACTTTCCTTTCCCCAAAGATATTTGTCTATCTACTTGAGGGGGAATTTATTTCGTCTTTCTCATATGGTTACCAACTTTCGTATACAGTTTTGGAGGAAAGTGCAGTGAGGAGCACGAAGCACGTAACTCACTGTATCCATAGAATAGAGAAGTTTTAATACCTCTCTATACTGTGCTGTATCATTCGAGCCGCAACTAGTAGGGGTAAGTGTTTGGCATGCATTCGTTCTCATGACGGTGGTGTAGAAAAGAGGTTTTAGCCAACAGGCATGTTGAAGTATACATCGTAGTACCCGTAGTTGAAAACTACGCATTTTACTGAAAAAATCGTTATTAGGTATATGAATTGTTGGAAATTTTCTCTACTTTGATTTTGTATAGTAATGTTTTCGTCAGAGGACACGTCAGGATCTTCGGACTCACGAATTTTCAAAACTCCTGGAAAATTTCCCTGATAGAACTAGCAAAAAAGTGTACTAACCAAGAACGCGTCCGTACCTACGGCGAATATTCAAGTTGGTCTAACGTCGTGTTGCCACCATCAGAATGGTCTGGCATTGGAGGAAACATCTCCTTATAGTTACAGAAGAAACACATATGAAATTCCGCTTTTATAAAATGACGAAAGTACATTTTTTGATATTTGAGGGCGTCTGGCAAGAGGTTTCTACTATACAAATTGTCTGTCAACGGAAATACTGGTTTTTCATACTACCCAGAAGAAAATAAGATGAAATTGTGCTTTATACCCTAACGAAAGGAGGTTACTTTGATAGTCTGAACTTCATAGTCGGCCAGGGCCATGGTTCTGGCGGCCATGGGCTCTTATACTATTCATTATTAGAACACTGACTACCAACTGACAAAGTTAAAACGCGCACCTGTGATGATGAAGAACGCTGGACCACATTGACGCCAATCCTTCAGAATTTCAAAAACAAATGCTCCCATGACAATTGAGATATTCAAGTTCCTTAGAAACCGTGGATTCACCGAAAAGACTCGGGGTTAATAGGCCAAAAAAAGTCGATATGACAACTTTATCAGCGCTGAAAACGAGTGGAGGGCTGAAAAAATTTTTTTTTCAGAAACAGTTTATCAAATTCAACCATTCCGCTCATACATTGAGCATCATATTCCACAGCAGTGTACCAAATTTCAATTCGATACATCTATCAGTTTTGGAGATATTGGTAGGAAGGTAAAATTTCGTGGTTTTCTTCTCGATATCGTTGTTTTCTTCGGTATAACTCATGAAATACTGATTCAAAAATGAAACTTCGCAGCTAGTTTGAAGATGCTGACAGACAACTTTGTGCCAAATTTCGTGATGATCGTGTCATTAGAACAATTTGAAAAAAAATTTTTTTTCAAATATTCAATATTCTGTGATCTTATCATATTATCCTCATTTAATTCTGTATCAACCTTTGAAACATAATTTTTCGATGAAGTACTGGATTTCAATGACTCACCATGATAAAATCTGAAACGGACAATTAATTTGGAAATAAAGAAATAGGTAAATAATCAGTGAATTGAAGATATTCAATATTCGATAGATGTATTCTATGAGTAATAAAGGGAACTCAGACATTAATTATTCGAATCAGGTTCGATTTATACACTACTGGTAAATTTATCGATGTCGACCTGAAACCAATGGACAATGCAACAATATAAGGAATTACTTCATAACCTTATTTGGGATAAATATTTTAAGGGTGAAATCTAGAATTTTCTGAGAAAACAATTGACTTCGGATGATGTTCATGGGTTCAATTTTCAACCCATAACTTTTTGGCATGTTTTTCGATAGTAAAACGTAATACCTCCATCACCAAATAACACGAAATATTCTTCAGGGTATTATAGAGAAATATCGAAATCAACATTTGATATCGGAAGGGGTTGAGTGGTTGAATTTTAAACCGTTTATTTATGCGTTCGTTTTCGATGTGAAAACGTTAAACCTTCATCGCCAAATTGACACGAAATATTCTTATGGGTATTATTGAAAATTATCGAAAATAAAATTTGACTTCGGATGGGCTTCTGGGTTTGAACTCTCAACCCTTAACTTCAGGGTTCGTTTTCGACAGGAAAACGTGATACCTTCATCACTAAATTCATACGAAATATTCTTACGGGTATTATTGAGGATTATAGAAAATAAAATTCGACTTCGGATGGGCCCTGGGGTTGAAGTTTCAACCCTTAACTTCTGGGTCCGTTTTTCGATAGGAAAACGTAATACCTTCATCACCAAATTCGAACGAAATATTCTTATGAGTGTTATTAGGAATGATCGAAAATAAAATTTTACTTCATATGAGGTTCAGGGGATGAACTTTCAGTCCTTAATTTTGGTTTCGCTTTTTGATGGCAAAACATATAACATCAAAATTCGAACTAATTTTTCTTCAGAGAAGTAGGGAGAACAAATTGACTTCAGAAAGGGGTTGAATTTTATACCCTTGATTTTCAGAGTTTTATATCATGGGAAACAAAACTCCTTCATTACCAAATGGAACAAAATGTTTTTAAGCGCAATATCATTGATAACTGAAAAATATTTGACTCCAGATGGTATACCGGGGTTGAAATTTCCCCCTCTACTTCCCAAAATACATCAGAGCGTCTGCTGTTTTGAAAGAATACCAGCTTCCGTCTTAATGAGCCGATAAAAACTTTTTCATTTCGTATTCATGTACATAATACAACGAGAAAATGTATTCACAATGCAAAAAAAATATATTTTGTACCTTAACCCATGATAAGACTAGCTGCCAAGTTTATAGATAATGAGGTAGTACGTTATCCTCATTTCAAACAATGAGAAATTTAATTCAACAAAGAAAATAATATTGATCGTCAATAGGATAAGTTGACATAAAAAATCACGTTCGAAGAAAAAATTACAGAAAATGAAAATAGAAAATATCTCATCGAATTATGGATCCTGAGATATTTGGCAGAACAATATCGCAGATATTCACTCACAGGAAAATGTCATTCTTATGACAATAATTTTACATTTCATAACTGAAAAGAAAACACAAGACTGAAGAGGTAGTTTTTCATGTAGTATGCATACTTAATTAACAGGGTTAAATTCTTCATATATATACATGAGGAAATGCATTCAAATAATTAATTATAATTCATAGTCGATGCGACACAAATAGCATATACTATTTTTGAAATTCTTGTGCGCTTCAGGTTTTTTTGTCAAACATGTGATATGTAATTTTCGTTTTCTCATCGAAAACGAACAGAAGTTAAGGTTTCAGAGTTCAACCCCAGAAGCCCATCCGAACTCAAATTTTATTTTCGATAATTTTCAATAGTACGCATAAGGATATTTCGTGTGAATTTGGTGATGAAGGTATTACGTTTTCCCATCGAAAACGAACCCAGAAGTTAAGGGTTGAAAGGGCAACCCCAGAAGCCCATTCGACGTCAAATTTTATTTTGGATAATTCTTAAAAATACACATAAGAATATTTCGTGTGAATTTAGTGGTGAAGGAATCACGTTTTCCCACGTTAGGGGTTAAAATTTCAACTCCACAAGGCTATCCGAAGTTGAATTTGATTCTCGATTATTTTCAATAGTACTCATAAGAATATTTTGTGTGAATTAAGTGATGGAGGTTTCATGTTTTTTCATCAAAAAACAACCCAGCAGGTTTACCCAACACTTAACGGTAAACCCGCAAGATTTCTCGTCGCCAAGTCATAAGTAAGATATTCACATCAATGTAAGCAGTGTGAGTTCCTGAACAAAAAATATGAGGGCCGACATAGGCGGCCTCTCTTTGTTTGGAAGATATGGGCCCACAAAGTTCCAAATTGTTGCATTTTCAAATCCTTTTTTCCACCATAAGAATGATGTCTCACTTCTCAAATATAGTTCATAAATCATCTTTGAACCTTCAACCAACGAATAGCGACACTTTCCTTAGAGAATATTCATTATTTAATGGGAAAAAAGTGAAAATATGTTAAAGCGAAGCTTGGCAACAGCGTCTTTTCATCGCTGGCCAACGTATTATGACAGAAGAGTAGTGGCTGGCGGGAAATATGATATGATGGACAGTTGAAGGATATGATTGTAAAGAAAATGCTTCTGTCATTGAAGAAGAAGTGGTTATTCTTACATCACAACAAAATCATTGAGAATATTTGCTTAAGGTTTCACTCTCAATATTTCCGTTTGAACTTTCTTTCTATCTCCTTCAAAAAAGGGAGGTTGTTATTTATAGTCGAACGTCGTTTTTTGTTGTGTTTTCGAGATGGTCCCAGTTTAGAATGAGATTCAGGATATTCCAATAAAATGGGTTATATAATAGCCTCGATTTCATTGGAAAACTGGGAAGGATGCGATCTATCACATATGAAAAGATATGTACGTTGAAACATATATCAGGGTGTATTCTCATTCCATTACTATGTGTTCCAACCTTGTAGATTTCATTAAAAACTAAATATCCTGTTACCTGTTGGAAGATTTAGAGCATCGCAGTAAGCAGTAAGAACTAAGAACATATTTCATTTTTCTCGCTAGCAAAAATCTGTCACTCACGAATACGCACGATGGCACGAATCCGACCGATGAAATTCGCGCTATTGCCAAACTTTTAGACTGAGTCGATATCAGAAGGAATAGAGGTTAAGTGGTTGTCCAGTATTTTCAGTGGTTTTTCATTAAATATTGATTATTCTTGAGAGAAAGTGTTGCTTATCGTTGGTTGAAGGTTCAAAGGTGGTTTGTGAACTATACAGATCAAGTGAGAGATGGTTTTTATGGTGGAAAACGACTGATTTTGGAACTTTGGGGGCCTATATCTCACTAACTAAGGGAGGCCGCCTATGTTCGACTTCACATTTTTTGTTCAGAAAAACACACTGCGTACAATGATGTAAATATCTTTTTGATGTCTCGGCGACAGGAATTCTTGCGGGTTTACCGAAAGGGCAACCCCAGAATCCGTCCGACGTCAAATTTTATTTTCGATAATTCTCAATAATACTCATAAGAATATTTCGTGTGAATTTAGTGGTGAAGAAATCACGTTTTCCCATTGAAAACGAACCCAGAAGTAAGGGCTTGAAATTTCAACCCCAGAATGCTATCCGAAGTCGAATTTTATTCTCGATTATTTTCAATAGTACTCATAAGAATATTTTGTGTGAATTGAGTGATGGAGGTTTCACGTTTTTTCATCAAAAAACAACCCAGAAGTTAAGGGTTGAAATTTTAACCCCAGAAGACCATCCGAAGTCAAATTTAATTTTCTATAATTTTCAATAATACCCATAAAAATGTTCTGTGTGAATTTGGTGATGATGGTATTACGTTTTCCCATCGAGAACAGACCCAGAATTTAAGGGTTGAAAGCTCAACCCCAGGAGCCCATCCAAAGTCGAATTTTATTTTCGATAATCCCCAATAATAGGCATAAGAATATTTTGTGTGAATTTAGTGATGAAGGTATCAAGTTTTCCCGTCGAAAACGAATCCTGAAGTTTTATTTTCAATAAATTTCAATGATAGCCTTAATTATATTTCGTGTGAATTTGATGATGGAGTTATAACGTTTTTCCTCATTTTATATGATAAAACTGAATCCATGCGGACGCCACTGGATTCTGCGTTCAGGTGTTTCCGGAGATTTTTGCTGCTCTATTCACACCGGTAAATTTTATCAAAATTATAAGCCATACCAAAGTTATCAATAAAAGTGTTATAAGTTATATATTGAATTTTTTTTTCGGAAAACTGGAAGTGTGCCCAAAAAATTGGATACACCTGAATAATTACTTATAACGAAGAATTTGAAACGGGTGAAGAAGTTTCAGAAACGTAACGTACAGGGTGTTCTTTCGAACTGCACAATCAATCTGATATTACCACAATAACAATCGCATATTTTGAAAAAGGTTTTAAAATTTTACTCGAGGGTTTATTATTTTCTCAGTTAAATAACCCGATGCAACTGCCACTGATCTTAAATCATAAGGGTGATTTTTTGGTTGAGTTATACCATAATAATCAACGTTGAGAGTTGCATGAAAATTCGGAGGTAAGTTTTCAAGAAATATTTTGTTTTCCCTCCAACCCCAGTTTTGAGCACTTAGGGCACACCGATCCTGCTAATAAGCTCGGAGGATCAATCTCGAGCGACACACGATTTTTCTACAAAGTTTCACGGATTCCGGTTCAGAACTTGCAGAGAATAGCCCCGGGCAACGGACGGCGGACAGACTGGTTTTTTATTAGATTATTCAAATCTACGTACTTCAAAATGTAAACTGTGAACTTTTCCGGGGGGTGATTTTTTTTGGTCGATCACTAAGGTTTATTATTTGATTTTATCAAATAATAAACCAAAAGCACTCAGATATTGCTACCTCCTTACAGAACATTCCGTTTTCTCACGCGCTTGTTCTGGGAAACAGCTAGTTCTCGTTTTGTCACAATGTCTGTAATTTCCGAATTCCGAGCCGAAATTGGTCTTAAACAATTAGGTTAGAATCCCTGAGGAACTGTCTGGCCGATAAACATAGATACGTGAAAATAACGTTGAATTATTCTAGTAACGCCACTGCCAAAGAACGTTGAAAAACCTGGAAAATGACGTTAGGAAATACGTTGCATTCTCATTAGGTAACGTTATTTTGTCACGTTATGTCGAGCTTATCTAAACGTTACAAACATTCACATTACAACGAAAATTCCGCTGAAATAAAACGCTACTTTTCGGTTTCAACGTAAGTATACCTCATAGCGAGTTACCAACGTTTTAAATACATTTTGAATTCAACCCCAATATAACGTTGCTTTTCATTACTTGAATATTCAGCTATGAATACTATAAAAATCATCATTCCACTTACTTGCTCAAAGTAATTCCATTGTTGATGAAATCTTGGTGATGTAATACTGATTCATTCCATGCTATTTGGAGAAAACCAAGTACCTTCTCCATCCATTTCCTTGGATGTAACACGAGCTGTTCATAAGGAACTCTCAGGCACTTTGAAGAGCCAAGCTCATTACACTGCTTATTCATTGCTTCAACTACTGTGTTCCATTTCTTCAAGCACTGTCTGTAGCTCGTGAGATCAAATCCTGTGATAGTGACCTGAAAAACGATATTGAAGAATTATATACCTAGATATCGGATTTTTTCTACTTTGCTCTAGAAGCAAGGTCAAATGAACCTTACGTGATGATGAAATAAATTCTGGCAAGTAATAAATTTGAAAATCCGTAACTGTTTATTTCAACGAAATGAAATTAACTGAAAAATGCCAACATGTAACAGCTTGCCCTATTACGACACCATAAAAAGTTCTCGAATTACTGACATAAAGTTACCTAAAAGCTCTTACGCGGTTGTTTATAGCCGAAGGGGTCACTGAGCTACTATTTTTCGATTCCATGGAATCAATTTTTCTGAACAAATTGTGGAAAGAAAATTTTGAACTGATTTATTCACGGAATTACTAGGCAGATTCAAATCATTGACGAATTTGACCCAATGGTCAATCGCTAACACAGTAACTTATTAAAAACATTTGAATTCGAGTCTTCTATGGACTAAAAATAACTCCTTGAGGGTTCAAGAATAATTTAGTGAGGATCATATCTAAAGAATCACCAGAAATTATTGCGTTCACGGTCAGACTTGCCTATTCTCCAAAAAAAATACCTTATATACTCAATATGAGTAGAGCAGGTTAACGCAGCCTGAAGATTTCGAAAATACATATCCCATCGACGAGAAATTGGGTGCAATTATGTTGAGCAAATGAGGTTATTGATTCTCGCAAATCGCTCGGTGAATTATTTTAAATATTAATGAGGTAATAACAAATGCATTTGGCTTGAGTTTCACAAAATTTAATTGATGGTATGGCCCTATATGTTTCAGGTTTCGAAACTACGGAGAATATACTTATAACAATACATTCATCTTGGGTAACGGAGTAATTGAGGGAAATGGAATTTTTATTCGAAGTTATAAACAATATTTCTTATCTTGTACAGGAACTTGTCATGAACAGATGTCAGTAATGAAATTATTAAATTACTTTGAGACTTGCTGTCCTGTGCTCAGGAATACGTTTTTCGGAATTTTAACACTACTGAGAAGAAATACGAAGTTTGGTGTGAAAAGTGTGATCGTTGTAATGAAAACCCGGATTCAGATTGACAAGGAGCGAAAATAGAAACACATATCACTCAGAGGAAAAACCCAAATGGACAACTTAAGCAAAAAACAATCTTGGAACAATTACCAACAGCATTGACGTTAAAGAGGCACTTTAGTTGGAATGCTCAAACCGAAGCCTTCCAGTTGCCCAGCATGGCCCGAATGGAGTGAATTATTAGTTCACCACAGGGACTCGATTTTCCTTGCTTATTCATAAAAAATCCACTTATGTATTGGCCGACGTTTACTTTATTATATTGACATCTTCAGGCAACTAGAGCACACAGTAGTGGGTGAAAAAGTTGGTGTCTTAATTAAACAATCGGATAAAATACTATCTTCAACTGGAATTTTAAAAAAAGTAGTAAAACAGTTGAGTAATCAAAACTTATATTGATTTATAGAACAAAAACAATCAAGCTGCTGTCAAGAAGACTATTAAGAACTGCCCTAGCTTATTATCTCAATTGAGATTTTCATTGACCATTATGAATCCAAGAATACCTTTATTGTACGCTCTACCAAAAATACATAAAGAGAATTGTCCGATGAGGCCCATTGTTTCATACACAAATGCACCAGCATCAAAACTATGTAAACATCTCAATTCAATTTTGCCAAGTATGATTCAACATAGCCCAATGTATTCTATCAAAAATACCATCCAGTTAACAGACGAATTAAAGACACTTAAAGTTCCCTCAAATGCTATATTAGTTTCATTCGATGTAGTGAATTTATTTCCATCAATACCAACTGCAGAAATCAAAGATTTGGTCAGCCAACAACTTCACGATAACCTTTCACTTACTACAGAAATAAGAGAAGAGACAATGAGACTGCTCGAAATATGCCTTGGACAAAGTTATTTTAAATTCAACAATAAATGCTATCAACAAGTGAATGGTCTACCAATGGGTTCTCCTTCATCACAATTACTCAGTGAAGTATTCATGACATCATTGGAAAAGAAGATATTTTCCTCAGAATATATTGATCTGTCTGTATTTGTACTATACTGGAAGCGATACGTAGATGACGTTTTTTGTATTTGGACTGGCTCAGCTTCTGAACTAAAATCTTTCCTACGATTGATCAATTCATTTTATAGTTCTGTTCAATTCACTTTGGAAATAGAGAATGACAATAAATCACTTAATTTTTTAGATATTCAAATCAAAAGGGTAGATGACCATCTTGAATTCGATATATACAGAAAACCCACTTTTTCTGACACTCTGATTCATAACAGTAGTTCACATCCATATCGAATTAAAATGTCAGCGTTCCATTCCCTTGTAAATAGATTAATTTCAACTCCATTGTCAGATGATAATTTCAAAAAAGAAGTTGGAGTGTTAAAATTATTAGCGAAGAACAATGGCTTCTCCCCTGACATAATAGATAAATTTATATTTAGAAAACAATACGATAGACTGTTAAGAAGTATTTACCCAGGTCCTTTCGAAAACCAATTAAAGAAATTTGTATATGTCAACTATATTCCGCAAGTAAGCGACAAAATTTGTAATAGGTTAAGACAAAATAATATTGATATTATATGTACAAATAAGAAGAACTTAAGATCAATGTTTTCTAGTGGTAAGGATCGAATGAATCATTCAGAAAAGAGTGGTGTATATAAACTTTTCTGTAACGAATGCCCTGCATTTTATATCGGTCAGACCGGTCGTTCTCTCCAAGTCAGAGTGGAAGAACATAAGAAGTCAATTCTTCAAAACAAATCCACAACTGGCTTCTCCACACATTGTATAACTTGCAACCACTTTATAGATTTTAATAAAACAACAATCTTGCATGAAGGAGAGAAAGGAAAAAGACTAGACCTTCTAGAAATTTTAGAAATATCATCGGCACATAAACAAAAACTACCAATTGTTAATGATCAATTGGAGTTCCGCTTATCTCCGGTGTTAACATCTGTCATGTGATGTATATTTGTGTAGTCCCATGTATTTTCGTTTCAGTTTTGATAATGGGGTAAAACCCGAAACATGCATGTCAACAAGACATTTTAAATTAAAAATTGTGAACGTAGTCAAGTGTTTTTATTTGTTTTAATATTAGTTACGATGTTTCACCAAGTGTTGAGCGAGCAATCAATTTCAGTGACAAAAACAATCATTGAAAAACAAACATCTTAGCCAAGGAATGAACTGTTCAAACATAAAATAAATTGAATCGTACAAAGGAACTCACTGTGTGATCTTTCTGGTTGAACAGGACGTCACATCCAGAAAAATTTAAAATGGTTAACCAAGGTGACGAGAACGAACACATTATTAGGCCAGAGAATGACATTGAATGAGAATTTCGACATGAGATGAAAGTTTTTTTCATTTCGTAAGAAAAAAATATGCAGTATTCAAATTCTGCATGTATCTCGGCCATTTCAGATTTCGACTTGAAATCATAGATTGTGGATGTTTCCTCTTTTACGCTTATGAATCTGACTGCACTTCTCCCGAACGTGGACACATATTCATCTCACGGAATATTAAGCCATTAACGTGTTGGTATCTCACTTTTGGAAATGGAAAAGTATGACAAATAACTTAAACTATTCAATTACAACACATAGAAATTTAGATGAGCAATCATATATAAAACGAAAGGTAAACCTCATTTAAAACACCAAGGGTATTATGAAATTTTTCGACAGATAACTAAAAGTTTACTAGTAAAATCTGGTTCATAAATGAGAGTTAACTGCTCTTTGTGGTCCAAATAAGTTTTATAATACTGACCCTTACTTCTGTAACGACGGGGTCTCCGCCATAATCTACCTAACACAGCAGGTACGAATTTATGCACAGAAGGACATAAAATGACGACTATTTTAAACGTGGGTATTTCTCGTCTATGGCCTCAGCAATGTGCGTAACTCGACCAGATGATTATAAGAAATAGTATATAAGCAAATTTTGGGGTTAACACTATGTCCATTCTTCTGTTCTTCTGTTGATTGCGTTTTTATCATTTCTAATTTCAACCATCTCATGCAACAATTTCTTTCTTGAAATATTTTGCCTTCCAATACGTTCAGTTTTCTCGAAGTCAATAGTATGAGCTGAATTTTCAATGTGTTCTGCAGTGGTAGTTTTATTCTCTTCAGTCCTTGAAGGATTTATGATATTGAGCATATCTCTTGCGGACTGGAAATGTCCTGTTTTCAAGAAACGTACTGCCCTGTCTGTCCTATGTAAGCCCCTTCACAATCCGTACCTGGTATTCTTTCTATTAAGTCTATCGTAAAATATTTTGGAGTTCTGGCTTTCAGTGCAGTATGAAATTCAAGTCCCACAGTGCTCTCAGATTTTTATCGAAGCGGAAAGTTATAAGTGTAATCTGCAGGTGTTATGGAGGTAGTGTTATCAAAAATTCACCTTATCAAGCATAGGCGGTTATCACTAGCTCCCAAGATGTCAGCCAGTCAGT
Source organism: Myrrha octodecimguttata (assembly GCA_958510865.1). Taxonomy (NCBI): domain Eukaryota; kingdom Metazoa; phylum Arthropoda; class Insecta; order Coleoptera; family Coccinellidae; genus Myrrha; species Myrrha octodecimguttata. The sequence continues at coordinate 8,575,941 of OY294060.1, read as the reverse complement.
GTTCACGAATTTGCTTCATGAAATCTGAGCTTAAAAAAACCAAGCGCACGACGCTTTAAATTATACATAAATAATTGAGTTTTGGGAAAATGAGGGTTGGGAATTTAAATTTAGAACCTGGTTTAAACAGGATGGTACATTATACGACTTGAAGATGATCTGATCCTGGTGTCTAACAGCTTAGGTGTCAAGAAAAAAAATTCTACAACAATTTTCAATACAATCAACAGAAGAGCGGACACATAGAAGTTGAATACCTCATATAGTTTTCTTATATCCAAAATGAAAAGAGCGTAAAAAATCGCATGTTTCATGTCTTGTCTTAGTTATCATTCAATATCAAGTAATGTGTTCATTTCACTCACCTTCGTTAATTATGAAAGTTTTATATTTCTATTGAATCTACAACACCACGGTTGAAGTGGAAGATTCAACTAAGTTCTTGGAAGTCTACGTTGATTGTAACCTGAATTGACGTCACATATACATTATTTGAGTAAAAATCAATCGCTGCATTGATATATAATGAACGATTCTAGGATTGCAATTGCAATAACACTCCTTTTGTGATATCTTTTCTTCAAAATATTTTCCACTCTTGTAAAACTGTTTGAAACACACATTTCTTTGTGGAGGGATGTGGATTGATATCTACTATTCAGGTATCAAAAACATTTTTTCTGTTTGAGAGGCTATGAAATTGGATTTTTCGTCTTCTATCAGCCCAACTTGTAAACAGAACATTTTAACATCTTCTTTCTTTGTTACTTACAAAAAATGTCGTTTTGTTACGAACTGATTTTCTTTTTAGGATTGCAACTGCAGATTGATTACACAACTGTGTTTCTCTTAAATATAGTTTCTTTTATTATTTTAAAGTACAAATTATCAAAGGAATCTCTTCTGAAATGAAGAAACGATATTTTATGTTATTAATTAAACAACTTCTAAAACAACCAACGGAACAATGCTTTAACCAACGATTGATAGGGAGGGACAGGATTAATTGAAGAAATATACCTAATTTCTATTCTATGTAAGGGTATTTCGCGCACACCAATTTTGCTTCACCTGTATATTCATTTATATCTTTACTTATAATTCAATACATGTACACAATGAAGATACTTTTAACATGAGAATTGTAAAATGAACTAAATTTGTCCTCCTTTCCTGAGCATCAGCATCTCGTCACCTAAACTAGCGCTCGTGTGTGATCGAATTACCCAAGTTACTTGTGTGAAATTATTTTCATTTCACGCCATATTGATATGCTCTACTAAAAAAATTAGTAAATAGGAAATAAGAGACCGAGACCAGATATCGCCTCCTCAATGGAATCGTTGCCAGTGACAGAAAGATAATAAACAATGACGTGAAGTCGGCAGCTTTTGTGCGCATGTACCCTTTTGGTGATATCCTTTGAACATATGCAAAAAAGCTGCTGACTTCAAGGCAGTGCTTTTCCAGGTTCTTTTGGATAAACAACTGGATTTCAATTCGATATTATCTGTATTTTTGGAGATATTGGAAAAATAAAATTTTGAACGGGAATATCTAAGAGATCATTGAGCGGATTTTACCCATTCACGAATTCGACCTTCGCAGTTGATTCCCGAACCTACTCTACAAATATCGAATTTCTAAGTAGTTTCTTCTGGAAGTTATTGTGTTCACGGTCGGCCGTGCTTAATCGAAAAGTGACAGTTCGAAGGTTCATACATATTTCCTTGAGGATTATGGGATCAGGAGATCACAGAATATTGAATATTTGAAAAAAAAATTTTGATTTTTTTCAATTGTTCGAATGATACGATCATCACGGAATTTTGCACAAAGTTATCCATCGGCATTTTCAAACTAGCTGTCAAGTTTCATTTCGATTGTATCAGTATTTTTTGAGTTATTTCAAAAAAACAACGATTTCGAAAAAAAAAACACGAAATTTGACAGATTTCCTTCATTATCCTCGAAATTATAATCGTATTAAACAGATCGTACACTGCTGTGAAATATAAAGCTCGAGGTATGACAAAGAATAGTTTCCAAGAAATTTTTTTTTTTGTCGATTTTGCGAAACATTGCGCTCCTTAGGCTCCAACTAAGTGCCAAGTTTTGATTTGAAAGCTGCAGTAATTCTCAAAATATCGGGAAAAAATCCAAAACTTTAAAGGGCTATAACTCCGAAACCGTTAGAGCCCTCCGTACGCCCGTAATCGTGCCTACGGACGGCCAGCCGGCCGGACACGATAGATTTTGACACCGGGTTCACATCAGTCAAACCTAGTCGTTTGAGACCATTTTCGGCTGAAAATTCGAAAATTACAGACATTTGGACATAACGATGGCACGCTGTTCCCAAGAACACGCGCGCAAAAAAATAAAGGAAAAACTCAACTAGGTATCAAAAATCTTCAAAAAATGTTTCACTTATATTTTCCCTTCGACTACGCTTTGAACGACGATAAATTTTTTTCATTTGAAATATTTCTTGGAAGGGACATAATGAAGAATATTTTTCTGAGCGAAATTGGTTCTACGAAGGGGAATCGCCGGCAGAACATTTGGTCGTGAAGTGAGTTGGTCGTGGCCTCTAAATATTATTTTGCATTCTCTCTGTCGGATCAAGGGCATTTTTGTAGCAACCTTCCAACCAATGCCTGAGAATAGTCTCGACCGAAGCACCATAAGTATATGTATATCAATTGTTTTCTATCCAGTATAAATGTCAGTTTATACATTTGATAAGCCACTATCCTATGTTTTCATACCAGGCTGTTTACATGTACTTTCCAAACACGAATTGAGAAATCCTCACAATCATCCTTATGTATCCTCAAAAAATCAATATTTGGTGGATCCACAACCGTAGCAGAAAAATTATTCAATTTTGTTTTTTCCACACCTATTGATAATCAAGAATCTATTATTGATATTGATATTGGCCCTCAAAAATGGCAAAGGTATCATCAGTATAAAAAAATGGCCCTCCATCCATCCTCAGATCTACCAAAGGATTAATTCACATCAAAATAAAACTTACCCTAAAATGGAGCCCTGCAGATTTCCAATTGAAACTGGAATAGGGTTACTCATTTGCACACGAACCGAGTGTTTCCACCTCGAAAAGTATTATGTGCAACATGCAAATACCACAGACAGACACAGAAACGACAAATAAATGAACGTCATTCACATCGATCAAAGTATTCTACACTCAAAGTGTTAGGATTCGTGAGATATTCCTGGTAGATGGCGCTGTATATTTTCAATAATGCAGCATTCCATCGAACAGGTAATAAGTATTTCGAGTCTTATCTGAAGTTTTCAAGGTAAGGCGGTCTGAAGATCGGTGAAAACCGTGAACCTGCAGTAACCGTACTACTTGGACACCGCTTCTTCAATGTAGATGAGTTGGTTGATTGGATGATAAGCTAAAATCAAGGTGGAATATTTGTTGACTTGTCCACAGATATTAGTTCTTGTGCTATGTTTCTTCAAAGGTAATCTGGTATGATGGTGATTACTGGAGATCATCTCACAGAAGAAGATGAGTCCATATTCAATTTTCTTGATCATACCAAAGGAAAAATTCTGAATATTTCGAGAAGGTCTAGGTGTGAACAAATAGGGAATATGTGAATTATTTGAGAAATGCAATAATCTGAGGAATCCCATCATGAATTATCATTAATTAATTAATCGAATCCATCATTCCATTCACAGTCACGAAAAGTTCGCGTTATCTCGTGAGGAAATACTAAATGTAGCATTGAACCGGTTCGAAAATACTCGTGATGGGCTGTGGTGGAAAATGGAAAATACATGTTATGAGAATTGCGGTTGGCGCTTTTCATCCATCAAGTTCATCGTAGGCAATATATCTGCTATTTACATTGATCTATCTATGCATATGTGAGTTCAGCAATTTTGATGAAAATGTATTTTCTACTGGAATAGAATTGTCAATGCGATGTCACTATGAATAAATTTATGCACAGTCATATTGAACATAAGCGCAATTTTCATGAAAAACTCATTGGCGAAAACCGTGGTTTCATAGCTATCACCGTATATAGTTACCGGGTGGTTTCCAAAAAATGTTCATTTCAAAAATATTGCTGTAACTTTTTTCCTGTTTGTAAGTTTTTCAATTTTGTGAAGACATTATCGTAGCAACCTCTCACGTAAAATTCAGAGACGTTATTTCGAGTTCCTACAAACTGATAATCCATGAGATATCACTTTTTTCAAATGTGACACCTCGTACATTTTTACATATTTCTATAGAGTCTAAAATTACCATTTCAATTTGTCATTCAAGACGTGGTACGTTGAAGACAATAAATCTATATTGTAGACTATCGATATCGAAAACTACTATGTAAAGTTATTAGAGAAAAATCTGTATTTTTAATTACAATATAGCATACTTGATATAATTTCGAAATATTAAATTTTCAGCTTTTTGTCTTTGAGTAGGCGTTTGGGGATACGATGCTGAATGGAACCATGGACATTGTTACTTATCAAACATATTGAAACAACTAAAGTTCTGTTTATGTATTTCGTCTGTTTTATACAAACCCGAGAATATGCAGAGACAGCAAGTGAATGGTATTGTGAAAAGACGACATCCTTTCAAATATATTGTCACACGATTGCGCCACAACTTGATGAATGAGGGCGGATTTGAGAGGAAAAGACCGAAGGAATATCTCAAGTATACACATTTAGAGGAATACGTCACTTTAGGAGCTGTTGAAATCAATTCCTGAACATCAAATTGTATTTCAGAAGAATATTCCGTATGTGCTTGAACGAAATAACCGACTTTTTAAACACCTCATTTGGATGAATTATTCGTTTCTTGTTCTTTTTTAATGCAGTTCTAGTTTTTATGGTTTTTCAAAAAGACTAAGGGTTTTCTCGGAACTAGTAACTGTTTAAATCGACAGCCATCAATTAATGTTTACATTATTTTTCACGGCTGAGCAGTTCTAAGCCTACTTACGGAATTACCCGAGTTGAACTTTGGAATCCCCAGGGTTCTGTTCTGGGACCACTCCTGTCCCTGTTGGTTGGTGCAGTGCTCCGTTGATTGTTGGAGTTCAAATTATCCCATGATCAACATCGAAAAGACCCAGTGTGTTCACTCCACTTTGAGAAGTGATGAGAGAGGCATGGTAATTGGCCATTTGAATGACATCATTTCGTCTGTGGACCACGCGAAATTTCTTGAAGTCTACTTGGATTAAAATTTGAGATGGACCACTCATATCGATTCCATATGCGAGAAACTTAATAGTTCTTACCATGCAATAAGTAGAGTCAAAAACTCGTCACCCTTGAGATCTATCATTAATACATACTAAAAGTCTAGCTTTCAGTCACTTATCCTACAATATCATGCTGTGGGGAAATTCGTCTGATGTATGTAGGGTATTTTTAATTCAGAAGAGCATCTTCCGGATGATTTTCAATATTGCTCCGATGTCCTCTTGTAGTCTCACTTTTATAGAAAATGGTATTCTAACAGTTTCGTCCATTTATACGTTTGGTATATGTTAAGGATAATGAAGAAAAATTCACTAAACTCTTAAGCTTTCATGAGTATTCTACAAAAAATTCGGAATTATTTCATATCCCCAAAAACAATCCAAATAAATTTGAATATTCACCAACATATCAGTGTATCAAGCTCTTCAACCATCTACCGAAATGTATTAAGTCTCTGGAACTCAAGGAGTTCAAGGCGGTAATTAGGGCTTAATTAATTGAGGAATGCTTCTATACTGCTGCCTATTATTTTCTAAAGGGTCTTTCAATAAGGACGGGTCGATTTTGACATGAAATAAATCAAATGTCTGTAATTTTGGATGATTGAGCCGAAAATGGTCTCAATCGACTAGGTTGGACTCACTGATGACGAATCCGGTGTCAAAATCGATTCTGTCCGGCCGGCCGGCCGGTTGGCCGGCCGTAGACACGATAACTGTCGAACGAAGTGAGCTAGCAACTTGAAACTTTCAGGGTAGGTCGCGCATTGGAATGCCGCGGTTAAGTTCGTTAATGGGCCAAATCGATCAAATAGTTTCGGAGTTATAGGCATTTGAAGTTTTGAAGTTATTTATTTTTTATTTCAGAAACTACCTGAGCGATTGGATTCAAACTTGGCGGTTAGGTGATTGCCATGGTGATTTGGCATTACTAACTGAATAAAAAAATATAGGTTAGAAAGACGACGTTAAAACAACATGGCCGCCACAGGCTGCCAACATCGACCCGTCCCTATTGAAAGACCCTTTATTAGAGTATTTTTGTAACTTTTTTCTTGTTTATCTGACCTTTCCAACACATGTACTTGTCTTAAAGGATCGATAAAGTATAATTGTGGAGACCTGCGACAAGCGGCTGCGACTCTTCTGAAGATCGGGTGACAAATTGTGCGTCGATGAATCAGGAAGATAAATCATGCCGGGTTAGAGAGGAGATAGTCAGTGATTCGACGTGAATCGGGGTGGTGATTAATTAGAAGTCTGTGTTGTGTTTAATATTTAAAAGTTCAATCAAGTTCTACAGAATTAGTACTGTTTTATTTGAGTGGAGTACCACAAATATTATTATTATCCAAGAAATAATTTTGAAAATTGAAAATTCCGAATATGACACCAGAAAAATATCAAATATATTGCATTTCTCATTTAGTAATTTCAATATCAAAATGAGTAAACATATGCGGGATGACCAATTTGGAAAAAATATTTTCATATAGCTTCATCTCATAAAATACCACTTTGCGCAAATTTCAGTTAACGTCATTTAATTCTACGTAAGAAGTTGTTAGAAGAATCTTTGTACAGAAATAGGAACTTTAAACAGAAAAAAAGTTGCCGCGGCATTTTTACAACGAAGATTTTCGAAAAAGACCAAGCAACTATGTAACGGTGGTAGCTATGTGGTTACGGTTTTTGCCAATGAGTTTTTCATGAAAATTGGCCCACAGACACTGATATCAGTTTCCGTCTATCTAGTGCAGAAAAAGGACTCCACAGAAGAGTCCAATTTGGCCCACCCTGTCAATTCTCGATACATAAATAGAAGTCGGTTCGAAAAATACCCCAAGTGCAGGGTTTGACCATTCGTTTGAATTATGCACGGTGTATGTAGGTCATACTTTCGATTTATTCGAATTATCACGAATTCATGAGCTTTTATGCTACACCCAGAATTTTAAACCCACTAAAATCCTATTAATATAAAAATATTTCAATACCCAATAGATTCCGTTGACTATATTTTTATGATATTATCAGGAATTAATAAACAAATTACCCTGTATTTGGAGCAGTTAACGAAACTGATATGAAAGTTGGAACAACACTATATCCTCAATATAAAGCAACAAAGTACAAGCCCAGAAAAATAATATCAGTTTGAATCTTGTCAATATAAAAAAATTCGTTTTCAAAGAACCAAATGAACAGAGTGAATTTCGACGAAGGGAAAGAAATGATTATCGAACGATTCCAAAATTCATTGGAAATTTGTCATTTACGCGCTCTGATTTCCATGGAACATACTTCGATATGGAATGGATTGAATGAAGTTGGGAAAAAATTTTCAATTTTGAAAAACGATTTTTGCGCGCATATTCTGGGGAACAGAGTGCTATCTTTCTGTCAAAATGTCTGTAATTTTCGAATTCCGAGCAGAAAATTATCTCAAACGACTCACTGATGACGAATCCGGGGTAAAATCTGATTCTGTCCGGCCGTCCGTACGCATACGGAGATAGCTATCTATCGGATTGAAAATTTCAGGGTTGGTTGCATTTTGAAATGCGAAGGTTGAGTTCGTTACTGGGCAAAATCGGTTAAATGATTTCGGAGTTAAAGCCGTTTAGAGTGTTGAGGTTATTTTCCTGATATTTCTAGAACGACTGAAGCGATTGAATTGAAACTTGGTAATTAGTAGAAGCATGTAGAATTTTGTGGAGATAAAGCAGTCAGTAAATTTTATTTCATTATTTTTATTATTTTTTCACAAAATCTGTTCATTACATTTGAAAAAATCTTGATCGTAGCTTGGAATTCATATTTCACAATAGTGTACCAAATTTCAGTTCGATACGTTCATACTTCACGAAGATATTCTAAAAAACCTATGTCAAATTTCGTGATTTTATTCTCGATATGGTTGTTTTTTCGGATTAACTCATAAAATACTATGTCAATCGTGACGAAACTTGGCAGCTAGTTTGAAAACGCCGATGGACAACTTTCTATTGAATTTCCTCATGATCGTGTCGCTAGAACTGTTTAAAAAAAAAATTGGAATTTTTCTTTCAAACTTTAAATATTCTGTGATCGTCTGATCATAATGTCCTTCCTCATGAAATTCTGTATGAACCTTCGAACTGCCATTTCTCGATGAGGTACTGAATGGGCATATCTACGGAATCATTGAGCGGATTTTACACATTCCCCAATTCGACCTTCGTAATTAAGCTCCAAACCTACTTTACAACTATCGAGTTTCTGAGTAGTTTCTTCCGTGAATTATTGTGATTACGCTTGGCGCACCTAGTTGCGCGTTGGTTATCTTCACCTGATTACGTTGAAATTCCAAATAAGAACGATATTTGGCGAATTTTTATATCTCCGAAAGTCAACATCGGTTCGAATTGAAATTTGAAACATTGTTGTTAAATGCTGATTTCAAGACTTTTGCCGAATTTTGTTTGAATTCATCAATATATTCGTTGAAGAGAAACTTTTTCATCGACAGTTTCAAAAACGTTCGAATACTTTTTTTTTTAATTTTCTGGACCCATACGAAATTCTGTACTAAGTTGCACTTTGGTATTCTACAACTGTTCACAAAGTTTCAATCTGATCGATTCAGTACTTCTTGAGATATCAAGGAATTACCCCAAAATTTCAAATTCCAAAACTATTTGACTGATTTCACCCATTAACCAACTTAACCGAGATATTTGAACTCCAAACTTAATCTGACAATTTCGTCACTTGGTGTTTTCCATCGAAAGTTAGAGTGCATACGGACGGACGGCCGGCCAGACGGACAAAATGGAATTTGACCTCGAATTATTTTTCGGGAAGTCTAACCTAATCGTTTAAGATAATTTTTGGCTCGAAATTCGAAAATAACAGACATCGTGACGAAACTATATCGCGCTGTCCCCCAGAATAAGCGCGTAAAAACTGAAGTGAGAGAATCACAAACAGAGATCGAAATGAACTGTCTTAATTTGAATGAATCTTCAAGCTCGGATATAAATATGATTCCTTGATTTCTTCATCATTTCCGGATTATTCCTGATCGCATTACAAGCTGCTTCCATTCTTTCTTAAAGATGCTCCCTGGAATTGAGCTCAACCTTGTGACCTAGTTCTATTCAAGAAATAGTCAAGAGGTGAAAAAACCAGAAATAAAATTTGATTTCGACATCGTAAGCTGCTATATAAGCAAAAATTGAATCGAAGCAAAAATTGAATCGAAGCATAAATCGAATTCATACTGGTCATATAAAACATAACTTAGAAAATCACATTTTCATTTTAAAATTAAGAAACTTGAAAACCCAAATACATTCACATTGGTATGAACCATCCATTAACTTTGTATCTTGAAATTTCGTTTCCTCATTAGCAAGTTTAGGTACTTCATTGAAACTCCATACAGGCAGAGCATTTCAAACATGGACATTCAGATTCCTCAGATATTTTCGTTAGCAGTGATCATGTTTTCCTAGTAAATCACAATTTATTCGAAAAAATGTTGAAAGAATAATAATTCCCTTATAGCCTGAATATGCATCCACATAATACTAGAAATAGGTCCATCTTCACGAAATGCACCCATTAAAAAGTGAGAATCACCAGTTCTTAGTAAAATAATTTTTTTCACCCATGTTCCGCTGCCGCATTAGGCCTGCTTGTGGCCACGGACCACGGACGATTGTCGACATCAATCTACTGTTCTTTTGCATTTTAGTGGGGAATCTCTTAACCCTCGATACGCGAATCAAGCCAAGTAAGAATTGCCAGTCGCATAGTCACACTCCAAACTTGAGGTGCGCAAGACCATTTCGGTTGAAAATAAAGTAGATTCCTCGTAAATCTAAATGCTAGCGTAAAAAAAATTCAAATCATAAAACGGTATTTTGGTGGTCATTACATTCAAGAGACAATAAATTCATTTACTGTTGCCTTTGAAGATAGGCCTATACCTTCATGTCCAAAATAGCTAAAAATTTGAGGGATGTGGGTGTTTACAAACATGCAATAATTGCAAGATTGATAAAACAACAAAAACCATCAGTGAAAATCGCCTAAATAAAGAAGGAGATGTGTGCCTGCTGTCGAAACCAGTGCACCTTGTTCGAGTGGACAAATTGCTGAACAAGTCGATATGAGCGAAAGAAGTGTTCGGAATGTTTTGAAGAGGAATGGTTTTCGATGTTATAAGCTTATCAACCACATCAAAAGAATGGAATTTTGTGAACCGATGATAGAAAAAGAGAATGAAAATAGCTTATTTCTAAGCAATATATCATATACCGATGAGTCATCGTTTTCGTTGAATAGAAAACATTACCCATCAGTAGTAAGACATTGGTCTAGGGAGAATAAGCATCTAAGTATTCCTGTGCGTACCTAGTCCTCAAAAACTTAATGCTTGGACAGGAATACTGGGGAATTACATCATCGGACCATTTTTATCGATGGTAACCCAAACGCTGCTAAGTATCTGTAGCTTTTTAGAGAATCAAATTATTTCGACAGTTTGACAGCTACCAATTTCGATGATGTCTGGTTTAAAATGAACGGTTGTCCAAGGTATAACGCGAGAGTACTCACACAATATCTAGGGACGAAATTTTCGGACCGTGTCATTTCTACAGACTGCAAGTTATGGAAAAAAAGAACCCGAGTACTCATTTTCCAAGAGGAACTCATTTGTCATTCACTGTGACAAATAAACTCCTCTTCTTCAATGGAATAAAATTGTCGTATTTATTCTCAACCGATATGGTCTAAAACACCTCACGTCTGGAGTGCGACCTTCGATACTGGCAAATTCTTACTTTGATCGCGATCGGGTATCGAGGGACTGTAGCCTGGAGACTCCCCATCAAACATTACGAGAACAGTCGTTTAGGTATTCGATAAAGCATCGCGCCTAAGTTTGAGTTCTTCAACTGGGAGTAATCTTCTCAACTGTTTTATATATAGTTTTTTAAAATGCTGAGATGCCAAGAAAAGGGGAACGCACCACTATGAAAATGCCTTGGATTGTTAAAACCTTGTCAAAAAACTTCGGCGTGGTGGTAAATCCGTACACAAGGTGTTGGAAGTGAGTGAAAAAAACCAAAATCACCTTAAAAAAAGGCTCAGATTAGCTAAACCCAACAATGCTAGCTAAAAAAGTCCTCCAAAGCTAGGAAGGCTCACTGCGTTTACTGAGGAACAAGAAGCCATTTTGGCTGATCATCTTCATAAGATGTATGAATAAATTCTACGGACTGTCTTGGGCTCAGTTTTGTGGGAAATGTTACGCCATGGCTGAAAAATTTGATGTCGCCAATAGATTTCATGAAGCCAAGAATTCTGCAGACAGAGACTTTCATTCGGCTTTTTTCAACGGCATCCAAATCTGAGTATTGAAGATCAAGAAGAGGCAAGCAACGATTCTTTGAAAATCTGGAGAATGTAAAGACCAAACACCACTTTCCTCCTTCTAATCACATCATAGATGAGAGAGGCATAACAACGGTACACGAAACGGAAAAAATTTTGTTTTCCCAATATTTCCAAAAATCCGCGTTGTATCGAATTGAGCTCTAGTATTTGATTGAAAAATAACGGCTTGAAGTTTCATGAGGAATTTCATCGAGACCATGCGGAAAGAAACTTTCCTGTGATCAAGTTGAAATTTATGAAGAGAAATCTTTCTTTAGAACATGAAATGGAAAATTTGAACTATAAGTTTTGGAATTTTTTTCAGATTGTTCTAGTGAAGCGATCATATTGAAATTTCGCCCAAAGTTGTGAATTATTATTATTTTTTATCAAATAGGAAAGTTGATCAGATAGACACGTTTTGAGTTTATTTATTTATTTATTCAATGGAGTACATGACGGGAGTTATTCTTAAAATAAAAACGATACCGACCGAGCACAGATAAATAAATCAAAACTAGATGGAAGTAAAACTTGGTGCTCTGTTGTGAAATATTGACCTCTGGGTAAATATGCAAAATTCTATTGAAATCCGAAAAATAGCTTCCCAAACAAAATCACGAAAAACTTTTATTTGAATATACTTGTTAGTATTCTACAACTGATTAACAAATTTCTTTCGATCGCATTAGCAGTTTCTCAGATATTCAGGAAATAACCTCAATGAGTATAACTCCGGAACAGCATTGGCCAATTAATGAACTCAAATCTCTCTAGCGAAGTCTCGATAACTCAAGAATGCAAGCTTGAGTTATCGAGGCTTCGCGATAGATGACCGGCTGGACAGAAACGATTTTGACGTCAGATTCCTCCTCAGTGAGTGCAGCTTAATCATTTGAAATCATTTCCGGCTAAAATTCTAAAACTACAGACATTCGGGCAAAACGATGGCCAGCAGGTACATTTGCGCAAAAACAAAAACACTCGGTATAAAATGGACCAATAATGGATTCATACAAAGCATTCTTAATAATACCGGAACGACATTCAATTCCAAAGTTTCAGCCCTAGCAAGTCCAGAGAGACAGGCTCTCAGTCTCCCCTCGAATGGGAAAGCTTTGCTAATATATCTCATGAAATGCGGACTTTTGGTTTATCATTCGATAAAATCAAATAATAAACCTTAGTGATCGACCAACAAATTTCACGGTTTACATTTTGAAGTATGTAGATTTGAATGAACTAATAAAAAAATTCGTCCGTCCGCCGTCCGTTTTACGGGGCTTTTCTCTGAAAGTACTGAATCGAATTACGTAACACATGGTAGAAAAGTTATGTATCGCTCGAGATTGATCCTCCAAGATTTTTAGCAGGATCGTTGTACCCTAAGGGCTCAAAACTAGGGGTAGGAGAAAAAAAAATATTTCTCGAAAACTTATCACCGAATTTTCATGAAACTTTCACCGTTGATTACCGTTGCATTACTCAATCTGAAAATTTTCACCCGGATGATTTCCGATCAGTGGTCCCTGAGTTATAGAGAAAAACGCTGCGAATTGTGTTGTGAAAAACCAATGAATTATAAATAACATATAAGTTTTATTGAAGATATCAATGGTATTGGGTTATTTAACTGAGAAATTAATAAACCCTTGAGTAAAATTTGCAGCGTTTTTCTGAATAGCTTCGGAGGTTTGATTGACATGTGTTCTCTTTGTGTTGTGTTATATTCATGATCAATTGGCATCAAATTCTGTTTACTTCTATTTTACCCTATAAGATCAAATACTGGCATCCGCCTTCATTGTGCATAAGGGGGTCGATAAGAAAAGTAATGGAGTCTGATAATTCCCGCCTACCGCTCTAAGCTGTAAATCTTTCCTCATGATTTCAGGAAGATGTTCGAAATTATTCTTATTCTATTTTTTAAGTGCGAAGACTACTTTTTTCTCTTTATTGTTCCTATAACTCTCATGCAGGTATGTTCTATGCGTATTACTTTTTCTGCGATTATCTGATCTGTATACATCAAAAAAAAACCTATAATCGAGATATACTTGAGCTCGTTCTGTTCAGTTGAAAAATATTACGGAACGACAATTTCTGATCAAGTCCTATCAAGGATATGGCGTACGAGAAAATTCAGTAGCATTAACTGATTCAGAAATGAGTTCTTCAATGTTGTCAAAAGTTTGCAAATAACTGAAAATAAATCTGTCTACTGCCTAACAATACTTACCCTAGAAAATTCTCATAGACAGTACTTCCAACAATCAAAAGAAGAATCATCGAAAGGTATGGTTATTTTGAGTTTCCCATTGAGGACTTGAAATTTACCGAATCATGTCCGGATGCGATACAATACCTCAAACTAATTGTGCAATTAAAATTTCTATTTATTCCCCATTTTTTTCTAGAAGTGAATTTTTCTTGTTAATAGGTCTCTTGCATGTAACACGAATTATTATATTTTCATGTTTTTCTCATTCCAAATCATAATGTTTGCAATCACACACTTCAACAATTCGCGGATTTTGAATAATTCGGTATTTAAAGTGGTCAAATCGAGACTCAAGGTTGAAGAGGGAGAAACGCGTCAGATCACCTTCTACGTCAGTCGTTATTGTACGATTCACCGATAGATACAGCCGACATTGTATATTGGCTTGCTAGAATGAAAAGTACACCAGAAGAAGGAAAAAGTAGATATATATACCGGTACGTCACGGAAATTGAAATTTTTGACGGCGGTAGTAGTCGTACAGATAGAATATTTGATTCCAATGATGAAAAAAATTAGAGACCTATTAGTTAATACGTCTTGATATTAGAATCACTTCCTGCAGATGCGAATGCTAGAACTCACCTTCCGGGATATGATTGAATGAGCGGTGGCTCTACCATCTCGTACCATAAATATGAATTTGGCGTTGGGAAACAATTCTAGCACATAGGTCCCCATCTTCAAAGTTAAGGGATCCTTGTTACATAGCCTGGCTGCAGCCTCTCCATGTTTAGCTATTATTTCTAGGGCGAAGGCTGCTATGGCAGAGTCCAGAACATTTTTTGTTATACCTGCCTCATCTAGCCGTCTGGATTCTTTATTCGATTTCATCCAATGAAAGCGCATTTGTAGGATACGTGGAATAACGCGAGTTTCCTGACCGCATCTGAAAAAAAAACATACAAATTATTGTACAACAAACAAATAATTTATCGTCGCGTTCTGGTATTTTTGAATCTGTTTTAATTGACCACCATTGAAATGAAATGAACACTAGCTTCACAGGAGCTGAATCGGAGGGAAATATCCAACAAGATGGTGATGACATAAAGAAACCCTCGGTACTTTAATAAATAAATATTCTTCCTCGAACTGTGCTAACAACGAATTCGAGTAAGGCTTTTTCCAATTCACCCGATCATCATCGTGACAATGATGAAAAGAATAATGTTTTTATTTTATTCGTTTTGCTCCTAGATCATCAGACCAAACTGGGAAAACCAATTGTATTTCATACTCTCGCCACCGACACAAACGTCACGAATCAACCAATCAGAGCGCATTGAACTATTAATATGGTAATTCGGCAATTGTCATTTTGAATTTATTCAAATTTTCTCAAATTATTTTCAGTTATTGAGTGCGGTAAATCTGTTTGTGTTTGTGCTTCGAAGAAAAGTATCCTCAGACACTTTTCAATGGGTCGCCTTTTGTATTTTGTTTAGACAGTGCAGATGTATATGGAAATTAGCGTTCGAATGAAGAAAGAATCCTATCCATAGAAGTTATAAACTTCATGATAGTCAGAAGCATATAATTCTTTTCATAATTTTCCGTAATCGTAGGAGCTCCGACTGTATTTAAAATACACATAAGATTTCACAAACTGATTGATAACTTTTCATTTCTTATGTTTGAGGTTTCAGTTCATGAACTATTGCACTTTACCCTAAAATTTGAGCTTTTTGGTACTATTAGTACTTTAAGATCTCGTTATTTTTCTCGTGTCATATGGTAGGTACAGTATTTTTCTGGAATAAACGATATTATCATATCTGTGGTTATTAATTTTTTAGGATGACGAGAAACGTAAGCAGCGATATATTTCTGATTACTCTTACATATGTTACAATGAAATTTGACACGAGACTCAACAAGAATCATTGAAAAAAATTGCTTAGAACAGTTTATTTCAGCAGACTTATCAGTCGACAATTAAGCATTCTATTTTTACTATTGTCTGTGTTGTATTTTTGCGCGCATGTTCTGGGGAACAGCGTGCTATCGATTTGTCCAAATGTCTGTCACTGATGACGAATCCTGTGTCAAAATTGATTCTATCCGGCCGCCCGACGACACGATAACTGTCGAAAGAACCAAGCTAGCGACTTGAAATTTTCTGGTTCGGTCGTGCATTGGAATGCGCCGGTTGAGTTCGCTAATGGGATAAATAGATCGAATGGTTTCGGAGTTATGGTCACTTGAAAATTCGAGATGAATTTCCTGATATTTCAGGAACTACTTGAGCTATTAAAATAAAAATTAACAGGTAGTTGATACATAATAACGAACAACTTTACACGAAATTTCAATGAGATCACACTGTCTGTTAATTTTGAAATATTTTTTTTCGGAATTTTTTTTTCTGGAAAATATTCATTGAATCCGAAAAAAACTTATGCTCATAACTTGAACATCATATTTTGCAGCAGTGTACCGAATCTCATTTTTATACGACCATAATTTCTTGAAAAAATATAAAAATGTCTTGGTTTTCTCCTTGATATCGTTGTTCTTTCGGAAATAACTCAAAAAATACTGATTCAAACAAGACTAAACTTTGCAACTAATTTGGAAATGCTGATAAGTAACTTCATGCAAAATTTCGTGATGATCGTGTCAAAAGAACAATTTGAAAAAAAGTTTGAATTTTTTCGTTCAAATATTCAATTTTCTGTGATCTTCTGACCTTCTGACTGTGTCCCGTATCCTGGACCTAGCATTTTACGATATATTGTCTTTTCTTGCTTCTGCAACGTGGGAGTCTGAATTCTTTGGTTTCCTAGCAATGTGCCCGAAGTTCAATATTTTTTGGTTTAAATCAATTGACACCGGCTTTAAGAGTATTTTATCTCAAGCCAACATTAAAGTATAATTTTGCATGACAGAAAACACGCAGATGAAATTCAAGCTCTAAGCATTCCAGGAATCAGAGCTTTGTGGGTGGTATACTTCGGTACTCAAAGAATCCAGACATCACATGTGACAGTTTATAGAATTTATCTTATGAGACCATTTGAGGAGGTTTCCTTCACACATTTGTGCTCTCTCTTTCGCACCAGCCCATCCGAGGTGTTTTTTCGGATCTTAGAAGGGCGTCGCTTAATTCAGGAAACCAATCAAAATTTATAATCTCCCTCTAAAATGTGAAGAAGAGAATTTTCCTTATTTGGGTTTAGTTAGTTTTTAGATACTATTCATTTGACCGTTGTACAGTAAACAACAATTCGCTTTCGAATTTACAAACAAGACTTTACGTTAATTCTTGTGTTGTAAAAATCGTAACTTCTCATTTGAAGGTCGTTTCTTACCTTGCTATCGAATAAGATATAGAAGGAAGATCTTGTTATTTATACAGATAAAAGAAAATACATTTTCGTTACGTGTTAAAAGTGCGTTTTTAATACACCTCAACAACATCTTCGTGTCATAAGTGCAACGATATTGATCAACTGGTCAATAGGTTCTTCAATTATTTGCTTATTTTAGAAGCATCAACATTTCTGATGAAGATCAGAAAATATTCGTCGGTCGTGTCTTCATTTCGATAACGACAGAATTAATCAAGTGCGATTAATTCATCCACACGGGGTCTCCTCTACTATTGAAACTCCAAAACACCTGAATAAACCAATTCAGGTCAAAACACATATTATACTCATGATATTATGTATGAACCTTCGAATTGTAATTTTTCGATAAAATACTGGATGTCAATTCGATCTAATTTGTAATTTTGGAAATATTGGAAACATGAAATTTTTAATGGGTATATCTGCGGAATCATTGGAATCATTCACGAATTCGGCCTTCGTAATTCAGGTCAAAACCTACTCTACAAATATCGAGTCCCTAAATCATTTCTCCCGGGAGTTACTGTGTTTACGGTCGGCAGTTAGGGGAAATATGAATAAATTTGAACAAGCTATCAAATGACATGGATGTATCAGTAGAATCTGGAAAATAATTTATTACCTAATAATTTCACGTCTCTTGTATTATATTATAAGAAAAAATATAATGATAACGTATTCGCCGAAAATGTCAATGTTTATTGAATTCTCAGAATATATTCCACTGAAAATATACAAAACATAATATGGTAGAAATCCATTCATCCAGATATTTTTTACCTTATATCTTATGTCTGATGCATTTCAGTTCTGACAACCACTCGTAATTCCCAAATAGCGCCCCCCCTTCAGTGGAGAAAATGAATTCTAGGGATTTCCCCAGCATTAGCGAAATAAAAGCGCATCTTTGAGTTCATCCTATTTCTATACATCTTAAGCGTGACCTAGACTGACAGATATGGAAGGGTTGTAGGCACTTAAAAGCACTGTTGGATGATTGTTTCGACATCAAAATTTCACCAATACCATTTCATGAGGACCTCACGAATTGTAGCCCTCTGACAGCCTGGAACTCTGAAGCGATATGCATGCCGTTCATCTATTTGTCGCTCCACGAAACAACTTCAAAGATACTCCAACAAAACAAGTCATGAACTGAACTAGGACAGCACTTTCAGATATTTCAGTGAGCGAAGCTGAAAATAAGGTTGTTGGAATTCAACAAGGAGAGGATGTTTTGACGAGATGAAAATATTCGAAAAAATATGTTTTCCTCCGATACCTGTGACTCAGATTCAGAAATGGATAAAGTAGAGATGCACACATCAAATGTGAAGCATTCATGAAATCACTCGAAGACAAGAACAAGAGTAATTTCGTAGTATCGAAATAGAACTCAATTTCATCAGCTTCGTGAAATGTTTTTTAGACCAAAGTCTCAAGGAACGAAAATGATAGAAAGAAAGTAAGTCTTCAAATTTAATCTTTTGTTAACTTTGTTGATCTTTGTATTGTTCCAATATTGTTCATTAGGCAAGTTTCTTCCTGGAAACTGCCCTTGACAACCAATCATGCAGTCTGCAAAGGCATTTTCTATAAATAACAATTTCAATCCTTTTTTTTCAGATATTAAGAATCATAACCTAGAGAACACCAGATGAATATTCCTAACGATATAACATGAATGTTTTAATAGGAGAAATGAATGGCAAAAAAATATTTCGGATTTTACAATGGATGTTTTTATTTGTGTACAGGGTGATCCATTTTTAATATTTTAGGTCATTTTTAAAATCGAAGGTTCACTCAAGCTGATGATGCATATCAACAACCACTTCTCATAGGAATTCTTATCAATATGAACTACTGAATCCATGATCTACCAGTACATTTGAACAACCGATTCAATTAATCTATTGAAAAAGGCTAATCTTCGTGCAAGGTAGATCTAGGCGCTTATTAGTCACAAGAACTAGAGTCGTTACAGGCAAAACCGCCTAACCACTGCAAGACCTTCCCTCATATCTCAGGAACTTTTCGAGGTTTTTTGGAAAACTATCCATCAGATATCGGATAAATTCAGCGCGTTAATGGTTCAAGTCGACTAAGTGGTTTGGAGTTATAGTTATTTGAAATTATTTCCTCTATATCTCAGGAACTACTGCAGCGATCGGATTGGAACTAGGTAGTTAGTGTCAGCGTTTTAACGCGCAACCAGTACCTGAATTTTGTTGGAATCTTATGGCTTAGCGATTAAAAACGTAGAAATTTTTTTCGAGAAAATTTTTTTTGGAAGATATTAATCAGATTCAGACGAAAATTTGCACGTATGTACTCCAAACTCAATAGCTCACATCAATGTACTAAATTTGTTTCGTTCCGGATTCAATTTTCGGAGATATCAAAAAAATAAGTTGGAATTTGTGGTTTTCGCCTTGATATTTCCAGAATAACTGAAAAAACAATGATCTAATCCTGATGAAAAAGGGAGCTAGTTTGAAATGCCGACTAACAAATTTGTGCGAAATCTCGTGGGGATCTTTTTATTGAAAAACATTTTATCGAATAGAATTTGAAGCTTATTTTTAAGAGTAGTTTATCAAATTTTAATTCCATCAGATTCCACTTCAAGGAGGTAATAAAAAAATATGTCACATTTTGTGTTTTTCTCTCAGTATCGTTGTTGATTCTAGAATAACTCAGAAGGACTCATCCAATCCTGATGAAACTTGGTAACTGGTTGAAAACGCTAATGTACGAGTTTGTGCAGAAATCCGTGATCTTCGTGGTATTAGAACAATTGGAGAATTTTTTCCTTGAAATTATTCTCGAAAATATTTTATTTCTGTGAAAACTACGTATCAGCTTCCGAACAAATTCTCATCAGACCTTGAACCCCATGTATTACAACAGTGTACCAAATTTCAGTTCGGTCCGATTTCTATTCTTGGAGATATTGGAAAAAAATATGTCAGCTTAGTTGTTATTTCCGGAACAAATCGAAAATACTGGTCCAATCAGGATGAAATTAATTGAAAAATGTTGATGCAGAATTTCATGATGATCGCCGAAGGCACCTCTGTACCTTCTGATGATGGCTATTTGGAGGGGCGGTTTGGTTGAAACTGCATTATATCAGTTCACAGAAATAGTTATAGCATTGCTGAAAGATGATGAACTTAGTATTGGTTTTTTTATTGACCTAGCAAGTGCATATGACTGTTTATTCAAGACTTTTTGCTGAGAAAACTTGAAAAACTAGGAATGAGAGGCAGTGTAAAAGAATGGGTAGCTTTATACCTTTCCGGGAGTTTGCAGTGGGTTGCTATTGCTAAAAACGTACAATCAAATATAATTGAATCAAACTATGGGGTTCCTCAGTGAAGTGTTTTTGGTCCTATCCTATTCATTATTTTTAATATTGATATATGTGACAACTGAGGAAATCATTTAGATGTTAGCTTTTGTCAATGACACGAATTTGATGACTGGAGGAGGTGATTTTGATGAAATCAAAGCAAAGGCTCTTTCCAGATATGAACACGTAAGCAAAACAACAGCTGTACCTATTATTTAGCACAAATAGATCACAAAAACTGAAGTGAGATGTTTTGAATCTGGATAGTTGTAACATTAAGATTGAGGTTTCTATTAAGTTTTTGGGGGTTTATTTGGATGGCTTTCTGAAATGATCGTATCACAAAGACTACCTTTCGGGGAAAATATGTCGTGCAGGATTTGCTATTAGAACGATGTCGAAGTATTTGAGTGTGAATAATTTGAAAACTGTATATTTTGCAAATTTTCAATGCCTGTTGAGATATGGTATTATTTTCTGGGGATTGAGCTCAGAAGTCAGTTGGTGGTTTGTCCTGCAGAAGAGAGTTTCAAGATGCATGTTTAAGATGACTTCTATTCAATCATGCAGGGAAGTGTTTATGGAGACTAAAATGTTGACGGTTTTTGGTGTGTATGTGTTAGATGTTTCTCTTTAAGAACAACAATATGTTTTCAGCTCATACATTCATGACAGTCATTATCCATTAAGATCACATAATTCAGTCTCCTGTAAATAGATTAACTTTATCTAAAAAACACCCCTCTTATATGTGTATAAAATTGTTCAATAAATCTACCTAAAAAGATAAAACTTTTTACGGATATCAAGGCTTTCAAGAAAAATGTCAGGGAATATTTGGTTGATTTGGAACCTTATTCCATGTGTGATAATTTGATGTAACTTGTTTAAGTTGACTTTGACACAGTTCTTTTCACGTATGAACTTGTACATATGATAGAATGAAGTATAATATTATTATCTATCTATCTAACTATCAATCCTAACTGAAGAGGTGCAAGTTTTCTAGGGATTATCTGAAAACCTAGGGCAGTCGGCAGAATAAAATGAAAATTTATACTTTCAAAACATTTTTCTTCACATTCTGTTCAGGGAAATGATGAACTTAATAATGGATATTAAGAGTACATTACCAGATTCATTTGAATGTGTAACAGACATAAACATAAAATATATATTGTACATGCCACCTCAAAATAAAACCATTTTATCGGAAAACATATCCAACGTGGAGATGACAAATCCCTGTTTTACTCATCTCCCAATTGAAATCCCCTCGACCGAACACATCAGGGGATAACAATTCACGGTTGCATTAGAGAGACAAATGTTCGCGTATATCCGAAGCAGATGGTGGTCTCATTGTTCGAGGTCCGTAGAGCAAGGCCGGATGAGATAGATCTCGGACAGGGTCGAATATACGTGCTATGGTCCAAATATATCACGGGAGGTTGGCACACTTGATATAACATCGAGGAGGTGGCTTGCGCAATAGAATGAATTCTCAACGAAAACTGAGAAGCAAATCCAACTAAGATTGGTAAGTTTAGCTAAAAGATT
Source organism: Myrrha octodecimguttata (assembly GCA_958510865.1). NCBI lineage: Eukaryota > Metazoa > Arthropoda > Insecta > Coleoptera > Coccinellidae > Myrrha > Myrrha octodecimguttata. The sequence goes on along the minus strand of OY294060.1, from coordinate 8,553,678 downwards.
TCTTTTCAGAGGCTGGGAACTCTGAATAGAAATGAAAAACTGGAAAATGTTTTTAGAATCCATAAAGTAGGCTCATTCGATTTAAGGTTTAACGGCATTGATATTTGAATATGGTTTCGGGCACGAGGCTGGCCCTACATGGTGTAGTCTGGACGTCCGACCTCCATATACTCTTTCCAGATAATCGGAATGTATTTCAGTAATATCGCGTTGAATATTTGATTTCGAGTTCAATAGTATCTGGTTCTGACAGGGACGGGCCGAAGCCAATTTCTTTGGTGTATGAAAAAGCATCCAAAATTTTCCAACTGTACGTTGAAGGAATAGATAAGGTTATCCAATGACGTTTATTACTATATATAAGGTGCAATACTAGGAAATAAGACTTTTTAAGCTTGTGAAAAATAGCCGAATCACTCAACATTTATTGAGATAAAAAGTATAGTACCTTATCAAACAAGTAATCTATCGAATTATTCAAAATAAAATTGAAATGAAAGAAGCACTGACGTGAAGTCAGCAGCTTATGCGCGCATATTCAAATTCGTTGCTAAAACCGTCATCTTTTCACGTATTGACCCCACCAAACACACTTTTGTTGATCCTCTAATTATATTATCTTCACAAAATTCTGCATGAGCCTTCAAGTTGTCATTTTGTCAATCAAGTACATACTGGCTTTCAATTCGATCTGATCTTTATTCTTGGAAATACAAATTATGAAAATACAGATTGGATCGAATTGAAATTCAGTACTCTATCGAAAAATGACAGCTTGAAGGTTCCTAAAGAATTTCATGAGGATAATATGAAAATCCAAAATATTGAATAATACATTTTTCTTTGAAAATTTTCTAATGACACGATCCCCACGAAATTCTGCATAAAGTTGAATATCAGCATTTACAAATCAGCTGCCAAGAGAAAGAAGCCACGAAATTTTACATAATTTTTTCTTAATATCTCCGAAAAATATAATCGTGTCAAACTGAAATTTAGTAAACTGCTGCGAAATATGGAGCTCAAGGGACGGGAAAACTTTTTTTTGAATACCTATGATGTTCCCGAAAAAAAAATTTTTTCGAAAATTTTTTTAAAAATTCAGTAACAGTACTATCTTGACAAAAGCATCGTTATCCACTAACTAACTGTGAAGTTTCAATTCAATCGCTGTGGTAGTTCCCGAAAAATCACAAAGATAATTTCGAAAGTTCAAGCGACTACAACCGAATATCGATGCGCGACCTGCCCTGAAAGTTTCAATTCGCTAGCTTGCTCGGTTCGACAGTTATCGTGTCGTCGGCCAGACGGATGACCGGACAGCCGGATAGAATCGATTCCGACAACGGATTCGTCATCAGTGAGTCCAACCTAGTTGTTTGAGAACATTTTCGGGAAAATATTCGAAAGTTACAGACATTTGGACTGAACGATAGCACGCTGTTCTCCAGAACATGCACGCAAAAATCTCATTCGAAGGGAAGGTGTCTGCCCCTAATTTACATCTTTGAGCCAAAGTGAATCCTTTTCGATTAGTAGATATGCAACAGGTATTCAAACCAAATACTACCCCAAACACATGTAAATTCCCATAAAGAATTTTGAGGTCGATTTTGCAAAAACCGTACCATTCCGTAGACGTGTATGAGGGGTTTTCAAGGTCATTCAGACTCCGCAAATTTTTTTAAGTCCTGAGGGGGATGAAAGGTAGGTGATGATAGATAAAGGGTGACAGGTAGGGATGACGAATACCTAGGGCGGGGTTTCGGGGTTGATTGAACTTCAAAATTTTACCATGTTACCGGTCAGTCAACCTTTGGACCACCGGTCTGTCTTCATCACCATTCCCTGTCACATGAGTGGTTACAGGTGTTCAACTGAACATGCTCGCGCGCGCGCGTGCCAGCGATATTTTGTTTACTTCACTTCATCCGAAACAGGATGAATATTCATCCCTAAATCAACATTTATTCTCCTTTAATCCGAGCGAGTCATACCAACTCAAGACTCAAGACATCTGAAATAGGAATTATCTGCAGTGATTTTCAGTGACTTACACTGTCCGACATCGAAAAGAATCTGCTGAACGTTAGATTCTTGAACCAAATTTCACTATCCTCATTTAAGGGGATGCATAAAATAGTTGGTGGTACGGATAGCTTAAAGCACGGTGTAATTTGTGTTGTTTCATTGGTGAATATTCGTTATGTTCGATTATTTTAAACGTTTTTGTGTCTTGAATGGAATACAATGAAGGCATTAATAAAAAACTAAAAAAGCACCGCCGTGTAGGCGTGTGCGCGCATGTTCATTGGAGATGACCACGAAGATGGCAACGAATTTGAACATGCGCACAAAAGCTGCTGCCTTCACGGCAGTGATTTCTTAGGTTTTTTCGATAAAGTACTAGATTTCGATTTGATCCAATCTGTATGATTTGAAAATATTAAGAAAATAAAATTTTGAGTGGGTATGTCTACGGAATCATTGGCCGAATTTCGCCCATTCACGAATTCGACCTTCGTAATGAAGCCTCAAACTTACTCTTTAAATATCGAATTTTTGAGTCGTTTCTTCCAGAAGATATTGTGTTCACGGAAGAAACGACTTAGAAGTTAGATATTTGTATTTGGGGCTTAATTACGAAGGTCGATTTAGTGAATATGGGTAAAATTCGGCCAATGATTCCGTAGATATACTCATTAAAAATATTATTTTCCAATATTTTCAAAAATAAGACGATACGAGATCGAATTGAAATCCACATTTTCATCGACATATGACAGTTCGAAGGTTTATACCGAATTTCATGAGGATGGTATGATTAGAAGATCACAGAATATTGAGTATTCCAGAAAAAAAATTTATTTTATTTTTCAAATTGTTCTGATGACACGATCATTACGACAATTTGCGAAAAGTTGTTCACCAGCATTTTCAAATGAGCTGCCACGTTTAATCATGACTAAATTACTCCCCCTCCCATTGCTAAACTGAGTTGGCAAATTTTCAAAGCATTCGAAAAAATTTCAAGGCTTGGAAAAATTTCAAAGCAGTCGAAAAAATTTCGAAGCAGTCGGCAAATTTCAAAACAGTTGGAAAAATTTCGATTGATGGGGTTGAGAGACATATTTCCAAGATAATTGTGAAATATGAAGGAATTTGAATCTTTCAAAAATAAAGTTTGCAATCAGTGCTTAACAAACCACCAAACCGGATAAAAGCATGCAGAGAAGAGAGAGAGCGGGATAACATGAAACTCAAACTGTACAAATTCGTGATTTGTGTAGACATAGTTTCAGGGTTTTTAGCCCGATATGTATAGCCGGCAATAAATAGTATTAATCCCAATACCAAGTGTTTGAAAAGATGAAAGATTTTCTCCGTTTGCGTTAACCCGCAGCAGGTACCTAGTTGTAGATTTTTCAGTTACATCGCATGGACTGTGTCATCAAAATCCATCTGGTATCATCAATTTAAGCTGTTTTTATCAATCGGGCAGAATTCATCATTATGCTCTACGTACATTGTGTTATAGTTTTGCGAAATAACATCGTGAACATAAATTAGAAATGAACCGAAGTAGTATTCAACAGGCATTCAAACCAAATACTACCCCAAACACATGTAAATTCCCATAAATAATTTTGAGGTCGATTTTGCAAAAACCGTACCATTCCGTAGACGTGTATGAGGGGTTTTCAAGGTCATTCAGATTCCGCAAATTTTTTTAAGTCCTGAGGGGGATGAAAGGTAGGTGATGATAGGTAAAGGGTGACAGGTAGGGATGTCGAATACCTAGGGCGGGGTTTCGGGGTTGATTGAACTTCAAAATTTTTCGGAAACTATCAGATTCGAACCCGGGATTTCCTTTTACCAGCCTTACCGCTGGGCTACGATGCGTCTTGAACAAGCTGCTGTGAATGTTGATACCCTGTTACCGGTCAGTCAACCTTTGGACCACCGGTCTGTCTTCATCACCATTCCCTGTCACATGAGTGGTTACAGGTGTTCAACTGAACATGCTCGCGCGCGCGCGCGCGTGCCAGCGATATTTTGTTTATCGATAGTTACGATTAACGAAATTTTCGTTGCTCGAAATTTCGAGCAATAAATATCGAAATTTTGAATAATGAAATATCGATAATTCATAGCCTCGTAACCCTTCAAATATGCAGAGCTGCAGGTGTGTGATATATAAAAAATTCATTTTTCACACCAAAGCGATGTTCAACACATTTGAGCAAATTCTCAAATACTTCAATCTTGTCAATTATTATTAATATGTCTTTTTAATATACTCGAATTGCCCTCGAGAATAAAAATTCATATGGAAATCCATTGGTTCTGAGGTTAATTATGTATTATCGCCTGATAAACACTATATTTGGAAATCTTTGCATGGATTCAATAACAGCGAAGGTATAATTGCAATTATACGATTTCCTTATTCTGTGACAAGAACAACATGCCTGTTCATGAAGGCAAATATGCAAATCTCATCGGATAATTCCGTCTACCTTGTTATTGTTGTAAGTGACAACGGGAAAGCTATGCCGCGGGGAATCACTTGCAAAGTTTTGTGTAATATATCCACAATTACCCGCAAATATATCCACAATATATCCACAAATATATATCCCCATTAGGTTTTTAGGGTGAATGAAAAAGAATATGGACCCTATATGATATTTATTATTCTTAAGTACATAATTGAAATCTTACATGCAATTATTTTAAAATCTTTTTTTATTTTCGAACACCTTCCAGGTATTATAATTGTTGAAAATCGTCAGTTCCTGATACCTTATAGTCTTCTTTTTCATTGCTCCAAATGAAAAAAAATTCTTTTTATGTCTTGAATATTGTTGTCTAGCAAAACCATCTTTTTAATTTTTTATCTCGGGATGAATTGCCTTTCACATATAATATTTCAACTCTTTCAGCCATGGTACTAATTCACTTTCTCCGCAGATAATGAGGAAAAATATACACAATGAACCTATTCGAGATTCGTACAATGACGTGTTATTTGAGGATAAATGTCTCAATGTCGAACCGAGCTCATTATACTGTAACACAATTCCTACAAGTGGTGTATCAAATTTTATTGAATCCAATAATTTCAGAAAAGTTTCGATATATGGAATCACCTCAGGGGTAAAAAACTCTCAAGAATTATAATTCAGAAACGAAAAATCGATTGGTATGTTTATCAACGAATTGCAGGTTCAATGGAGGTCAAGATGTTATTATGCATTATCGCTTGGCGGTAAAACCAATCGTTGGTCAATTCACGAATTTATTCTATTCATCTATTCACTATTTTCCTGATTTGTGAATTATTATTTGATAACCCCGAAATGACTAATTTTTACAAAGGCTCATCATATTTTTCTAATAGATAACTCCAGCCATTCGAAGTTGATCTATCAAATATTGTGTTCGTTCAGATGTTTCTGCAGTGAATTTTTGAGCATACAGTAAGCGTGGTTCATCAACTGTATTATTGATATCAAGTGTGAATCCATTCTCATCGACTTTATGAAGACTTGGGGATGGATAATTTTCATCTTTGTCTCGCAATCTCTCTTTGATATGCGGGCTATTTCCAAATATTATTCCTATGTGATCGATTCTCCTATGATCTTGAATTTCATCATGTTTCCTGAAGATGTATCTTTTCAAATTATCACTTCGTGCGTATATCTTTCCACACGAAAAACAAGGGAAGTGAATTTGTCTGTGTGCATTCATATGTCTACTCAAATTTTTGGGTAGAGTATATTGTTTCTCGCAAATTCTACAAGTATGCATCTTGTTTCATGAACCGAAAGATTGGGACTGATGATTATCCTCGTATTGTATCCGTTTTATAAATATGAATATCTCCACGAGCCTATAATGGGTGTGTAACTCAATTGACCTTTGTTATCAGGTGTTTTTCTCTTATTGTTTCAGTATATGCTAAAATAATTCACAAGTTTTAAGGCAAAACGTATTTATTGAAAGGTAATCATGGATGAAAGTAATTATTCAAATAAAGTTTCAAACCAACTGCTAGTGCTGGTATCAATACAGATAATAGACATATACAGACACATACAACAATAATATTCGTATGATTAGTTTTCCTATCGAACGGTGTGCGTCATTCAGACTCAGCACGAGTTCCATTTGTAAAGGTATAGATTATTTTGAAACCATTTTCTAAAGAATTGCCGTTGAAGTTACTGGAGCATTTTCTGAAATATTGCAACTGAGTAATCGAAGTCCTAAAAACCTACACACAGATCAAGGAAAGGAATTTTTCAACACCAAATTCCAACAATTGATGAAACAGTACAAAATAAATCATTACAATACTTACAGCGTTAAAAAAGCTGCAATTGTAGAACGAGTGATAAGGACTATCAAAGAGAAACTATTGAAACATTTGAATTCAAGCGGATCATATGGATGGATCGACATTTTACCCACTATCGTTCACAAATATAACCGATATAAAACAAAACATCCAACAACAAAAATGAAACCTTGTGATGTTACTAAAAATAATGAAAGTTTATTACTGAAAAATGCTTTCAATCATATAAAAATTGCTGAACTCCCTAAATTGTCAATAGGTGATATGGTTCGTATAAGCAAAGCTAAGCATATTTTTTCAAAAGGATATACTCCCAACTGGACTACACAACTCTTCAAAATCATCGAAATTCAGATAACTAATCCTGTTACTTATCTTCTGGAAGATGAACAAGGTAGACCAATTCTAGGAGCTTTTTATGAATATGAGTAACAAAAAACTCAGCATCCTGATGTATATCTGGTTGAAAAAATCCTACGTCGAAAAGGTGATAGAGTTTTAGTTCGATGTTTGGGATTTGATAAATATCATGATTCCTGGATCGATTCAACAAATAAACTATAAGCATTCGTTTTGATTCAGATGAACCAACTAATTTCATCTGCTGCAAATGTAACGGGGAGACTCAATACCAATTGGACACAGAACTTAGTATTGATTATATGTATTTCGAACGAAGATTCGCATATAAAAACAACAGGTGATTCAAATCCCACTTACTGAAAAGACATATTGTGGTGTATCTTTTTCAGTTCAAATTCATAATTGGGAAGAAGACGGAGATTGTGACTTAGAGGATCACTATAAATATCCCCAGACTTGTGAATCTTCTCATAATTCGTGGAAATATTCAAATACTGAACATCATACTGATGCGGAAACATGAATTTAATCATACTATATGCAATTGTTGGAAATGTCTCATACGTTCATTTTCAGCCGAAAATAATGAGGGCTCAAATATGTACCGGCAATAATAATTCAACGACATATGATATGGTTATGACCAGGATAAATGATGATCTACCCTCGTTTCGTTTCAACGATGAAAGCAATTCTTTAGAAAATGGTTTCAAAATAATCTATACCTTTACAAATGGAACTCGTGCTGAGTCTGAATGGCGCACACCGTTCGATAGGAAAACTAATCATACGAATATTATTGTTGTATGTGTCTGTATATGTCTATTATCCACTGAAAGAACAGTTTGGTTACATTAAGTAAAAATTATTAACAGTCACCTAATCCGTTATTGAAATATGGCTTATCAAATATTTGTTTTGTATAAATGAATTATTTGTTCACGCCTTGATGGATAAAGACTTATTTAAAGTTATCATACATTTATTTCATCATATTATTCATTTATTAATAGTGAATAAATATTTTGTAGTCTATGCTCAATATGGCATAACTATAAATAAATTTTGTTCTTCGGATATTAACGAATATTGAAAGTAAATTACTTATCATTAGTAATGAACAAATATTTTGTGATTATCAATCAATGTTTATTTCAGTGGAAAAAACATGGAGCTGGATTTCTTCATATGTGGGTATTGGTAGCAATGAAGCAATATATCTTTCATGCAAATCATTTATTTTCAAAATCAAAAATAATTATTATTTTTTATACTTAAAACAATGCTCAATATTATGCATTAATAGAAGAGTCCATTTACTAAATAAATGCAGCAGTACATATATTTATGTTTTATGAAATAATTAACTGACATCTTCCTATTTACTACATACAACGAAGTTTGGAATAAAATGTTATGACAGTATTGCAACAAGAAATAAGAGCTATTCTGAAAATAACAATAAACAATAAATTCAATCACTGACTCACTTTTTTCCTGAAGAATAGTTCCAACACGTCAGAAGAGAATATTTGAGAATTCGTATATAGAATGAATTGAATTAGGTTTTTCTTATCAACTCAAATTGCTTAGAATCCACACAAGAAATCTGTTTCGTTGAGTTCAAGCCTTTTTTGAACCATATTTTCTGTACGAGGCACTATCTCATTCAGTCTTCTTTCTCATATATCCTCTTTGGCAATTTGAAGGGATTCATTCCATTTTCTGAAAAATTAATCATTTTTGAAAAATGTTTCGCAAATATAATCAGAGTCAATTATCTTAATATTCATTGGTTTACAATACTGCTTTTGTATACCTGAGTCATAATCAATGTATAACCAAATTTCGACCTGCCTTTGCAAAATTTACATTTATCAAGTTTTTGATGCACGAACTACCCATGTCGAATATAGGTTAGGAAAAATTAATAGTGTATTCATACCTGATTTGTTTCCTCTTCTTTAACAATTCCAATGTTCCATTTCAATATCACTATGAATGCTAAGAGCCTCGGCACAAAAATCTGACCCGATGGAACGATCAGATACTATAACATTATTGACACCACGCGCACGATAATCGACTAGTCTGAACACGACCTGAGGTGACTCTGAACAGCCCCGAATCATAATAAACGTGAATATGTATTTATTAATAGCCATCCCATTATTTATTGATAGTTACCAAAACTTATTGTTGAGAAATATTTGAATCTTTGTAATGGACAAATTATTTATCGTTAACTTATTTTATTTGTAATAACTGAATATCGCTGTAACAAATGCTTTGTTTATAGATAATATCAAAACAAAATACAAACAGTTTTAATGATTCAGCCATATTGAGTGTGAATATTATTTACTTATTCTTAACAAATTCGGAAGAAACAAAGGTTTATTCAGTATAACTGAGATTTTTCTTTCAGTGTCTGTATTGATACCAGCACTAGCAGTTGGTTTGAAACTTTATTTGAATAATTACTTTCATCCATGATTACCTTTCAATAAATACGTTTTGCCTTAAAACTTGTGAATTATTTTAGCATATACTGAAACAATAAGAGAAAAACACCTGATAACAAAGGTCAATTGAGTTACACACCCATTATAGGCTCGTGGAGATATTCATATTTATAAAACGGATACAATACGAGGATAATCATCAGTCCCAATCTTTCGGTTCATGAAACAAGATGCATACTTGTAGAATTTGCGAGAAACAATATACTCTACCCAAAAATTTGAGTAGACATATGAATGCACACAGACAAATTCACTTCCCTTGTTTTTCGTGTGGAAAGATATACGCACGAAGTGATAATTTGAAAAGATACATCTTCAGGAAACATGATGAAATTCAAGATCATAGGAGAATCGATCACATAGGAATAATATTTGGAAATAGCCCGCATATCAAAGAGAGATTGCGAGACAAAGATGAAAATTATCCATCCCCAAGTCTTCATAAAGTCGATGAGAATGGATTCACACTTGATATCAATAATACAGTTGATGAACCACGCTTACTGTATGCTCAAAAATTCACTGCAGAAACATCTGAACGAACACAATATTTGATAGATCAACTTCGAATGGCTGGAGTTATCTATTAGAAAAATATGATGAGCCTTTGTAAAAATTAGTCATTTCGGGGTTATCAAATAATAATTCACAAATCAGGAAAATAGTGAATAGATGAATAGAATAAATTCGTGAATTGACCAACGATTGGTTTTACCGCCAAGCGATAATGCATAATAACATCTTGACCTCCATTGAACCTGCAATTCGTTGATAAACATACCAATCGATTTTTCGTTTCTGAATTATAATTCTTGAGAGTTTTTTACCCCTGAGGTGATTCCATATATCGAAACTTTTCTGAAATTATTGGATTCAATAAAATTTGATACACCACTTGTAGGAATTGTGTTACAGTATAATGAGCTCGGTTCGACATTGAGACATTTATCCTCAAATAACACGTCATTGTACGAATCTCGAATAGGTTCATTGTGTATATTTTTCCTCATTATCTGCGGAGAAAGTGAATTAGTACCATGGCTGAAAGAGTTGAAATATTATATGTGAAAGGCAATTCATCCCGAGATAAAAAATTAAAAAGATGGTTTTGCTAGACAACAATATTCAAGACATAAAAAGAATTTTTTTTCATTTGGAGCAATGAAAAAGAAGACTATAAGGTATCAGGAACTGACGATTTTCAACAATTATAATACCTGGAAGGTGTTCGAAAATAAAAAAAGATTTTAAAATAATTGCATGTAAGATTTCAATTATGTACTTAAGAATAATAAATATCATATAGGGTCCATATTCTTTTTCATTCACCCTAAAAACCTAATGGGGATATATATATGGATATATTGTTGATATATTTGCGGGTAATTGTGGATATATTACACAAAACTTTGCAAGTGATTCCCCGCGGCATAGCTTTCCCGTTGTCACTTACAACAATAACAAGGTAGACGGAATTATCCGATGAGATTTGCATATTTGCCTTCATGAACAGGCATGTTGTTCTTGTCACAGAATAAGGAAATCGTATAATTGCAATTATACCTTCGCTGTTATTGAATCCATGCAAAGATTTCCAAATATAGTGTTTATCAGGCGATAATACATAATTAACCTCAGAACCAATTGATTTCCATATGAATTTTTATTCTCGAGGGCAATTCGAGTATATTAAAAAGACAAATTAATATTAATTGACAAGATTGAAGTATTTGAGAATTTGCTCAAATGTGTTGAACATCGCTTTGGTGTGAAAAATTAATTTTTTATATATCACACACCTGCAGCTCTGCATATTTGAAGGGTTACGAGGCTATGAAATATCGATATTTCATTATTCGAAATTTCGATATTTATTGCTCGAAATTTCGAGCAACGAAAATTTCGTTAATCGTAACTATCGATAAACAAAATATCGCTGGCACGCGCGCGCGCGACTTATGTTTGTGAATAAAGAACTTTGATTTTTAAAAAGTTTAATTTGATTATTGACGAAGTGGACAATGTTAAAGTCACGACATTCAGTACAACAATGGTTTGACTAACCTAATTAACAAAGCAAGTAATCTTCTATTCCACTCTAGTGGGATGAATTCCTAGTATCAGTGCAATATGATATATTAAGATGATACATGTATATTTATATAGGAATATGGAGGATTCTAATATGTAACTCCTCCGCGCCTAAGAGAAAAAATTGGGGTTTTTTAGAAACTCTAATTTTTGAGCTCGATATCCTCCAAGGGATTATTTTTATTTCGAATAATTTCTATTTTGCTTCTATTAAACTTATTGATTAAAAAGTATAAAATTATAAGAACAATCATTACATATATTATTAATGTGTAAATACTCAGATTGTCATAATGAAAAGTTGGACTTTTCATGGAAAGAATTTGCTTCTTAGAATGTTCAATTAAAAGTTCTATATTCTTTAGATCGTCAAGTTCAATATTATCCAGTTCAATTGGAACTTGATCAATTTTTTCTAAAGATTCTGATTTTGATACTTGTTGGATTTTGATGTTTGGTAAATCAACAATTTTTATTCTTGAGGAACTTTGTTTACAGTTCTTCAAAATATGATTGTCCACAATCACTTCACAGCATGACGGAACGAAAATGACATATGTTCCGCACAACACTGTTTTTTCGGCACTATCTCCGCACTTCACTCTGGCGATCTTCTCCTGGGTTGTGATGACCATCCAATAGTCGACTGCTAGTTGATGGACACTGGATCTCCTTAAGTTTATTGCCTTTGGGTTACATCTTGTGTAATTTTTGGTGACACTAAGTAGCTCGACTTCACATGGGTTGCTAGATAATATAGGCTTTGTGTTTCCCTCACACAGGAAATTTGTTGGAAAAACTTCTTTGCATGGTCGATTGAATAGAGCGTATTTTGTTTCACATAGGGAAAGGAATCTTGTGGTGGGATTGATAATTTGATATTGATTGTTTTTCAGAATTGGAAGTGGAAATAATTCGTAATAATTGTAATTATTAGTTTCTGTAAGAGGAATTTCGAGAATGAATCTAACTTGATTTTCACTTATGAATCCCTTAACTTTGGTGCAAGAATAATATTGATTGATACTTTCATCCTTGATTAGAAATGGTAATCTATTATCTTTGATTTTAGTCTGAATTTTGAAAAGTTCTTTTTTTTAATTCTACATGTGAAATTATAGATGAATGCAGGGTTTCTGTTTGAGCAAATGAAATGGCTATTTCTATATCACTCAATATTTTGTTTATGATATCTATTGCTAGAGTTATATGTGTAAAAACTGAGTTTAGAACAATAAAATTGAAATCATCCCAAGAATTTATGGCTGATCTATTCATCCAGAAGTTTATTTGACTGATTTTACTCTCTAGAAGTGCTTGATTATGTTGCAACTCATTCATCGAATTATTGAAAACAGTTATTGAGTTTTCTGTTAAACTTATTTGTGAATTTGCCACATCAATCAATTTCTGTTGTGAGTTTTTCAAGTTTTGAATAGCTTCATCGTATTTATCGGCATCATTCTGATCTAAATTACCTGATATTGATTTCCATATAGTACCTAGTCCATTTATCAAACCTCTCTTTCCTCTGTTATTGGGGGTCGGCGTTAGTTGCTTGAGTTTTTTCTGAGTATCATCGATCTTATACTCTAAGATGTATTTGTGATTGGAGATTTCACGTAAGTAACTTTTTCCGTGTTCTGAAGTGTGAAATGATGTATTCATGCTTTGATAGTTTGATATCAATTTATTGAATTCCGACGTTATGTTGGATAAATCGAAAATTTGAATTAAAGTCCAATAGTTTACGATATTTTGGGATATTCCCTTTTTTAATGGTAATATGCCAGGGTTGTCTACAATTTGAGTAATTTTTACTTCTGTGCATTCTGAGATGATGTATCCGAAGATTGTTGCGACGGTGATGAGTCTGTAACAATAGGTTGTCTTAGATTTTTTAAATGAACTGTACGACCGATGTTCTGTTTTGATTTATTACCATCTATTTTTTGGATAAGGGCTTTATTACCGGGTAACAGTTCTGTAATAATACAAGGTCCGCTAAATTTAGGTCCGCTTTTGTTACGAGCATATTTATAACTTTTTTCGTAAACTGTTTACCAATTTTGAAGGGGTTCCTAGTATTTTCATTAATTTTTTGAACAATTTTATTTTTTTGTGAAGTTATATTCTCATTGACTTTATCATAGACTAACGCTAATTTTTGTTTATGCTTTTGTAGATAGTCACTATACATTTGCTTATCGTAAAGAATATCTAGAGGATCTTTCAGCTTTGTATGGCCGAATGTAAGTTCAAGTGGAGTTAGTTTCGTGGTTGAATGAATAGAATTATTATACCCTATTATTGCGTATTTCATAATTACTTGTATGGGGTCTTTAGATTGTGATCTCAAAATTCTACAATGTTCCGCTATTGTCGAGTGGAATCTCTCAATGATTCCGTCAGAATCTGGGTGATGTGCTGTTGTGAAATGAATATTTATTTTATGAGTTTCAAATAGTTCTTTTATAATATGTCCGAAAAATTCCATTCCTTGATCTGAACTTATTCGTAATGGTGTTCCGTAAAAACAAAAATAATTCAACAATGCATGAAATATGTCTACAGCATTTTTGGATTTTAATTGGATGGCTTGACCTAGTTTCGTGAACGCATCAACAACAGTTAGAAATTTAGTATTCTCCAAAGTGTAAATATCTATGTGTATTTTCTCAAAAGGCTTGAAGGGCGTATCTGTTAACATCATTTCGATTTTTGGAGGATTTCTCTCGTATTTATTTCGTTTGCAGATTTCGCAGTTCGCTATATAGTTCGAGACGTATTCTTTCATGGATGGAAAATAATATTTTCGCTGAAGTTGCCTGAGAGTCTCATTTACACCTCTGTGATTTGTTTTCCCTTCGTGCTGGAATTTTATCGCCTGGTTGATAAGTTCACTATCTTGAATCACTTCTCTTCTTTCAGTGCAGTATATTATTTCAGGTCCGTTTCTGTTGAACAGCTTGTTTACAACGTTGCTGAATGTTCTGAACATGTTCTCAGATTCGAAGTGAAAATAATATCTCTTCTTATCTGCTGTGTATTCTTTGAGGAATTTGATGATTTCGTCTTCGTTATTTGAAGCGCTGATTTGGACATAAAATTTCCTTATGTTTCCCATGGATTCTTTTCTCACAGGTTTCGGTTGTTTATAGACTTCCTGGAAAAAATACTGATTTGGCTTAGAATCGATAATATCGTTGGATATTTTTATTGGTGATGAGTTTTCCGTCTCCGTATTCGTAGAATGTACCGTATCAAGATCACTTTCTGAATTTTCTTCCTGGCCATCATCTGCGTTGTCAAGTCTTTTCAAGATTTCATCTAAATCTGATTCTGACATCTCGACTGATGATGCATCTTCCAATATTTTTCAATTTCGTCTTCATCTACGTTATTGATTAGAGAATCAGTATCTGTATGATTAAGTTGTATTCTTGATAATGCATCGGCATTTTTGTTGATGGATCCTTTTTTGTATGCAAGTTCGTAATCATATTCTTCTAATCGTATTTTCCATCTTTGCAATTTCGAATTTGGTTCCTTCAGTTTATCAAACCAGATAAGAGGTCGATGGTCAGTGCATATGGTGAATTTCCTGCCATATAGGTATGGTCTGAAGTATTTTACTGCCCAGATAACTGCTAATAGTTCTTTCTCTATGGTGCTGTATCGTTCTTCTGATTGATTGAGTGTTCTTGATGCATAGCATATTGGCCTGTCTGAACCGATCGGTCCTTGTGATAGAATAGCTCCAATTGCTACGTTTGAGGCATCTGTTGTTACTATGAAATTTTTACTAAAATCCGGATATTGTAAAACTGGAGGATTCGTCAAAATTTCCTTACATCTGTTGAATGATTTTGTGAATTCATCGGAGTGAACTATTTTTCTTCCTTTTTTTAGACAGACGGTCAGAGGTTTTGTGATTTCTGCGTAATCCTTTATGAATTTACGATAATATCCTGTGAGTCCGAGGAATCCTTTTAATTCAGTTGGTGTTTTCGGGATTGGGTAGCGTAAAATTGCATCAATTTTCAGAGGATTAGGTTTAAGACCTTCCGGTGTTATGATATGACCCAAGAATTGAACCTCTTTCTTAAGAAATTCTGATTTATCCATTTGAATTTTTAAGTTTGCAGCTCTCAGACGTTCAAAAACTTTACGGAGTTTTTCTATGTGTTCCTCTAGTGATGTTGAAAAAATTATTATATCATCCAAGTACACTACACATGATTCATTCATTATGCCTCGTAAAATATTATCCATTATTCTTTCAAATGTTCTTGGTGCATTTTTCAATCCAAAAGGAAGTCTTTTGTATTCATAATGCCCTCTTTCTGTGGAGAATGCTGTTTTCGGTATATCTCTAGGATGCATTTCGATTTGGTGATATCCTGATGCTAGATCAAGTGTGGAAAAATATTTGCATTTACCTAGCTTGTCTAATACTTCTGTAATGTTTGGGAGTGGATATTGATCATCGATACTTTTCTTGTTGAGTAATCTATAATCGACACAGAGACGATATTTTTGTTCGCCGGAAGCGTCCATCTTTTTTGGAACTACGATCACTGGACTACTTCATGGACTACTGGACGGTTGAATTATGTCGTTTTTCAAAAGTTCTTCCACTTGTCTTTCGACTTCCCTTTTTTGTGTTTCTGGCATTCTATATGCTTTTTGAAATATCGGTGTTTCATCCGTGGTTCTTATCTCGTGTTTAACTACATTAGTAAAACTTAAAGGTAGCTTTTTGCTATGAAAGATATCTCTGTATTCAAAGCAGATTTTCCGAATTGCTTGTTTTTCTTCTTTGTTTAGATGTTCTAAGCGGAGATTTTTCATATTTTCTTTCAATAAATTGTCAGTTTTGGTTTCATTTTGAGCTATCGTTATTGGAGTTATGTCCGATTCATTGATTTCAAGAATTTGTAGTGGATTTATTTCAATTTGTTTTTCTGACTCATTACTATTCGTTACTGTTACGTATGCTTCATTATTTTCAACCTTCACTAAGCACTGTGGAATTTCGATTCCCTCCGTTAATTTGATGTATTCTATGATACCTTGATTGACTTAGTTAGAGTGTATAGGTACTTTTATGACTTTCTGGGTTCTAGGTGGTAAAGTATATGAATAGGAATTTCTTTGAAAATATAGAGGAATAGGACCATTTTTGGTGTAAAGCACATTTTTCTTGAGGTCGATATTGGCACCTAAGTGTTTAAGTAAATCCATTCCAATCAATCCATCATATTGTTCGTTGAACTCAAATATGTGAAAATTAAAATATTCTTCAGTTTTGAAAATTTTCGGAAGTGGTATGTGTGCAATATATTTATGAAACGTAATTTTGTGTGCTGTCTTTATTTTGAATGGTGAATATTTGATATATTTTTGATAAAATTTTTCAACGATTCGGGGACTAATTAAGGTTTTCGAACTTCCTGTATCTATCATAAATTTAAAATTGACTCCCGGATTCCTTATGTATGGCAAAGTAGAGTTATTAATATTGGTGATGTTTATTACGTTGGATTCTGGTTGCTTGCTGTGCTGTGAAAATTTTCAGCAGGTAATTCCAAATATTGATTATTTTCGGGGAAGTCTGCGAACTCGTATTGATTATTTGGGTCGTACTCCGACGTGGTATGGTAATCATCATAGTAACAATCATTTTGATCAAATTCGTTCACGGACTCATCGATATTTTGTTGAAAAAGTTCTTCCGAAATGAAATTTCTTTGATTAATCTGTCTACTAGGTTGTGGTCTACCTGTATACCTTGTGTTATTTGACGACGTATCCATAGGGACAGGTTGTGATCGCGTTTGGGGCGAATTTCTAATCTGCATACTTCTTTGGTTATTTCGGTTCAAATTCGTTGTGTTTTGACGGACTTGAGTAACCGGTGTTTGATTAATCGGGCTTACATTTTGATACAGAGGACGTTGTAGATTTTGTTTGGTGGGTAAAAAATGTGTAAATTGAGGATTTGGAGTTCTATTCGAGTAAGTGTATGTTAAATTCCGCCTAGCATAAGCAAAATTTTGTTCTTCTATAGTAAATGCAATAGCCTGTTCTAAGGTTTGTGGATTTCTTAATCTAATTGGTAAATTAGAATGAAGACCTCTCAAGAAGGCGTTTAGTGCTTGGTTCTCGAATAAATTCTTTTTCAATTCTATTATGTTTGGGTCAACTTCGGTGAGTTGAATTTTATTGAGTAATAAACTCAAAAGATCTTGACATCTATATCCAAAATTAACCGGACTTTCGAACTTTCCCTGTCTTAAATGCATCAAATCACCGACTAAACAATTTTCATCGCGTTGATCAGAAAAAATTTGGAGTAATAAATTTTTGATCGATAACCAATTTCTTAAATTTCCTCTACTGCCTACCAAATTTAGTGCTCTTCCCGTTAGTTTGCCGATAATGGCTCGCAAAAGAAATTCATTTTGTGGGTTGGCAATGTTGTTTTGATCAGAAAAATTATTAATCAAATACTCGCTAGATTGAATAAAAATAGCCAAAGTTGCTGGATTCCCATCATATTCTGGGATACAATCAATGTGGTGTTTATGAATTTGAGGGACTGCCATTATTTCTTCCCTGTTATGTCTTCTTAAAGGACTACGATCTCTAATACTATTCATAAGATTTTTAAACTATAATTTATATATTTGAACTCGACGAATTCAAGAGAAAATCAAGTATTTATTTGAAAAATAAAATTCAATATATTGTGAAAAAAAAAAAATCAATTGGGGATATGGGGTGATTGGTATGTGGAAAAAGGATGTGAAACTTACGCTATTGGCTTCATAAAGATTTCTTCTTTCTTCTTTTTTTTCTGCTTCAGGGGATACAGCGATTATAGCAGGCAGTTTCGTTCCAGAAACTCCGTACCAAACTATAATTTCTCCTCCTGAAAGCTGTTGATCGGGTTTGGTTTTCTTAACTATGAGCTTCGGTGATGTTGACTTCCACTCGCTGGTTTTCTTGTACCACTGGGTTGAACTTGGTCGATTTTTGGGCCAAGGTTCGACAAAAAATTTTGAATACCCAACTAATCGTTGAAACGAACACAACTTTTTCCGCAGTTTTAGTCGAAAAAAATGTTTTGGGTATCCTACCGACTGCGCCACTTATGTTTGTGAATAAAGAACTTTGATTTTTAAAAAGTTTAATTTGATTATTGACGAAGTGGACAATGTTAAAGTCACGACATTCAGTACAACAATGGTTTGACTAACCTAATTAACAAAGCAAGTAATCTTCTATTCCCCTCTAGTGGGATGAATTCCTAGTATCAGTGCAATATGATATATTAAGATGATACATGTATATTTATATAGGAATATGGAGGATTCTAATATGTAACTCGCGCGCGCGAGCATGTTCAGTTGAACACCTGTAACCACTCATGTGACAGGGAATGGTGATGAAGACAGACCGGTGGTCCAAAGGTTGACTGACCGGTAACATGGTATCAACATTCATAGCAGTTTGTTCAAGACGCATCGTAGCCCAGCGGTAAGGCTGGTAAAAGGAAATCCCGGGTTCGAATCTGATAGTTTCCGAAAAATTTTGAAGTTCAATCAACCCCGAAACCCCGCCCTAGGTATTCGACATCCCTACCTGTCACCCTTTACCTATCATCACCTACCTTTCATCGACCTCAAAATTCTTTATGGGAATTTACATGTGTTTGGGGTAGTATTTGGTTTGAATGCCTGTTGAATACTACTTCGGTTCATTTCTAATTTATGTTCACGATGTTATTTCGCAAAACTATAACACAATGTACGTAGAGCATAATGATGAATTCTGCCCGACTGATAAAAACAGCCTAAATTGATGATACCAGATGGATTTTGATGACACAGTCCATGCGATGTAACTGAAAAATCTACAACTAGGTACCTGCTGCGGGTAAACGCAAACGGAGAAAAATCTTTCATCTTTTCAAACACTTGGTATTGGGATTAATACTATTTATTGCCGGCTATACATATCGGGCTAAAAACCCTGAAACTATGTCTACACAAATCACGAATTTGTACAGTTTGAGTTTCATGTTATCCCGCTCTCTCTCTTCTCTGCATGCTTTTATCCGGTTTGGTGGTTTGTTAAGCACTGATTGCAAACTTTATTTTTGAAAGATTCAAATTCTCTTAGAAATATGTCTCTCAACCCCATCCATCGAAATTTTTCCAACTGTTTTGAAATTTGCCGACTGCTTCGAAATTTTTTCGACTGCTTTGAAATTTTTCCAAGCCTTGAAAGTTTTTCGAATGCTTTGAAAATTTTCCAACTCAGTTTAACAATGGGAGGGGGAGTAATTCAGTCATGATTAAACGTGGCAGCTCATTTGAAAATGCTGGTGAACAACTTTTCGCAAATTGTCGTAATGATCGTGTCATCAGAACAATTTGAAAAATAAAATAAATTTTTTTTCTGGAATACTCAATATTCTGTGATCTTCTAATCATACCATCCTCATGAAATTCGGTATAAACCTTCGAACTGTCATATGTCGATGAAAATGTGGATTTCAATTCGATCTCGTATCGTCTCATTTTTGAAAATATTGGAAAAATTATATTTTTAATGGGTATATCTACGGAATCATTGGCCGAATTTTACCCATATTCACTAAATCGACCTTCGTAATTAAGCCCCAAATACAAATATCTAACTTCTAAGTCGTTTCTTCCGTGAACACAATATCTTCTGGAAGAAACGACTCAAAAATTCGATATTTAAAGAGTAAGTTTGAGGCTTCATTACGAAGGTCGAATTCGTGAATGGGCGAAATTCGGCCAATGATTCCGTAGACATACCCATTCAAAATTTTATTTTCTTAATATTTTCAAAAATACAGATTGAATCAAATCGAAATCTAGTACTTCATCGAAAAAACCTAAGAAATCTTTGCCGTGAAGGCAGCAGCTTTTGTGCGCATGTTCAAATTCGTTGCCATCTTCGTGGTCATCTCCAATGAACATGCGCGCACACGCCTACACGGCGGTGCTTTTTTAGTTTTTTATTAATGCCTTCATTGTATTCCATTCAAGACACAAAAACGTTTAAAATAATCGAACATAACGAATATTCACCAATGAAACAACACAAATTACACCGTGCTTTAAGCTATCCGTACCACCAACTATTTTATGCATCCCCTTAAATGAGGATAGTGAAATTTGGTTCAAGAATCTAACGTTCAGCAGATTCTTTTCGGTGTCGGACAGTGTAAGTCACTGAAAATCACTGCAGATACTTCCTATTTCAGATGTCTTGAGTCTTGAGTTGGTATGACTCGCTCGGATTAAAGGAGAATAAATGTTGATTTAGGGATGAATATTCATCCTGTTTCGGATGAAGTGAAGTAAAAGCCGTCGTTTTTGTTCATTTACAACCTTCCTCAGGGATCTACAGAAGCTTTTCAATACGCCTTTTAGTTGAGGAACCATGACCAACCACGATGAGTAAAATAATTTAGAATCTGAGCTGGGAAAAGCCAAAATTATATCTATAATATATGGGAACACACGAGGGGCGATTTGCTAATGATATGAGTAATCGAATTATTTCATTTACTAATGACACTATCTGAAGTTATAGATATTTCACTTATTTATCATCATTAGCTTTTTCAGTGAGAAAGACGTCTGGTTATAGCAATATCAATGGATCTAGCGTCCTCCATATTCAACATTCAAAAACTAAATTAACGGGAAATAGGACCAAGAACTGAACTATGTTACAAGTTTCTTACATCAGTGGCAACGTTTCGCAGAAGTGACCTTTTGCTTCATCAGGCCAGAAATGAATCACTTCAACCAATCCAAAAAACTCCGGATGAACAGCATCCAGAACACAGTCAACAAATTTATTGATTGATCTGAGAAGGATAATTTTGTGATACATTTTGGTTTATTATTCGATGAAATCAAATAATAAACCAATAATAAACACGAGTAACGGTTACCGAGTTGTAAGGAAGTACGCTGGGAATTGTCATATGCCGAAAATGAATGATCGCCTTCGGTCCTAAGATTCAAATCAGTTGGAATTCAGTGGAATAATTAGACAACTTTTTATCTAGAATCATACATCCTAAAGGAGATGAAAAGATTGACTAAAAAATTTTCAATACATCGAGAAATATTCACCTGACTCGTTTGAACATTTATGTACCTGTAAGTTTATACGAATCTATTAACATTAATCTTATTCTGAATAATCTTATGAATTTCAGTCAATTAAGCATGAAAGCGGTTATCAAATCTCATTAATTCAGAGAATCTATTATTGGTTCTTTGAAATAATTCCATGTGTATCTTATGGAATCCTATCATTTATTGGTGATTGGGATTGAATATCTTCGTTAATCTTTTATTTTTCGCCGATCTTCAAAACTTCAGCTAAGGAGAGTCCGCTTCCCGAACGTTCGATGATACTCAGGGGCGTAGCTAAATTAAGATATTGGTGTCGTCATTGTTAGGAATGGAAACTGTGAAAATCGTTAATAAAGCGACTTTTCAAGTTTCATGTACATCGCAGTTTGGTTATTTTTAGGTTCGGTTATGCGACAGAAATCAACATCTCAAGTTTAAAATTCGGTGGTAAGTTTTCGAACAATGATTTTTTCCCTCTAACCACCCATTTTTGGCCCTCAGGATACACTGAACCTGCTGAAAAACTTGGACGATCAATCCCGAGCGAGACACGATTCCTCTACCAAGTTTAAGCTCTGGACAAGCAGTCCGTGCTTTTCTTGTTGCATTTCAATGAAATACAGAGCATGAGAGGCATGAATATCACAGAACAAGCTTTATATGCTTAGGAGTTATTCTGCTTCTCATGTTTGCATTGGGATCATCAATGTTGAGTTCTTGAGATGAATTGAGAATTCGTTTGTGAGCACGTGAACTGTAAGCTGAGATTTGTACTTGAAATTTTCTTTGAAATTGAGGAATACAATATACCATAGTGTGAAGGCTAAAATAATTCCGCAACTCTCACTGTTGCATCAAACATTCAAACAAACATATAAAACACGAATTTCTCATATCTTGTTTTATGACATTGAAAACATACAGTGAGATACCCGTGGAAGTCATTATACAGATAAAAATATTTACCGCATTCAAGCCTGAGATGGATTCGCTTTCTGGTCGGAATCGTTAGCGGAATGTTTTATGTACCTACATCTTTCGTTCGTTCGAAATAATGATTCTGTGAGCAATCTCATCGCTATTCTGAGCAAACGAAATTCAGAACTCATTAATATTTGTCGTGAGTTGACGCGTTTTCCGAACTTTGATTTTCATCACTGTAGCACCATCATCATTATATTTACTTTCTTCTAATCAGAAAAGCACGGATGGCTTTGTTTTCCTACCCGTAGTATACAACCATTATTCATATTCGGAATTATGAATGTTTGTATTCAACGATGACTCCAACTCAGATTAAAGGATGACTATGGAAACACTTGTTGATTCAGAAATCTTTATAGACGTGGCAAAGTTTTTATTCATTCATTCAGACTGGAGCCCCGAAGTTGTTAACACAATTACAGGAATCAACTCTACAATAAGAAGGGTGACAATATGTTTACAGTTTTTTCATCACAGATATAAGAGAATAATATGCAGTATTCAAATTTGAATAAATAAACATATTGTCACCTCTACTACGTATTCAGTTCATGTCTGTCTTCTTCATTCACTTTCGCTGGCTTGACGAGTAATGAATGCGTTTTCACTGAATAGGGTGATTCAGTGTTGTATTAATGTATCGTCTTGTTTGACATCCTGACATAATACATGTCACAAGTTTTTCACTTTATTCCCGATATTTTATTAGATTTCTAGTTCGAAATGAACACTTATGGATATATGGGAGATGATTCCCCAATAAAGGGGTCTGTAACGTTCTTCGTTCATCTGAGGATCTGAAAATCATCGCTTGAAGGACTGAACCTGGTCGAAAGACCCTCTCGGTCATGAGCAAATGTAGGTGATATTATTTATTGCTTCCTTCTGGTTTTCTGTCCCTTTTTCTGTTTCAGATATTA